>CM077315.1:5227500-5827500 GCA_039655065.1 Glossophaga mutica
CGCTTTCACGGGACAGTGGCCGTGTTGAGCCGTTGTGACAGAGACCACAGAGCAGGCAAAGTCTGAAGTATCTACGCTCTGGTTCTTTGCCAAAACGAAAAATTGCTAACCCCTGTTCTTGAGCCACAAGATGGAAGGAGCCTGGGGTGCTGAGTGAACCAGCGAAAGCGAGCCACCCTAGCAACACGAACACCTATCTTAGACAGTTACTTAGCAAGACATGAACTTGACCAGAGAGCTATTACATTCACCGGCCATCTATTACAGCAGCTACCCCACCATAACTGACTCATAGGACACTGTAGTTAATAGGAGAAATAATAACTTATTTGCACACCAGGAAGAATAACCTCCCTGGGTTTCCCAAAATGATCCGCACACCATCTCACTGCTTCTCTGCATCGCTCGGCCCCTTACGTTCAGCACCCACGCTGCCGGGCAATGGAAGCACCTCCCCCTCCGTGAGTGAGGGTACAACACACAGCAGCCCCCCGCCCCGGGAGGCACCTGCCAATGGCGGCATTCTATCTGGCATCCCTACTTATTGGCAATTGTGTGTGTGCGTGTGTGTGTTTAAATTTGAGGTTTCAGCATTCCAAAGAGAAACAGAATTACAGCACTTATCCAATAATCCTGTCTATGTTGAGAAATAGGATTCTAGCAAGCATAGAAAAAAAAATTTTTTTATTAGTATGTCCAAAACTGGAATGTAATAAAACACAGACCTTTCAGCAGAGGAGGAAAAAAAAACCCTCAGTAAAGGGAAGGAAAGCCAAGAGCAGATTACTTACTGCTACAGAATCCAATATTGTAAAGTGCTTTTTTTTCCCTTTTCCCTATGCCGCATTTTTAATGTCTCTGTGAGCTCTGTGTGCTGAGACTATCAATCACAGGAAACTACTGACATTATGAAACTGCTTTTAAGATATACAGAGTTTTCAAAGCCAAAGTTGTCTGAAGAATAAAAATCTTCAAAGCTTGTATATTTTCAAAAATATCTATTTGATACACCGAGCTGAGTAATGGCCTGCTGTCCCCACTCTGCAGCTGCTTGACAGAACGCATTAATATGGTTTTGTGGAGAACATTAAATATGGGAGACAAAAACATTTTATAAGGGCTTCCAGTGCGGCGATGGTCAGCCTCTTTCATCTGCAGGCAGCAGGGGTCACATCAACGCACGGGTGCTGAGAGGAGGCAGAGCAGAATCAAATTAATTCTGAAGTGGACAGAGTCCCCTACCACCTACTCTTTCGGCAAATGAAAATTGCACCTATTGAAGTTACCTGATGTGATGTTTTGATGCAGGCATACGTTGTGAAGTGATTACAGCAATCAAGATAATTCGCATATCCGTCACCTCCCATCGTTAACATGCATTTGTGTGTGGTCTCAACACTTGAGCTCTGCTCTCCTAGCAAATTTCAGCGTGTAATCCAGTATTAGTCGCTCTAGTCCCCACACTGTATATTAGGTCTTCAGAACTTTGATGCTCGGGAACTTTAGATCTTTTTTTTAGACACATGTGGATGTGAGCCACGGAGTCAAAACTATGGGAATTCGCGTCTTCTTCTTAATGGCCAAGAAAGACCACCTAGAAGAAAGAGACTCCGGTGGTCAAGCATGTTAACAGCATCGATCATTCTTTAATCCAACAAGTGCTGAGGTATTGCTGTGTGCCAAACACCATTTTAGACCCTGGGGATGTGGGAGTGAACCAAACCAAAGTAAATTCCTTTCTTTACGGGGATGACATTCCAGAGGGGGGGGTTATAGGAAACAATTAAATATATTGTGGATATTGCAATGGAGTGAGATTATACAGATAACGGTCTCGAAGGACAATACAATACAATTACAATTGAATAACAAAAAGAAAACCATAGCAACTGTATATGTTTGGAAATGTTTAGTTTATAAACATGATGAGTTTGAAGGTCAAGTGAAAAATGACACTGAAAATTGGAAAACATTTAAAACTCAGTAACAAAGACACGACGAACCAGGCCTGGGGGAGTACGACTAAAGCAGGATCATATGAGCAGAAAGCCACAATTTAATGAACTAAGCATCCAACATCCTCCAAAAGTGACATTAGAAATAAAAAGGGAGCCACGGAGGCAGGTAAGGCAATAACGAAACACACTTGGAAATTTAGATGAAATGGATAAATGAACTACAAGAGCAGACTGGAAATTGTTTGCGATGTTCTGGTCTGTCTCTGGACCACCCTAGGGACTAGCATCGTCCTTTCTTCCTTGGAGCTCATAGAGGAATGGCAGCGTAATTTGGATCTCGGGCTGGAAGCTGCAGAAGGCAGAGGCAGTCACTGCAGTGTGTGAAAATGACATGGGGGCAGCAGACTCACCGACCCCCGGGAGTAAGAGGTTATGAGAAGAGAAATGCGTTAGACCGTCCGAGGGCCTGAGCAGAAGCTAGGGCGAGTCTCAGAGAAATTCAGGTATTGAAAGCAGCCAAGGGGACTTAGGGGCTGAGGGAGGGAAGGCACGCAGAAGCTTAAAGAGTGTGCATGGTCAGAAAAGACCTGAGAAGATGTGAAACCTTCACCCTGGGGTGTGCACGAGACTCAGGGATCCACTGATTAATAAGTCTTCCATGCCAGGCTTCAAAGACTGCAAAAAATGGAATTTTTTTCAAATGTTCAGTTCTCAACCAAAGATCACAATGCATACAAAGAAGCAGGGAACATGGCCCACCTAAAGGAACAAAATTAATCTCCAGAAATGGTCTCTGAAGAGATGTACTTCAGAGACTTCCTAGATGAAGACTTTAAAACAACTGTCTTAGTCAAGAAACTAAAGAAAAACATGGACCAAGAACTGCATAAATTCAGAAAAACAATGTATAAACTAATGAAAATATCAACAAAGAAATATTTTTTTTAAGAACCAAAATCTGGAGCTGAAAATTACAATAACTGAACTTAAAATTTCACTAAAGGAGTTCGGGTAGATTCAAACAGGCAGAAGAAAGAATCAGGTAACTTGAAGAGAGGAGATTTGAAGTTGTCAAATCTGAGGAGCAAAAGAAATAAATAAATAGAACTTAATGGACTCAGGAACATCATTAAATGGACCACTATACTCTTTGTGGGATTCCCAGAAAAAAGAGAGGGAGAAAGAAACAGAAAGATTATTTGAAGAAATAATGATGGTTGAAAACATGCCCATTTGAGAAAAGACATGGGTATATAAATACAAGAAGTTGAATGACTTCCATGTAGTTTAAACCCAAAGAGACCCACAGCAAGACACAATATAACCAAAACGTTAAAAGACAAAGAGAGAACTTTGAGCAACAAAGGAAAAGCAACTGGTCGCATTCAAGGGATCCTCAATAAGACTAAAAATGGATTTCCCAGCAAACACCTTGCAAGCCAGAAGGCAGTTGGATGAATATACTTAAAGGACTGAAAGAAAAATATTGTCAACTGAGAGTTCTGTATTCGGCAAAACTGTCCTTCAAAATTGAGGAACAATTTAAGATATTTCCAAAGAAACAAAAGCTGAGGAATTTCATTACCACTAGATCTATCCCAAAACACACACTAGAGGAAGTCCATAAAGTTTAAATTAAAGGATGCTAGACAGTAACTCAAAATTATATGAAAAAAATACAAAGTTCCCCAGAAAAGATTATACCTAGACAAACATAAAAAAGTATTATTGTAATTTTGGCTTGCAACTTTACTTTTTCTTTTAAATAGTATTTAAAAGACAAATGCACAGAAATTTCTACATATCTACATTAATGAATATGCAATATATAAAGATATTCTCTGTGACATCAATAACATAAAAGAGGAGTGAAGCTGTAAAGGGTATTGTTTCATATGTGTTTAACGTTAAATTAGTATCAATTTAAGATAGATTATGATGTTAGAATGTGATAGGTAATTCCTATGGTAACCACAGAGAAAACATCTATAGAATATACACCGCGGAAAGGCAAAGAGAATCAAAATATGTCACTATAATAGAGAATAATAGGAACAAAAGCTATAAGAATGCAGAAAACAAGTAACGAAATGGCAGAAGTGAATGCTTTCTTCTAAGTAATTACTTTAAATCACATGGATTAAATTCCCCAATCAAAAGACATAGATGGGCAGAATGGAAAGAAAATACAAACAGGATCCAGCTGTATGGCATCCGTAAAAGACACACTTCAGCTTTAAGAACAAACATAGGTTGAAAGGCAATGGATGAAGAAAGATAGCCGTGTGAGTAATAATCAGTCAGAATAGAGCAGAGGTGATATACTAACATGAGGAAAAATAGACTAGGTCAGAAACTATTACAAGGCAAAGAAGGGCATTATATAATAGCAAAAGGGTCAATTCGCCAAAACTGTATAGCAATTTAAACATACATGCAACAAAAAACGGAGCTCCGAAATATGAAGAAAACATTGACAGAGTCAAAGGTGAGAACAGACAGCTGTATAAAAATGGTAGGAGACTTCGATACCTTGTTTTCTATAACAAATACATAGAATGACCAAACATAAAACCAACAGACAATAAAGAACTGAACAATACTCCTGACCCAGTGGACCCGAGAGACATCTACAGATCGCTCTGCCCCCCAACAGCAGAATACACAGTGTTCTCAAGTTTACATGGAATATTTTCAAGGACACATCATATATTAGACTATAAAATAAGTCTTAATAGAGTTTAAAAGACCGAAAGCACACAAAATAATTTTTTTTAAGATTTTTTATTTATTTATCTTTAGAGGGGAAGGGTAGGAGAGAGGGAGAGAGAGAGAAATATCAATGTATGGTTGCCTCTTATGTGTCCCATGCTGGGAACTGGCCTGCAACCCAGGCATGTGCCCTGACTGGGAATTGAACCTCGATCCTTTGATTCGAAGGCCCACACTCAATCCACTGAGCTACACCAGCCAGGGCCAAAATAATTTTTTTAGTCACAATGGAAAAAAAACTAGATATCAATAGCAGAAGGAAAACTGTCACAGGATGTGAAAGTAAACAACGTATTTTTTAATTCTCACCCAAGGATATGTTTATTGGTTTTTCTTTTAGAGAGAGAGAAAGGAAGGGAGAGAGAGAGAGAGAGAGACACCCATGTGAGAGAGAAACATCAATCAGTTGCCTGCTGTATGTGCCCAGACCAAGGATTGAACCCACAACATTTTTGGTGTACACAATGATGCTCCAACTGGCTAAACCACCCGGGCTGGGACAAACAAAATATTTTTAAACAGTCAAAGGATCAGACAAAAAAATAACAAGGGAAATTAGGACATACCCTTAGATAAATAAAAATGAAAACTCAACACAGCAACACTTATGAGATGTGGCAAATTCAATTCTAAGAAGATAAGTTTTGGCCGTAAACACACAAAAAAGAGGGTGTCAAATCAACAACCTAATGTTATACCTTAGACACACACAAAAAATAGAACATATCAAACTCAAAGCTAGCAGAAGAAAAGACATAATAAAGATTTGATCACAGATAAATAGAATAAAGAAATATCAGTGAAATCAAAATTGGTTTTTCAAAAGGATCAACAAAATGGACAAAACTAAGAAAAAGAGAGAAGACTCAAGTAAATAAAATCAGAAATGAAGGAGAGGAAATTACTACATATTTTAGAGAACTAAAAGGGATTATAAGAATACTATGAATAAGTATTTGCTAACAAAATGAATAATTCATATGAAATGGACAAATTCCTAGAAATGTACATCCTACCAAGACTGAATCATAAAGTAATAGAAAATCTGAATAGACCTCTAACTAGAAAGGAGATTTAATAAGTAATCAAAAACTTTCCAACAACGAAAATCCTGGGACCAGATGGCTTCACTAGTAAATTCTACCAAACATATAAAAAAGAACAATTCTATTCAAACTCTTCTAAAAATTTAAAAGGAAAGAAACTTTCTAATGCACCTGTGAATCCAGCATTACCCTGATAGCAAAGCCAAAGACACCACACACACACACACACACACACACACACACACACACACCCCTACGAAATAATATCCCTATATGCCCTGGCTGGTGTGGCTCACTGGATTGAGGGCTGGCCTGTGAACCAAAGGATCGCCACTTTGATTCCCAGTCAGGGCACGTAACTTTTTTGCAGGCCGGGTCTCCAGTAGGGGGAATGCAAGAGGCAACCACACATTGATGTTTCCCTTCCCGTCTTTGTCCCTCCCTTCCCCTCTCACTAAGAATAAATAAATAAAATCTTGAAAAATAATAATAATATTCCTTATAAATAATAATGCAAAAATTCTTTAAAAATACTAGCAAACCAAATTTAGCAGCATTTTATATCTTTTTTAGTATTTTTTCTTTTTTTAATTACTGCATTTTAAAAGGATTATACACCATGACCAAGTGACCATATTGCTGAAATGCATAGTATTTACCAACATTCAAAAATCAAGCAATATAATTCACTACGATAACAGAACAAAGGGGAAAACGTAAACGTGGTCAGCTCAACTGAGTCAGAAAAAGCATCGGACAAACTGTAACTCACTTTTATGATAAAAGACTTAACGAGCCAAGATTAAGAGGAAATTACCTCAACATGACAAAGGCCATGTGTGAATATCCCACAGCCAACATCATCGTCAATGGTGAAAGATGATGGTGAAAGCTTTTGCTGTAAGACCAGAACAGGAGAAGTGTGCCCACATTCACCACTTCTAGTCGACATAGTAAGTACTAGAAGTCCTACCCAGCACACGCAGGCAAGAAAAGGAAATGAAAGGCATACAAGCTGAAACAGAAGAAGTAAAATTTTCTATCTTGGCAGACCATGTGATCTTCTATGTGGAAAACTTGAAAGGTTACACAGAAATAAAACAAAATAAAATCTATTAGAACTAATAAACCAATTCAGCAAGTTTCAGGCTATAAAATCAACTCCAAAAAATCAGTTGCATTTCTATACACTAAAAAAAAATATATGAAAAGAAAATTAATAAAACAAGTCCATTTACAATAGTACACACAGATAAAATACTTATGAATAAACTTAACCAAAGTAACAAAAGATTTGTACACTGAAAACAACAAAATGTTGTTGAGGAAACTAAAGAAGACTCAGATGAATCAAGACATCCATGTTCATTGATTGAAAGGTTTAATATCATTAATATCATTAAGATGTCAATTCTACCCGATCCAATGCACATATTCAATGCAATCTTTTTCCAAATCCCTATTTTTTTGCAGAAACAGAAAATATCACCCTAAAATTCATATGAAATCTAAACAGAACTTTGAAAAGCAATTTTGAAAAAAACAAGAATACAAGAGATTGATATCCAAAATATACAAAGAACTCCCACAAGTCGACGACAAAAACTCAATTGCATTGACATTTCTCCAAAGAAGGTACCCTAATGGTCTGTAAGCATATGAAAAGATGCTCAGTATCACTGGGCAATCGGGAGATGCAAATCTGAACCCTGAGAAACCACTTCACTTCCATTAGGATGGCTATTATCAAGAAGAAGAAGGAGGAGGAGGAGGAGGAGGGGGAGGGGGTGGGGGGAGGGGGAGGAAACAGCAAGAGTCGATAAGGATATCGGAAAACTGGAACCCTTGGCACTACTGGCGGGAAGGTAATATGATACAGCTGCTTTGGAAACCAGTATGGCCATTCCCCAAAAAGTTAAACACAGAATTGCCTTGCGATTTAGTGATTCCGTTTCTGGATACACACCCAAAAGAAGTGAAAGCAGGCACTAGAGCAGATATTTGTACACCCGTGTTCACAGCGGTGTTATTTACAGCAGCCAAAGGTAGGCGCAACCCAAGGGTCCGCTGACAGATGAATAGGTAAGAGAAATTGTGGTATACACCTACGATGGACTATTTATTATTGGACTTGAAAAAGAAAGAAAATTCTGATACAGGCTACAACACAGATGGAGCTTGAAGACATTATAAAACATGTTAATTGCAAAGGACATGCATTTTGATTGCTCTTATAGGAGGTTTCCAGAGAGGCCAATTTCACGGAGACAGGAAGTAGAATAGAGGGGGCTGGGGGCTGGGGGCACGGAGGTCGTGTTCAGGAAGCACAGGGTTTCAGTTGGGGAAGATGACAAAGTTCTGGGAATGACGGTGGTGATTGTTGCACAAGAGTGTGAATGTGCTGTATGTCACAAAATTGTACACTTAAAATAGTTAAAATGAGAAAGTTTAGGTTGCGTATTTTACAACAATAAAAAGTATTTAGTGATTAAATTCTTTTTTTTATGACTTTATTTGTTTATTTTTAGAAAGAGGGGACGGGAAGGAGAAAGAGAGGGAGAGGAACATGTGTGGGGTCAATCTGCTGCCTCCCACACACCCCCGACTGGAAGCCTGACCAGCAACCCAGGTGTGTGCCCTGATCGAGAATCGAACCTGTGACCTTCCAGCTCACAGACCAGTGCTCAATCCACTGAGCCACACCGGCCAGGGCTAAATTCTCCTGAAAACATTCTCGACAGTTCACCCGGAAGATTTTTATTTTCCTAGTTACGGTGGCCATGCTCATATTTTTCTCACTGCATATCCTATTGAGAGTTATATTATTATACACTGCTTTATTTATAATCTGTAAATCAGTATTTCTTAAACAGAGGTCTAGGGATTCCTGAAGAGGACCGTGGATATATACTCAGCTTGAAATATCCCCACGATATTTTAACTGTGTTTTATAAGCATTGTAGCAAGCACTATAAATCGTGATCACCGGCTAACCACACTTGACCTTCCTGCACCCGCACAATTCCCACTCCTGTGTTGACATCTGGGTACTATGCTCACAGAGACCCATCCCAGGAAGAGTCGAGAGGGACCTCATTCTGAAACGATGCCTTCAACATGAAGGCAAATGGAGGAAGGCAAACTGCAGTGGGAAAGTCCACAGCAGTCAGGACGGAGACACGTCACGTGAGAACTGAGTCTGCACTCAGCCCACGAGAAGGAAGGAACCCCGACCTGGACAAAGCCCGACCGCAGCAGAATGGCCCGAAGTCACTCTCTGTGCGATGATGTGGTGTCCGCAAAACTGTGTTTGTTTTCTCTCACTTCAAATTCATGCTGTCAATTATATGTTTTTTAATTTGTAGTTTTTAATTAATGGGCAAATTTATGTTGGCATTTATATGAGTCATAAACTTAAGAAGCATATAAAACATTGGGTAATTAATATTTGTGTACACTTACGTGGGTCACATTATAATAAAGCCATTTGAAGTTTGAAAACGTTTTAAATGAAGGGAAAAAACCTTTCACTTAAGGGTTTTTGTAACTTGCATGGAAATCAGCGAGCAGTTAGCGTTCCGGGTGCAATACTTGTCATTTCACTCTTAGACTTGAAACTCCTTTAAATTTGGAGAGTCTGGATTTAACTGACAAGGAGACATGCGAGAGGCAATGGAAATGGATTGTAAATGTCAGCATCATGTTTGATCATACCAAGGTGACCTTAAAATGCCATCTTATCCACTTTAATTTAACAAGGCTGATTTCCTAAAATATCAAATATTTGATATAACCAAGAATATATATTGAACTACTGGAACAAATAGCTCGAAGATGTTTCCGTTGTCCCACTTGAAAAACCAAGAGGTAGGCAAACGCTTCTCAGCATGGACAGTGGGGAGGGGCCAGGCCTCCGTAAATGCAAAGTTTTATCTTTCCTTTTCACTGAAGGCTGGGAGAGTCAACCTTACCCAGACACAAAGAACATTTTCCTTTACAGGATTTAATCTAGGGGCCTCTGGCGCCCCACATGCCTACCATCAAGACATCATTCCTCTATTCAGATGTCACAGTTCCTCATTTTTAAAAATGCAGTTTCCCTGGGAAGAATGGACACAATAAATCCCTAAAATCGTCATGAACAAGCATTCATCAAATGGCTTTCTCCTCTGAAATGGTAGGCTGAGCATATACAAATGGAAGGAAGGTGCTCAGATAAATAATTGTTTTACATTATCATGTATTGACAGCTAATTCCTTACCAGATACTGTAGGAGGTGTATGGACTCTCTAATTCCCACATCTCCTTCGAGAAGGCTTCCTTTGCCCATTTCACAAATGAGGAAACCGAATAGCAAGTTAAAGGAACTCACCCAGTCACACGGTTACTAAGTGGAGGAGTCAGGATTTGAACCCTGATACTCATCCTCTGCCTTCTCCACTGTTCTAGAGTCTAGATTACTCTCCCCCTCACATTCCACCCGTGCTGGTCTTGGTGGCCCACCTGGGCTCTGAGCTCCTTGGCACCACGTCCTCCGCAGGCCAGGATTGCCACGCTGGTAACACCACAGCTGAGCAAGGAAGCAGGAGGAGGCACCGGAGGGGGTCACCTGCCACGGGGCTACTCTTACTCTTCTAACCAGCAGGCTACACAGCCTCCCTTCTACTGCGGGGCCACGAGATGTGAGGTCATGGATCTTGGAGAAGTAGGAGAAAGCACCTCCTACTTCCACCTCCACTGCCTTTAATTTATAACATATGTTAGCCTAGAATAGTTTTTAATGTCTAATGCCCCCCCCAGAAAAATGTGTTACTTTTCCATAGTCCGTCAGATTTGCTCTCTCTGGGCTATTTTAGAAGATTTGGGTTAAAACAAATAGGCAGTGATGGCAGTATATATGTTTCTCCTGGTTTGTGAAAACTAATTATATCACTTAAAATCACATCATTTGACTCAATTTGCTGATCTGATTACCCAATTACTTTCTAGTTAGCTTTACACTAGGCACCCACCCACTGGTACAACCTTCTTTCCAAGCAGGGATCTCTCTCTCTCTCTCTCTCTCTCTCTCTCTCTCTCTCTCTCTCTCTCTCTCTCTCTTCCTCACCCCCCTTCCTCCTCTCCCTGCCCCCTCCCTTTCTTCCCCCTCCCTCCCTCCCTCCCTCTTCCTCCCTCTCTCCTTGAACCAAAGCTAGTCTTTACTTCCATCTACCAACTTCCCCCCTAAGCTATTTTTCTTTTTACCTATTTTTTTCAATCGTGACAACGAAAGCTTTCAAGTTAAAGAAAACAATGATGTTTTCTTCCCAAAGCCAGACATCCCCCCCCCCATGCAAAGTAACAGTGATCCTAAACACTGCAGCGATTGTTATGAAAATGCATTTCTCTGTACCCTGTTGTCATGGCAGCTAAAGATCAAGACATGCCTGCTACATACGGCAATTTATACTGATTTGAAAGACTGTTTGGGGAGAAACATTAAAATGTATAATCGAAAGCATTTGAAGCCATCGCCTGACAAAGTACAATATCAGTTATTCAAAGAACATTTCTAAAGCAAAGGACATCATTTATTTCAATCCCTGTGTGTTCATTATTTATTCTCCCATGAAGTTACTTTAATTTCCAGCATACTGGCAATTTGATTATTTGTCTCGACATTCAGAATCTCCGTGTAACCTTTGTTCAGGCACTAACCAACCTGACACAGACAGCGACACCCAAGTCACAGAGTGAGACCGGAGCGGCTCCAGCATTTTTTCTGTGGCTTCTTTGTTTGCTGGGCTGGGGCCAGCTCTTAGGTGAATTTCTCCCTTGGACGGCAACTGTTTGAAATGTCACCACATGGCAATTCTCCCTCATCCAGATTGTCACTTCACTGCAAGACACGGTACCACCCTATGTACATCATGTGTTCACTTCTCCTTGGAGCGGGGTGGGGAGGAAAGTCTAGGAAAAAGAAAGGCAGAGAATGGGGGTTGCCAAAAAGAGAACAGAAAGAGTTCGGATGCGAATAATCAAATACAAAATGCCACTTTTATTAACAATTTGGATAGGGGTTCTTATCCCTAATCCTTTTTATTGGTTAACCCTCAACATCACCCAGGGAGACCACTGACATTTGGCAGGAGGGAAGTAGAGGCCTGAGGGGATTAAGAGCCTGGGGTCACAGAGCAGATCAGCGGCAGAGCTGGGAGAGCTCCCTGGTATGACATTCCTGGGCCTTTGTTCAGCCTGAGGCCTGCTGCACCCCGGGCCGAAGGAATCTCATTGAGAACGTCTACGGCTTAGCTGACCGCCACTCCTCCTGGGGTAATTACTGCAGCTATGCAGCTTTTCCCACAGCTAGCAACACGCACCCACGTTCGGCCCTGACTTCGTGGAACTCTTTTCCACCCCACTCCAGGATGGTCACTGGTTTCCTCCTCCCAGATCCTGTCCCTTCCAAAGTGACATTTGCATGTCAAAGGCAGCTACTAGCTCCTCCAAGGTCCAGTCCCTCCTCTGAAATTATGCACCCAAGTCGAATGCCTGCATCGGCTCGGCACTTGCTGTGGGAGAGTGAGTTCATGTAACATCACCGGTGAGCTGCGTTTCCCCTCTTATCCTCACCCCAAATTGTCAGAACCTCTCAAACCTGGTCATGTTGCTGCAAAGGGAAACAGCAAAAAGCTGGCCCTCACAGACCGAGACTGAGCATCAGCCCCTGTTCTGCGTGGTTTGCACATGCCATAGCTTTGCAATAACTCACTGAACTCAGTTATTATTATTATTAGCCTCATGGCCACAGGTTAAGTGGTTTGCCCCACGTAACGTGGCTAGTAAGTAGCAGAGCCAAAATGTGTCCACAGTTGTGCGGATCCAGACACTGTTTGTGTAGCCACTATGCTAAACCAAACCAGCCCTGTGACACCAAGTGGTTAAGAGTTTAGGCTCTGGCCCTGGCCGGGTAGCTTAGTTGGTTGGAGTGTCATCCTGATATACCAAGGCCGCGGTTTCTATTCCCAGTCAGGACACATACAAGAAGCCACCAATGAATGCATCAGTAAGTGGAATGCTAGATTGGTCTCTCCTCTTTCTCTCTCTAAAATCAATAAATAAAAAAATTTTACCCTGGCTGGTGTAGCTCAGTGGGTTGAGTGCCGGCCTGCAAACTAAAGGGTTGCCGGTTTGATTCCCAGTCAGGGCACATGCCTGGGGTTGCAGGCCACAATCCTCAGTGTGGGGTGTGTGTGAGGCAACCACACATTAACGTTTCTCCCCCTCTCTAAAATTAAATAAATAAAATATTTTAAAAATAAAATTAAAAAATTTTTCAAGAGTTTAGGCTCTAGGATCCAACAAACCAAGGTCCATACTTCAGCTGCATGTGTGATCTTGGATAAATGACCCTGCTAGATTCCAAGTTCACATGTTTTAATAATCACTGCTGCATTTGCTAACCAAAGTCATTAGCGCTGTACCTGGCACATCCAAGTCCTCCAAAAATGTCAGCTAGTCACTTTAAGGAATGAACGAGTTCAGAGCAAATTGGCCACGAGGTCACGCCTGCGGCAGAATAGTCCAAGGCAGAAATGGATGTGGGGGAAAGACTGCGTCCCCTACGCACGGTCCTGCCTCTTCTGTTTAAGGGCGGGCGGGGCAGAAGGAGAAGACAGGAGGAGAAGGGTGCCATGGCCAGGGAACAGAGGAAGCTTTTCCAAGGGAGAGGAGGCTGGCTGTGGTTTGAACAAATTAAGGCAAAGAAGGAACCGGCACAAGACCAGCTCTGGGGATGAAAGACATGCTAATAAGGGGCCAGTCTGAGGCGGTGGCTTCCCAGGGTGACTGAATTAAACACTCTCTTCAGCCAAACAACCAGTCTGATTTTTGAAAGATTTTGTTTCTTAAAGAGCGGAGAAGGGAGGGGGAAAGAGAGGGAGAGAAACATTGACGTGAGAGAGACACACTGATTGGTTGCCTCTCATACACGTCCCAACTGGGGACCGAACCCAGGCATATGCCCTGACCAGGAATCGAACCCGAGACCTCTCACTTTGCAGTGCGATACCCAGCCAACTGAGCCACGCTGGTCAGGGTTAACTGATCTTCTATGTACCAAGTCTTTCATTGCCTGAATTAAGCAATTCCCTGGTGCAGTGTGACAATTTTTCCTTTCTGTCTACATCTACTCAACGCTGCAAGAGTATAGATTTCTCTTCCAGGAAAGGAACATTCTCTCAAAGGAAAACTTGGAAGCCACATAAAGTCCCAGCTCCGGTGTGGCTAACGTCCCCACACAGAGAGTCTGGGGATCCCCATACATTGAAAACTCTCCTAGTGCCTTCTAGTCCAAAATGCCTATCTCATACCACCACCGTGATCTGGAAATCGTCCTGCGGTTCTAGCCTCATGCTGACTCTGCCAGCTGTCTGTTCTCCTGGAGGCCTGTTCTCAGAAAGCACTGGAGAGGCATGCGCACGGAAGTCTTGTCCATCACTCACAGACCTAAAGGTGAAGAGTCAGAAGCCTGGGGCTGCGTCCAGGCTCTGACACTCACCGGATGACCTTGGGCAAGTCTTGTCTCTTCCCTGTAGGTCTGGTTCCTCGTCTGTAAAATGAAAGCCTTGGATCTGTTTCAGGAGTCTATGACTTTTGTGAATTCATTCTAAGAGAAAGATAGTCTTTCATCGTTAGATGCTATCCATAGCATGATTTATTACTGGGTGGGGGGGCATCATTTTCATGGTTGGTGGTTTTATATGATAATCACCAGTCCCTAGGGACTTGGAATAATTTCACCATCGAAATTTTCCATTATATTAGCATTATAGCTCTGTTTCAACAAGCTTGCTTAAGTAACTTTTCCCTTGCAAATTCATGTGATAATAGTGTTATAAATGGTATCTCCAAAGACTTGAATTAAAATTGATTTGTCATTGTAATCTCAGCTAATAATGGTATGGTAATGGCATTGTAATGAGGAGATCAAAGACTTACACTGAAATTATTTTGGCATTGTTGTGCTATATTCTAAATGGCTTTAAAAAGGCTGCTTTGTACATAGATTTGAAACTGTTGTGTTGTAGCGATATTGAAAGCTGAGTACAGCCAATGGAACTATCCACTCCTTTCCCCCAAAGGCCCGCTTGGAATGTCTCCTACCCTCTTCGTTTCCCACAAAGGCGAAGTTCAAACAGAGCTTCGATTCTCCCCTTACTCAGGCTCTTGGGAAAAGGAAAGAGATGGCAAGGGTGTTAGGAAGTGTCTAGAAATGCTTTCGGATGAGGCTGGAGTGAGTCCAGCCTCCCTGCTGCAGCAGATGCTGGGGACTGGGCGTTCCTTTTTTGCCTGGGACTGGGACATGCTGCCCAGACCTGAGCCAAGGGATCCTGCTAGCAGAGACAAGAATATTATCCCTTCACAGGTGGTCATACTATAGAATCAGAATTCTGCTGCCTCTGAAGATTAGTGCCTCTTGCCCCCATGTCCCTTGTGGGCTTTGAATGGAGTTAAATCCTTTGGCTTCTTGTTCTTTGGCTGTGAAACCAGCTACAAGCATGTGGTTGTTTCATGTTTATCTCCTTTGACAGGGATGCAAATTAGGTGGAATGAAATATAGACTCTGTTCATGTTTAGCTTGAAGCATAGTCTAAGGTTCTCACATTTTTCTAGTTCAGGAAGTATGATGATTATTATACTGGGTGGCATTAAAACTAACGATCACATGGTTCTGCCTCGTGACAGAAGCTCTCCTAGACTCTTCTGACAGGGCTGATTCTCACTATTGGTGGTTCTGTAAAGTCACCACGAACACCGAGTTAACGAATGCTGAGCCACTGCTCTTAGGGGAAATACAGGGTTTGGTTCCTGAGAGGCTCTGGTCACACTTCTGTCAACTGATCAATAGAGAACGTTGTTTTATGTGTGTTTGCATTTACAGACACCGTAGTTAACATACGCTGTTGAATACACACATATATTTGAACTCACAGCCAGCAGCATCACGACTCGGGCCTGAACAGAGCTCCCTGACCATGCGCTTTCTTCGTAAGGCACATCACACCACCCACCACCCACTTGTACTTAGGAATGCTGGACAGCACTTAAGAACCATTTTGTTTTATTATTTTTTTATTTTTAATTTATTTTTAGAGCAAGGGGAAGGGAGGGAGAAAGGGAAACATCGCTTGCGGTTGCCTCTTGTGCACCCCCTACTGGGGACCTGGCCTGCAACCCAGGCATGTTCCCTGACTGGGAATCGAACCTGCGACCCTCTGGTTTGCAGGCCAGCACTCAATCCACTGAGCCACACCAGCCAGGGCTTAAGAACCATTTTAAACAACAAAATCACCTACAAAAAGAACAGAAAATACTAAAAACACGGCACTAAACAGACCATGAAAAGAACGCTAGTTTAGAGGATGACAGCTGAACGGGAAAGGCAGTGTCGTCTTGTTTGACCTCACCTGGGAACACACACTTTGAGCGACAGAAATGTCTCACTGCCTGTTCACAAATGACCACAAAAACTGCCGCAGGCATTGACAGATTCGGGGCTCACAAATAGATGTTAGTGAGCGGGCAATTCACAAACTCGGAATCGACGATGAATGAGAAGCAGCTGCACACTAACTTCTTCGGTCTTCACATCAACCCCGGAAGTTCAGTCCTATGATTATGCTCATTTATAGAGGAGGAAGCTGAGGCACAGAGAGTAAGCAACCTGCTTCATGTTTGGTTGTAACACAGTTGATAATTACCTAGTTTTATTTCCTTTTAAAACTAAATAAGCTGCATGTGTGACATTTAGTTTAGCTTCGCTGTTGTTGTTGTTTGGGGTTTTTTGTTTTTTTTTTTTAGAAGATTGATTCAGAAAAATAGCATGGCCCTAGTTTTTGGAGAGGAAGGCGTATCTGCGGACCCCTGAATTTTGAGGTTGGGGGTTAGTATGTAGAAGATACAGCAGAGACTGTGGCTGCCCATCCAGACCCATTCCTGTCCCTCTTCTTTTTGGCTGTCGGAGTGCCAAGGCTCTGTGTGGCTCTGCACCGAAGACAAGGCCCCTCCACCATCCCAAGGGGTAAATCTTGACTGACGTAAGCTAATCAGAACAATGTCATTTCCCTAATTAAGCTGGTTTACACAAGGGCATGCACTGGTAGGGGACAGCGAGAAATGAAGGGACCATAGTAGCAGGAAAGCTTTTTCTTTCCGTTCAAAGACGCCTCAAAGGGAAGAAGGCCTCCTCCTGCCTCTGGCTGTCGCTGTGTGAGAACGTGTTGCTCAGACCCACTGCAGCCATCTTGTGACCATGAGGACACAAACTGGAATAGCAGAGCTGAAAGATATTGTGAAGGTGGAGAATCAAACATTCCTGAAGCCACACTTCCTCCAGCCCTTGTGCCATCTGAGATAATAAACCCCTACTCATTTAAGCTGCTTTTAATTGGGTTTTGATTAGTAGAAACTCAGAGTATCCTGACAGACAGAAATTTTGCTTGGGAATCTATTATATGGGGAATTGGAAGACGCTAAGCACAGAAATTATATAGACAGAAACACGGAGAGGTTGAACCTTATTTAAGAAGCACAATGTATTGGTTGCTAAGAGATGCTGAGAGGATCAAAATAGCCAGGGAAATGTCCCCGACTCGGAGACAGCTTATAATCTAGTTAGTTGAGAAAACCAAACACAGCCAGTTCAAGAATTCTTGTGCAAAGAAACAGGAAATTCCTTTTAATTCTGCCAGCATTAATTCTGAAATACGTGCGGAGGGGTCTGTTGATGAATTAGACAGGCTCTCTGTCCTGTACCATCTAGTGAAGGAAGCTAGACGGAGAGGTGTTTAATTCAAGGAATAGTGTGGGAGACATTTTGGAAGAAAGTTAAGTGAGAGATTAACTTCTTTTGGCAGACCCAGGAAAGCCTAACGTCTCTCCGGTTTAAAATTCTTCGGTGCTTTTCGGTTACATTTCGCTCAAACATATACTGAGCAATTACTCTGGCATTATTCTAGGTGTTGGGACACAGCAATGAACAAAACAGAGTCCCTGCTCTCCCGACCTGACATTCTAATAAAAGAGAGCTGATACAATGAGCAAATGAGTAAACAGATCTACGTCAGAGGTGGTATCACCAAGGGAAAAAAATAGGGTACAGAGGGTAGGAAATGCTGGTGGTTGAAGCTGCTGTTTTATGTAGGAGGGAGAGAAGCTGGTGTTTCAGCAGAAAGCTGAAGGCTGTGACGGACTGAGCTGTGTGGAGGTGTCTGCGGAAAGCATTCGAAGCAGAAGAAACAGCAGGTACAAAGGCCCCGAGGCAGCGCGGGTCTGGCATGCTTGGAGAACAAGAAGCGGGTCAGTAGGCCTGGAACAGAATGAATGATGGGAAACCTGTCGGAGATCACGGAGGCAGTTAACAGTAGAGCCAAACTCACCATGAAGTTAATGAAGCCCTGACGATGTGTTCAGAAAGTCGTCAGTTTCGGTATAGTTGGAAGGAAGGGAGAGATTTAACCAGAATCAGTTAAGACGGGTCTTTCCACTCTTGAGTTCTCCATCAGTTTTCCCTTCATACTGGGGCTGCAGGGATTAGGGGACCTGGCTAAGAGGAAATTACCTTAGAAATACACCTAGTATGGGGTTAATGAAATATATTTATGTGATCACGGTCACTCCCGCAACTCGCTGTCTCTAAGTAGGCAGGAGTGACTTCCAGGAATGGCGCAGCATGGTGACCCAAAGATGCAGGGCCAGAGGTCCTCTGGGAATATAAATACATCCTACAGAGCCTGCGTCTGCAACTCGGTGCGGAGCGAGCGGAAGAAGGTGTTAAACAGAACCAGAAGCCAGGCTGGAGGAAAATTCTCCCGGCACCTGATGCGTAAACTCTTACGCAGAAGTCTCCATTCTCACTGACACCGCATCACAATGGGAGTGTTCGCCAGTCAGGAATACCTTCGAAAGCGAAGCCGCTGCGGTGACGAATGTACTTGGCTGACGGAATCTCGGGAAACAGGGTTTATCAGACAAGGGGCCCAGAGCCGAAGCAGCACCGCAAACAGTCTGTCTGTCCCTGTGTGCCGTCCCACCGCCGGTAACAGAACTGATTATCTTTCCATTCTCTCTTTCGAACAGGATATTGTAATATCCTTGTTCTTTGCAGAGGCAATGAAAGTACCCGCAGACAAGGGATTTGGGGGCAGAGAGGTGACAGGGGCAGTTCAGTCAGTCCCTTAATAAAAACATAATTTTTCAGATTTTGTGATGTTTGTGTTACGGGTCCGCTTTTTGCCTTGTTATTTGTGGTCTTATTCTCAGACTAAAAATAGATCCACTTGCGAATGTTATTTTGTGCCCTTAATTTTGTATTATTTATCTTAAAGGGAGCCCCCAAATTGCATCAGCAAACCCAGGCCAGCTGCATTTGGAAGGCTTCCAAGGTGGGGTGAACAGAACCCCAGCGAAGGTTGGCGAGATCATTCAAGCAGCAAAGATCAGTAGTGACCCTCCGATGCGGGCATTTCGAGGACCAGTAATATTTTCAAAAAACATTTTTGAGGAGCCCTGGCTGATTAGCTCAGTTGGTTAGGGCATTTTTCCCATACACCAAGGTTGCAGGTTCAATCCCCAGTCAGGCAGGGCACATAGAAGAAGCAACCACTGAATGTATCTGTAAGTGGAACAACAAATAGATGTTTCTCTTTCTCACTCTCTCTCCCTTTCTGTCTCTCTCTGTAAAATCAACAAATAAATTTTTTTGAATTGGAGGAGGCCCATATTTTATTGCTTACTTTGATAATAAAAAGCCATATGAATAAGTGTTTAAAACATCCACATCTATTGTGGCCATCTTTTTAAAAAATAATTCCTATACAGAAACATACTGAAGGCTTTATGGATAAAATTACATAATGTCTACTGTGTTTTAAACTAATCCAACAGGATAGAGGGGAATGATAGGGGCTTTAAAAAACAAGATTGGGTTCTGGGTACATGGCGTTCATTACCTAGTCTGTTTTTGTACGTGCTGGCAATTTTCATAAGAAAAGGTGTAAAATCTAACCAGATCTCACATACCCATAATTCTATAAAAGACATATGAATCCGCCAGAAGTTGGGCAGCCGTAAGTACCATCCTTTATATTAAATAAATTTAATCTTGTGAAAAACTTACAATACTGTGCGTGGTTTTTGTGATTGCTGTTTCAAAATCCATCAGTGAAAGTCATGCCAAGCTGTCAGGGACCACCCATGTGCAAGTGGGGTCAGGTTGGCAGCTTACCCTCACATGGTTCAGGAAAAAAGAAAGCTCTTTGAATTATATATCCCAGGTTTTTGTCAGTTTATGGGGTGCATGCGTAGGGACTGTGGGTAAATCTTGACCTTTTCCCCTGCACCTACACGTCACTGAGTGTGTGTCACACAACCTGACCGAGCCCTCAGTTTCGGTACCTGAAAAATGGGTGAACAGTATGGACTTCACACAGCGTTTTTTTAAAGATTTTATTTATTTATTTTTAGACAGAGGGGAAGGGAGGGAGGGAGAGAGAGGGAGAGAAACACTGATGTGTGGTTGCCTCTTGCACACCCCCTTCCTGGAGACCTGGCCCACACACAGCACAGGCATGCGCCCTGACTGGGAATCGAACCGGCGACCCTTTGGTTCACAGGCTGGCACTCACTTCACTGAGCCACACCAACCAGGGCACAATGTGTACATCTTGATGATAGAAGCATAAATTGGTGAAACCCCTATAGAGCACAATTCGGCAATATAATCTCCAATTTTGCAATGCCTTTACCTTACGGCCCAGAAATTCTACTCCCGGGAATGTGTCCCTACAACGGTCTTCGCATACAGGTGACATGACAGGCGCACGAGATACTCGTTGCGGTGCTGCTCAAGCACGTCTCCCAGATCTGGCTCCTCCTGCCCCTTGGTTCTGCCTCCTTCCGGTCAATTTGCTCTTCAGACCGACTTCCCTAGGTGGACCCCAAACTGCGTCCAATCCGCTTCTTCATCTGTAGCCAAAAGAAAAATGATCGTGTCCCAAGATGCCTGGAAATGGTCCTGAGATCCATTCTGATTGGACAGCCTTTCGTCACATGCCCATCACCTCCGTACCAATCACTGCGCCCAGAAGGATGAAACGCAGCGATTGGCTCAGCATAACAAATGCTCTACTCCTGGAGCCTGAGAAAGAGTCTTACCCCAAAGGGAAGGGCTTCCCAAATAGAAATTAGGAGTGTTGCAAAAGAGAAAGGAAAAAATGCTAGAAAAGCATTCAGTATATGTCTACCGTGAAGCCTTTAAGCCCTTGCTATCCCACAATGCTTGATTTGGCAACTGGCTTGGAGCTTCCGGAACACTCTGATCCAGGCCCTAATTAGCTGGATTGTTCCAGATTTTCCCATCTACGTTTCTTCTCACTGAGCCCATCAATCCTCCACGTACTCATTTTATGATTCCGATTAGTAAGGTCCTTTCAATAGCTTAAATCTCCCCACCGAACAAGCCTGTCTGTTATCTGGAAATATATGATCATATGAACTTATTCAAAACACAACATTTTCTCATTATAATGAGACATGATTATTAATGGCAGAGTGCCCATCAGAAATGAAACTAATCCTTCATTTTGTTCAAAATAAATGTGCTCTAAAAGTACAGAGATGGTAAAATTAATTTGAGAGTAATCAATTCCTGCATTTTAAATGAACATAATTATGTAATCATTAAATTATTTAATGGGCTTCATTAGGCTTATTTCTGGCTTGGATGTCACTTTTTTTTTAGCCCAATTAGCTCAAGTGCTCAAATTAATTTTTTATTACTGGTAAGAGTACTAAGCCAAGTCAGGATGAACACAGCTAGAGTCTCCCCAGCCCTACCTGGAGGCCGAGCTGTGCCATTCTCTCCCTAACTGTGGGCTTCGCTGTATCGATACAAAGGCAGCCAGCTGAAGTTCAACCACGTGGCCCAGCCAGGCTCATGGGACACGTGTGACCTGCTTCCAACCAGATGGGACACCTGTCCGATTCAACTGGGTGCTGCAGGGAAAGCCTTGCAAAGAGATGTCTCCCAGAGGAAGCCTACACGACAGCCCATGTCCGGGCTGCATTATTACCAAGAAGGAGCCTGAGCATCCTCTAGAACAGAAGAGACGTGGGCGTCTCACAGACCTGGGTTTAAATCCCAGTTTTGCTAGTGGGAGGCTCTGTGACCCAAAGCAATTTATATAACCTCTGTGAGCCTCCGTGTCTTCATCTATAAATGGGGACAATGAGGTAACCATTTTTCGGAATTATTTTTGAGGATTAGCAATGATGTGTACAAAGTGTCTGGAATATAGTATTTACTGAACGCATGGTAGTTATTGTTCTTTTTTTAACCCTCGCCCAAGGATATGCTTATTGATTTTATTTTTTTAATGCTTATTGATTTTAGAGAGGGGGGTAGGGGGGAAGAGAAACTTCAGTACGAGAGAGAAACACCAGTCGGTTGCCTCCCTTACGTGCCCAGACTGGGGACCGAATCCACAACCTAAAAATGAGCCCTGAGCGGGGAATAAACCCACAACCTATTGGTGTATGGGACAACGCTCTAGCCACCTGAGCCACCTGGCCAGGGTAGTAGTTATTATTCTTGTTATCACAGCCAGACACCCATAGATTTAATCTTCAGGGGCACTAAGGTTAAGACACAGACTAGCTTTTTCAGTCTGAACGCTAATGATAACTCCATCATGACGTGGGATTCTGAGGGGAAGGGTTGCAAAAAAAATAAAAAGATACTCCAAAAACAGATTCTTCTTTTAAGAAGACATATACAACGAAAGTGTATAAGACATACGCCTTACTAGCAGTAATACATAATAATACAAAAGAGAGAGGCAATATGTCATGCAGATGAAGAGCAGGGAGTCTGGAGGCAGACTGCCAAGATACTTAACCTCTTGAAATCTTGGTTTCCTCCTCGAAACTCGCGGGGAATAACAGAATTGAACTGCTGTCAGGGTTGAATTATACAGTGTACAGAAAGTCAAGTGCCTGCAGCCAGCGAACACTCCATACATGTTGTCTATTGCCCTCGTTACTCATGAGCCATAGTTGTGCAGAAACGTAAGACATCGTCAAACATGTTGTCTAGACTTTAAGAAAACAAGGATTTTAAATACAGACAAAAAGATTTGACCCATTAAGCCCGAAAACAAGTTGTATTGGCTCATTTTAGGCCCTCACTATGTGTCAAACGCTGAATCTAAATGTGTAGCAGGAGAAATATTGTAAAATTTTTCTGCCGTATGACCTTAATCTGGTCCTTCCTACCAGCCAGGTTAGAAAACTTACCATCTTCTCAGAAGGAGGTGACAGGAGAAGGCCGTGGGTGTGTCACTGAGAAAGCTACCTCCCCTGTTCATGCATCAGACAAGCCCACAGGTCACTCAGAAATGCAAATGAGGAGCTCAGCATCCCAGCCAGTGTGGCCTTTCAGCAACTTGGCGTGGCCGTACTGGGGACCAAGTGCGTCTGTGCTCCAGAGCACGTTCTCTTCGTTTGGCTGTATTGTATCCAATGTGGATGTCTAACGTTGAAGGGATGCATCCAGATTTAAATTATACACAGAAATGCAAAGTAGTCAAACCTCTCCCCCTCTCTCCCTCTCGTTTCTTTTCTTTTCTTTTTTTTTAAGTGTAAAGCACCACAATTGCTTTCAGAACTCAGATGAGTTTCCCTAAAGCAAACCAGAGGCAGGTCTCTGACCGCTGGCCAGCCATTCAGGTTTGGGCGGAAAGGGACCACCGACGATGTGGCCTGATGCAGCTGACCTTGCACTGACTCCCGTGTGACCTCTGATTCAGCAGAGTCCTGAGTCGCCAACAGTCAGACTTCCCGAGGTTAATTACATCAACATGAATTAGCAAAGCAGGCACTAGGTAGTCCATATAATCAGTTCTGGGGCTTGATGGAGCTCCAGCTTTCTGACCTTCCAGGTGCCCAGAATTTCCCTGTGTGAAAAGTTCACTGAAAGCACAGGTTAGGCGGGATTCTACCACCGCTGGCTGGAATCATGCCGTCAGAGACCCTCCTCCACCCATGGCTGGACACAGCACTGGTCAAGGACCCCCTCAGGGTCCAGGCAACAAGCCTTACTAGGTTCATGCAAGGAAGGGGAACATCTCAAAAACACACCTTTCCGCCCAAGCTTCCTATAGGAAGCTCATTTCCAACACTCATCAAACTAATTAACAGTCACTAGATTTGCCAATAAAAATCCATTTTTGATACCAGTGTGCTAATTGGCAAATCCATTGCTGGCGATCTAGAAAAGGTGGATGGAGGACTTCAAGTAGCCACCTCTGGAGTCTGGCTCCCTGTGACCGAATGTAGCCGCCCACGCCTGGCTATGCACGCCGACAGCATGTTCCCTGGTCACCAGGCAAACTCCCTGGCACACGCCTCCTATCCCATTAATCATGCAACGGATTTCAGAAGACGGCTTACAGACATTGTACCGGGCTGGGAGGAACTTGCCTGTTGTTATGGGCTCAGAATCAAACTGGCGGAAAGCAGGAACCTCAGGATCCACCCCACCCCTGGAACCTGAGGTCACCGAGCTGTAAAGGCAGAGAAGAAAATGTCCTGGCAGCCTCCTGAGGAATCCAGGAAGTAATGCAAGTTTGGAAAGGGATGCAACGCCTCTTTCTGCAGGGCAGACAGGATACCCCTCGCTGTCCCGCCTTGGGGTTTGGGGAAGTGCGCTCGATCCGTGCATCGGCGTGCCAGGCCCTTTCCTAATGGACTTATCACCTAAATCCCTGCATTGACGAATGAAACATCGCTGGGCTGGACTCTAAACATCGGTGCCTTCAAGACAGACCCTGACCGTCAACCCCAGGGACTTCTTCTGGCCTGGTCCACACTGCCTCCCACCCACTGTGCCTTAAAGGCAGAGAAGGAAGCAGCTGGAAGGAGGGTCAACACCAGGATGAGGAGATTTTATTTTTCCTTTTTCCATGTTTATGTGTCAACACCCTGGCTTATTTTTAGCCCTGTTCTTATTTCTGCATCCTTTCCATTTTAAGGGAAATTTTTCGATTGGGGATGTTGGGATATTCCATGAATTTGAAAGCTATATAAGTTGTCGCATTTTAAAGTATGAGACTCTAATAAGCCACACTTGACACAAAAACCCTGGTTAACATTTTACCCAACAAGGAACAAGGTTTTTAATAAGGGTTTGGTAAGACCAAGATGCCAACAGAGCAGAAGGGTAAAATGGTACAAACTTTTCGGAAGACACTTTGGAAATATGTATCAAGAGGCTTCATGGGAAAAGAAAGTGGATATCCTTTGATTCAATAAATTCACACCTTAGAATTCAGTGTGAGAAACATTTCAAATGTCCAATAATAGGAAAACCAGTAAAGAAATTATGGTCTATCTGCCTTATAGAGTCTTATGTACTCATTACAGTCATGTTGTTTAATAAATTTAAAATATGAGAAAACTGCTCATGAAACAATATTTTGTGAAAAGTCAACATATAAAAATTTACAAACAGCCCTGGCTGGTGTAGCTCAGTGGATTAAGCACGGGTCTGTGAAGCAAAGGGTCACTGGTTCAATTCCCAGTCAGGGCACATGCCTGGGTTGCAGGCCAGGTCCCCAGTGGGGGACACATAAAGGCGACCACACATTGATGTTTCTCTCCCTCTCTTTCTCCTTCCTGTCCCTTCTCTCTAAAAATAAATAAATAAAATCTTTTTTTTTTAAATCTACAAACATTACACAATCCCTAGTTTTAATATGTGTGCACACAATTTTTCTAAATGTTAGAAGAAAATACCCCCAACGTATTATTAGTACTCTTATCTCTATTTTCTTCTTACATTGCTCTGTATGTTCCAAATTCTCTCCCATAGCCATGCATTTTATCATTATATACATCAATTTATATATATATGTGTGTGTGTGTGTGTGTGTATGTATATATGTATATATATGAACACTTAAGCATGATGGAGCACACACTCAATGTGTGTGTGTACTATGTTTAAATGTTCATTCCCCTTGATGAAATAATTCTAGGTCTAAGAACACATCATTTAAAAAAAAACAGATCCAGACACAATTTTATGCTTCCCCAGGTCATACACAGCACAGCTCTGAGTGAAGATTATTGTGCTGTGGATAGATTGCAGAGATACTTTTATTAACAGGGGATTCTGGCTAACCAGAAAGCCAGATGATAGATAATAAGTGACTCCACCATAAAGCTGCTGAATTTGCTGGAAAGTACAAAAATTATACACCTTAGAACTAACTGAGGCCCTGGAGATCATCTACTCCAGTGGTTTCCAATATTTTTAAACCACAGAATCCTTTTACACAAAACCCGAGGAGGATCGACAGTGCCTGAGGCCAGCAGGCGCTCGGCGGCTCCGGCTGATGCGAGCAGGCAGACGCAGAAGCCCACCACCCAGGCTCTGCTCTGAGGAGGCGTGAGGCTCTCTGCAAAGCCATCCGAGGGCCGTCTGGGGCAGAATGACATACTGATCGGTTCACTTGCACTTGTTCAGCTGACCTTGTTTTCCAGGCAGCCCTACATGTGTTATGTCCATTGGCTGGTTTAGTCCTCCACAACAACACTGTAAGGATGGTGCTATTACTGGTCCCATTCGACAGGTGAGGAGACCGAGGCAAAGAGATTCTGAGCAGCTTGCTCAGCTGTGAGGAGGCAGAGCCAGGTTCAACACCCAGCAATTTGGCTCTTGTCTATGCAATTGCTTACAGCTGCCTCTGGACCATAGCCAGAGGGAGGAAATGAAAGGGAAAAGGAGGTGAGAGGAAGGAAAGAGGGGGTGTCTTTTGCCCCTAGGGTTTCCCAGTGTCTGCCTGGTTTCAAAGGCAGTCTCCAGGAAGGGCCTACTCCATACAACAGGTCACGCAGTGCCTGAAGTGGACCACTCAGCTCCAGGACATGGGCCTGGTCCAGCGGCCTGGGAAGGCCTAGAGAGACCCCAGCACCCAGCTCTAACAAGCATGTGGAAATGGATGGGTCACATATAAACCAATTACAGCTGGCAGCCAGGTTTGGGGAAATCACTTTCCCTGGAACCAATTGGGAGCCCGTTTTGGAGATAAAAGGGACAGCACATTAGTCTCTGTGGTCAGAAGCAGCTTTCATGCATTTCACGGTGCGAAAGGGACCTGAAACATTTCAAAATGAGAAAATGGGGGTACATCCAAATTGCTCAGTCAAGGCATTTAAAGGGTCGTTAGTGTGACATTGCATACGGGACCCGATCGCCTGTTCCAGCATGCAGATGGAAACTGACATGTGCCCATCTAGAACATGAGTGTGTTACTTTCCTTACACACCTCCATGTGGCATGTCATGCTTTTGTCATTAAGACAGGCCATCAGGTATCCATGGAAATGAAGGGCAGGGAAAGCCTGAATGATTGGAATTCCCAGATAAACTGAAATCTCATTATTTGCAATTAGTTAAACCTCCTTTTCCATCCAAGTATTTTAGCAGCATCGGTTTCAGGATGTTAAATGCTAGCACCTTACATAGAGGCCCATGTCAGAGAATCAAACTTAGAACCAGAGAATGTAACACCTGGAAGCAGTTAGCAATCACTGACTCCAACCACCAGGCTGAAATAAATGTCGGAGGAAGCTTCAGGGCAAATCTGGTACAGAACCAAGATTTTTAGCTTAGATACTAATTTTTTGTGTGTAGGAACATGACAATGTCTCTGCTTGAATGCAGCCAGTAACAGGAAACTCACTACTCAACATTACTCAATTCTATCCTGTGCATCTCTAACCTAAAGAAAGAAAAAAAGCTTTCTTCTATTAGATTCATAACTACCACCCTGAATACCTCCAATGAGATCATGACTCCCTGAGGACTGACAGACTCAGTGTGTCTCCAAGATGCGCCTTTGGCACCTCAGCAGACTCGAGGCCAGGAGTGTAGCCATCAAAACACAGACACACACAGAATCTATTGACCGGTCTGACATCTCTGCAGGTGAGCAGCCCAGTGATGGCATCAAAAGAAGATGAGGAAATAGGGAAGGGGGAAAGAGGACGAAGAGCAGAAGAAAGAGGGGAAGAACGAACAAGAAGAGAGATGGGGAAGAGGAAAGAGAGAAGGAAGAGGAGGAAGGACGGGAGCTAGGGTGGTCGTACAGGGCCCTGCAAGGGGAGTGTTGGATGGCAGTACGAGCATCGTCCACAGACATCCAACAGATGCCTCCAAAAATCATGGTTTACAAAAACCAGAAGACGCATAAACACTGGAACTACTCATAATATACTGCCAAGTGAAAGGCAGTTAGAAAGCAGGGAGGGCTTAACTTCATCTTTTAAATCTCTATGTTATGTATCCCCATCAAAATACTATTTATCAGTAAACAGAGATTCATCTGTCCGGGCAATGGTTCTCTCCGGGTGGGGTCGAGACCCAAGGTCTGGATGGATTCCCAAGATTGCCGAGCGTGTTTTTGTCCGAGCTGAGACTAAAATCCCAACCCTCTCATCTCCAGCCCAGTTGTTCCTAATATTGCACAGTGAAACCTTATTGTGTTCAGGAACAGCGTTGCACGTATTTGTAATCCACCACATCAACCTACTGCATGCTGAGGAGCTATTATCAAAAAGGAACTCTGCTCTTAAAGGGGACAGACTTGCCACTCCTTGGATTTTTAAAAAATATATATTCATTCATTCATTCATTCATTCATTCAGAATCAAACCGAAATAGTTCTCTTTCTGGATTAAAAGAAAACCCTTGCCCTGCCTGGTGTGGCTCAGTGGACTGAGTGCCGGCCTATGAACCCAAGGGTCGCTGGTTCGTTTCCCAGTCAGGGCACATGCCTGGGTTGTGAGTCAGGTCCCCAGTAGGGAGTGTGCAATGGGCAACCACACACTGATGTTTCTCTCCCTCTCTTTCTCCCTCCCTTCCCTTCTCTCTAAAAGTAAATAAATAATATCTTTTTTAAAAAGAGAGAAAACCCCATATTCTGATTTCCCCTCCGTATAACAGATCCCTCTGCTTTCAGACAAGTCGCTTTGCTTCCATTTTTCTGTGGCCTGAAGAGTTAGAGAAATTGTTTCAGATTCCACCGGCCCCAAGTTTTACACTTTTGATTTTTTTTTCCCTTCAAGTGACCTCATTTAGCAGGGTGGAAGTCAGCTTTTGCTAGCCTATTAAGACTTCAATAAAATCATCCGTTTCTAGTTAACTGGAATAGTATTCACATTTAGACCTGCATATTAATTGGCTGATAAGGCGATGATAAAGCTGCTTTCCTCTGCAGGTGTACCAATCAATTTCAATGAAACTGAAAAAATGAGTCTTGTTGCATCTGAAATTAAAAAGTGATTTATATTTTCTAATAAAGTGCTTTTCATTGATCTCCCTCTGAAAATGTATGGTTTCATTTGCACCCTTTTAAATTATAATAGTTTCCGTTTGTAAAAGAATGATTTTCCAATATCATTTCTGGCTTTCAATTGATGATTAACTCTAACATTGGTTTGAAGGAGAACCTTGAGGGGGCGCAGAGTAAGTTGTTAAGAGCCCCCATTCCCCAATCCCTCCCCCAGCCCTGCAAAAAAAAAAAAAAAAAAAAACGCTACTTTTAATGACCTTAACATCCTCAGACTACAGAATCCTTTTCCCAAATACAGTGTTGTCAGAGGAAGTTGTGTTTTACCCCCTGGGAATCCATTTTTCTGGCCACGAGTTTTCTGTTGTCATAGAAGTTTATGCCTGTGCCATTGTTTTCCATTTCTGTTGTGTCAGCCTGGCTGCAGGGCAAATGTGGAGAGGAAAGTTTTTTTCCTTTCTTCCCCCTGTCCCCGACAGCACATTTTTACTTGGAGACGCTCCTGGAATCCTGCTGTTGCCGGCTGAATTCTGGCAGATGTGAAAACTGGCAGAGCAATTCTATCTCACTTTAATTTAGGGTTATGGTCTTCTGCGCCATAGCAACTAAGCGGCGGTGGAATGGAGCTCTATCATGAACATGGGGTGGAAAACTGCAGAGTCCGGGGCTGGACGCTGCTGAGGAACCTGCATCCATGTCACTCGCTGTCATCCAAAGACACCTGAATTCACATTTAGGCTGGGGATGCTTTGCAAACAGGTGTGGAGTGGAGGCAAGAGACCACGTGGGCATTAGACTTAATCTAAAACGGATGCCAGGGGCTTTGTCTGTTTATCTGCATGAGAGGCAACTGTTGGCTGATAAATGAATAGATGGATGGATGGATGGATGGATGGACAGACGGATGGATTTATGGAAAGCAATTATTTTTGCAGCTCTCATGCAAAGATCACCTTTGTGATATGACTTGAGTGCCCCCTACACAAAAATGTTTCCCAAGTTTCACAGGGCCTGAATAGTCTCCATTCATCCCTGATGTTTTTGTCTGGATTAACTACTGCTTACTTCTAAATTCTCTTTTTAAAAAAAAACTTTTTAAAAAAGATTGTATTTATTTATTTTTAGAGAAAGGGGAAGGGAGGGAGAAAGAGAGGGAGAGAAACATCAATGTGTGGTTGTCTCTCATGCACCCCCTACTGGGGACTTGGCCTGCACTCGAACCAGCAACCCTTTGGTTTGCAGGCTGGCACTCAATCCACTGAGCCACACCAGTGAGGGTTCTAAATTCTCTTTTAAAAATGTTCTTGAAGGGACAAGATTTGGATGGCTAATACTACCGCGCAGGTTCGTTCATGTATCAGGAAACTGTGGATTGCCTAAGGACAATGGGCACGTTAGCAGGGCCAGGGTCCTGGTAAACGGTTAGAGTACATGGTGGGGGTGGGGGTCGTCGTGAAGAGACCCTCTCAGCTCTGCAGAGGACCCTGTTTCCCTTACACTCCCAGGGACAACACTTCCCAGGTCTCCAGCCCGCCCTTACACGCCCAAAGAGTAAAAAGATCCACCAGTTCCTCGGATCCTTGACAATCAGGACCAGCCAGGACTGCAGACTGGTGACTTCTGTCTCTACTTGAAAATAAAAGTAACGATTAAAAGTTAAAACCATCCTCAAATAAAATACTATAATTAGAAAATACATTGTACAACTGTATGTAAGTCATATTACATGATATACACATGTATAATGATATGATTCTATTAAAATAGTATCATTGGATAATATATTACATTATACATAAGTACAATAAATGATCACAAATGACAAAAATGAATAAAAAGAAGAGGAAGAATGTTGACTGAGCACCTACTGTGTGCTGCACACTTTCCACGCACTTAGTCTTCAACACAGTGCCACTCTGTGCCCATGGAGGGAGGCAAGCTGCTTTCCCAGAATGCACAGCAAGCAAGAGACAGAGCCAGGATTTGAGCCCAGATACACGCGACTCTCCAAAGTCCATGCCCCAAGCTCCACTCCCCCTCCTACTTTGGGCTGCTACTAAAAATAAACATGTGGGGCAGGGGCATTCTAGGGCAAATAACTCAACTTGTTCAACAACAAAAAAATTGCAAGGGGAAAAAGAGGAAGGAAGAACCTGTCAGTTAAAGATACTTAGGACATATATCAACCAAATCCAATGTATCTTTGCTTAGATTCTAATTCAGGAAAACTACTTATCTAAAGAAAACAAAAATAGCAAAGGAAGGAAGGAAAAAAACAGAGGAAGGGAGGCAGAGTGAAGGCGGGAAGAATGAAAAGAAAGAGAGAAAGAGTTCGACCGGGGAAATTTCACCACATGCCTGATGATATTGAGAAATGATTGTTAATATTTTTTGGCAGATGGTAATATTCTGCTTGTTTTCTTAAACAAAGGAGTCAGGTGGTACTATCTGCAGTTGAAATGACAAGCTGTCTGGGATGGCTTCACAACCACCCAGGGGGGAGGGAGACCGGCCTCCGCAGTAACCACCGAAGGGGGCTGGTGAGGGCCGGAAGCTTCGTTTTCTAGTCTCTCAACTCATGTATACGTCTGAAATGTCTGCCATTGCATGTTTGTTAAAATATAAGCAAAATGAAGACAAGAAAGGAGAAATGGAACCTTTTTTTAATGGATGGATGCATGACTCTTTGAATATAGTAAAAGCCACGGAACAGAACACTTTAAAAGAGTGAACTTTATGGGACGTGAATTAAATAGTTCAGTAAAGTTACTTTTTCTTTTAAATTTTTTAAATGTTTATTGATTTTATTTTTTTAAGATTTTATTTATGCTTTTGAGAGAGAGAGAAAGGGAGGGAGAGAACATCAATGTGTGGTTGCCCCTCACACGCCCCCCGCCCCGCCCCGCCCCCACTAGGACCTGGCCTGCAACCCAGGCATGTGCCCTGAGATCGAACCGGCGACCTTCTGGTTCGCAGGCTGGCGCTCAATCCACTGAGCCACACCAGCCAGGGCTGCTCATTGATTTTAGAGGGAGAAGAAGGGAGAGAGAGAGAGGGAATTATCACTGGTTGCCTTCCATACGTGTCCTGACCAGAGATCAATGCGCAACCTTCCGGCGAGGGGACGATGCTCCAACCAACTGAGCCACGCCGGTCAGAGCGAGATATTTTTTCCAATGGTATAAGCAAAATAAACGAGCGCGGGTCAAAGTACAGCCCATCACATGATTCTCCTAATTTTTCGTCTACTTTGTCTTAGTAGGTGATTTTTAATGAGTGAGCAGCGCACGTACCTGGAAAAAAGACACCAACTGCTCCGGCGCATGCGTTCCCGGCCGTTATTCAGATGCTGTGGCGTCCACCAGGGGGTCTTCGGGAACTCCAAAGAAATTCTAAAGCCACAAAAGCAAGTACAACTGTTAAAAGCACATTCTCTTCTCCTTCCTGTTTAAGAAGGAAGCAGCTGGTGAAGACCTGCTGTGAAGGAAGCTTAGGCAGGGAAGGGACTTTGGTCAGTGGGTGTGGCTCCGGCCCCCAGAGGGCGCTGCCCAGGTGCCCGTCCTGCGCTGAGGGAATCGGTCTCTGCTTGGCCCAGCCTCCCTCGAGGTTCCCATCTCCTGCCTTTGGACAGTAGCAGCCTCCTAACTGGTCTTGACACATTGTGGCCACACCACTCGCATCCCTTTTCATCACACCCCACACTAATCACAGCCACATCCGAGGGTCCTTGCTGCTCTCGAGATAAAGACCAGCAGCCTCACTGTGGCCCAGAGTGACCTGCAGTGGGACCTCTCAGTCTCTGCAGCCTGGCCTCACACCCATGCCTGCCCCTCTCTGAGCTCTGAAAACAGCGACCTCCCAATAGTCAAACATCCTCGCACCACAGGGCCTTTGCACATGCTGCCCCTCGGCGCAGGTGATGCCTGGAGATCTTGAGCTCTCAGCACACACAAAAGTTTTCTCAGAATGGCCTTCCCTGATGCCCCGCAGTCAAACTCCCCCGTTATTGGTTCTGACGCGTTGCGACAGTTGGAATTTCACATTTATTCATTTGATTATTTCATTAGGGTCCAACTAGGCTATAAACTACAAGAAGAATGAAATTATATCACCTTTTACTGACCACTGGGTCTCCACAACCACCACGTATGCCTGGCATACCGTAAGCACAGAATATTTACACATATTAATTTTTTAAGATTTTTATGTATTTACTTTTAGAAAGGGGAAGGGAGGGAGAAAGAGAGGGAAAGAAACATCAATGTTTGGTTGCTTCTCGAGCACCCCCTACTGGGGACCTGACCCGTAACCCAGGCATGTGCCCTGACTGGGAATCGAACTGGTGACCCTTGTTTCTCAGGCTGGCGCTCAATCCGTTGAGCCACACTGGCCAATTTTCTTAAATTTAAAAAAGAAATTAATGAAAGAAGATCGATGAAGAAATAGACCAATGAAAGCCCCAGAGCACCAACCCCTGCACTCACTGCTCAGAACTTACACAAGCTCCATGAAAGTGTCTCCTCTTGCAAATTTCAAAGTTTTTTTTCCAAAAATATCTTTAAAAAATCCACCTCCACAACACTCCACTTAAGAACTCATCAGAAGCCTCTCTCTGGCACACATCCATCTCATGGAAAGAATTTTTAGTACCTTCATGATGCCTTTCTGCTTTATAGCGTATGATAATACAGAGCAATTAACTCTACAACTATCATATGAAAAGGGTGGGATGCATTTTAACTGGAATTGATTTTTGTTTAACACGTGTTTTCACAGCAGAAGTCAGGTTTTTCTGAGCCAGCTCATTCGAAAGAACATGGTGCTGGGGTGAGGAGGTGTTGGAACTCTTCCTTTCCAAGACAAGAGGGACCAGAGCTCGCCTTTATTGTTCTCACAACAGATATGCCCTGAACTTGGACCTCAGCTCCCCTGAGAGGTAAGTCTCTGTTCTCAGGTGTGTACAGCACCCTGCCCTTGACTTTCATCCTAACCAAGACCGCCCGCCTCATCGAGTCTATTTTTGGGTGTATGCTCCAGGACAGGGGCGCTGACACAATGGAAGGACCCCTTTAATACAAGCTATTTTCTGCCAAGAAGGAGGACCAGGGGATAACTGAGTGGGTAGGAGTCATGGCCTCAGATCTTCGGCCATTCTGGATAATAAAAACGCCATCCATCGTTGGTGAAGGGCAGAGCTTTTTAACTCGGCACATGTGATGGAGTCACTTAGGAAGTATTTTAGACGTACCACCGAAGTTTCCAATCGGACCTAGTGAGCCAGCATTTCCAGAGGTGGGGACTGGACATCTGTACGTCTGTGAAGCCCTGCGGTGGCTCTGACGCACAGCCAAGGTGGAGAGTCACCGATCCAAGGGCCTGCCGCATGCGAAGATCTCTACCTTAACCCTAGAGGGTTAGCCAAGGAAGGCAGAGACCGCTCCCATTGTACAGATGTGGAAGCTGAGACTCAGCAAGGTTAAATGACTTACCCAAGGATACACAATTTGCACATGGCCTAATTTAGACTCAAACAAGGTTTCATCCTCCAAGTCCTTGGCTCAGAATGAATGGAGGGCGGTATACTCAGTAACCGGTAAAAAAGATGATTAAAGGCAATGTAGCCCGAGACTGCTTAGCTGGGTTAGTAATGGAATGGTAGTGTTTCAATTCATTTTCAAGTATTTTGGAGAATACGCCAGGGCTTGTCATCCTTCTAAGGAAAGGGGCCACAGGTAGTTCCTTCTGCGGAGCTATTGTGGTTAGTTGGGTGGCCTTACTGCCCCGTCCGCACCACTGACGGTAACAAGCCAGAAATAAGGCTGCTTACAACCAGACAGATGGTGGCTGCTTACTTGACCACTACCGTATGGCTATGAACCAGCAGTTTGAAACAGACTTTGGTGAAAGGTACTTGGGGGCGGAGGGTGGAGAAAGGCAGTAGAAGTGAACAGGCAGACACTGGAGGTCAACAAGAAAGGGAGAGCCATGGAAAAAGAAGCAACGACAGAAAATTCACAAGCACAACAGCACTGCAAGATTAGGAAGTAGCCGATGCCCACTTTAAAGGAACAACAGGAGGCCTGGCCAGGTAGTTCACTTGGTTGGAGCATCGTCCCACATACACCAAGAGGTTGCGGGTTTGATCCCAGGTCTGGGCACGTGTGGGAGGCAGCCAATTAATGTTTCTCTCTCTCTCTCTCTCTCTCTCTCTCTCTCTCTCTCTCTCTCTCTCTCTCCCTCTCTCCCTTCCTCCCCTTCCTCTCTCTCTCTAAAATGAATATAAATATATCCTCAGGTGAGGATTTTTTTTTTAAAGGTAAAGGGACTACAAGATAGCCAGCTCATGATTGCTGCTGCTCCAGCCTGAACTCATTCCGGTTCTCTGACTCCCTGTCTGTGCACCTGCTGGGCCAGATTTCTGTCTCCTTCACATCCCTGCGTATTCCTACGATTACCCACACACGCTGTCTTGCTTGCTCCTGAAAGAACGTACTGAGCAGCAAAGGTAGGGAATGGCAATGGCAAGGCATCTCCCTGCTGACTGAGCACCTCGAAAGACGCCGCTTTGGCCTCCGGCTTTCAGAGGGATGTCTGGGTGGCCGTGGAGTTTCCCAGAATCCTTTACATCTCTGAGGACCTGCAGGGTATCATCCGCCGGTGGAGCTGGCTCCTTATTCCTTTGCCTCTGTTGCCCTCTTGTGCTCACTTCCTGTAACTACATCCAGCCACGACTCTCTAGCTATTAGGTTTAAGAATCCAAAACCTGGAATGAAACTTCTTACAAATCTGTTCATCGCTTCCTGGAAGTTCACTGAACACATATGACATGTTCATGTTCCTGTATGTATATTAAACCTCAGTTAAAAGTACTTTAAAACACCACCATGCCTTCGTCTATCAAATACTTATTGCTTCCATAGGATAGGCTTCTTTTACATAGAAAACACAAGTCTTGCCCTTACGAAGACCCAGCTGGAGAGGCTCACAAGAGATCTAATAAGTGAATGTAAAGTGACAGCTGTGATGAGGATGCAAAGGACAGGATCATGGAGAATTGGTGTGGTGATGTGGCAGGCAGTCAGGAATGGCTTCCCTGGGGAAGGGAGAATAGCCGGGAAGAGGGGGGAAGGTCCCAACTCCCAAGAGACTGGAGGAGGAGCAAATGCAAATGGTCAGGAGAGAGCAGAATGTGTCTGAAGAAGGGGCAGAAGTCAAAAGTAGGAATGTAAGGCCTGGTAGCAGAACAGGCTGGAGGAATAATGGAGGGACAGCCTTTACACAGCCTTGTTGGCCAGACAAGAATGTGGATCTTCATTCAAACCATTGAAGAGCCCTGGCTGGTGTAGCTCAGTGGATTGAGCTCAGGCCTGTGAACCAAAGGGTCACCGGTTCGAATCCCAGTCAGGGCACATGCCTGGGTTGTGGGCCTGGTCCCCAGTTGGGGGCACATGAGAGGCAACCACACATTGATGTTTCTCTCCCTCTCTCCCTACCATCCCCTCTCTCTAAAAGTAAATAAATACAATCTTCTAAAAAGAAAAAGAAAACTCTAAGGATCTCTATACACAGAGGAATCAGAGAAACACAGTCTTAAGAGAAAACGAGTTTCACATCCATCTAACTAGCCTTTGCCAAGGTGAATTCCCTGGAACATGGGCTTCTGAAGATGCCCAGAAACAAAATGGTACCACAACCCAAAACGCTGGAAAAATCTTTCATGTTTCATTGCCCTCGTAGAACCTCATGTTGCACATCAAGGCATTTAAAAATCTGAAAAGTCCTACAGCACAGGGACCTGTTTAAACCCCAGGTGATATGTACTCCTGATCTTATACGACACCCAGCCCTTATCCGCATAATACCTATCAACACACCTGGGAATATATTCTGATAACTACATACACCGACATAACAGTTGTAGTAGTCACTGTTTCTTCTTATCTGCACTATGCTATATACTTCTCATCATCTCATTCTGTCTTCAGAACAACCCGATATACCTATATAATGTGTCTACATACAGGGTCTGGCAGAAGTAATGCCTGCTGGAGTGTGGTTGGTAGAATAATACTATGGGTGTAATAATTTAGAGTTCTAATGTGAATGTTTAATCTAAAATGTCACATGGTGTGCTGGAGTATGATATTGCTGCATTACAGAATTACATGCTTGTGATTTCGTGATAAAAGATCTTGTAATAAGCCCTGGCTGGTGTAGCTCAGTGGATTGAGCGTGGGCCTGCGAACCAGAGGATCGAGGTTCGATTCCCAGTCAGGGCACATGCCTGGGTTGCAGGCCAGTTCCCAGCAGGGGGACACACGAGAGGCAACCATACATTGACATTTCTCTCCCTCTCCCTCTCTCCTACCCTTCCCCTCTAAAGATAAATAAATAATCTAAAAAAAAAAAAAAAAGATCTTGTAATAAAAAGGGGCATTATTTGTGCAGGACCCTGTGTGTATGATACACATATTATGTCTTTTATTATGTGTGTATATATTGTATGGACATGTATTATTATATAACATTCAGCAGATGGGGCAACTGAGGATCAGGAGGTGTCAGTGGCTTCTCCCAGGCCACAGAGCTGGGAAGTGGTCCAGCTGGGCTTCGAGGTGGGGTCCTAACTATTGCTCCCCACTGCCAACCTGGTCCGCATCCTTCCCCGTGCTTGAACGGTCTTAGATAATTATGGCAAAAGATTGTCCCCTCTCTTTTTAAACATCCTGAAGGACAGGAAACACATCATTTCTCAAAACAACACATTTCATAACCGAATACCCTTAAATATTTGGAAGGGTCTTTGTACTGCGTTCAAATCTGCCTTCCTGTAGCTGATGTTACTCATCATTTCAGATCCAAGGAACTGTGTTTCCATAGAGGGGTGGTTCAGACATTTGAAGACAGCTATTTTATCTGCCCTTAGAAAGATAATCAAATTACAATTACATTTTTCAAAGTGAACTAGTTTAGAAGTCTGTAAACTGGGACTTGAAATAGGTCTTCTATTTTGTCCAATTCACATTCTCTTGGAAAGTTCCCTAATTTCTACAGTGGCACAAAGAAATTTTTTTTCCCTGTGGGACCAGAGAAAGAGATTGTCATGGGTATGTGAAATACGTTGTTTCAGATGCACTTCAGAATAACTTCCTAAACAGGCATTGGATGCTTAGCAATTTCAAAAAAGAAAGAAATCTTGGGAGAAAGAAGAATGATGTAATTGTGTAAGAAGAACAAGTTTAGCAAGACATAAACACTCCCACCATACCCCCACTGGCAGATTTTCCCTTTGCCTACTGGTTACAGAGGTTTTTGTAATAGTGTTATAAGGATGGTTTTGCAAAAGAGAGGGAGGAATAGAGAGTCTTGAGCTCTTTCTTGTTACGGAGAATTAGTAATTTTTCAGTTAGGAAAGAAACTTGAGAAATTGGTGAACAGCCCTGGCTTGTAAGGCTCAGTGGATTGAGTGCCGGCCTGTAAATGGAAAGATCGCCGGTTCGATTCCCAGTCAGGGCACATGCCTGGGTTGCGCGCCAGAACCCAGTCGGGGGCATGTGAGAGGCAACTGATTGATGTTTCTCTCCTTCTCTTTCTGCTTCTCTCCCCCTGTCTCTAAAAACAAATAAAATATTTTAAAAATTTTTAGTAAGGAGCCAGATAGAAAAGATACATTTGAAAAAAAGGCAAAATTGATATATATAATAAAAAGAAAGAAGATGGGAGGAGTCAAGAAACAAAAAAACTAGAGGAGTTGAAAGTTGGGGAAGAGTTTGAGGGAATTTGATGAGAAACTCCAGGGCCGCTCTGGGTGTGTGAGAACTGGGTAGAAGGAAAGGAATTTTGATAAGCATTGCTGTGGGTTTCAGAATGGATCTTTTAATATTCTTGGAGAAAATTAGTAATGATTGACATTCTTTTTCATTCATTTTGGTTTGCAGGTTGTGGTTTTTCGAATATCAGGGCTAAAACCAGACCACTGAGGCAGCGGGATTTAGGATTACACTTGCTTTTGATGTTCCCCTGCAGATGGATATTAGTCCAGGGCATAAGAAGACATTTACAGCCCCAACTGGCGTGGCTCCATTGCTTTGGCATCATCCAGCAAAGGGAAAGGTCGCCGGTTCAATTCTGGGTCAGGGCACACACCTAGGTTGTGGGGTCAGCCCTGGGTCAGGGCGACTGTGAGAGGCAACCAATCAACGTTTCTCTCCCTCTCTTTCTCCGCCCCCCACTAAAAAAATAAATAAAATCTTTTTAATTTAAATTATTTTATTGTTGTTCAATTCCAGTTGTCCGTAGTTTCTCCCCAATTGAAATCTTTTTTTAAAAAAAAGACATCTGCATTGGAAGGAGATCAAGATACACCACTCCAAAGTAGGTCACACTTGGGCATAGGAATCATTTTGAGCTGAATGCATTTCAGCTGCTGAATCCTTAGCTACCTTGTTAACAGATAAACTGAGACATAGCAAAAACGTTAGAGTTTATTTGAGCCAAAAGCAAATTGGACAGCACCAAACTAGAAGTGGTTTGGAGCACCCAACAAACACCAGCCAAGGGAAAGACATTTAGAGAAGGTGCAGGAGCAAAGAAAGGAAATTACTTGGTCGGCTTTAGCTTTTACTGGGGTATGGTTGACCTATAATGTTACATTGTATGTAACATTATAATGTTACATTGTTTCAGGTGTGCCACACGGCTGGCTGTTTGTGTGTATTGTGAAATGGTCATCACAGTAAATCTAGCTAACACTGGTCACCATGCCATCGTTGTTTTTATTTTGTCCTGTGAGTATCTCAAACTCAACCCTCCCCAAACACAACTCTTCACCCTCCATCCGAATCTGTCCTTCCTCCCAGAGTGCCTTCCTCATGTGGAGGCTCCACCATCAGCCCCATCACCTAAGTAGAAAACTTGCTTGTATCGGGATGATCTTCCCCTCACCCCTTTAGTTCCGCTGCCCAAATAATTCAAACAGCACATCCGATTCCATCAAAAGGAGAAAATCAAAATGTTACTATGCACTCATGCAGAACTCACATAAGCATGAAAATTCCAAAGACAGGCAACCCTGGGTATGCAAGACATTTTCGGACCAAGGAGAAAACAGGGGACAGTGTCAGATTTCAGGAGTGAGGGTGGGTGATTGACAGGGAGTTGAGGAAGGGCGGGACGCAATCAGCAGGCAAATTCTTGCTGGATGACTCAGAAACAATAAAACACAATGGGATTTCTAGCCCAACATGCTTGTTGTTTATGCTTTGGTGTAAATTCTTTTTTTAATAATTTTAACTTTTTTGTATTGACTTTTGAGAGAGAGGATGGAGGGGAGAGAGAGAGATTGATTCGTTGTTCCATTATTTATGCATTCGTTGGTTGATGCTTGTGTGTGCCCTGACCAGGGATAGAACCCTTGACCTTGGTGTGTCAGACTGATGTTCTAACCGACTGAGCTACCCGCCCAGGGCTAGGGTGTGAATTCCTAAGGTGATTAAGTCAAGGCCCCTTTCCTAAAGCATTTGGTTTAGGAAACAAACCCGAATCTCTTTTAAGAAAAAGGGGAAATGAAAAAGACAAACTGTCCCTGGGTTTGCCGGGCTTTCCCCGATTTCAATTTGAGATCATCTGCCAGAAGCCAGGGTGCTCTCGGACTCCACGCTGTGTAAAATCAGTCCCCAAAACCAGCTGATTTAGCCTCCAAGTATTTCTTGAAATTGCCCTCCTCACACTATCTTTTTTGGGCCAGAGCTGATTAAAGTGTAGCCAATACTCACTCCCCCAGCCTCATGGGAGACGGGTGCTTCCCTGTCCTGTTAATGTTGGGTTTGGCCTTGCAACTTGCTGCGGGCAGCAGAACGGTAGAGGGTGTGGCTGTGGTTGTGCAGATGAGCTCATGTCAAGTGAACACTCCTCAGGTAGCCTCAGTCACCTGAACCACAGCGACCCACAGGCACACGAGTGACAAGAAAGGCTGATGCTTGTGTGCCACTGAGACATTGTGGCCAGCCTCCAGATGGCTCCGAGCACTGACAGCGGCTGAACGTGTCTGCCTGGGGTCAGGCAGTTACCTCCAAGGGGGTGTCACTGCCTTGCCCTTCCCAACTCCATCCTTCACGAGGCCGGCAAGTTACTCGGCCTCCTGGACACATCTGAGTTGGTCTGGTTTACTCAGAGCTCTTGAAAAAGGACAGAAACCCAATTCAAACCACTCTCAACTAGAAAGGAAAGGGAGAAGGAGAGGGAAGGAGAGGGAAGGAGAGGGAAGGAAAGGAGAGGGAAGAGCCCTGGCTGGTGTAGCTCAGTGGATTGAGCTCGGGCCTGCGAACCCAAAGGATCGAGGTTCGATTCCCAGTTAGGGCACATGCCTGGGTTGCAGGACGGTTCCCAGTAGGGGACGCACGAGCGGCGACCACAGATTGATGTTTCTCTCCATCTCTCCTTCCCTTCCCCTCTAAAGATAAATAAATTTTTTTAAATCTTAAAAAAAAGAAAAAGAAAAGGAAGGGAAGGGAAGGGAAAAGAGAAAAGAGAAAAGAAAAGAAAAGAAAAGAAAAGAAAAGAAAAGAAAAGAAAAGAAAAGAAAAGAAAAGAAAAACAAGAATGCATTCATTTGTGTGAATCATCTAGGCCAGGGGTGTCCAACATTTTGGCATCTCTGGGCCACGCTGGAAGAAGGGCTGTCTTGGGCCACACACTAAATACATAAACACTAACAAAAACGGATGAGCAAAAACAAGGTCTGTGCATAATTCTCGTGATGTCCGCCACCACAGATGAACAAGAAAGCACTCACATAATAACCCAGATTATGCAGTGGCCCTTCTGGTAATCTTTCAAAATCATCGAGCAGGTCCCAAGTTTGTGATCACTAATATGGAACATGTACATGTCTAAGTAATAAAACCAAGTGATGATTTCAGTAAAGTTACGGTTTTGTGTTGGGCCACGTTCATAGACAACCTGGGCCTCAGGCTGGACACCCCTCCTCTAGGGGTTATTTGGACTTGTGGTGTGGCCGAATCCAGTTGCCCAAATGAGTCCATCAGGGATGTGTCTCTCCGTCCCTCATCTGTAGGTTTATTCTCAAACAGGTGCCCCTCCCAGGGATGGAAAATCTGCCACGAAGAGGTTCCAGGCTTACCTCCTATGATTTTATTAACTCTGAAAGGAAGAGAATACTTCTCCCCTAACTGCTTCAACCAGAAGTTTAAAGGACGACTCATTGGACTCTTCTGGGTCAGAATGAGATGGGCAACTATTCCCTTACCCCTTCCGGTTGGGCTGGTCAAATTGTTCAAACAGCACATCAGATTAACAGGAGGAAAACAATGTAATGTGTGCTCATGGGGAACTCACAGAAACATGAAAATTCCAAAGGTGGTGAGGCAACATTGGGTACGTAAGACATTTTTGGACAAAGGAGAAGACAGGGGACAATGAATCGGGACAAGTGGAACTGGGGAACTGAGACAGGTAGTTAAAGGGCCAGGCAGTTTACAACCATCTAGTGCATCGAAAAATCCTGTCTCCCCAACCAAGGACACTGAAGAGTAAATGGCTGAGACCCTGGCTGGTCAGCTCGGTTGGTTGGAAATGTAGTCCCAATAGGCCAGTCCCAACAGGCCGAGGCTTATGGGTTCGGTGCCTGGTAGGGCCCTGCACGGACAAGGGTCAACCAATGAATGCGCAAATGATTGGAGCAACAGATCAATGTTTCTCTTTCTCTTTCCCCCCATCCCTTTCTCTAAAATCAATAATTTAAATTAAAAAAAAAAAGAGGTTAAATGGTTTACACTTCTCCCTAGCCAGAGGATAAACAACTTAAATCACCCTACTCAGGAAGATAGAGAGCAGAGGTCCAATTAGCACCATTTGTGCCAGCCACGCCCAAGGACAGATGAAGTGTGGGGAATAAATACCATTTGGGTGCATCAGCATAGAGCTGATGAGTACTGTGTTCAGATCCTCCCCCAAGAGCTCTCCTAAACCCCCAGCCTTTAATACCCTCAAGATGAAGGACCCAGGGCTCGCCCTCCCTCCCAGGAGCACACCCTTGCCTTTCTTCCCTCTCAGGTGGGCACCTCCTAAACTCTAAGGGTCCCCACAAGACCTGCAACCGGGGGAGCATTGGGCAGCGGCAGCTCATTCCAGGCTCAGCCCCTGCACCCGCCTCCGAGACCCCCTTCCTCTGACTTTCCAGGGAGCCAGAGCAGCCTCACGCAGGCGCTCTCCTGTTGCTGCTCTTATCCTGAGCTCTTCCTCGTTCCACTGTGCCCAGATTTCCCTAAATGTAGTCTCCAAATCATCTGGACAGGCCAGACTGAGACAGACCCGCTCCAGGACCAGTGCCTGTCTGGTAACGATGGAACTGAAAACTCCAAGGGAAGATTTAGGTAGAAAGATAGGTGGCGGGGGGGGGGGGGGGGGGCGGGAGAGAGAAAGTGAACAAAAGCAAACCGGCCCTACAGACGGGAACAGGCAGAGGACAGGTGTACAGATAAGTTCATTAATAAACCGACTTCCTCTTTTAGTAGTTTGGGAAGTGGGCTGGAGTAATGCCTTCCAAGTCATGGGCAGAGCCTGCACGCACCTGTCTCTACAGAGGTTAAAGCTGTATTTGAGAGGACATGATTCCGACCACTTTCACCAGGCACTTGAGCCCCAGAGGGAGACCGATGAGCAACTGGCATGCCCTCAAAGAGAAACCGGGTGCTGTTTCCCCATTACAGACTAACTCCCTGGCCAATTCCAGCGTGCCTGCCACGGCTGGAGGTGGGTGAAGAATCCTGTTTCGAAAAGCCCTCGGAGATCTTGAATTTAGTTAAATACTATTTTGCATCATCCCAAGAAGGAAGCAAAGCAAAGCAAACTCCCCTGTTTCTGAATTTCTAAGGACCTCGGGGGCCTCCTTGACTTGATTGTCTAAAACGCTGGCTGAGGTCTGGCCCTCAGAGGCCAGTGCCATAAGGAGGCACCACCCTGCCTCGAAGCCTCACCACCAGCCGAGGACTTTTCCCAGAAGTCCTGAGCAGGGGCAGCCCTGAGCGGCTTCTCACCACACACAGTCCTGTTTTGCAGCGTGAATTTCCACTAGGAAGGCGGAGGGAGAAAAACAGAATTGTCTTAAAAAAAAAAAAAAAAACTGAAAGCAGTTACCAGGGCTTGGCCTAGCCCCAGCGAGCTGTAGCAAGAGGCCGCGAACTTCCTGATCCCCAGCTGCAAGCCCAGGCGGGTTTCCTGGCTCGCAGAAAGTGCGCCACCCCCAGGGAGAGCCGGGCTGTGGGCCAGCCCAGGGGGGCCCCACAACCCCCACTTGCGGGCTGCGCTGGAGCCAAAGGAACCTTTGTAGTCCGTGTTCAGGCTGGGTCGCTTAGTGCTTGTCCTGCCTTCTTTCCTTGAGCCCCGTTGCCCTGCGGTCTCAGAACAATCCTATTCACTTTTGGGGGGTCATGGCTATAAAGAAGGTTCCCGCCAATAGCTTGCCGCCTCGCTCCTCCTCTCCCTCTCCCCTCCACCTTCCACCTCCCCCCTCCCCCCACCCTAAAAACAAAACGCACCCCCTTCCCCCCAGGGCATCACCCAGCCCGCAGTGGGAAGACTCCTAGCTAACCAGGTGCCTATTTCTCCGCAGGCAGGTAGGTTCCAGTGAGCAGAGAGAAAGGGTCCCCCTGAAGGGGGAACCAAGGCTCTGCCTCCTGAAGCTGCCTTTGGGGGAGATGGATTTTAAGCCGCTTATTAAGCAGCAAGACTCAGAGCGAACGTTTCACTCCCCTCCCCCTTTCCTGCCCAGGAGATTCTGACAGAGGCACCTCGTTCGGGAAGATCTCGGGATGCCGCCCCAGCCTAGCTGGAATGAAGCACGGTCAGTTCGGGGCTTCAGCCCGGGGCCTGTTCGCGAGAGAGCTCGGGTTCCCGTTTCTGAGTCGGCTAGCAAGAACTGTCCGGCCAGGTGCGTTCCCCTCGCCCGCCACTACCTGTAAACTGCCCATGCTCACTTCTGAACTCCAGGACCTGTCCCGTTCCCCCCGCCCCCGCCTTCCTCTTTTGTCCAAAAGAGGCCTCGGGCCCCAGTGTTGCCTCACCGTCTTTGAGATTTTTCCCGGGACGATCCTGCCTACGTGAATGCGCACGTCTTAAACTCTGACTTTCTCCTGTTGACGTGGTTATTAGCCCAGCCCAGGACAAATTAGGAGGTGGGGAGGAAAAGTATTAATACGTGTTCGCCCTCCCCCGCCCCCAGTCCCCACCACACACAGGCTCTACTGGGAGCCGAACTTCCCTTTCTTCTTAGGAAAGACCCCCTGACCCCACCCCCCATCCCCACCCCCCGCCCACCCCCGCACAGGACCCAGCCGTGGCCAACAGCCTGCGTTCCAGAGCCACACTGCTGGGGGTCGAACGCACCAGGAAGGGCCCCGGACCGGGCTGGCCATACTCAGGCAAAGTCCCTGAACCCCTTGGTACCTCCCCTTCCTCATCTGCAAAATGGGGGTGGTTGTGGTGGTTGCACTGACCCCTGCATAGAGGTCCCCACGGGAGGCCAGGCGCAGGGGACAGGCAGGACCCGCGGCCTCTTCTCTCCCTTCCGTTGTCCAGCCTCGCGCCCGCCTCCCCGCCGATCCCCTCCGCGCAGATCCCCAGGCCCCTTCAGACTGTCGTCTCGTCCTTTATTTGCAAACATATCTGCTGGGTTTCCAGTGAACACGCTTTTGAGTTGAATTAAAAACGAAACACGTGTGGGGGCGGCGGGCGGGGAGAAAGGCTGACGGACGTGTGAGTAAACAGCCAAAGATCTTCGAAGGCTGGGTACAGAGCTCGGACGCGGGAGGGTTCAAACCGGCAGGTTTCTGACGTGAGGAGGCACGTGAATATTAGCAGAGGGACGCTTTTGCGGGTATTCAAGAACACCGGGAACCCGGATGCCACCTCCCTCCTTCCCGCCAGCCCTTGTTGCTCCACTCACTGAATAATCAAGGCCTTGTCACCTCCCATTGACATGGTCACAGCTGAACCTGCTTGTTCCCGTAATTCATTAATAACTCTCCAAGTTAAGTATTCAATTATTCATGCAAACAGCATGGGGCGAGCTAACAGGGCACAGCCTCCCGATTAGGGACCTGGGCTATTCAGCCAGCTTTCGAGAAGGAGAGAAAAGCCACCCACCCGACTTGGCACTACGACCACAGGGCTTTTGCAGTTCAGAGAGGGAGGCCGGTGGGCCCACTGGACAGTCACAGCCCAGCAGCCAGCTGTCCCGGGGCCCAGGACAGTGTCCTTCCAGGGCTCGTCCACATCCGGCAGCTTCGGGCAATCCCAGGACGGGCGGGCTTCTTGGGTCCTCTTGCTCGGACAGCTGGGGAAGAGGGTTCCCCACGGCCTCACCTTCCTCCCAAGCCCATGGGACGAGGCTGCTGAGGGGAGGGGACTTCTGGGGGATGGGGATTTCTCCCTCTCCTCCTCCTCTTCAGAGCTGCTCAGGATGGGGCTTCTCTCGGGCTTCAGGGGCTGGTGGCAGTTCCAGGAATGAAGGGGACAGTCTGACCGAAGAAAGAAGCATCTTAGCTCTGAGGCTCCGCGGCCCCGTCCTGCAGAGAGTTGCCTTTGCCATCCACCACCTCAGCGCCCGCCTCCAGGTTCGGCTCTTCCCCCGAGAGCTGTTCTCTGGGTTCCCGGGGCTCCCCCGCCACCGCCACCGTGGCAGTCTTGCTGGTGTGGCATCCCATCTCAGTTGGACACAGAGGGCCGAGGGTCCTGGGATGTTCCCAGAGGAGCAGGGTCTGTATGACTGGTCCTCAGGGACCAGAGTTAAATAGCTTCCTCAGAGCACCCTCCAAAGAGAACTGGCTCGGTTTCCATGGTCACGGGGGGGGGGGGGGAACGCCAAGTCCAGTTTGCATAAAGAGCACACAGACACCCCATCTGCGGTGTGCCCCTGGAGGGCTGACCTTCCAGGTCAACTGGGCTAGTTCCAAGCTCCCCTCAGTCCACAGAAAGAATTCCCTTTTGTGTAACCTTTAACTTTTTTTACAGATGACAACCCGCCACCTAGCTACCTGTAAACACCGGCCCTTTTCTTTGCACGGAAAGAAAGCCCCGTTACTATGCAACCAGCTGTGGCTGCTTCCCCTGTCCAGGGTCACATTCAGTTCCGGGACTCACAGAGCCCCAGGGCAGGGCCTGTCCCCTACCCTGGAATGTCAGCTCCACCCAGGGAGTCCTAAAACCATGGACGCTGGGGGTTACCCAAACATGTGCGTAACTAAAAGAACTAGCAGATATCGCCGGCTACTCTGTGCCAAGTGCAATGTCTGTTCGTGATCTTGCTCAACCCTCAAACCGTACTGAATCCTCGCTCAGCAGACGGAGACACTGAGGTGAGGCACAGAGACTCAGTAATTTATTTAAGGTAGTTCCTAACAGTCGGGAAACAGCAGTGCCGGGATTCGAACCCAAGTCAGTTGTGTGGATTCCACTCTCTCTCGGTAACCATGCTAATCTCCTCTCCTTTACAGGCCCCGTCACGCAATCTGCACGCACCATCACAGGTCCTCTCAGCGGGGTAGACCTGTCCTTGCTCTTTCAGTCTGAGGTTGGTGGGGAAAGGCTTTCAACGCTGTAAATGAATGATCTCTGATGCCAATGCTTCTTGAGCAAAGCCTGCAGGTTATGCACGGCAGTCAAAGCTGGCATCAGCCCTGGCAGCGTAGCTCAGTCGGTTAGAGCATCGTCGCAACATGCCAAGGTTGTGGGTTCAATCCCCGGTCAGGGCAGATATGAGGGTCAACCGATGAATGCATGAATAAACGGAATAATGGGTTGATGTCTCTCTCTCTCTCTCTCCCTCCCTCCCTCCCATAAGAAAATAATCTTTTTTAAAAAATGACATCAACTCCTGTCCACTTCTGGAGGGTGGTGCATGCGAGCCTCCAACCCTACACAAGACCCTCATTTTCTCCCCACAATCAAACAGTCCAACGAGGAAGTGTCGTTGATTCCGCTTTAAAGTCGACGTCGCAGGGTCCACAGGGGTTTGCCCAATGGTCAGCTGCCTGAGGTCACTGCCTGGCAAGCGGCCAGCTCAGCGGGCTGTCTCCCAGGCCTGTGACCCCCAGGCTCCCCCTCCCATCCCACTGCCACTGCCTCTGGTGAACTCGGTCCCCGCTCCTGGACCTGAGCATTCAGTGCTCTTCAGGACTGTGGCACAACCCCCCTAAAAGTGGCCTTTCTTCCAATGGACTTCTTGCTGAATGAGCTGGCAAAGCGATGATTAGGCGTTAGGAGGCTGTTAATTTACCCCTCCCAGATGAACAGAAAGTACGATCTGGGGGTGTTGGTGTACCTTCCAATTAAGAAGCCCTAATTGAGGCAAATCCTTGTTTGGCTGTTGGGAGCCTAGGGCAGCCATCCTCCTGGGACGCTTCCAGCTTGATCCTGCTTATCCCAAGGCTGCACCAGGGGCAGGCGGCAGGTGTCCACGGATGCTGGTGAGCCCCTCAGGCTGGGCCTGGGTCGGGTTAGAGGTGTGGTCCGTGGGAACCTTTGAGGGCCCTTTTGCTAAGTGAATCCTCTAAGAAGCCCCGCCCTGCCAGGGACCCAAGACAGAATTCACAGGGCCCAGTGCAAGATTAAAACGTGAGCCCCTTCTTCCAACATCACTAAGAATCTCAAGATAATAACATCAGGCTTTTCAACGAAGCGCAGGGCCCACAGCAAACCTCTTCCCTGCCTCTCACTCTCTCCGAAATAGATTTCCTTCTGCCCAGGGCTGTTCTTGGCCAGAGCTGGAGCTGACTCAGCCCAGGGGACAATGCCCTAAGAATAGACTAAGGCCAGAAGAAAGACAAGAAAAGAGAAACGAGGGGTGTGGACAACCCAAAGAGGATGAAACCTCTAAGACGTTGGCAGCCTGAAGCAGCTTCCTTAGCTGATCGGACTTGCAAGACACAGCACACAAAAGCGCGTTAACATAAAAGCCCACCCACGAACCCCGCCGTGTGCCGGCGAGGCTGCGGAACAACCGGAGCGCTCTGCTGGTGGGGCTGCAACGTGGTGCGGCCTCTTGGGGAAAAAGGTGTGGCGGTTTCCTATCAAGTTGCCCGTACACGTACCTTGGAATTATTCGTCAGCTGGGGCTGCCATCACGGAACACCGCAGACCAGGGCGCTTCACACAATGGGCCTGGTATGTTCTCACCGTCCTGGAGGCTAGACGTCCATGTCCCAGGGGCTGGAACGCTTGGTTCCACTGAGCGCTCTCTTCCAGGTCTGCAGATGTCTGGCTGCCGTCTCGAAGCCTTCTCCTGGGCTCACAAAAAAAAGAGAGCTCTGGAATCCCTCTTCTTTCAAGGATGCCAGTTCTGTACAATGAGGGCTCCATCGTTCGGACCTCCTTTAACCTTAATTACCACCTTCAAAGCCCTGTCTTCCAACATGGGGAATCGGGGCTTCCACATATCAGTTTGGGGGCTGTCCATCACCTTACCCAAGGGAAATGCGAACCTACGTTTGCACAAAAACCTGCACGTGACTATTCAGAGCAGCTCTGCCAATAATCAAAAACTGGAAACTGCCCCCCCGTGAGGGGAGAAACAGGCTGTGGCACATTCACTCAGAGGGCCACTACTCGGCAGTTAGAGGGAACACACGATGGATGCATGCAAAACGCATGATGGATTTCAAAGACATTAGGTTGGGGAGGGAAAAGTCAGTCTCCAAAGGTTACATGCTGTTTGATTTCATTTATGTGACCTTCTCCAAAAGACAAAACCCTAAGGATGGAGAACAAAAGGTTAGCTAAAGGTGGGCTTTGGCATTCTGTATTCTAATTGGGGCAGCGTTACACAAATCCGTACGTGTGCTAAAACTCATGGACCTGGACACCAAAATATTAAGAAGTTGAATTTACTGTATGCTAATTTAAGAAAAGTTTTTAAAATTCTAAAGATCAGTCAAACGCAAATATAAATAAAAGCTGTTTGCCAGGAGCCTAGGGGCTTATTTTGCCATCTGGCCCTAGCTTTTAAGATCATTCAAAAATGCTTTCTCTCCTGCTTCTCGTGCAAACAAACAAACAAGCACACCTGCCCCTAATTTAGCTCAGCAGCTGTTTATCGAGCCACGTGGTACAAGGTTCCATTTTTGGGCGCTGTGCGGTTCCAGAATCTTCCTGAATTGCAGGGAAGGAGGCCCGGACCTGGAGACAGAAAGGTCCGTGTGCAGAGGGTGGGTCACCTTCTAGCTATGATTGTAGGGCAAGACGGCGGCCAGCTCATGGAACCCTAGAGAAAGAGAGCTGGGCACCTAAGCACCCTGACTTCCCGCTCCTCCCTCCCTCTGGTCGCTCCTGGAGCTCCCATTGGCCAAACCCGCTGTGAAGCTGAGGGACACAGAAGGCTTCACTCTTACCCATCAGCCTCCCGGGATGCAGGAGAGTGGAGAGGGAGAGTGGATATGGAGAGGTAAACAAGGCCTCTTCCCCAGTCCATGTGGATCCGGAACTCGAGGGGCACCAAATGTGTTGGGGAAGGCAAATCCTCACAGGGAATTAAACCATGAGGCAGAATGCGGTAAGTTCTTTTTAAAGAAATTATTTATTGTTTTAGAAAGAGAGAAAGGGAGGAAAGAGAGAGATCGATTTGTTGTTCCTCTTATTGATGCGTTCATTGGTTGATTCTTGTACCTGCCCTAACCAGGGATTGAACCTGCAACCTTGGCGTATCAGGACAATGCTCCAACCAGCTGAGCTACCAAGCCAGGGCTGGAAGTTCTTTTTATTATAGAGAAACGGTCACAACGAAAAGGGCTTCCCTGAGCTGGACCTAGAGGGACGAGCAGAGTACTGGCTGGTAGAGGAGAGAAGAACATCATGGCCAAAATGAAGAAATGCACCTCTCTTTCTAGCAGTTCAGTTGAACTCACCATTCACGTGTGGAAAAGCAGCTAGTGGTCATGGTTAGAAGCCCCCGTTTCAGCATGAGAGGAACTGGGGATGGAATAGAGTCGTGCCCCATCATCCTCGGGGAATGCGTTCCAGGACCTTAGTAGACAGCTGAGACCATGGATACTATGGAACCCCATAAGTACCCTGTTTTTTCCTGTAAATAGGAGTGTGTTCTTGAATGTGTTCTCTCTCTCTCTCTCTGTCATAACTGAAATAGCTACTGAGTGCTATGGCAGGTAACATTCACACCATGGATACAGTGGACAGAGGGAGGGTTCCTGCCCCAGGCAGATGTTGCAAGGGTTCCTCGCACTCCTTCGAATAACATGCAATTTAAAGCGTATGAGTTGCCCTGACTGGTGTGGCTCGGTGGGTTGAGGGTTGTCCCGTAAACTGGAAGGTCACCGTTTCAATTCCCAGTCAGGGCACATGCCTGGTTGTGGGCCAGTCCCCAGCAGCGGGTATACGAGAGGCGATGGATCAATGTTTCTCTCTCACATCGATGTTTCTCTTCCTCTCTTTCTCTCTCCAAAAATAAACAAATAAATTATTTTTAAACATAAAATAAAACTCATGAGTTATTCATTTCCGGGGTTCTCCATTTCATGTTTTTGGAACACAGTCGACGGCAGGTAACTGAGCGTGCAGAAAGTGAGACCTCTCGTAAGGGGGAGCTACTGTGATAACTCTACGGGGTGCATGCTGTGTGGCCTCCAGCAAGTTGTTTGACATCTCTGACTCTCAGTTTCCTGGACTTTTGGGAAGAGTCAACGAAACACTACATGACGAGGTCTGTCTGGAAAAATTCCAGCCACTGTTAATGTAACAAGAACCATTTGCACAATATCGATGTCACCTGGCAGCCAAGGGAAGTGGACTGGAATGCGCGTGTGCGAACAATGACGACTTCACTGTACTAGTCAGTGGGGGCGGTAGATGCTATTGAGTGAGCATGTGTACTGTGTGGTTGTCACATTCAAAATGACCGAGCAAGTAAAGCAACAAGACGAATCTGCATCAAATGTTCTGTTAAGCTTGAACAGTCCTCTACGGAAACTATTCAGATGGTTCAGAAGGCCACAGCCGTGGGCAACTGGTGATTGGCAGCTTCATCATGACAACATGCCTGCTCATGCATCACGTCTCATGCAGAGTTTTTTTGGCGAAACATCAAATCACCCAGGTGACTTCTGGCTCTTCCCAAAACTAAAATCACCTTTGAAGGGGAAGAGATTTCAGACAGTCAATGAGATTTAGGAAAATATGATAGGGCAGCTGATGGCAACTGGGAGAACTGTGTGAGGTCCCAAGATGCCTGCTTTGAAATGGATGGAGGCATCATTGTCCTGTGTACACTGTTTCTTGTGTCTTCTTCAGTAAATGCCCCTGCTTTTCATATTGCGTGGCTAGATACCTGGTGGAGAGAGACCTCATGTATGAGACAGACACCCTGCTAGTACAGCTCGCACCAGCGGCAGAGGCTACGGATACAATTCACGACTGTAAACTGACCAGACTTCCTTCCGCCATTCATAGATACACTTCGACCCCAAAATTCAAGTTGCCCGCCATCCCACCTCCAGGCCAGCCTCATAAATCCAAATGCCCTTCCTGGGATGGGCCCCCAGCCTCTTTCCTTCTGGTCTCCTTGGCCTTCCTTTGCTACCCCTCCTTCTGCCAGGGTCCTGACACTACCAGCCCACGGCGCCCCCACTCCTGGCTCCATCCACTTTGGACAATAGCGTAGTCTCATGCTTCTTAATGGAGCATCACTCTAGAAGCTAATTGAGCCCTTTCCCACTGAAAATAGGTTACTTCTCATAACATAAATATGAACTTATTTTTAAAAATTCACCCTTTGAAAGAAAGGAGGGAAAGAACAAACACACAAAATGAGGATAGCTTGTTCATCCTGTCCCGTATCTAAAATACGGTGTCCTGTACATAGTAGTTGCTCAATAAGCAGTAGTAAAGGGCTCAGAGGCAGATGTTATGTAGTCGGGCCACCCAGAGTCAAGTGCTTGGCCACACCTCACTCTTGCACCTAGGACAAATTACATAAGCACGATGAGTCTCAGTTTCTTCACCAATAAAATGGGAAAGACAACAGTACCCATTTCATAGTATGGCTGTGAGGATTAAACTGAATAGTCAGCCTCCAATTCTTAGTGCCTGGTACATTACTAATAATAATTAGTGTCAATTATTGATGACACGACTTTGGCCTGTCAAACACTATGCTGTCCCTCAAGGAGGTCAGCAATGATGAACCTAGGAAGGAACACATGTGTTTCCAAACCACAGTTTCCAAAACACGGTGATTAGTGGAGTGAGCAAAATGCCAGGAGAACTCAGAGGACAAAGTCCTTAGGAAGCCTTTACCCTCATCAGGTGATACCTGACGTCAGAATCCTGGAGGTTGTAATCCAGGACTTTGTCCAGGTGTGCTTTGGGGCACGGTGGGGCGGGGTGGCAGAGGGGAGCTGCAGCCTGAGAGGGACTCGGAGACACTGGGAAGTGACAGAATGGGAAGTGCACCCCTTGTTAGTTGGTCCTCACCATTGGCTATCAGCATTTCTCTGACCTGTTCACCTTCACCAGGGCACTAGCCTGCTATGAGTCGGCTGGGGCTGGCCGATCTTGCACTCACACAGACACACACAGACACGCTGTCCTTTACCCTTCTGGGCACCGCCTCTCCCTCCTCCTCTGCCCTTGTTTGACCAGATTACACCAACATAGAGAGACCAACAATGAAGTAGGCGCACGTACAGGTGGTGGGAGGGAGGGTTGGCACAGGCCTCATTTGCACAAAGTGTCTCTAATCTTTCCACTAGTCCTGCTCTCGAAGTGATCCCAGAGATAAACTCCCAGGGTGCAAAGAATGCACTTCCCTACGTAACTTTGCAAAACCTTATCACGTCACCAGGCCACTCTGCCTTTGGTGCCCTATAAATGGATATTTTTAAAGGTTTTACTTTTTTTTTTTTTTTTTTTTTTTAGAGAGGGGAAAGGAGGGAGAAAGAGAGGGAAAGAAACATGTGCAAGAGAAACATACATCGGTTGCCTCTCCCACGCCTCCAGCTGGGGACCTGGCCTGCAGCCCAGGCCTGTGCCCCAACCAGGAATTAAACTGGTGCCCTTTCAGTCTGCAGGCTCAAGGCACTGAGCAGCACCAGTCAGGGCCAAATTGATTTTTTTAAACTATAAATCCTGTATTTATTCTGTGAAGAGCTCAATTGCATTGCACTGCATTCAAGTATGTGTTAAAAGTCTTCATTTGTTACATTAAATATGAATACAACAAAAGCAGACACATGGGTTATTTTGTTTCTCATTGTATCCCTTGTTTGTAGAAAAGTGTCTCTGGGTCATAGTAGCTACTCAGTTAACATTTGTTATACAAAGAAACAAAAATGTAAATGCTTGAAAGAGTCCACCATTTTTTGTAACAATATTGTGGCATGTCTTCATTAAAAAATTAAAAACAAAAAAAATTTTTAAAACACTGAAAGCCTCGGGGAAAGGAGGGGGGCGAGGGTTCCCACAGCCCTGAAAAGGCATGACAGTGGGACTTCCCTGGACACTGCACTTCCTTGTCACCTGAATCTTCATTAGCTAACAGGTTCTCAGCTCCACAGCTGAAGGCGGTTCTAACACCCCTCCCCCACCTACTCGCCACAACGTCTAGGGAGGGGCTACTGGAGTCGGGGATGCTGAATGTGGTGCGGTGCCAGGAACGCCCCAGCCAAGTGAAAGTCAGTGTTGACCAGGTGAGAAGCGTTACCTGGGTTGCCATAACCTAAGGGGCCCGACTGCGTCTCCAGACTCTACACAGGTTCCGACCGGGTGTTGAATAGAGGTCAGCCACAGACTGGAGGGCACACGGTGTCAAGGGGAAAGGGTTGCCAGTAGGGGAAACGCCTCCCTGGCTTGACAGAAACCCAGGCCCTTGCGTGCTCTCGTGTTCCCTGCGTATTCCAAGAAAGGCCGTGCCAATTCGGAGTGCACTGAAAACTTGAGGATGAAAGGAAGAGTCTAGCCAGGAAAATCCCGGGATGGATCCCAGGCCGCGATCAGGGCCTAGTTGCTCTTCCGTGCCCCCTAGAGAAAGCAGCACGTTCAGGTCCCAGCGCCCTCCAGAAAGTGAAGGCGTTCCCGCCCGGCTGGGATTTGCGCCCGGTGTTCCTAGCTTGCTGGAAAACCACCCACGTGGGAAGCCGAGGCTGCCTTTGCGCCCGGGACTGAGCGCTCACCTCCTGGCCCCGGTCGCCGCACGGCCGCCCCACGGCCACTAGGTGGCGCTGCGCTCCAGCGGGCCCCTCTCCGCGCAGGGAGAGACGACTGCGGAGCCCAGCGACACATCGAACCTGAGCCTCAGGATTCCGGGGACCGGAGGGCAGCGCCGGCAGCCAAGGTAGGATCCCTGAGCCCCGGGCGTTTCCCTTGAACTTGGTTGGGGTGGGCAGCTTGGCAGCCGCCGAGCCCGGCGTGCGGTCGGCCGAGGTAACGAGAAAAGTCGGAGCGGCCACACGTGCTGTTGCGGACCGGGACTCGGAGACCGCAGTCTCCAAGCTGGGCCTAGGGGCAGAGCGCACACCAGGTCGCTGCACATAAACATCCTCTGGAAAGCATGCCCGAAGCGCCGGGCAGCAAGTCCTGGAAGGAGGGAACAGCTCCTGGTGCCCAGAGCGACGCCAGCTGAGCGCTGATGCGGTCCAAAGCTCCAGTGCTCAAACTTGGCTGCACGTTGGAATCGCTGGGGGATTATTTTTCAAAAGTCTGAAGCCCAGAAACTCAGATGGAAGTGGTTTGGGTCTAGGCCTGGGCATCTGGATATGTAAAAGCTTCCAAGCGATTCCCAGGAGCAGCCAAGGGTGAGGACCCTTGATGCAAAGGGTCGCAGAAAACCCCAGGACGTTTGTGGTGGCCCAGAATGCTGATTCTTCGTCTTTTCTTCTCCTTCTTCTTCTGTAATGTGCCTTTTAAGCAGGAAATATCGCCGCCGTCTTTGGGCTGTCAAACCCCAGATAACAAACCAACACCCTCCCTCCCAACAGGGCTGGTTTGAAAGGGTTGAACTTGAAAGTGGGCAGACAGCAGACAGACACTGATGTGGGATAAGAGAACACACTCATGGCGGAGCGTGTGGCGGGGTGTCTCCTTACCCTGATCCCTCAGAAGTCCAGGGGGCCAGCTGGAGCCGCCCTCGTCATTTTGGTTAATGTTGCTGAGCAGCCAGAGCATGAGCCCTTATGACTAATAAAAGGGACCCTGTGTATTTCTATTACAGCCAAGCAGTGACCAGCATAGGCCATGTGTCCCCAGCACCAGCCCTTCCTTTTTTGACCCTCCCAGAACTCACTGAGCCACCCTAGCCTCAGTTTCCTCATCTGAAAAATGGGTATGATAGCATCAGGTTCTTGGAATTGGTAACAATAAAAGTTAATGTCTGTGAAGGGTGTACCTGTGCCAGGCGCTGCGCTAGATGCTTTCTATGTATCGTCACGTTGCCTCCTCGCCATACCCTACGAGGCGGGACTGTAATTACTGCATCGGGGCTCCGAGAAGCCAAGGAACTTGCTCAGGGTTGCATAATGCTAAGAGGCAGAACCTGTATTTGAACCCAGGCAGTCTGACTCCAGAGCCATGTACAAAAGGACCATCATCTGCTGTTTTGCTTGTTGGCTGAGGGTCCGCCAAGAGGGCTTCGCCAAGGGCAGGCTCCTACGTGGTGTGCATTCTCCACGAACACCAGCTCTCATTGCCGCCGGCGAAGCCCTTCCCCAAACCGACTCATCTGTTCATTCTCCATGTGCTGGGCATTCAGAGCCCACTGTGTGCCAGGCAGTCTGCCAGGTGCTAGAGATAAAAACGATAAAGGTAAGCCAGCCCTCGGGGAACTCACACTCCAGGGAATGAGAAAAACCAGAGGAAAGTACAGAGGATCCTCCTCATCCGCCGATTCGGTATTGGCGAATTCTCCGACTTGCTCAAAGGTACTTGGAACCCCAAAATTAGGATCGGCAGCACTTTCACGGTCATTTGTGGGTGGGCGTCGAGTGGCAGCCGATTTGAGTCACCCACCATGCATGCCCCCAGCTGAGGTTCACATGTGATGACACTCTGCCCTCTCCGTCACACTGCATCTGTCCTTGCAGTCTCTTCAGTGCCCTAGTTTTCACTCTTTTTGCGCTTTTTGGTGATTTCGCTGTTTAAAATCACTCCCAGGCACAGCGCTGTCCAGAGTCTCTCCACGTAGGAAGGCAGTGATGTGCCGTACTTGGGGGAATCTGCGTCAGGTGAGTTTCGTTCGGGCAGCAGTGGTAGTTCAGTTGGCCGTGAGTTCAATGCAAACGAAGGGACAGTGTATGTTAAGTAAAGTGTCTTGGAACAGAAACGCACATGAAACAAGGTTAGGTATTGATCTGTTGATGAAAACGTGACCCGAGACTGGCAGAAATCTAACCCTGTATTTTCCCTAAGAGCGCCGCATGGGTCATTCATTATTTGCTAATTCCGAGTTCCCACATCTACGCTCTAGAACAGAACTGCTGCGAATAACGAGAGGCACCTGCAATTAGACTGCATGCACGACGAAAGAAGCAAGTATAAAGATGGAGAGGTTTACGGAAGGGGTCTGCCCTGGGATGAGAGGCCAGAAAGACCCAGGAGCAGCCAGGCTGGGGTGGGATGAGAAAAGAGTGTCTCCGGATGAAAAAGCAGCATGTGCAAAGTCCCGGAGGTAGCCCAAAGTTCAGCAAGGTCAGATAACTCAAGGAGTAGGTGTGCAGGGAGTATGGTGGGAGCAGAGGTGCAATCGTACAATAACATTCTGGAGGGAGTGGCTGGGGCCAGGTGGCACTGTGTTTCGTGGGCAGCTCTCATTTCATCCAATTAGCCCAGTAACCCTGGCGGGCTGGGCAGGATCATTTCCGCCTTTGACAGATGAAGCAACTGATGCTCGCTGCACTTAAATGACTTCCCATCGACTGCTGGTAGGCAGCAACCCTCCCCTCCCATCTTAGCCGAATGTTTTGCGGGTTGATCAGAGATCTCAGGACATGGTCCTGGGCTGGAGGCTTGTCTTGGTTTGGTTGTTCTGGGGAGGAATGCATGACTAAGTGCCTGCAGAAGGAAGCCCTGAAGCATAGATGGGATCCCCGGGACTTCGGGCAAAGTGTGGAGAAAATTTCTCATGTCCTTTTAAAAATAAACATACTCCTGGTAAACACGTGAATGCCTCAGTGAAAGAGTCCTACATACCTGCAGAGGGCAGGACTAAGGTGGGTGGTCACGGAAAGGCAGGAAAAGGAAATGGGAAGGTTTGATCCAAAGCACCCCCTAAGTCCTAGGCGGTGCTGGGCCTCCCCCTCCATGGAGCAACCAGGTCCCAATCTGCCTCTTGTCCCTGGCCAATAATGATCTTGAACAGGAGCCAGCAAACGTTTTTCCGTAAGGAGCCGAATAGGAGATATTTTGAGCTTTGTGGACCATATGGTTTCGGCTGTAAATATTCAAAGCTGCCGTTGGAGAGTAAAAGCGGCCGGAGGCATATGGAGACAAGTGAGTGTAGCTGGGTTCCAATAAAACTTTATTTAGGGATACTGATATTTGGATTTCGTATCATTTTTCTGGGTCACAAAATGTTGTTCTTCTTTCCATTTTTTTTCCAACAGTTTAAAAATATAAACACTGTTCTTAGCTCACAGACTGGACAGGCATTGGGCTGGCTGTGGACTGTAGTTTGCTGACTTGATCTAGAATCGCGGGACCCAAGGGTCAGAAAACTACGAAAGGAATGTCCACCTGGTTGGTCACCTGGGCCTTCAAACCCTTTTGAAGATGCCCAGCTATTGGCTGAATGCCCCAAGAACATGGAGCTGGCTCACGGGGCATCTCATGCCATCGTCAGAAGTTTAAACTACGTCTAGTTGGGTTTCCCCAAAAGCAGATCATGAGGCAAGGATTTGGGTGCCAGGAACTTATTTGGGAGGTGATCCCAGAAAGCTCAGTGAGAATGACGTGAACCCAGGAAGGGAGGAAAGCCAGTAAAAACTGCGTTCAGGAGTGAGCTACCAGTCCCTCTGAGGACCCTTGGAGAGATGGGGTGTCCCCCAAAGAGGCAAAGACGCTGGGCTATTTCCTGGCCTCCTGAGCCTCCCTCGAGGGGGGACCGCTGGGTGCACACGTGCACTTCTGATCCGCTCTGCACGCTGTCTGCACAGCCAACATCTCGGGGCCAGGAAATGTCTGCAGACGGAAAGAGAGGGGCAGCCGGTGCATCTGGAAACTGGAGGTGACCCCTGGGGGTCGCTGATGAGCACCTGTGGGCCAGGAAGTGTTTCCGACGACTTTCTAGTATGCTGTGTCACTGGGGGCTTTTTGAGGTGACTTGCTGTGGCATAGAGTCCTGCATGGGACAGGTATTCCCTTTTATTTTTTTAAGTTCCTTTTTTTTAAGGTTTTATTTCTTTGTTTTTAGAGAGAGGGGAAGGAAGGGAGAAAGAGAGGGAGAGAGACATCAGTGTGTGATTGCCTCTTGCATGCTCCTGACTGGGAATCGAACCGGTGACCCTTTGGTTCGCAGGCCGGCACTCAGTCCACTGAGCCACACCAGCTGGGGCTAGGCATTCCCTTTTAAAACCATCTCTGTGATGCTCCTGCTCTGGCCCTCTGCTGCTCTCCCCCTGGCACGGGGCTCCGGCCACATGAGCCTTTCACTTCCTTGAATTTGCCAGACTCTTCCTTCTGACTACAGTCAACAAAAGGAGTCTCAGTGAAGCACTAGAGTGTTCTCGTAAGACTTGCTTGTCTTCTTCTTTATAGGAAAGACCGCAGTCCTCCAACTCAGGACGTTGAACCGACAACAGGAGCTAAAATTCAGTACCGTTGTTTGGCTTTATGTTTATTTGTGCAGTTTTCACCTTTCCGTTGGCAAGCACCACTGGCTTTGCACTTACAATAATGATGTAAAGGTTTTTGAAGAAACCGAATTTATATAACTAATGTGTCTATCGGGGGAGGGGGTGCTGTGGGGAGCTGGGCCAAAACAGTAAAGGGATTAAGAAGTACCAATTCGTAGTTACAAAATAGTCACGGTTGAGGAGTCCTGGCCAGGTAGCTCAGAGCATTGTCCCGATACGCCAAGATTGAGGGTTTGATCCCCAGTCAGGGCACGTACAAGAATCAACCAATGATTGCATCAATAGGGCGGAAGAACAAATAGATGTTTCTCTTTCTCTCTCTCAAAAAATAGTCACGGCGGTGTAAAGTACAGCGCAGAGAATATAGCCGATAACATTGTAATAATCATGTGTGGTGGGTATTGGAAATGTGGAGGGGACCCCTTCGTAAAGTATATAATTGTCTAGCCCTGAAACTAATACAGAATATTATTGAATGCCAACTGTAATTGAAAAATAAAATTAAAAAAATAATAATGTGTCTCCTTAGAGAGAAATGTTAAATAGCGGTATGGGAATATAATAAAAAAACAATAATCACCACCCTTACGGAGCACTCACTGTCTGCTGGGTGCTGTTCTAAGCACTTTACACGTGTAATTTAATTACTTCTCCCCACAGCCACATAGGTTGCGTGCTATTTGAGGTAGGCCCTATCAGTACCTGAGAAAATGGACACAGGAAGGCGAAGTACCTAACTGGCTCAAACTTACCAGCTAGTCGTGATGGACGGAACCAGAAAAGGAACCCAGGTGGTCCTGCTCCAGGGTTCGTCCTCTCGATCACAGGATCACACTGTTTCTCATAAATGTGAAAAAGGAAAAGAGAGGCGAAGGTGATATTTGGGTTAGAAGGAAACTGCTTTAAGGGGTTCCTCTTTTTTTATCTAGCCAGAATGTCCCCTGGATCTCCTGCCGGTTGATTGCCTGGCTTTCTTCCGGAGCCCCAGGGAACAAACCCATTCCCTTGCCCTCACCCCAGTCCTTCCAATATCTGATGTCAGGAACCGCTGGCCCTCGCGGAGCTTCCCGGCTCTGGATTAAACATCGCCAGCTTGTTCTCTGTCACATGTTCTTGGCGTCTTCCCCCAAGCATTACTTTCTTCCTTGCCCTTTTTTATTCAACAGAACTTAAGAAGTTATTTTTGTTGCTGTAGCTTTTTTTTTTTTTTTCTTGCAGGCCTCCCACAGCTCATTCTGCGCTCAGGGTAAATGGCTGTGGTTGGAGTGATTGACGTGGCAAAGAGCAGCTAGATAGTGATGTCCAGAGGGAGGCTGGTGACAGAGAGAGAACCCTTCGCAGCCAGCTTCACAGGGCTGGAGGCTGGCGATGCTCACGCTTGGCTGGCTGGGGACAGAGCTCCTTTAATGCACGTGTTGCTAATCAGGCTGCAAGGGACAGACTAACCAAATTCACAGGAGCCCGGTGAGGAAGCCAGACCACAAGTATATTAAATCACGAAGGGAGAAGCAGCCTGGAAACTTTTATGTCAGCTCGTCAGCATATTCTTTCCCCCTGCAGCAAAGTCCACGTGGAAAGCCAGGTTCTTGTTAGAAGGTTGGTATGTGTGGAATCTAAACAAGGGTAGCAAAAGGAGTGATTTTTAACAGCCAGGATGGGCTAAGATTTTTGTAGCCTCTGAGGGATCCAAGGGTCCAGAAAGGAAGCAGCATGCTGGTCTCATTCTCCATCTCTGTGCTCATGGCAGACATGACTAATCCATTACCGCGCCTTGGCCTTCCTGCTGCTCCCTGGACCCACCTTGTTGTCCTTACTGACTGGTGTGGCTCAGTTGGCTGGGCGTCATCCCACAAAGCGAAGGGTTGCTGGTTCGATTCCCAGTCAGGGCACGTGCCTGGGTTGCGAGTTCACTCCCCAGGGAAGCAACTGATTCATGTCTCTTTTTTTTAAGTATTTTTTATTGATTACACTATTACAGTTTTCCCAATTTTCCCCCTTTATCCCCCCTCCTCCCTGCCCCCCAGCCCCCCAGCAACCCCCCCTTTAGTTCATGTCCACGGGTTGTACATATAAGTTCTTTGAGTCCTCTGTTTCCTACACCATTTTTTATCCCCCCGCCATGTTTCTCTCTCACATGGATATTTCTCTCCCTCTCTTTCTCCCTCCCTTCCTTTCTCTCTAAAAATGGAAAAATAACATCTTAAAAAATTGAAGAAAGAAAGAAGAGTATTCCGGGAGGCTCTGGCCAGCCTCTGAGCTGCCTGTGGGGCTGCTGTCCAGAGCCCCTTCTACTCTGGACAATGTGGGCCCCGAGGCCGACTCTCAAACCCCGCCTGCTCTTCCATACTGCTGTTCTCTGAGCGCCCCTCTACCTCGTATTCCTTTCGCTTATGCTAATACAATCGGCTGGGTTTTTTTTTTTTTTTTTAATTCATTGTGAAGTCTTGATTTGATTTCCAGGCCTTCCTCTTCCTGCCCTGTCCAGGGGTGCATCCTGTCCCGTCCTGTCCTTAAGAACTTCTGCAGATCAATCATCATGGACCCTGTATGTGCATTCCACCCACATGTCTCCCCACGTTGTGGGGTCCCTTGCCACGTACCTCCCAGTAACGACTTCTTGCAACCAGGAAGCAGTTTGCTAGGCTGTTGGGTTTCATTCCTTTACAGAATTGGCTGCATCACAATTGTAAACGATTACTACTGTTATCGTTCAGGTATGCCTGGGGCTTGAGGCCTGGGGGATCGGGGCCAGGAGAGGAAGCTTCAGATACTAGACCCAACAAATCATTGAGTTTGCCACTTATGAGCATGGGTTATGCTTAACCAGAGAGCTAGCAGTCTTGTTATTTCGGAGCAAGCAGACATTTTGGCTGCCTTAAAAAAGTACATTTTGTACGTGGCCTCTCTTCCCACCTGTATAAAGAACCTTGACTTCCTAAAAAGAAGATCAAATGCGTATGGAGAATCCGTGGCCCCTGGGGCCACTGAGGGAGGCCCCCTTTGAGCTTCTCAAGAGGAAAAGTGGGCCCTGCGCTCAGGGGACTGCCCAGTCGGAGAGGGGAGGCCCGGTTCTCATGCCGGGAAGTCTGCCGGTCTCACAAGCCAGGCCCAGTCCCTAACCTCAGGGAGGCTGATGGAGGAGAGGCATACCCTCTGTGGCCTTGGACCGAGGACCAAGATGGCATCCTTGGTGTGAACTGTCTTCCTCCCACAAGGTATAGCTGGATGTGCCGATTCTCTGCAGTCCATCAACAGGCTGGGTTGCGGGGGGTGGCTTCATTCATAACTCTTACACCTGTGCAGATGCAAATCGGAGGGCCAGGGGACTGAGGGTCAACCCAGGAATTCGTTTGCTTTCAATAAACTGGTTTCTTTCTTTCTTTCTTTCTTTCTTTCTTTCTTTCTTTCTTTCTTTCTTTCTTTCTTTCTTTTAACAATTTAGATTCACAGAAAAGTTGAAATGAGAGTAGAGTTCCCATACACCCCACACTGAGTTTCTCCTATTATTAACAAATGCATTTGTTACGATTAAGCAGCCGATGTATTGATGCTTTATTAGTAACTAAAGCCCGTCGTTTATTCAGATTTCCTCGGGGTTTACCCAGTGTCCTTTTTCTGTTCCAGGACCCCACCCAGGATAGCCCATCGCATTTAGTTGTCATGTCTCCCTAGGGTCCTGTTGGCTGTAGCAGTGTACCTGAATTTTCTTGTGTGCATTTTTTTTTAAAGATTTTGTGTATTTATATTTAGAGGCAGGGGAAGAGAAGGAGAAAGAGAGGGAAAGAAACATCAATGTGTGGTTGCCTCTTGTGCGCCCCCTACTGGGGACCTGGCCTGCAACCCAGGCATGTGCCCTGACTGGGAATTGAACCAGCAACCCTCTGGTTTGCAGGCTGGTGTTCAGTCCACTGAACCACACCAACCAGGGCCCAAATTCTCTTGTTTTTGGTGACCTTGACAGGGTTTAGGAAGGTCGGGTGCATTAGAGAATGCCCCACTATTGAAATTTGTCTGCTGTTACACTCAGGGTTGGCCTGGAGTTACTAGTTCTGGAGAGGCCGACCACAGAAGAGAGATGTCATTTTCATCACATCGTATCAAGCGAATGTGACACCAATATGACCTGCCGCCTCTGACACTGACCTTGATCACCTGACTGAGGTGGTGTTTGTCAGATTTTTCCACTACAAAGTCACTTTATTCCCAGCTCCACACTGTTCTCTTGGAAGGAAGTCAGTATGTACAGCCCACACTTAAGGGAGTGGAGATTTCTATTCCCCTTCCTTTTGGGTAGAGTACTTATGTCATTGATTTGGGGTTCTTCTGCATGGGACATTTGCCTCTTCTCTTTCTCCTATTTATTATTTTTTCTTTTTATTTATAATAGTATAGACTCATGGATTTTATTTTAGACTCTGGGTTATAATCCAATATTGCTTTATTTTTTTATTGCACAAAGTATTCCAGCTTTGACCGCTGGAAATGAGATTTGTTTTAAACTAGTTCCTGAGGCACTTCTTATATGCGTCGGCATTCGAGAGCCATGTAGTCCTGGGCTCACGTCCCAGATCCACTAGTCACCGGCCACTGTGTGTTCTTGACAAGTTGCTGAACCACGCGGGCCTCAGTTTTCTCAGCTGGAAATGGAGCTAGTGTGGCTACCGAACACTTAGGGTAACTGAATGCAATGCACTTAATGCATCCCCTAGAAAGAGCAGTTACTATTGCTAGTCTGGATCTGGTTCCAGAAGGTTGCCAATCAAGACCGAGTTTGCCTTTACACTCCGTGCCTTCCCTGACGACAGGCTCCCGTGGCCCACGTGTCTGCCCCGTGTCACCGCTCCCTGGCGTCCCCACTCCGTCACACCACACTCCAGCCCACAAACGACCACCTAGAGTGCCCGCCGCCGGTTCACACATCTGCACATCCTCATTTCCTCAACCCCCTGAAACACCACTTCCTCTGCGACATCGCCCAGCAGCCAAGCGAGACGTCTCCTGTGCCCTGAACGGCCAGAGCCCCTGCCTTGCCCACTCTTGCCTGACAGCCCTTATCACCCTGCAACGAGCCAGGTGCACTGTCCCCCGCCCCCCAACTATCCTGGTCTTTGTTCATCATTCTATCCCGCCTTCACATGCTCAGCTCCCCATACCCAGCTGTGGTCTTGTTTGCACCTGCGGTGAGTCTCAGCAAGACAAAGGAAGTCGGGGAAAGGCCATATCCTGGGTGCTGACTGGGCCTAACTGGATAGCCTGTGGGGGCGGGGCATCTCAGAGGTCAAGAGGGTGACCCTGAGTCACTCCCATATGTGTGTGTGTGTGTGTGTGTGTGTGTATTTATATAAATGTAAGCGTATGTATATATTTGATTATGGTAAAATATACATGACATAAAATTTATCATTTTGACCATTTTTAAAGGCTCAGTGGCAGTAAGCATGCATCTACATGGTTGTACGAGCAACCATCACCGCCATCATCACCAGACTTTCCATCTTCCTAAAGTGAAGCTCCATGTTCACTACGCCGTGGGTTCCAGTGTTTCATTCATTTCCATTCGCACCCCATCCCTCCTTCCCCCAGCCTCTGACAGCCGTCCTTCTACTTCCTGTCTCTAGGATTTTGACTTCCTGGGGTACCTGCATATGTGGCATTGTATAATATCTGTCTTTTTGTGACTGGCTTGTTTCACTTAGTATATTGTCCTTTAAAGTTCGCCTGTGTTGTAGCATGTGTCAGGATTTCCCTCCTTTTTAAGGTTAAGTAATATTCTGTTGTCTTCATATACAGCATTTAGTTTATTCATTCCTCTGTTGACAGACACCTGGGTTGCTCCCACCTTTGGCTATTGTGAATAACACTGCTATGAATGTGGGTATAGAAATGTCCCTGCTTTTAATTTTGGGGGGTATATACCCAGAGTAGAATTACAGGATCCTCAGATAATTCTATATTTTATATCTTGAGCAATTGCCATATCATTTTCCACTGTGGCTGCCCCGTTTGACATTCCCACCAGCAAGGTGCAAAGGATGCCATCTCCCCACATCCTTGCCCACGCTTGTTTTCTCTGTTTGTTTAGTACTAAGCATTCTGATAGGATGGCATTGTGATTTCAATTTGCATTTTCCTAGTAACTAGTGATGGTGAGCATCTTTCATGTGCTTAGGGGCTAATTGTGTATCTTCTTTGGAGAAATGTCTATCAAGTTCTTGGCCCATTTTTTAATTGAATTGAGTTGTTTCGTCTTTTGACGTTGAGTTGTCAGAGTTCTTTATATATTCTGGGTATTAATTCCTTATCAGATACATGCTTTGCAAATAGAATCTTTCGTTCTGCCTTTCACTCTGTTGTTATGTCCCTTGGATACACAAAAGGTTTGTTATTGTTTTTTTAATTTTGATGAAGTTCGATTTATCTAGTTTTTTTCTTTTGCTACCTGTGCTTTTGGTGTCCTATCCAAGAGATCATTGCCAAGTCCAGTGTCAGGAATATTTGTTTCTTTTATGTTTTCTGACAAGAGTTTATAGTTTTAGATCTGATGTTTAGGTCGCGGATCCAATTTCGGTCATTTTTGCATATGGTACAAAATAAGGTCCAGCTTCATCCTTCTGCACGGGGATACCCAGTTTTCCCAACACTGGGGTTGAAAGAAGTGTCCTTTCCTTATGCAGTGGCTTTGGCGCCCTGTTGAAACCCACGTGACAACACGTGTGAGGGTTTCCTTCTAGGCTGTCCCTCCTGGACCGTTGGTCTACACGTCTGTCCGCATGCCAAAAGCACACTGTTTTGATAACCCCACCTTTGTAGTAAGTTTGAAATAAGAAAGCTTGAGTCTTCCCACTTTGTTCTTCTTTTTCAGTGGTTTCGGATCTTGGGGTTTCTTGAAATGTCGTATGAATGTTAGTATAGGTTTTTCTATATCTGCAAAAAAATATAATTGGGATGGAGTTGGCACTGAATCAGTAGATCACTGTGAATAGTAGCAACACCTTCATGTTAAGTCTTCTAGTCTATGAACATGGGGTATCTTTCCATTTATTTGAATCTTTGACAATTTCTCTCAGCAATGTCTTGCAATTTCCCATGTTCGAGTCTTGCACCTCCTTGTGTACATGTATTCCTAAGTATTTTATTCTTCTTTGCTCTCTCTTCCACTTTCTGAAACTCCTGCTATATTGAAAAAAAAATAACAACAAAATATATATAACAAGACAAGAAAACTACAAAAGCAAGATACAAGATACAAAATGCTGGTCAATTTAATGTATATGACTCTCTCAGTGTTTCTTGGGGACACCATGTATGAACATGTGTAGGATTAAATGGTGTCCAAAGGCTAACTTTCAGTCCCCTCATGAATGTGAGGTCCCCCTGTCCACTCACCCCCACTAGGTTGGGAGGACAGGGCCTGGTGATTTCTCTCACCGGGGTAAGGGTGGGAATAGCATAATACTCCCTCATGAGTACTGCTGAGGGCTCCAGCAGAAGCCTGAAGTCCACAAAGGCCTAATCAAAGCATCTCCCTGGACTGTGATGCCCTTTGAAGCCTCAGGTTAGAAGACCTCAGAGCCCAGGGTCATGGAGATGTTCCATCTTGAGCAGAAACAGTCACCCAGAGGTGCAGATGAGAGAGAACAGCCAGCGGACCCTCCCCCAGTCTTCCCACTCCCGCGGAGGTTTTGCTGGCTGAGCTTCAGACCCACGCCAGTCTCAAAGTGAGCAGTTGCGTGAGGACAGACGGTGAGGGGGTGCAGAGTGTGAGGTTCCAGCCGCTGCTCAGGTATTTCCCGCAAGCCTTTGGCAGGCCTCTCCCCCTGTCATTCAACTGACTTAGGCCTTTCTTGGCCTACCAGTGAAACTCTGTTCTTTTGCAGGCATTGGATTTATTTGGCTGCTGCTTTTCTCTCTCTCTTTTTTTTTTTTTTGGCTGTGGGGATGCACACACAGAGACAGACACGCACACACTATTCTGCATCCCTCCAAATGTCTGCAGAGTTCACAGGCTGCAGTGTCTACAGACGCAGTAGGCCTCCTTTTCTCTCTTCTTTCCTCCCCTTCCTCCTCCTCCCTGATAAAGCCTGTTGCTGTCTTGTCGCCAGCCGGAAGCCCCCTCTGTCACCGGGCCACCGTTCCACTCCAGCTGCTGCTCCTGCAGGTCCCAGCCAACTCCTATTTCCATAGCAACTGAAACTCATCTTTCCATCCTGCATTTCCACTTTGGAAAGGAAACCCATAAGAGTCTTTGAAAAGGAAAAAAAAAAATACTGAGCTACATCTGGCACAGACAACTCGGACTGTAGAGAATTCTCCTGGCTCCCCTGAACCCCCAAAGACCCTCCCTTACTCCCCTCGGCCCACCCCCATTCCTCTAACGCCCCCTGACTCCTGGCTCACAAGCAGGGTTGAGGAGAAGTCAGTGTGGGTCCTCCCTCTCTTTAAATTAATGCCAGATGACCTCGTGCTTTGCTACCCCAAGAAGAGGAGGAGGTTAGAGGCTCAATCCTATCTCGTCAGGTGATGCTCACCTGTGTCACCAGGGGTGTCTGTTTATTTATTGTCCTCCTGCCCAGAGAGGCCAGAAGTGGCCTGAATGTGTCATCATGTCATCTCTGAAGATGAGGCTCCCTGTCTGGGACACACAGGCAGCAGGACTCTGAGGCTGTTTCAGCAAGATTGGGTGACTGTGGCTCAGTGCGGTGGCCTGGATGGCATTGCACACACAGAAGCCAAGGAGTGTGAGGAGGGGGGCCAGGGAAAGTTCTCCCCTGTCCCATCCCCCAAAGACTTTTCTGACTGACCTGGCCCCTCCCAGGTGTCTGAAATGCCACCACCAGCTGAGGTGCCATTGGGCTCACAGGCCACTTGCTATTAAAAATGGAAAGTGTGTGCTAAGTTGGGTCAGCTTGCACACTTCTACCCCTAGCACAGTGCCCTGCACATAGTAGGTGCTCAAGGAATGTGTGTTGGGTTGAATTCGTGTCTTCACATCCAGGGGTTCAACACCTAACTTTCTAATCTGACATCTGCCAGAAACAGTGCTGGAAGTGAATTCTGGATAGGCACATTTGGGCACAAAGGGATTTTAAAAATTTATTATTAAGCACTCAAAAAAAAAAAAAAAAAAAAAACATCCTACTGGCCTGAACCCGGCCCACACTGCCATGGGAAGAGATGACCGAGGGTCGCATGCACAGAATGCGGGGATGAGTTTCTAGGAGAGCAGTTGGTTCCCACGGCTGCGCAAAGCACAATGCGTGTGAGGGAAATAAGGAGTGTCATTAAACACCTCCGAGGAGGAGGAGGCACTGTTTGTCTAAACATGGGTCTTTATCTGCACCCAGCTCCCCCCACCCACTCCTGCTGTCCCCGTGAGCTGGGCGTTTTGAATTACTCGCGATGTGTTTTTGAACACGACGTGGGGGAAGAGCCCCCACGGTCTGTTCGGCTCTGGCTATGAAAAATACAAGCTGCGTTTGACTGAATGACAAAAAGAAATCTGTTGAGCCAGGAAGCGTAGTAAATACCGTGACTCTGTGCAAATGTGCACAGCCCAAACAGCTTTTTCCAGTCTGGAAAAATGAAGAGATTTGTCTGTGCAAAACCAGCCAAGTCTCCACCCCTCCTCCCTTTCCACTGCTCCACCCCCCACCTCCTGGCAAGGCCTCCCACCCTGCCCCAGACATTCAGTCATCAGCTTTCATCCTTTGTGACGCGCTCTGCCCCAGGAAATAACATTGCCCGGGCTCTGGGGAGCTGCGGCCACCGGGCCCCTCCCAGGCATCTCCGAGGGACTGGGTTTGCCAGTCCTCGCAGACCTCGGGCAGACTGGGCTCGCAGCAGAACTGTGCAGGGGACAAAGCAAGTGTCCTGTGTCTTCTCTTCCCTTGCTCTCTCCCTACTTTCTCCTCCCCTTCAGTTGGTCCCCTTTTGCTTTGAGAGAACTTTGATCTCATCCCTACTTTCATAAGACAATGTTTGGAGGCAAGACTTGCAAAAGGTCAGGGTTTCACAGTATCCGCTCCAGGCCACTACAGGGGGTGGAGGTGGAATGGGAAATGTCCCAGGGACTCAAAGAAACCAGGCCCTGGACAACCTTTGGTGGGTCCAGTTTCTAAATGGGAGGGACTTGCAGCAACTATCTGGGTCTGCGTCTTGTCTGGAAGATACATTTGCGCAGCGACTACGCTGTTTTCTCTTCGAGGGTAAGCGTGAGGGGATCAGAGCAGGGGGCAGCAAGCAGCCACCCCTGGAGCACAGCACGGAGAGGGCATATTCAGCCTGCAGGTCAGCGTATTGGAAAGGACGCCGGGACTGGGAGGGGAAGCAAGGCTTTGAACCCTGGCTCCTACGTGCAGGGAGAACAGCGGCTGTGTTATTCATCGCTAGGTCAGCAGTGCCTAGCACAAGCCTGCCAGCAGCAGGTGCTCTGTTCGCGTTTGCTGAGCCGGTGAACGAGCGAACGAATGAATGAGCCAATAACCATGGACGCTTTTCCTTTCTGACCCTCGGTTTCCTCCTCTGTGAAAAAAATAATATAAAAATACCCTAACACTCTGCCCAGTTCACTGGGGGGGGGGGGGGTGCGCACGTGTGTGTTTGAGAGAGAGCGAGAGCAAAAGTTTAGATGTTCTTTGTCCTCTGTAAATTACCATTTAAAAGTTAGTTTGCCTTGGGTTTTGTGCTTCACCCTAGTGTTTGTGTCCTTTATCAGGAGGAAGGACTATATTTCCCAGTGTCCCCTGAATACTTAGTCCTCCATCCCGTATTCTGAGTTCCCTAAGGACAGAAAAATATTGTCCATGTTTTTATAACTGAGCAGTTTAAATCTGAGAACAATGGTTTTTTAAGATTCTCAGCCTTGGCTTAATGGCGACTGCCACATTGGTCCTGTTAAAAAACAAAATTCAGGTAATAAGTAAAGTTGAAGATCTGATTGGCTTTGTTCAACAACTCATGAATTGGGCAGCATCCCATCTAGAAAGCAGAAAGGCGCTCGAGGAAGCTGTGGGAAATGGAAGGCTTTTGCAAACGGAAGAGGGAGCAAAAATGAAGCGTCTAACCAAGAGCGGATCGTTCGGGGCCAGGTCACCTTCCTTTGGGGGAAGGGCTGGGGTCTATCATGCAGGTGACCTCACTAGGGCTGGCCAGGTGATTCCAAATGGACTGGCTAAAGGTCACATTCCTGAGACAGCAGAAACCGCCGTTAAGTCCCAATTTGCTGATGTGGGGCTTAGCGCCAGCGGCCCCATGTTGGGCGGGTTCTCTCTCTTTCAGCAGATCCACGCTCTGTCCCGGACCTCCCCGGAAGTCCTCCGCAGGACGGAACTTGCCTCACAGCTCAAACTGCAGGTTTTCATCAGATGCTAGAGGGGGCGCCACCTCCAGATCCTTGTCCGCGCCGTCTCCTCTGCCTGAAACGCTCCCTTGTCCTTCTCCTTGTCCAGTTCCCACTCATCCTCCAGATCTGAGGTCCTCCTCCTTCTGGAAGAGGTTCCCCCCACCCTTCCCCTGCTGGCCCCTCTATGCCCACTTCCCCTCTCCGAGTGCTTATCACACTGAATTGCAGTTTGCCGTTCACTGTCTGCGCCCCTCTTAACCCGTGGGCCCCCTGAGGACCACGATGGGGTGTGTGTTGTCCATTGATGGCATCGCAGTGCCGGTCGCAGTGCCAGATACTGAGGAGGGGCTCGATGACTATATATTGATTATCAGTAGGTGTGCTGGGGGGAGAGATTGGAGTCACAAAGAGTCTCTTAGGAGACTGCTGTATTTACTGAAGTATACAGAAACAATACTTCTCCTTCGCCCGAAATGGCTTGCCACAAACTGGGCACCCAAATCACCCACACCCAAAGGGTCACGCTCACACCCTCCTGGCGGCAGCTGCTTGTGCAACGCACTTTCTCTTCCCCTGAAAGGTCTCCTGTTGTTGTCCCCTCCCACTGGCCTTTCTCAGCCCCCGTCTCTGGCGAACAAACTGCGAGAGTAAAGGAATCTAACTGGCAGAGTGCAGGTAACGCCGGAGCAAATGAGTCGATCATCATACCTTGGCCTGAAACCTCCCTTCATCCCTGTCTGCGCTCTACAGCACGGCTGGAGGGAAACTCTACTTATTTTTTATTATGTACGATTCAGCAAAGCACCCGAACTTTTAAAAATAGCTGAGCGCATGGCTCTGCCAGCGCGTCAGGGTCCTGCCAAGGGAATGTGTTTTTTGGCAGATCCCTCCCAACTCCGTGCCTTAGTTTCCCTCTTATCTCCCTCTCTCTCACACAGAGATGAGGAACAGAAGCTGTCTTTCGAAGCGCAATATGTTTTGGGGGGAGCAAAAAAGAGCCACTTCACTACACAGTGACTGGTCACGATTTTGTTGAGTGTGAGAGAAAAGAGGAGCCCCGGGCAGGTAGCTCAGGTGGTTAGAGCGTCGTCCTGATGTGCGCAAGTTCGATCCCTGGTCAGGGCGCAGAAAAGTTTCAGCAGATGGATGCTTCTCTCTCTCTCTCTCTCTCTCTCTCTCTCTCTCTCTCTCTCTCTCCCCCCCCTCCCCCCCTCCCTCCCTTCCTCTTTCTCGAAAATCAATTAAAAAAATTTTTTAGAGGAAAAGAACAGGTGACTTGACTCTTGGATGGGCAGGTGAATTTTAAGTTGTTTGGAAGGTGGCCAGGGGCTAAAGTGACACCTTGGCCTTATCCAGGGAAAAACTTCTGAGCCGGCCACATGAACTGGCCTTGGAGAAGAGGAGAATTTCTGAAGGGGACGGGAGGGTGGTTGGTAAGGGCCCATCTGGCAGCCGACACAGCAAGGTAAAAGGACGGAAGCCCGTGCGTGGTGTACGGGCCTGGGAGCAGCAGGCAGCCCTGCCTCCCTGAAGACCTTTCACACCGGGGCTCCATCTGGCCTCCTCTGGCCTCCCCTCCCGGCACTGCCTCCATCGGAGCTGCAAACGGGTGCCCAGGTGAACGCGGACTGCTAGACCAATTTGACTGAGCTTATAACATCAGCCTTGGTGCTATTTTTCATTTAAATCTGTCCCCACATTGAGAGATCTCACGGACGTTTCAGATCTGCACTTACTTGAAAAAATGGGTGATCTGGCAGCCCGGGGGGGTCACGTTCTTCTTCCCCAACAGTAACCGGATGGCAGTGAGTTGGCTGCTGCCCCATTCAGGGGGGACTTGCTGTCTCGGGTCCTCACCGCTGCCTACCAACCTTCACTCCTCGGGCTGAAAGCCGAGACCAGTGTCCGCTGCCTTCTGTCACCTTACCCACCCCCTCAGGCCGTGTGTGTTACCTGCTGGGCCCCTGAAGGCGCACCTGTACGTCTGTAGCCTCTACCTGCATGAGGACCCTCTGTCCCCCAGGCCTCCGATGGTGCACCAGACCGCCTTTCCTTCCTGCCCCCAGGCGATGCTGACGTGGCCAGTAGTTCAGGGCTGAGGGCTGGGCTCCTCCTGCCTGGAAGGGTACGTGGGTGAGATCATGAAGAAATACGTGGCCACAGGCTAAGGGGCAGGCCCAGACTTGTTCCTCCCTTTCCAGATAACACCTTCCCACTTCAGCAGTACCCTTCTGGGAATCACACCCCTGACTTTCCCTTTTTTCTATTCCATTCGTGACTTTCAAGAAGGACGTGGTGGCCTGCTAAAGGGAGCGGTGGCCCTGCGACAGGCTTCCTGCGGGATGAGGGCTTGGGGGGATTGGGCTTTCCTGCGATTTGTTCTCACACCTGGTGTGAGCTTTGATCTCCCAGGTTGCCGAGAGGTGCGTTCTCCTAAGGAGGGAATCGGGCCTCCCTTCGACTTGATCGTGGAAATCACGGTTCTCCTTGCCCTTCTTTCATAAATAAGGAAATTGGAACAGAGCTACGAGAGGCTTTTTCATGCACTTTAGGAAAGAATGAGCAATGGAAAAAGGAAATTGAGAGCTTTGGGGAGTTTATAGCTGAGGAGCAATTGAGTTTGAAATAGGAGCTGGGAATCCATATGTCGGGGAAGAAAGAGAAGAAAAGAACAGCCACACGCCCAGAGCTTCAAGGGGAGAGGAGGAAATAGTTATGGGAAAGGGGGCAGGGAAGCCCACGTGGGTCTCCCTTTATCAGACCCACATGTTCAGGCAACAGTTCTCAGGATGCCCGTGAAAGGGTCCAGAGCCTGCTGAGCTAGACTCAGTGTTTTCCTAACTACCAAGGAGCTCGTGAAGCTGGTGGCTGAGAGCTTTCCACTGTGCACTCAGTAACTTCCTGAGGCCCTCCGAGGGTCTGTGCCGCACCAGCGAGGCTGGGCCGCCTCCAGGCAGGACCTGAAAGTGCGCAGGACTGGCTCACCGGGTACCCATCCCTCCCTGTCAGCTCTCCATCAAGCAGGGGCTGCCTAGCCTGCTTCTACTGCCCCCTGCTCCTGACTCACCTTGGATGTGGGGGTTGGAAGACGCAGGTTACACTCTCAAGTCTCCCTGGCGTAAAGGACTTAGCGTCTCTGGTCCTCAGTTTTACCCTCTTTAAAATGGGGAGAAAGCATTTGTGACGTGCACCTAAGAGATGCATAAAGGGCTTTGCAGCGAATAAAGCGCAAAACATGCTTTCAAAATTATTCAGCACGCTTTTAAAAATGACCATGGGAAATTTCAAACATACGCGAGAGCAGACAAAAGGAACCCTACGCGCTCAGAACCTGGCCTCGCCAATGATCAACTCATGGCCAATCTTATTTCCTCTCTCCCTCCGCTCACTTTTCCCCTCCCCGTGTTACTTTGAAGCAAATCCCAGGTAACTGTGTTGCTTTATCCCATTTTCAAGCTTGTATGGCTGGCTGGCTCACTTAATCAATCGAAACTTTCCTAGTCCTCAGAAGCCCCTGTTCCCCCTTCCAGAGCATCTGCTGCCCCAAAACCATTCTTCCTGCAAAATTGTCACGACCGATAGCAGCTCAGGTTCTAAGCCCTGCGGGGCCTGAGCTGTATTTGCTTTTTACCAGAACCCAGTACCTTCAGAGAAAAGAGTGGGACTCTAACGGGGGGACGCTGAAACATCAGCCCCTGGAAGGAGGGGATGATGTTGGACCATTTTGAGCCCCCCCCCCCCCCCACCAGGCCCTTGGCATTGATTATAAGCCCCATAAGAGTTGACAGAGCTTCTCCCTCTATTGGTGTTTTTCTTCCAGGCAGAGGGCACCTGGGGCAGAGAAGGATGTCCTCCCTCAGCCCTGGGCGGCAGGGGAATCGGGGTGCTTCAGTCTCAGCTGATGCTCTGTTGTGGACTGAAGTGCGCAGTGGACCTATGAGCACGAGGTTCCGGCTCATTCCCAAGTCCTCGCGGAGTGGATTCAAATCCCACCTCCAGTACTGACATCCCATAGCTTCTCTCTGCCTCCCGTTCTCTTCCTCATCTACCATGTGGTGGGTCACAATTCTTACCTCGTACTTGTTGGAAAGATTGAGATAATGCCCTATGCATTAGGATTTTCTTAGTAGCGAGGGACAGAAAGTCCAGCCTAACAAGCCTTTGATTAAAAAGAGAATTTGGGGCCTCACCTGAAGCTCAAATGTCCAGGGGCCCTAGTGAGAGAGTTCTGTACCCAATTTCCAATGTGCTTGGGAAGGGGGCTGGACTCCCTATCACCAAGGAATTCTCTGAGGCACCAGCTGGGCATTCTATGATTCAATACAGTTCTGCCAGTATCTACCCGGAGGAACTGTCAGATCGTACAGGTTAAGGGCTCAGTCCCACAACACTGCCCCCACCCACACACACAGTTCACAACCCAATTGCAAGTTCAGGTTGTCACCTGTACATCTGACTGGATCAGCTATAAACCAGAGGATCCCACGATCCCACCTTGGGTTCGATTCATTTGCTAGAGTCGCTCACAGAACTCAGAAACACTTCACTTACTGGGTTACTGGTTCATTATGAAAAGATCTGACAGGAACAGCCCGATGAAAGCGAGGCAGAGGGCAAGGTGTGGGGACAGAGAGAAGAGCATCCACCCCTTCCCACATCTCCGGGTGTTCGACGCGGAAGCTCTCTGAAGCCCTTCGTTTTCAGTTTTCATAGAGGAGGCTCCCCTGTGGAGCAGGATTGTCAAAATCATTGACGTTGGCTGTGGAACTTAATCTCCAGCCCCTCTCCCCTCCCTGGAGGTCAAGGGGGTGGGACTAAAAGCTCCAGCCCTCCAATCACATGATTAGTTTTCCAGGAAACCAGCCCCATCCTTTGGTGCTTTCCAACATTTACCTTACTAACATAAGGAGTCTTTTGGGAGTTTGAACCAGGAACTGTGGACGAACATCAAATGTATATTTCTTATTGTAGATCACAATATCACAGGTAGACATGGCTGGGTTCAGGGTTCAGATGTCAAAATGAGAACTTGGTTTCTCTCCATCTTTTGGGTTTCATCTGTACTTTGGGGGTTCAGGTGGTAACAAGATAACAGCATCAGTTTTAGTCCCTGGAGCCTTTCAGGGTGTCCAGACAGAATGTCGTTCTCAGAAGGCCTAGCAGACGTCTCAGAGACCTTACCCCGGTCACATGACCGCCCCACCCCCCACCCCACCCCTGCAATGGCCATGGTCAAGAACAGTGAGGGGGCACTCCTGTGCATCCTCTGTTGTCCCTGATCTACGTGGACTGAGGGGTTGGGAAAGGGCCGGTTCCTTTGAGGGACACCGCAGACAGGCGTGGGCATGGTCGCCGAAATGAAGGTGGAACAGTGCTGATAACAGAACTGATGATGCTCGCTCTAAATGTTTAGTACGTCTGCGGGGGCACGATTGAAGCTCATGAAATGGTAATTCCCTTTCCATCTCATGGAGGATTTTTTATTCCTTTTCAAATAAGTTCTATGTACTTAATCTCATAATAGTCCTGGAAGACAGAGTACCGGTATCATGTTCCCATTTGATAGATGAAGAAATCAGAGCGCAGAGCAGGTGAGGACTTTGCCCCCAGTCACACAGCAAAGGAACGTGGGTTTGGCCTCTAGGCCCCAGAGACCTGCTGCCTCTGAATTTCCTGGCCAACACACTGGAACTGGAAACTGGGATGTGTGGGGTGTGGGTTCACGACCTGACGTCGGGTCTGAATCAGCTGCCGACGTTTGTCCCCGAGTAAACTGTCTAGCCTGGCAGCAGCCAGGGGGTCAAACTCTCATTGCCGATGGCCTGGCAGGTGGCAAAGGAAAGAGCTGGTACGGCAGCCAAGACCTTGCCGCCCCAGGAACACCCTCATGACTGATTGATTCCCTTTGCACCAAGAAGCTGGGTACATGACTTGGTTTTTCTCTTCCCAGAAAACATCCCCATCCAAAAAAAAAAAAAAAAAAAAAAAAGCGGGGGGAGGGCAGAGGGAGGAGGCAGTATTAGTTGTAGGGCTGACTTTCCCCAAGGGACATGGGTCCAGGAGCCAAGCGTGTCCTTTGCCAAGATGGAAAGAGAGCAGAATCCTTGGGTTGGATGGGGGTGGTTTGGGCAGAGTGGGAGTGCTGAGATCTCCAAGGAGCTTTCCAAAAAACAGCACCCCGCCGCCACCACATCGAGGTTCTGAACATGTTGGCAAAAAGGCACAGGAATGGCGGCGAGTCACAGCACCACCTGAATGATCGCTAGAGCTCACTCGCGTGGAGGCCCGAGCTTAGTGTGAGAACAGAACTGGCTTCCTAACCGAGCTGGAAGGACGGAGGGGAGCAGGTCCCACTGGACAGTTTCCCACGGTTTCCAATCAGATAAGTCATTCCATTGCCATGGGCAGTGAGAGTAAAGACAAAAGGCGTGTTTGGGGAAAGTCCCTCCTCGTGGAAACCAGAAGCTGGGAAAACATGTGACCTTGGCAAGTTCTTCTCCATCTCTCTTGGGCAGCAGCCTCTCCTTGGGTAAAATGGGCAGAGTAACAGTAGCTCCCTCCCGGGGAGGCGGTGGGGATTCCAGGGGATAATGGGTGTGACGGCTCTGGCACGTAGTCATCATCGCTCAGGAAAAGCTGGCCGGCTCCGAGCACAGTCCGAGTTCATGGCAGGTGGCCTTGCTTCTCCCTCCAGCACGAAGCCCGGGCCCCCGGGTGGTGCTGTTTCTCTCCAGCTGTAAAAATTCATGAGGATGTGGGGGGTGGGGGGCGGGGGCAGGGCAGCGGCTTTTCAGTTCTTGGCTTCTTCCCAGGTCGTGTTCTCCCACTTGGGGGTAGGGGGATGGCAGACATCCTCTTCACAGCAGGGAGCCCCACCTCCCCACCCCCATGCCCTGTTCCAGCAGAGCCTGGCTCAAAGTTCAAAGCCGAGGTGGCTTTGTTGAGTAATTCGGTGACACTGCCTGCCCGCCTGCCATCTAAGGGTGTCTCACTCCCACACACCCATTTGCTGAGCATCTGCTGCCCTGTGTTTTGTGGTGTGGAGGCTGGGAACAGGCACGCCGCCCCAGCTGACCGCGGCGAGGCTGCGCTTCCTTCCTCCCCTCGCTGCCCTTGGGCTCTCCGGCTCACACACTTGGCCCCCCTCAGCGAGGTTTCAGATCCGCTCAGCTCCCAGGCTGGCTGGCGCTGACTACATCTGGATTCACACCAATCCCTTCCTCCTGGGGGTTCAGAGTGTTCTTGGAAGGAAGCCTGGGAAGGGAAAGGCCTTCCCCAGCATTCCCCATCCAGTGGTTGGCCGACAGCAGCGCGCTGCGCTGCCAAGAGCTGTGGAGTCAGGCAGCCCTGAGTTCAAATCCCTGCGTGACCTTGGGCAAGCTGCTCTCCCTGCTTCAGTTTCCTCATCTGTGAAAAATGTGACAGTCACAGGATCTGCCCCATGGGATTGGCACCAGGGTTCGAGGAGACGCTAACTGTGGGACACTCACCCCACGTTGACACATGGGATGTGCTTAGTAAGTGGCAGGCCTTGACCATCAACACGGGGGGGATCCCACCTTCCTGTGGGTGTACTCTTGCGGTGGGGGCTGAGCACCACTTCCTTTACCCACCTGCCTCCCAAATTCAACACCTATTGTGGTTACTCTAATGCGACCCACTGATAGGGTGGTAGGCAAGCTCCTCTTGGGTGAGGACTCTTGAGACTGCCATGCTTAGCGTGCGTGGTGCATGGCAAAGCACTCAATGTTTGGAGTCAATAAGTGACAAGCAAGGGAGTGTCTGGCAGGTAGTGTCTGTTCCAGAACTTTCTGAACTCTACTTAAGCTGTTCTTTCTGCCCCCCTTTTTCCTTCCTTCCTTCCTTTCCTTCCTTCCCTTCCTTCCTTCCTTCTTTCCTTCCTTCCTTCCTTCCTTCCTTCCTGTCTCCCTCCTTCCCTCCCTCTCCTTCCTGCCTTCTTTGACCTTCCTTCTTCAGACCTCCCTTTCTTTTCTCTAAATGGAAATCACTTCCTTCTTTCCTTTCCTTGCACTATCCAAGCTGCCAGAGCATCCCCTGAGAGCCCTTCACCCAGCCTGAGAGCTGCAATTCCTCTTTCAAATTGAGTCTGTCCCCTGACTCATTCATTAAAATGCATAGGGCATGTGACCAAACTGCATAATGAGCCTCTCCCGAGGAAGGCTCCCAGGCAGGGAGATGCTGCCAACTGCAAAGGCAAATACTTCCCCCACAGCTGCAGCTCAGGCTCATTGGCCGGCGTGCCCTTGGAAGGCTGGCGCCCCCCTCCCCCAACTCCACTAAATCAGCCAAGCCCTGGAGAGCTGCAGCCTGGCTTGGGCTGCGCAGTACTGGAAGCCGCCTTGCTTTGGAGAGTCCAGCCCATGACCTTTCTGCAACCTTCCCCCAACCCTGCTTCATGTAGTCGTTCATCTGTTGAAATACACTTTTAACGACATGAGTAATATCTGAGAATATTTTTATGAAAATTCAAACATAAAAAAAGCAAACCCCTTTGACAGCTCCTCAGTACTGTGACCCCTACCTACCCTTCTTGTCATGGAGGTCTTTACCTTCCAGTGGCCTTTGGCTGCTCCATCACAGGGCGCCCCACCCCCAGTGAAGGTGATTTGTGGGCCCAAACACTCTTTTGCCCTCTGAACACTCTTTAGGCCAGTTCTCAACAACACCGTCAACATGCATCTTGGACCCTTTCTCAGCCCCCTTCCTAGCAACCTCCCCCCTGCCAGGTGTAACTCCCACGCACCCAGGTACCCCCCCCCCTTAACTTCATCCCTACAAAAGGGCCCTACCATCCACACCTGGGAAGCAAACAGATAAACTGGATCCTTCCCTCATTAGCAATGTAGGTTTCACTGTTTTCCAGAGGCATCTGCACTTTAATATTGGAGTCTTGAAGGGTGACAAGGGTGTCAAAATCCAGTGATTGTCACCGTGGCCTCTGACGCATGACTGACACACAAAGGCCACCTGTACTGCACATCAGGGTGGCGAGCCTCTCCGAACCTGCTCATTTGTATCATGTGGGAAACAGCCTGTTCTGCTAGCTGTGTGGCCTTGGGGCGACCACTACGTTCCCCGAAACACATGGACCCGCCTGCAGAATGGGAATAACACTAGAACCTCCTGCCCTGGGTTGCTGTGACGCTTGAATGGAATTATCTATGTAAAGCCTTTAGCGCTATGCCTGGCACACAGTGAAGATGCAACAAATGTCCATAATTATCATCGTCATCATTATTATTTTTACTCTAATCTGTAATGCTCCATCCATTCAACAGTGTCTTTATCGAGCACCTACTACGTGCCAGGCACTGTCCTTGGTTGCGGGAGTCCAGCATCGAAGGCATCCAGCCCTCCCAGGGCTGATGTTCACCTTTCTGTCCGAGGAGCACTGTGTTCTCCATTCTGTCCTGTGGTCCTCACTAATGCGTTGAAGTCAAGCAAAGGCAGTCAGAGTGTCCCGACTGCGTAGATAGAAAGCTGAGGTCAGAGAATACAACTAGAAACTGCTCAGCTATGACCTGATCTGGGGCGTTTCTGACTCACGTTCTGCAGGCACTAGTGATCGTTTGGGCGTGGGGGTGGAGGCATGTCAGGGGGTGGAGCCCTGACCCCCCAACCCCCACCCTCAGTAGCACAAGGAGAGCTGGGACACCCCTTCATGTGCCTCTGAGAGGCCCCGTTAGTTCTGTCCACCATGTCCATTCACTGGGCCTCCCCAAGCGTTCCTCTGCCTAGTGGTGCTGGCCTCAGGGGCCTATGGACCCCGGCCATGGTGCAGGCAGCTCTGCTGTCTAATAGCACTCCCCCGGACTCCCCACAGAGCAGGGGAGAGGACGGCTAGGACTAGGGGCCCAGTGACCGAACTTCTCTGGGTGGCGCCCAGAACTCCCAGCTAGAACGGAATTCTCCGCTCACACCCAGCATCGCCCCAATTGGGCTGGGCGGGGCAGGGCAGGGCTGGTCCTGAGAACACCACACACAGGAGCTGGAGGTCTGTCCTCTGCGAAGTGGCCAGGACAGGCCTGGTGAAGAGCCCAGCGAGAGGGCCCTGGGGCCAGCACTGCACAGAGACCCACAACCTGAACAGGGCTCTGCCACGGGCATTACCACGACCCCGGTCAGTGGCAACTCCCCACTACCCTCTGACCCCAGGTTTTGAACCTGCGCAGAAGCACGTGACTGATGGAGGGGCCTCCACTTCCAGGCTCAACTCTGCCCAGTCCTCAAGGAAACGCACGCACAGCCTTGCCCTCTCCAGCATCTTCTGTCCGCCCTCTCTCTTTCAACATGCCCACACCCGTCCCAAGAGGAGAGTTGCGTTTTATTTTTTGTTGAATCCAAGTATGCAAGGTTATTCATAATCTTTGATTCATGACATTCTTTCTCTGAGCTGGACTTTGTACAACACGCTTCTGGCTTTTTTTTTTAATTTATCTGTTTATTTATTTATTGATAATGTAGTAAATACTTGTGAGCCTCTCATTCACTTCTTCCCCCATGGTCCTGCCTTTCCCATCAATTTGCCTCTCTCATTTCATCTTGAATCTCAAGTTTACCATTCCTTTGCTGTTCTAAAAAAATTGTATTTAATGTTTTCCTAAAAGGCATATTATTCAGATTTTTCCTGTTTTTACCTTACTTAAGAGAATACCCTGCTGTCTGTAGCCTGCTGGAATGGACTTTTTTCTTCATACTATTGTATTGGAAACATTCATACATACCAGAACACAGAGCTGTGGTCCATTTGTTTTCACCGTGATACCTCAGTTCCCTCCATCATGTTCCACGAGTACTTATGCATTTTCCTGTCAATGAGCATCAGAGTTGTGATCGGCTTTCCGCCATTTGGAATGTGCTGAGCTGGATATTCTTGCACATGTCTCCTGGAAAACAACGTGAACATAACAATCTATTTTTTTTTATTTTTTAAGATTGTATTTATTTACTTTTTAGACAGAAGGGAAGGAGGGAGAAAGAAAAGGAGAGAAACATCACTCTGTGGTTGCCTCTTGAGCACCCTCTATTGGGGACCTGGACTGCAACCCAGGCATGTGCCCTGACTGGGATTAGAACCAGTGACCCTTTGGTTCACAGGCCGGCACTCGGTCCACTGAGCCACACCAGACAGGGCCAAACATTGCAATCTGTAATCCCGTCAACAACAAACATACACGTCCTATTGGTCCACGTGCCCTCCCGCACCTGGCATTGTGAGACTTTTTAATTGTTTTCCAACGGAAAGGTTATTAAATTGTGCCTCACTGTGGTCTGTTCCTTTAAATTGGCTCTCCAGTATGGTTTACAAGGGTCCCCGGAGCAGTTGGGTCCCCCTGCACGTGACTGCCGAGTCTCTCCCGGTTGGGACCATGTCATTGCCTTGTTCGGCTCTTGCCTTGGTCATTGCCTTGGTCCCCAATATCCAACACTGTGCCAGATGCCTCATCATTCTTATCATTCATTGTAATAACAACAATCACAATAAAAAATATTTATTGAGTGCTTACTAAGTGCCAGGTGCTATGCTAACTAACACCTTTACTTTTTATTGGCTCATTTAATCATTCCAGGAACCCTATAAGGCAGCTCTATGTTACCGCCATATAATAGATGGGGAGCTGATCTTAAGTATCTTTCCCAGAATCACACACATAGTAAATGAGGGAGCCAGGATCTGAACCCTGGCCCCTGACACCCAAGCCCTTAACCACTCTATTCTAGGTGTCTAATAAATCCTGGTAGGAGGTACCTTTGCCCGCCCATAACCAGGGGCAGGGTCAAATGTCGTGATACTTTTACCTTTCAGCATCTATCAAATATACTTAAAATGCACCTACATTTTGGTTATAAACAAAGCTTAGAGGATTTCCAAAATTTTGCTGTAGTCAAATGGTAATTCATGTTACGTATGGTGAGTTATAATTTTTTAGTAATTATTATACAGACTTGAGAACTCTCGTTGTGAGAGAAATCCAACCTACAAATTGTTCTCAAATGTCATGAGATGTTTGAGTTCCTTCTTTACTGACAATCCCCTTAGCCCTGCTCTATTTTTCTCTCTTATCACACTTATTTCTAACATACCATATAATTTACTTATTATTGATTGTGTCTATTACTGACTCAGAAGGGCAGGAATATTTGTCTGCTTATTCTATCTGTGTCTTTGATTGGTTTAGTACGTATGTATTCCCGGTGCCTAAAATTGTGCCTGGCACAAGGAAGCAGCTCAACAAATATTTGTTGAGTGAATGGAATAAATGTATGCTTCCGGAAAGGGAGGAAGGAAAGGAGGAAGGAAGGAGAGAAGGAAGGAAAGAAAGAATGAACCAGTGCATACTAAGTTGAACAGTTAATGAAGATTGAGTGTGTTATTTTAATTTTCTGGTTTCCTTTTTCATTTTGAAGCCAACTATTTTTTCACGTTTCAGACATTTCTGTAGGCCTGAGGTATTGTGTCTCTATGCATAAAGTATGGAGCCGTCCCAAAGATCCAAAACAACATTTTGTTGCCTTTCTGTGTCTCCTAAAAACCAACATCAACAATGAGCAGCCTGCCTCCGATAAGACTGGCAATGAGGCCAGAGGCATTTCAAAACAAAGCAGAACCCTCCTGGCAGCTTTCACGCGGCAGTTTTTCTAGAATCTGCATCAGTGTCCAGGTCCAACACACCCGATGACAGATGCCAAACATCTGACGAGTGTAACCGGCCCGAACTCTCCTGGCTGTTGTTATTTCCAAACTGGGGTGCACGAGGTAAAGGCAGGAATCAGGAACCGTGTCTCCCAGTCGAGCGTCTGGCTCCCATCTCAGAGCCCGGCCAAACGAGTAATTATAGCTTCCCTTCCCTCTGCGGTGCACCGGGCAGGAGGCTGGTTTAATAAAGGAAGCCTGCTGTCTGTCTGCAGCCTGGCTCTGACTCATGGAACCAGGGAGTCCCAGAAGCGCTACCCACAGAGGGCGGTGAGCAGCTGGGAGGTGGGCGGCCAGGGTGGCCTGCGAGCAGGGGCCAGAGCTCTGAGGTTCAGGAAACTCCCTGCTTGGCCCGGAGGAACCTGCAGCTGGAGCCAGAGGAAGTGAGGCTCAGACCAACAGCTGCCGTTCTAGCAACTGCAGCCACTGCCGCACCCTTGAAAGGAGGCCCCTGCCGCGGTGCGGAGAAGTGAAATAAAATGGGTTAGCCATTTTTACATTCGAAATGAATTGGGGGGGAAAGAAACACGAACTGCCTCGACTAGGGATGGCTGTGTTTGGTATGATACCCCAGTGGCTTTGGTTTCTCTAGGGGGGCGGGGCCTGGGTCGAAGGGGTGAGGAGTGATCTGTTCCTTTGATTTCCCCCAGTGTGTGCGTATGGGGGGCGGGGTGGGGGGGGCAGCAGGGAGGCTAATTAGGTCTTTCCAGCCACAGAGACAGTTTGACCTGGGCGTGGCTTCAGCTGCACGGAGGGTGACAGCCGGCTTTGGAGTGCATTTGTATTCCACCTTAGGTAGGTCACGGGAGGTCATTTTATCCTTCCTGCGTCTCCAGCAGCTTCTTCCCCTGACAGTCTGCCAGACGGAGACAACTTGACCTCCTCCAGGCCTTGTGGGCCAGGAGATTCCGGTTCCCACCCCTTCCCTTCTCGCTGAGTCACCCACCTCCCAGTCAGGTGATCCTCCCCTGGGCCTTTCGGAGAGCACCTTGACCTATATTCCGAACTCTCCATTTCAGCCGACTGAAATTGTCCGGAGAGAGGGCCCACCAGGCCAGCGGGTGTGGGGGTACTGCGTGGTGCTGCTGGCACCCCAGGCAGTGGGAGGGGGTGCTCCCCTTCTGAGAACAACACCAGACAGGCCTGGAAAGTTAGGAGGCTGGAGGCTGCGTGCGGGGTGGGGGAGGGAGGCGGTGGCGAGTTGAGTCAGCTGGGAAAGCTGACAGCCACTGAGAGACACATGCACCGCCCCCCCCCCGGCCCCCCCCCCCTCGCCTGCTCCAGGCTCCGTGGCTCCCTGCCAGGCCCTGACTGAGCAGGCTGCTGGGGACAGCGGTGAAGGGCAGATGCAACCCTGCCTCCAGGGCTGGGTGATATTGCTGCCCACAGGAAGAGGAGAGGCAAGAAAGCCTGCTAATCATGGGATAAATCTGGATGACTCATCGGGATCATCCCAGCCCAGGACCTCCCTCGTGCCCCAAGGAACAAGTCCCTAGCCCAAAAGTGTCCATGGGACCGCTTCTGCTTAGGCTGTCTACGGGTTCTTTGTGCGGTTGCTGCCTATGTAGTCCGAGTCCCCTGGATGCAGGGGTAACGGGTGCAGTGGGGAAGAGAGCAAAAAGGGAGGTGTTGGAAATTCAATTTTCAGCCTGTCCTCGGGCTTTCAAGCCTGCAAACAGCGACATTAACTGAAGATCACCCTGCTGTTGGGTCAGACAGGGCTCTGAACTCGAGTCAGTCGTCACAGCCTAGCTTTACCAGGTAGTGGCTCTGTGTCCTTGGCAAGTCGCTGTAAGCCGCAGTTCCCAATCTGTCTTATGGGGGTTTTATTTTGTTATTTTATTTTATTTTTATTTTTTAGATTTTATTTATTTATTTCTAGTCACAGGGGAAGGGGAGGGAAAAGAGAGGGAGAGAGAGAAACATCCTTGTGTGGTTGCCTCTTGCGTGCCCCACACTGGGGACCTGGCCCACAACCCAGGCATGGGCCCTGACTGGGAATCGATCTGGCGACCCTTTGGTTCGAAGGCTGGCACTCAGTCTACTGAGCCTCACCAGTCAGGGCTGTCTTATGGGGATTTTAGTAAAACCACCCCACTACATCAGATGGTCTGAACATTCGATCAGGTGATAATGGGTAAAAGTATTATATTAATTATATTTAATTACACGTGACTATAGGGTATTCTTTTCTGTAGATTGTTAAATACCTCCTCCTATCTGAGAAGATTACTTTATTTGTTGAATGCCCCAAACACAGAAGAGTCTGTCTTGGGTGTGTGTCTAAATGGGAAGAGAAAACTGTAGCCTATGGCTATGCCCTGGTCTACCAAGTCTAAGGAGGGCCCTCACAGCTTATTTACACTAGTCTACCAAGTCTAAGGAGGGCGCTCACAGCTTATTTCCACGCCTACCACCCTCAGGTTACTTGTACATCCTCTTCGTTCTTTACATCAAGAAAAGCTGTGCATTTATCATAATTTGCATAAAAATCTGCAGGTGGGAGTAAAGTCCAGTTTCTTGTTTTGTTTTGTTGTTGTTGTTGTTGTTTTACTTTTAGAGAGAGGGGAAGAGAGGGAGAGACAGAGAGAAACATCAACGCATAAGAGACACATCCATTGGCTGCTCCCACACGCCCCAGTGGGGGTCTGGCTGGTGACTCAGGCACATTCCTCACTCAGAATCGAACCTGTGACTTCACAGGCCGGTGCTCAATCCACCGAGCCACACCAGCCGGGCAAGTCCAGTTTTCAAATCAGAATGTAAACTCATGAGGTTCACTGCCTGGTGCCAGTGAGATGGGTGGAAGAGAAGCAGAAGGGAAGACCAGAAGGAAGAAGGAAATAAGGGACCTTTACGAGCAGAGCTGGATCGATCAGGACGCTAACTAGGTTTAAGCCTCTGAGCCCTTCACTTGTGTGCATCTCTTCCAAGGCCTGGCACCTAGTTTTCCATTCATGCATTCCCGCAGTATTGTATTCACTCTGGGCCCCGGCACACGGAGGTCTGCTCCTGTACCGGAAGATCTTGGGGAGACTCACCCTTGTTCTTGTTAAGATTCAGAAGCACAAAAGAAATGCAAGTGGTGTGGGGAATGTGGCATTTGCATAAATTTGCAGGAAGATCTGCCTGTAGTCCTGGCAAGGCCAAGGCCATAAGGAAGGGGATGTAGAAAGAAGGTGGAGGTCAGGGAAGTGCAGGACCATTGTGCCGATTGCAAATGACTTCCGGAATCCACTCGGGCACCGGGAAGCCTCAGTTTTCGGGTTGCAATCTGGCCGCACAGCACAGCGTAGTGGAGACGCGGTGGCTTGAGGTCTGGAACGCTCCCACTCGTCCTGGCCCGTCCTCCCTGGTCCTCTTTTCTGTTGTTGTTTTTTCCTTATTTTGTTTTAGTTTTAGTTTTTTAAAATTGAGTTTAGGGAGAGAGCGAAACATCGATTTCTCGTTGTGTGCCCTAAACCAATGGAGACACATGGCCAGGCCTCTTTTTCCCCCCCCCCCCCCAATTTTGGATTTTAACCTTTAATATCTAACATGATTGCTTTAAGAAGTTTCCCTCTGAACCAGGAATAGAATGCTAATTACATAAAAATATATATGTAAAAAAAGCGATTCTCCATCTTCCTGGGGGTGTGCAGGGGAAGCAGTGACTTGTAGAATAGTCCAGTGTTTTGTTTTAATTATAATTAAACTCTTGGTCATCTCATTTATTAGCTCTGTAACTTACATACTTAAATTAAACATTATTAGGGAACCACTAGTTGGGTGGCTTTGGTGGAGTTAATTAACTTCTTTGGGCCTACATTCCTCTACGTTTAAGATAATGGTAGGTGATTTCAGAGCACTTCACTTGAACTGCCCTGTCTACCACCGTATTCCCACAAGTCCAGAGTCTAATAATAGCCATTGTTATGTTAATAGCAGAAATTCACATATCGCTTATGGATGAGAACTCTGAAGTACAGAGAGGTTACCTCATTTCCCCAGGTCCTCTGGGCCATCGGTGGCAGAGCCGAGAGTGAAGGCCAAGCAGTCTGGCCCCAGCATTCCCCTTTTCTCCGTCACTGCGCTCTTAATGAACAGATACATACCTTTTTTTAGTTCATAGACTATTTCTAGAGTGGTTTTAGATTTATAGAAAAACCTGAGCAGATAATACAGAGAGTTTGAGGCATGAAGCAAATCAACAAATGAAGTGTCCTTTGATTGAGAGAGACCGTGGTTTGTTATCCAAGGTACGTCGGAAGAGAATGCATCCATTGCGATCTCTGTGTGCCCGGAATGTTACAGAGGTTATTCCATTCAGTTCTCGTAACACCTGGCTAAGCAGGTAGCATTAACCCTATTTTGCGGTGAGGACACTGAGGCTCAGAGAGGTCAGGGGACTTGCCCTGGGCCATGCAACAGCTGAAGGATTGAATGTTCTGATAGGTCCAATCCTAAAGATCCCAGTTGCCACTCTGAAAAATGGCATAATTATCGTCAAAGTGTGATTTGTCTTGTAATTATTCATCTAACATGTGTCTATGGTACCTTATAGCTTTAAAAATGTTTTGTATGCACTTTCCTCTGTTGGGACTGACTAGAGCCAGGATGGTAGGGCAGGCAGCAATTCTGATTCTGTTTGACAGAGGAGGCTACTCAGGCTTACAAAATTGAGATCAGATGATGAATGTTGATGCAGAGTCGGGACTGAAACACACAGGCTGGTTTCCCTGCCTTCTCGGTAAGCATCTCTCCTTGTTGAACCGCCTCATTGAACTCTGACCCTTGCTAAACCCACGTAGAGGAAACACTTGGTAACGAGTCCGCCAGGGGCTGCCCCTCTTCCCACGGTTGGCCAAGAGACTTTTTCCAAAATCTACACCTCGCCTGCATGGAAGTCCTTGTCCTTCACATTTGGCATTTTATCTGATCTGTTGCCTGAGCCAGAGGAAAGGGTTAACTGTGACCTTTTCTTTCCTCCCCATGTATTTCACCAACACAAGGGAGAGCTAGCCGTTTTCTGTGGGAGCAGACTGGGTCCGATTCTGATGGCATCGCATGGCCGATGTTGGAAACCCACGTTATGATGGCGGCTGAGCAAGGAGTCCCACTGACGCTCAGCTCTCGGGCCACCATTGATTATACTTCGTCTGAAGCAAGCAAATTATCTTTGGTGTTTCCGCTTCCTCCACAGTGTCTCCTGGAGGCACCCAACTCATGAGCCCAAAATAGAGTTCATTTCTTTTTTCACTGAGCTTCTTTTTTTAAAAAATATATTTTACTGATTATGCTATTACAATTGTCCCATTTCTCCCCCATCATTCCCCTCCACTCTGCACACCCCCTCCCACCCACATTCCCCCCTTTACTTCATGTCCATGTGTCATAAGTTCATTAGCTTCTACATTTCCGACACTATTCTTGCCCTCCCCGTCCATTTTCTACCCACCATCTATGCTACTTATTCTCGGTACCTTTTCCCCCTCTCTCCTCCTCCCACGCCCCTGTTGGTAACCCTCCATGTGATCTTCATTTCTGTGGTTCTGTTCCTGTTCTAGTTGTTGGCTTAGTTTGCTTTTGTTTTAAGTGTGGTTCTTAATAGCTGTGAATTTGCTGTCTTTTCACTGTCCTATTTTTGATCTTCTTTTTCTTAGATAAGTCCCTTTAACATTTCATATAATAGAGGCTTGGTGATGATGAAGTCCTTTAACTTGACCTTATCTGAGAAACACTTTATCTGCCCTTCCATTCTAAATGAAAGCTTTGCTGGATAGAGCAATTTTGGATGTAGGTCCCTGCCTTCCAAGACTTCAAATATTTCTTTCCAGTCCCTTCTTTCCTGTAAGGTCTCTTTTGAGAAATCAGCTGACAGTCTGATGGGAACTCCTTTGTAGGTGACTGTCCCCTTATCCCTTGCTGCTTCTAGAATTCTCTGCTTCATTTCAATCTTGGCTAATGTAATTACGATGTGCCTTGGTGTGTTCCTCCTTGGGTCCAACTTCTTTGGGACTCTCTGAGCTTCTTGGACTTCCTGGTAGTCTATTTCTTTTGCCAGATTGGGGAAGTTCTCCTTTATTATTTGTTCAAAGAAGTTTTCCACTTGTTGCTCTTCTTCTACCCCTTCTGGTACCCCTATAATTTGGATGTTGGGATGTTTAATGATGTCCCGGAGGTTCCTAAGCCTCTCCTCATGTTTTTGAATTCTTGTTTCTTCCTTGTTTTCTGTTTGGTTGTTTCCTTCTTCCTTCTGGTCCACTCCATTAATTTGAGTCCCAGTTTTCCTCCCATCTCTATTGGTTCCCCATGCGTCTTCCTTCATTTCATGTATTGTAGCCTGCATTTTTTCATCTAATTTGTGAGCAAAATCAACCAATTCTGCGAGCATTTTGATGACCAGTGCTTTGAACTGTGCATCTGATAGGTTGGCTATCTCTTCCTTGCTTAGAGGAATTGGCTCTGAAGCTTTGATTTGTTCTCCGGTTTGAGCCATTTTTGGTGGTGGTTTTTTTTTTTTTTTTTGGTTTTGTTCTGGTCGTGGCTGTTACGTACTGAGGGGTGGAGCCTTAGGTGCTCCCCAGTGTGGGGCAGCCCAGTTGCTGGGTTGTGACACTGTATGTGGGGGCGGGGTCTGAGAGGGAACAATGGCACCCGCTCCGCTCTCTCCTGGATTCAAGTCCCTTCCACCACTTCCCCTCCACCTGGGTTGTCTGCGCTCGGGAATGTGGGACCACCCGGTCAGCCAGCCGCCCTGCGCGGCCTCACTGGGTCTGCACAGTTGCCCCCCTGTGCCCGGGGTCCGCCAGCTGCTGCCTGTGTGCCCGGGTCTGCACCTCCACTTTTTCCTGCCGCGATTCCACCCCTCTTACCGGTCTGGATGAATGGTTGTTGGACTTCTGTACAGTTCAATTTTCTCTCAGTTCTGATTGTTTTCTTGTTTCTAAATATTTGTTGTCCTCAATTTTGGTTGTGAGAGGAGGCACAGTGTGTCCGCCTACGCCTCCATCTTGGCCGGAAGTCTGATCTTCTTATTTTGAAGAAAAATTTCAAACCTCCAGAAAGGGCGCAAGAATGTGAAAATGAACTCTCTTTTCTCTACCCCCTTGATTGAGAAGGGCTTACAAGTTTTAAAATCTTATTTAATTCTGTTTCTCTTTAAAGTGGGACTTTTGTTTGTTTGAGTAGGAAGTACAGTTGGTTGGTTCAAAATTCCAAAGGGTATTCAGTGAGGAGTCTCCCCCAAACTTTGCCCCCTGCTATCCAGTGCCCTTTTTTAGAAGAAGCCAATGATTCCGTTCCATAGGTTCTCTTTCAGAGATTTTTCCTGTGTATACAAAGGAATGTAGTTATGTGTGTGTGATTGTTTTACTTTTCTCCCCTCACGGTAGCATACTCTATGATCCCATACCTTGGTTTTCTTATTGGACATAATTCTAATTTAGATCTTTAAACCGTGATTTTATCATATTCCATGGTACAGGTGTTCCATACCTTGATTAACTAGGCCTCCCAGATGCTCACATACATTGTTTCCACTTTGTCATTACCGACCCTTCTGCAGGAAGTACTCTCATATGTATGTTGTTCGGTAGGCTAGCTCACAGCTTTTAGTAGAGACCAGAATTGAGATTCTACTATGAGCTTGTGTCCAGGAAGTTTCCTAAGTTCCGGTACTTAGAAGGTGGGCAGCCCTTGTCTCTACGATACAGGCAGAAGGGAGGCCTGCTTGAGTGGGACTGCTAGGGTAAAATTATGGGTGTAATCATTTAAGGTTTTCATTTGAACACTTCACCTAAAATGTCCTAGGGTGTGCTGGAGTGTGATATTGGTATGTTACAGAATTACATGCTTATGATTTTGTAGTAAAATATTTTATAAGAAAATAGGGGTGTTATTTGTGCCAGACCCTGTATATAGTTGCTTTGATCTGGGGGTTGGTAACCTAATCTTTCATCCTCTGGGTCTGAACATTTTTACTGGTAATATTTCAGGCCACAATGGTGCCAAGAACTTTCCTAGATAGGTTGTTTTCTGGTGCTGAAATGGGCTGGCTTAGTGTCTCCTGTGCCGGCCACTGCTCAGCAGGTGACCAGTTCATGCACTACAGAGGGCACAGGTGTTGGCACCATGAATCTAAACTTATCTGGGATCCATTAGTCAATTATGTGTTCCGACCTTGGTGCCAGGTTAGCGAACACTTGAACTAGAAGTTCAGGCTTCATAATGTTTGTATTTGGGAAATAAATCAAAGTTTCCCTAGGGTACTGTTTGATGAATTCAAAGAACTATAGTAAAAAAGTAGGAATACCACCTCCTCCACCACTAAAAAACCGATAAACAGCTCTTTCTCAAAGGCCAGCTGGAAGGCAGAGCTGCAGAATTAAGGAGCTAGGGCCGGCCTCTGCTTCTCTTTCAAATTAGGTCTTACGGCATGTGCTTACTAGGAATGATTACAGGCCTAAACTCCATCCTTGTTAGCTCAGAGGAAAAGTGGGAGGGTTTTTAACCCAAAGGTGCAACAGCTACACACCATACCACACACACACATACACACACACACACATACACACACACACACATGCACTTCGGATAAAGAACCACACTCAATCACTGTTAGCTCAGAGGAAAAGAAGAAAGCATCATCCTCTAGTTGAAGATACAACTCCCTCACTATACATGCACACACACCACCACACCATACAATTTACATATGGTGTGGTTATACTGTAGCATTTCGGGAAAAAAAGAAAAGAAAAGAAAAGTCTTCTTATTCAGCATCCTGCTTCCCAGATGGGCTGCACCCTACATCTATTCTAGATTTAAAAGAAGACAAAGAAGAATGTGTCTCATCCTTGAAAATACAGGGTGGGCAAAAGTAGGTTAGTAATAAAAATAAATAAATAATACAAGAATAAACTCTGTGTTTTGTGTACTCACAGCTGGAGACCTACCTTTGCCCACCCCTGTATTCAGGAAAGGATATTACATATATTCATTCCAAAAGATACATATACATAAAGGAAAGGCAACATCAGCACTTCTGAGCGCCTTCCCAGCTGTAAACTATGTAGTCATTCTTATCATCAAGAACTTCTACTTTGTGAACTAAAGTAGCTATCTCTGCTTTGTAAGTGAGATAAAGTTCACTTACAAGCCCTGGCCAGTGTGGCTGTTAATCGCTGAAGTAACTGTCGCCCTGGGGCTTGGGTACAAATTTATTTATTTTATATTTATTTACTTTTAGAGAGAGGGGACGGGAGGGAGAAAGAGAGGGAGAGAAACACTGATGTGAGAAGTTGCCTCTAGTACACGCTGTGTGACCAGGGACCATACCCGCAACCCAGGCAAGTGCCCTGACTGGGAATCCAACCAGCGACTTTTCCCTTTGTGGGCTGACACCCAACCACCTGAGCCACACCAGTCAGGGCCAAGTTCATTTATTTAACAAACCTTTATTGAGTGTCTACCGTGGACCAGGTGCTGCTATAGCACTGAAGATGTGGTGGACAGGCAGAAATCCTTTTCCAGGGAGCTTATGTTCTAGTAAAGGCAGAGGAAGATGAAGACAGAACACAGTAGTGTATCATGATACTAAGTAATATCAAGAAAAATAAAGCAGGGAACACAATTGGGAGGAAGGAGGGTGCCCTCAGCCTTGCTGAGAAGGTGGTATTTGAACAAAGTCCTGGAGGAGGGGAGGTGATTTAATGGTGGCCCTTCGGGTAAAGGAAATAAACCTTCCTTTCTTGTATAAGGAGGGTAAGACTTTGTGTTTTCAATCGCCAAATGTTCTTTTCACCAACTAATCAGGAGCCCTAAACTTCTATTATTAGTAGCACACACGTCTAGGTTAAAATGCCACAATAAAAATATACAGTTATCAACTCTTGAAGCCTTTGTGCAAATCTGTTTATCTGATATTCCTGGGGGTCTCCGGGACCGAGGAGAGGAAGGTGATGGCAGAAGGAGAGGTAGGTGTAAGCTGACCGAGCCTGGGAAGTGCGAGGAGGGAGCATACGCCGTGAGAGGCTGATCGCCCCCCACACACACACCACTGCCAAGAGCAGGCGTGGACCGCGCCTTAAGCATCATTCTCATTTCTCCCACCTGCCCGCGGGGTCCAGTCCTGGGGATGGTCCAGCGGCTCTCAGCCCGCTCCTATTAACCTTAGGGCTGAGCGTCCGGGGATGCAGGCCACAGGCTGCTGTGGCGTTTATAATGTGTCTCCTTCGGGCTTCCCGTGTTTTGGAGCAGCGCTGGAGACAGTGGTACCAAGGGGGACACGGGAAGCAATTCTGGGGCTTGTGGCTCTGTCAGTCTCTGGTCCTCAGGAAGGTAGACGACTCAGGACCCTCGGGAAGTTTCCCCCTTAATCAATGCCGGAGAGCAGCATTATTTGGGGTGACATTCACCTCATCTTTTGAAGTTCCATAGCTGCTCCCACCCTGTACCCACCACCATCTGTATACTCAGTTTGTTTGCCTTTGTGCCTACAAGTTCAGTTCTCGAAAATGCTTCTGGAGACATGCACGTTTCAGACCATGTGTCACAGACTCAGATGCTGACGGGGAGCAGACACTCACTAATAGCCACAAGCAGGTGGGGACAGACAGGAGAGCGCCTGCCTCCGGAGACTCACCTCCTGGAAGCGTCACCTATTGGGTAGGAGAGTTCAGGGCTGCTAGAATTTCTTGCCTTTCGATTGAAGCTGGAAATCCACGCTTTTAGGCAGAATCTTCTGATTTTTAAATGTTGGCCACTACTTCCAGACCGGTGGCTACAGCGTTCAGGCCAGTTCGTGATTTCTGACATGGACAGGTAATTCGGTTCGTTATGGAACATGATAGTCGGAAAGGGAGGCAGAGGAAGGACATCTGATCAACCTGACAGTTTGAGAAGGTAAATATTTTAGGAAGCTGGCCTCTGCCAGGGTGACCCCTTTGCCAAGGTTCTGCCTCCTGTATTTAAGCAATGGGTTATTCTGGAAAACACTAGCAACATTTGTATAGTCCTGGTGGAGCGGTGGGAAAAAATGCTGCACTGAGAAGTCACAGGCCTTGTTGATTCTCTTACACACTCACTGTGCAACCTTGTATAAATCATTCAGCCCCTTGGGATTTAATTTCCTCATCTGCAGGATGAGGGGCTGGACTTCAGGGGTTTCAATATATGCCTCTCCAGGCTCAGGAAGTCTTCCAAGATACCTTCGAGGGGTGGGGCAGGGCAGGCTCCCAGGGTTTACAGAAAGGCAGCTCAGCCTTTTGTTCTGTTTTCACCCCCTCTTTGGAGCTTCTGCTTCTCTGTTTTAGGCCTTGAGCTTCTGCCAAAAAAAAAAAAAAAATTATTTTTGAAGAAAGAGTTTCCCCACTTGCAAAAAGGTTTCAAAATCATTGAATTAGTTTATCAGCTCTAGTGTTATTGTAAAGGTTTGCAAACTCTAGGAAACCTCCAGTTAATCTGAGTAACAGTCTTTTCTGCCTTTGCCTACTGATGCTCGTCTGGTTAGAAGTGCAGCTAGTTCCAAACTCAGGCATCAATCAGATCAACAAGTAGCCAGCAAATGCCATGCGAAGATTCTGACACATGAACCAGTTCAATAGCTTGTTTGGGGGGATTTTCTTTCTTTGTTTTGGTGAACAGATATGTTCTTTTTGTGATATTATATTGCTCATATACAATACACTGTAGTCATTTTTGCTGCTTCAAAACCTTTCCTGGTTCATATGCTTTGAGGACTTATATGAACATTTCACCATGATGTGCAACTTCCCACTTGTGCAAAACTGAAAATCACTCAGCTGACTTTTAAAATTAGTTATAATTTATTGATAAACTAGTATGTGCTGACTTTATGTATATCATACCTAAGCTTCAGATTATCCACCCTGCAAAGGAGATCTTTTTGTCATTGTGTATATTTTATTAACAAATAAGGAAAGTAAGGCTAGGTGAGGTTAAAGACTTACCTGGGACCCATAGGATGCTAACCCTGAACTAGCCTGTGTTCTCAACCCAATAATGTCTGAGGTTGCTTTAGCCTTGATAAGCTAGGAGGCAGGAATTCTCCTGTCTTAAATTGTCCTACCATCCATTGCAAAAGTGCTTTCAACTTTATGGACCCTCTTATCTATTGATAACCTCTCATGGAAACTTGTTGACTCGCAGTTCCTCAAGTTTGTTGCCCTAATCTTGACTGATAGAGGGTCTCTGAATTTCAGTAGCCCCTTCCATGACCTGGACATCTTGGGTGAGAAATGAAAGAACTTTAGATCTGGGGGTGTGGAAACAGACTTTGGGGAAGGAATAAACGTCTGCACGTGGCTGAGCTGTCTCCCCTGCTGCAAAGGAAATTGCTTTGCCTGTTTGCTGATCTACCTACTATCTGGGCTAATGGATTTAGTCTCCTGAGTGGTGAGTATATGCCAGGAGTGGGTTACAAAGCAAGTCTTGATTGTGGGTAGTTCTTTGTTCAGCAGTTTGCTGGGCATATAGTAGAGCTAGGTCAATATTTCTAATTACTGTAACCAGTACCTTCTTTGTTTGTTTGTTTATTGATTAAAATTTCACCTACAAGCCTTGGCTGGTGTGGCTCAGTTGGTTGGAGTGTCATCTTGTAACTGAAGGGTTGCAGGTTTGATTCCCAGTCCAGGTGCATACAGGAGGCAACTGAAGATGTTTCTCTTTCACATTGCTGTCCCTCTCTCTTTCCCTTCTTCTCTCTCTAAAAGCAATGAGAAAAAGTCTTTGGGTGAGGATAAAAATAAATAAAAAATAAGTTCACCTACAAGATAGAAAACCAGTCATTTTCTTTCTTTTTTTTTAAAAGATGTTATTAATTTATTTTTATTTTTTATTTATTTTTATTTTTTTTAAAGATTTTTATTTATTTATCTTTAGAGGGGAAGGGTAGGAGAGAGGGAGAGGGAGAGGGAGAGAAATATCAATGTATGGTTGCCTCTTGTATGTCCCATGCTGGGAAGTGGCCTGCAACCAAGGCATGTGCCCTGACTGGGAATCGAACCGAGATCCTTTGGTTCGCAGGCCCGTGCTCAATCCACTGAGCTACACCAGCCAGGGTTATTAATTTATTTTTAGAGAGAAGGGAAGAGAGGGAGAGAAACATGGACATGTGTGAGAAACATTGATCAGCTGCCTCCTGCATGTGCCCCAACCACGGACTGGGTCCACATCCCAGGCAAGTGTCTTGACTGGGAATCGAACCAGTGACTCTTTGCCTTGTGGGATGATGCTCAACCAACTGAGCCACACTAGTCAGAGTAAGACTAGTAACGCGTACAGTGTATGTTCCTTTGTACACTGTAACATTTTCAGAGAATATTTGTGAACACTATGTAAGAAACGACAACAGTGTGAGGGAGGCGGCCTAAGGGTTAGGATTCTCATTCCACAGGCAAGAAAAACTGCTGATCGTTCGTTCATTTGGCAAGTGGTAGCACCTGGACTATAACCCAGGAGTTTCCGCCTCTCACCCTGTGTCTTCTTTAGTTTACTACAATCATAGTTATTTAGCTTTTCTAATGGAGCGGGAACCAATTGACTTTCAGCATGAACCTAGTTTTTGTTAACATTTCTGATGGTGATTTTATTTCATTTACTTTTGGACAGAGGAGAAGGGACGGAGAAAGGGAGAAAAACATCAATGTGTGGCTACCTCTCCCACGCCCCCTACTGGGGACCTGGCTCACAACCCAGGCATGTGCCCTGACTGGGAATCCAACCAGCAACCATTTGGTGCAGCACTCAATCCACTGAGCCACACCAGCCAGGGCTCTGATGATAATTTTGAAAAAAAAAAAAAAGAAAAAAAGAAAAAACACTTTATTAGTGGCATGGTTTTGAAAAAACATCAATAACCATTATTTTTCCTTAAAAAAACATAGAGGTCCTAATTATAAATAAGGCCTTAATGCTTAAAGTTTGTCATAACCGAGAAGACAGAGAGTATTTCTGAACTTACCACAACTTGGCCTCTGTTTCCTGCAGGAAAGATGGAATTTGTATTCTATCCTCTTCTGTGAGCATTGTTTTTTGTTTGCTTTGCAGCTCAGATACTTTGATCAATTGATTGTCTCTAACTTCCACATCTAAATAAAAGGGTTTGTTGATGACTTTTTGTTTTTTAAACTAAGGAAGAAAGAAGTGTGCTGCAACTTCCCCCCTTTAGTTTGAGGTTTTTCTGAACAGGTACCTAACAGATGAACCTAGTTACTTGGATGCATTTTCTTATTCCTGAGAAGTTACTTTTTCATCTGGTTTGGGCGTACTTCTTCCCTTTTGTGATAAAGAAGCAGATATATAGATGCCACAAGAGTAGTTTGAAGAATGCTTTGCGTTGCCCTAGACTGAGGTGACACAGGAAGGGCTCCCCTAGAGGATAAGAACTTGGCAGTCAGGTCAGTGTTCTGTTCCGGGTTGCTGAGAGCAGTACTCAGCTACCTTGGCTGCACAAGCAATTACACAAAGATCTTAGAAAATAAACTGATGCCTGAGACCCGTGGCCCCTAGGTCAGGACAGGATCTGAGCAAAGGTGATTTTTAAGCTTCCCAGGTGATTCTAACATGCAAGAAGGCTTGAGCATCTCTGATAGAGGCTACCAGTGCCTTGTGCAAAACCAGGTGGGCTAACCCCCAATAGCAGCAGTTCTTTCTGCCAGAACATTGCAGGTATGGTGGGTGGGCAGTTCGTTCAGTGTAAGATACACATTCATTGGGCACCTGCGTGCCAGGGCTGCAGGTATTTCCAGGATCAAGACTGAGCCTGCGCATGCCTCCAGATGCTTTCTTTCTAATGTGAGGAGACAAATAGTAGCACACAAACAGGCCCGAGGTGAGGGTTACGAAGGAAATAAACAGAGAGGTCAAGCAAGGCCTCTCTGAGTGGCCGTTTTTTGCAAGATTTGCAGGAGCCAATGATAAGGCAGAAGGACTAGAAGGCGAACAGGTCTGGAGACTGGAGAGTGGTTGGTGTGTTTGAGGAACAGAGAAGACTGCAGTCACTTTCATTTATCTCGAAATAGGGGCTGAGAGTGAAGCAAGAACGAGCCTCCTGACACCTCGAATAGTTTACATAAATCACTCAGTATGTTCTTGCCAAGTAGCGTACCGTCAACAACAACAAAAACCCCCCACAGAAGTAGCCACCAGTGTGGCGGACAAAACAGGCTCCGCAAGATTTGCCCAAACTGCTGACGATGAGATAAAGTTAGGCAGTCTTATGTGACACTGAAATAAACCATGAAAAGGGAAAAAAATCAATTACCTATTTGATCTGCAGAGGACTTGGCCTAATTCTTTAGTCTTTTATCTTGTTACTAACCATCCCTTGAACAGAGCCTATTGGTGTGGTAAAGCTGACCTCATTTTGGAGGACATTCAGGTCTCCAACATACTGTTTTTGACGTCTCTACCTAACCAAACTTTCTGGAAGGTGGAATGTTCGTCAAATACCTATAATGCTGGAGAGATCACATCTGTGCCTGGAGGAGGCCTAAACATTTCTATGACTTCTTGTTTTCAGAAACAGACTCAGCTCCTTTCCTTGTTGTCACAGAAGACTTCTACTTAAATTGTGCAAAGTCACTAACTGCTTAACATCTAATGGTAACCAGAGGCAGGAGGCGGTGGGGGGAGCTATACTGATTTATTTTCAGCGAAACTTTCTGAGGTCCCTGAGCTCTTAAATTAAAAAAAAATTTTTTTTTCAATCATATAACCTGGAATTAATTTTCTGGGTTTGGCATGTTGTTACTCATCCTCTATAAAACAAACTGTGGGATTCAGTGCAAAGAAATAAAAACTATAATCAGTATGCATTCTCAACCAAAATGTCCAAGTACTCCAGTAACTCCCCAAATGCGTTTAAGTAGGAGCTATGTCCTGCCAAAATGGGAATGCTTTAAAAGATGACCTTAAGAAGGAAGTAAGTCCTTTAAAGAAGTCCAAATCAGGCAAGGAAAAACTCACCCAGTTATTTTGTGAAAAAATAGAAGACTATGGCAGTAGCTAAAGTATTTGTCTTATTTCTGACAACAATATGTGGGTTTTATAAGCTCTTCCCAAGATATAAGTGGAGAGTGTGAAACGTGGGCAGTGGGGCGGTGGGAAGATGATGACCAAATTAGGGTCCTGCCTGTAACTAATGAGGAAAAAACAAGTCAAGAAATATACAGGAAATCTAGTACAATTTTCTTTTTTGAAGCTTAAACAGGACAAGATGGGTTTAAATCGCACCAGGATGGGTCTCCTCTCGAAATAAGAGGCCCCTAATGCCTAGAATACAAACTGGCTGATTAGAAAAATACGTGTCTACAGTTTTCCATCAGTTTGCAGGCCATGCAGCATCAGTGGTTTTTGAAATCACCACAATTACACTACCTGCAAATTAAGGTTATTACCAAAATTAATAAAAAATAACTAATTAGTGGGTGTTTAGGTCACAAAATACTTTGTCATGAGGCCAAAGGCCCCTATCTGTCTTGTTCATCGTTATGGTCCCAGAATCTAGCGCTGTACCTGACTCATCACAGACACTCTTAAATATTTGTGAATGAATCTATTCTTTCAATAGCCGCTGCATTTCCTGCATCTGGTCCCTCCACACTTGATTTGGATGTGACTTCTCCAGCAGCACGTGCATGATGCAAAGGGAAGCAGAGGCACAAAGGCGGGGGGCGGGGGGTGAGATGCTCAGGGAAGTCTTATCAAGGTAAACAGCAAAAACCTCTTTTTCCTGAAGACCTTTTCAAGATTAGGGTGAACAACTGTTTATAAAAGCAGACCCGTGGAAGATGTGAACTGTCAAGCAGGATGGCGCTTTGAAGTACATTCCTGGCTAAACGCAGGGGATAAACTAGATAAAACTGAGAGGCTCTAAGATCTGTCCCTGATTAAATAGGCCTAAGAGTAAGAGTCTGAGAAACAGCGGCCTGGCTGAACAGATCCTTTGGCTGTTGTTAAGACCAGCAGCCTCTAGATTTGAAAACAGTGCTGAACATGCTTTTAAAAGATCTTTGAGGTGCTTTCAGCCACAGATGAAAGCCTGCCTAGCTCTCTTTACTATTCGCTTGAACAAGCGCCTAGAAAGGAAGGCTAAAGAGCTCTCTAGTGATATCCTTCACTCCCGTTCTAAAAGAACCTATATTCTTCACCGAGTTACTAGCCCGTATCTTGTGCACGATTTGCGAATACTGCCTGTCATTCTGTGGGTGTGCCTTTCTCCGCACTTTCCTAAGGGTGTCCTTTGATGCATGAAAGGTTTCCTGTTTTGGTGTTCAATTTATCAATTTTTTTCCTTCGGTTGCTTGAGTGAAAGTTTTTAATTGTAATGAAGTCCCATTTATTTCCATTTTCTTATACTGTGTCACACATAAGAAACCATTGCCTAACCCAAGATCCTGAAGAGTTACTCCCATATTTTCATCTTAGAGTTTTATTGTTTTACCTCTTATGTTTTGGTCTAATTCCTTTTCACTCATTGTGTATGGCATGATGTAGAAGCACTGGTATATCCAGTTGTCTTTCTTGATTTAAATGTCTTGGTACACTTGTAGAAAATCATGACCATCAATTCGAGGTTTATTTCTGAACGCTCCTTAACTGAACTCCAGTGCTCTCTATATATCAGTCCTTATGCCAGTACCACACTGTTTTGATTACTGTACTTTTGTAGTAAGTTTTGAAGTCAGGAACTGTAAATTCTCCCACCTTCTTCTTTTTCAAGGTCATTTTCTTTCTTTTTTTTTTTAATATTGATTTCTCTTATCTTTTTTTCTTTTTTTTTTAGATTTTATTTATTTATCTTTTAGAGGGGAAGGGAAGGAGAGAGGGAGAGAAACATCAATGTGCGGTTGCCTTCTGTATGTCCCCTGCCGGGAACTGGCCTGGCAACCCAGGCATGTGCCCTGACTGGGAATCGAACCGCGATCCTTCGGTTCGCAGGCCCGCGCTCAATCCACTGAGCTACACCAGCCAGGGCTCAAGGTCATTTTCTTAATATATTTTATCGATTATGTTATTACAGTTGTTCCATTCCCCCCCCTTCATACATACCCCCTCCCACCCACATTCCCCCCTTTTAGTTCATGTCCATGTGTCATAAGTTCTTTAGCTTCTACATTTCCCACACTATTCTTGCCCTCTTCCTGTCTATTTTCTCTCTACCGTCTATGCTACTTATTCTCTGCACCTTCTCCCCTTCTTTCCTCCTCCTGTTCGTCTGTTGCTAACCCTCATCATGTGTTCTCCATTTCTGTGGTTCTGTTTCTGTTCTAGTTGTTTGCTTAGTTTGGTTTTGTTTTAGGTGTGGTTGTTAATAACTGAGTTTGCTGTCTTTTTACTGTTCATATTTTTATCTTCTTTTTCTTAGATAAGTCCCTTTAACATTTCATATAATAAGGGCTTGGTGATGATGAACTCCTTTAACTTGACCTTATCTGAGAAGCACTTTATCTGCCTTTCCATTCTAAATGAAAGCTTTGCTGGACAGAGCAATCTTGGATGTAGGCCTTGCCTTTCATGACTTGGAGTACTTCTTTCCAGCCCCTTTTTGCCTGTAAGGTCTCTTTTGAGAAATCAGCTGACAGTCTGATGGGATCTCCTTTGTAAGTGACTGTCCCCTTTTCTCTTGCTGCTTCTAGGATTCTCTCCATTTTAATGTTGGTTAATGTAATTATGATATGCCTTGGTGTGTTCCTCCTTGGGTCCAACTTCTTTGGGACTCTCTGAGCTTCCTGGACTTCCTAGAAGTCTATTTCCTTTGCCAGATTGGGGAAGTTCTCCTTTATTATTTGTTCAAATAAGTTTTCCACTTGTTGGTCTTCCTCTTTTCCTTCTGATACCCCTATAATTCAGATGTTGGAACATTTAAAGATGTCCTAGAGGTTCCTAAGCCTCTCCTTATTTTTTTGAATTCTTGTTTCTTCCTTGTTTTCTGTTTGGTTGTTTCTTTCTTCCTTCTGGTCCACTCCATTGATTTGAGTCCCAGTTTCCTTCCCATCACTATTGGTTCCCTGTACATTTTCCTTTAGTTCACTTAGTGTAGCCTTCATTTTTTCATCTAATTTGTGACCAAATTTAACCAATTCTGTGAACATCCTGATCACCAGTGCTTTGAACTGTGTATCTGATAGGTTGACTATCCCTTCATTGCTTAAAAATATTGGTTCTGGTGCTTTGATTTGTTCTTTTGTTTGAGCCATTTCTTTCTTTCTTTCTTTCTTTTTTTTTTTTTGGCCTGGTCGCGCCTGTTACGTATGAGGGGCAGAGTCTTAGGTGTTCGCCAGGTGAGGGCACACTAGTCGCAGAATTGTGACGTTGTATGTGGGGGCGGGGTCCAAGAGGGAACAATGGCGCTTGCTCTGCTCTCTTGGATTTCAGTCCCCTCTGTGAGGCTGGGAGTCTCTCCCAGCACTTTAACCCCCACAAGTGTTTTCAATCGGTGCTTTTAGGCTTTATTTCCTGGCACTGGAGCCCTGGGTTGTGCAGTCTGTCTGCCCATTTTCACCTGGTTTATGTGCACACGAATGTGTGACCGCGGTCAGCCATCTTGTGCACCTTGCTGAGTCTGCTCGTTGCCTTCCCGCGCGTGGTAACCACCACCTGCGCAGTCCGGGACCACTAGCCACTGCTTTTTCCTGCCTCGATCCCTCTCCGCCAGCCACCAGCTCCACGCCTCTTACGGGTCTGGGTGAGTCTTTGTAGGACTTTAGTACAATTTAATTTTCTATCTGTTCTGTTGTTTTTTTTGGTTCTAAATTTTTGTTGTCCTTAATTTTGGTTCTGAGAGGAGGCACAGTGTGTCCACCTACGCCTCCATCTTGGCCGGAAGTTTTTTTTCAAGGTTATTTTGATCGTTATGTGGGCATCACGTCTGCAGGACTCACTGAGGTAGAGTCTAATCCTTTGTTTTACGGTTTTAAGATCTTGATTTTACCAGTTTGCCCAGGGCATTGGTTCATATTTCTCAAACTTTTAAAACGCCAAGTTTGAGGTATACATTTCGAGATATTGCTTTTTTGGCGACCTTAATCAAAATACCTTTTACAGGGAATTTCCCTCTACAAGATGGCAGATGAAATACTAAAATGCTTGATACACATGGAGCTAGAAACTAAGTCTGAAAGTGGGGATATAAGATAATGGTTAAGACTTACAGGCTTTAGGTCCAATCAGTTCTAGGTTTGAATCCCATCTCTGCCACTGAATGGTTGTATAACCAGGGACTTGGGACCCCTTCCACCTATAAAATGGAAAAAAAAATCCCTTTCTCATTCAGTAATTGCGAAGGTAAAATGAAATACCACATACAGGCCCTTAATACAGTGCCTGGGCCTGCGAAGCAAAGGGTTATTGGTTCGATTCCTCATCAGGGCACATGCCTAGGTTGCGGGCCAGGTCCCCATTGAGGGGTGTGCAGGAGGCAACCACATATCGATGTTTCTCTCCCTCTTTCTCCTTCCCTTTCCCTCTCTCTAAAAATAAATAAATAAAATCTTAAAAACAAAAATAAAAAAACCTGAGAGTCTAAACTAATAAAATTTGATCTGTATCTAAGTTCATAGTAGACTAGAAACACCAAAAAAAAAAATTAGGAAAGAAGGTTGTTAGGTAGAAAACTAGACAAGTGTCAGCCCGGTAGTGATGAAAGAGATGCATGCAAAAAATAAAACAAAAGCCAGATATAAGTTTAAAATGATGAAAACAACCATCTAGAGGCCATTGATTATGGAGGACAAATGGATCTACATATTTTTGAGGGCATTCATTGATTATAATAGAACACAACAACAGTATTGATAAGTTGATGATGATGATTCTTTTTTTTTAATAGATTTATTTATTTTTTTTAATTTTTTTTTCTTTTAGATTTTATTTATTTATCTTCAGAGGGGAAGGGAAGGAGAGAGGGAGAGAAACATCAATGTGCGGTTGCCTCTTGTATGTCCCCTACCGGGAACTGGCCTGGCAACCCAGGCATGTGCCCTGACTGGGAATCGAACCGCGATCCTTCGGTTCGCAGGCCGGCGCTCAATCCACTGAGCTACACCAGCCAGGGCTGATGATGATGATTCTTAATAGCCAAGTTTAGGTAATTTTCAATGGGCTGTATTAAAAAAAAAAAACATTATTTTTCGTGGGGAGAAAAGTCCCCTAAAGTAGCTAAAGATTTCATTTTTATGAGGTAGCTTCTTCTCCTAGGGTGCCAGATAAATAAGTTGTTTCTGGCCTTCATTTTGACTCAACAGGTTAAATTTGCAAACTAAAGCGGCATTTAAGTAAGTAGTGCAGGGGGCTATTTCTGTGCATTCTTATCCTAGCGTGTGGTTGTTGGTAAGTATTCTTGAGGGGGATCAAAGCTGCAATTGTAACTTCTCTCTCTGCGGGGGTTTCCTCCTTTCTCTATCTCTGTTGAGTTGTGCCATCTACTCTGGAGGGGCCTTCCTGGGGAACAGAAAAAATGAAATTACTTGGCAACTGACTTGCGTTCCATTCTGGCCAGGCATAACCCAGCACAGTAACAGTGCTGTATGCTTCTTCGGGGAGACTGAAATTCAGGAGATTTCTGTCAACTGTACAGGGGAATGTTAAATATCAGCCAAGCTCGGTTTGACATGGTAAACAGTTTCAAACAAACTTAAGGTAGGCTGATTGTCGAAAGGTAGGCTGATTGCCGTTCCAACATTTCATTATTGTCTTCCTCTCTGTCTCTCATGCTAATGTGGATTTTTAAGTTTTAATTAAGCACTAAAGCCAGCTCAAGGTCTAAAAGACAGACCCATAGCATTTTAGAGCTGGAAGGCTTTTTAGAAAATGTGTCCTACCTCTTCATTTTACGGAAGGGAAAGACCGAGGCCTTGGCATATGTTAGGATTTAATGTAGGTCACCCAGTTGATTAGAGACAGTGGGAGAGGGAAGCCAGGTGTCCCCACGCCGTGGGAGGACAGTGGTTTTCCAGTATGCCCCCTGCTCTCAGACCAGAATTGCCCTCTTCCTCGTTTTGTCTGTTTTCATATGCTCTTTCTCTGCCTTCATAGCGGTGCAATTTAAAACACGGGAAAGAGGTTTCGGCCCCAGCTTTCCAGCACTGGAACTGCTGGCTGTCTCTAGGTCAGGACTTGGGGCTGGGTCTCCCCGTAGCCTGGTAACTGTGCACTGCAGGTGCTGAGTCCCCACGCAAAATATTCACATCATTGTGGCGGCAGTGTCCTCACTCTCGATTTCACGGCACGGGCGAGTCACTAAGGTCCCCGAGCGAAAGGACATCGTGGGGTCGAATCTACGGCTGCTTGAAAAGGGAGGCTGTGAACCCCCTCGTGGTTCCTCGGCAGGCACGGGCTGGCGGGGAGATGCCCGGCGTGTGAATGACCTCGGGATCGGTGCCCATCCCGCCACGGGCCCGCTCGGGCCGGGGCGTACCCGCCGGGCCTGACGTGGCGGTGGGGCGGCGGGCCGGGGAGAGGCCGCCGGGAGGGTGCGGCCTGACGTGGCGGCCGCGGCGGGGCGGAGAGGGGAGCCGGGCTGCTGTACTGCCCCGAGCTCCGGCCAGAGGGCGCCCGGCCCCTACATTTCCCCGCCCCGAGGCCGCCGGGGTTCCTGGAGTAACCGCTCTGGCGATTGGGTCTGCGGAGCGGCGGGGCCATGTTGGAGCAAGGCGGCGACCCCGCCTCTCGCCACCCTCCGCCTCGTGTCGGGCCGGGTCGGGATGGGTGGGGAGCGCCGAAGAGGATCCTCCCTCCCCGGTCGCCCGACTCGACAAGAACGCCGGCGGGAGCTGCAGCGGTCACGGCCGCCCCTCGGGGTGCGGGCCAATCAGCGGCGAGGGCACAAATATGCAAATGAAGCGCCGGAGTGCTGCTCGCAGGGGCTGGTGGGGTCGCGCCGGGGGAGTGCACTGGGCCAATCAGGAGGGTGCGTGGCGGCGCGGGGGGAGGCGGTGCCCCTTCACTCCTCCCTCCTCTCCCTCCTGGCCCCGCGCTGACAGGGGGGCCTGGCCGCGCCGCCGGTAAGTGCCACCGCCGCCCGTCGCTGCCACCCGCCGCCCCAGGCGAGGGGAGGGAGCCCGGGGGCGCCGCGGGGCAGCGGGCGCTGCTCAACTGGTGGGGAGAGGCGGGGGCGGGTTCTGTCAGCCGGGTGGTCGCCGGAGGCCGCCCCCGCCCGGCCAGCCGCGCGTGTCAGTCTCGGTCGAGGCGGGGGGCGGCGGGGGCGCCTCAGTCATGGCGAAGCCCGACAGCCGGCGGGCGGCGGTGAGTACGTGCCGCCGCCGCTCGGCTGGGGTGGGGGGGTGGGGGGTCGGGGCAGGCCGGGCCGCGCCGCCGGACCCGAGGGGCCCGCGCCCGGGGATGGGAGGGCGCGCCGGGAGGCCGGGGAGGGGGCGATGCCCGCACGTGCGGCCCAGCCAGCCCGCGGCCCGCCCCGCGCCTGTCATGGCTGCGGGCTGCTGCCCCCGCCCCGCAGCCCGCAGCCCCTGGGGTCGGGACCCGGCCGCTGCGCCTGTTGCGTCGGGAGGAGGTGAGGACAGGGTGGGCAGGGCTCCCCTTCCCCGCCCCGTGTGAGGTCGGGGCCTCCCCGTCTGCCCGCGTCTCTCCGGAAAGCCGGGCTTCCCTCCATCCTGCAGCCTCTTCCCCCGCCCGCCTGCTTTCTCGCCTCCGTGACTCATGACAGGGCGTCCCGGGCGAGCCCTGGGTGCCCCCGAGCCGGGGCGCCCCCGGCGCTTTCCCAGGCCCGGCGTCCGGGGTTACGACCTCGCTGCCTTCCCGGTGATCCTTCGCCCCGAGGGCCTCCCCACGTCTGCAGCGGGGCCCGGACCCCGCCGCTGCCGCCGCGCTCTCGGGCTCCGGCAGCGGGACGTGATGGGTGGTGGTTCCAGGGCTCTCCTCGCGGACATCCATCCCCAAGCCAACGCGACCCGGAAAGCCCGGGTGTCTCACTGGCCTGTCGCAGTCGCCAGCTCAGTGGTTTCTGTTTGTTCCTTTTTTTTTTTTTTTTTTTGGCCTTTTTTTCCTTTAAGAAAAATAAAACTTTTCAGAACAAAGTAGACAAGAACTTAAAAAAAAAAACCCCACAAAACAACAAACAAACTCTGAGCCTGGGATTGACACTAGTGGGATTTTCATTTACGTGGTCCCCTCGTAACTACTTCAGCATTCCCCCGCACTAAATAAAGTTTGTCGTCATTAACAAAACCACTGTGACAATTCAGTTTTCCAGTTTTGCATGCCACTGTTCACCTTCTTCTGAGTTCACATCTCCAGTTCTGTTTAACCAGCTGTGATCTCAAACAGAAAAGAGGGGTTGTCTTGTTTTCATGTTACTCCACTCACTCAACTTTGCACGGCTGTACAAGGACTTTTTAAAGGAACCACTAGTTCTACAAACACATGCATGCGTGCAAGGTGAACTTCAGGGGGTTCCACATTGCAGAGGGAAGGTTGCGTGGTGCTCGTGTGCAGGAGGATGAACGCAGTGTTTCTTACTTTCTGTTGGATTTGCAGGACTTGAAGTTCAACGTGACTTTTTCCTAATGGCAGGCAGCAAGAGCCTATGATAGATAATTGATGAATATTTTTAAATGAAAACTGTCTATTGCTCCCAGCAGGTTTAGCCTTTGTTTATCTTCCAAGGCTTTTCTGTTTCTGCTCCTATTGCTTTGATACCTCACATTAAATCGCTATTGTGTATTACAAAGTATTGGTCTTCGTCCTTGGGAAGTTTCCTATAAATTACAGGTCATGGGATATAGTCATGTAATGCTTTGGGATAAAAAGTTGCTCCCAGATTTGGTTCTGGTTCTTTGTCATTCTTGGAAAGTTTTTAGGAGAGTGGCTATTGTCCAGGGAAAAAAAACAAAAACCTTGTTATTGATTAACTAGAAGAAGAAGATGATGTCCTAAGGACATAGGAAATAGCATTAGGGAAAAAAATACTGTGCCGTGGCAACCAGGAAAGCAGGGGTGTCCAACCCACGGCCCAACACAAAATTGTAAATTTACTTAAAACATGAGACATTTTTTGTGATTATGTGTCACAGTGTATTTAATGTGTGGCCCAAAACAACTGTTCTTCTGGTGTGGCCCAGAGAGATCAGGGGGTGGGACACCCCTGCTGAAAGCCTTCTTGGAAAGGGTGCTTTTGGGGGCTGGGAAAACTTTCTCCTTACCCCTTTAGTTCTTGTGGCCAAATAATTCAAACAGGATACAGCAGATTAACATAAGAAAGTCAAATTCTAATAGCACATGGGAAAGTCACCTAAGCATGAAAATTTCCAAAGACAGTGAGACAAATATCATTTTGGACAAGGCAGAAGGGGGAGGAAGCACCTGGGATTTCAAAGGGGAAATGGGCAATTCACAGGTAGCCCAGAAAGTGGCAAACACATTCTTTCTAGGCAACTCAAACAATGGAACACGGGAATCTAGTGATCAGATTTTTGCAGGGATCTTTCCTCTACCCATACTTAATTCGTATGTGCTAAAGTGAATATGCGAAGGCTTTATGCTAAGGTTCCCTTCCTGAGGGTTTTTTGTTTTTTTTTTCTTAATCCGAATCTCTTAAAGAAGGAAAGGGGGAGGTAAAAAACTCTACCTGAATTTGTTAGATTTGTTTTCATTTCTAAATAATGTGCATGCCAGGGTGGCACATCCTAGCAAGATTCTCTTGCCCCCCCCCAACTCCCACACTAGCTATAGTCAAGTTTCTTAACCTCTGTAAACCTTAAGTTTTTTTTTTCCAGTTTTGCAATTCATTGATTCTCAGTATTCCATGAAATATACCCTCTAAAATACAAAAAAAAAAAAGTATCTGGATTGAAGTGTAAGAAAAGGCAGAGGTTTTGAAACAAATAGTGTTGTAGATATTTAGTTGGCCTTGCTTGGAAAGATCATTCCCAAGAGAATAATCTCAAGTGGCGGGTATGGATAAAGATAGAAAACAGTGTTGTCAATGGGAAAAGCCCATGACAAGATGAGCTTAATGGAATTATAAGTATCTAGAAACTTTTAAATCCAAACCCCTTATCTAATGTAACTGAATGTTTTCTCTAAGTCTTGAACTAGACCTTGGCACGTCACCTATGGAAACCAGTTACAACGGAAGGGAAGGGTTTAATGTAGACATTTAAGAGGCAGGAACTGAAGTAGCATTACAGATTTAGTAGGGAACTCTATCAAAGCTTCTGTCAATCGTAAAATAAAAATTTTGATACATGCGAACCCTTTAGATTTTCTAAAGGGTTAAATGTGTTAATCACTCATGTAAATAGTAGAAGGAAAAGATGAAATCCTGGAGAAGTTAGATACTATAAAGGAAAAATAAAGAGGGCTGAAATTAATAGACGTACTGGGGAGATTTCATCAGGTATCAATATAGAGAATAAAGAACATAGGTAAGAATGAAAACTTGAGATGAGTGCTTACAGTGAACATGAATTATGAAAAAATAATTAGAGCATGTCAGAAATGTTTGAAAACTTTAAAAAACTCAAGATTGGTATCCTGAGAGATTTATGGACAACTGGGGAGATGGAGTGATTTTTTGGCAACTTTTGAAATGTTTTGTTGCTATTGTGGTCTTAACATGATTACCATGTCTTAACACAGAATAGATTTCTTACTTGATAGATTTAGCTTTTTTACTTATTTATTTTGTAAATACATGTTGCCATATACCAGTTTCATAGCTATCTTATGATACTTTGTATCTGTTTACTTTCTTATTTGGACTTCACTCCCCTATATTCCACTTCTCTGAATTTTACCAGTCTGGAAATACTCAGGTCAAATTTTACCTTGTGAATAAGATCATCTTTTGTCATTGTAACCTTTAAGGATTTCTCCTTCCCATGAGATCATAGCATTATTACTTGTCTCACTTACTTGGCATGTACAACTTCATGACATTCCGTATGTTGTATTGCCTTAAAGTTTGCAGGAACACTTTTTGCTCTACCTTAAAGCAGGTTACAAGTGATAGTAGGAGACCTAGAAAAGGGGAAGCTAGTTGCAGCTATAATTCATTCTCTGGACTACAAGTTATTCATATCCATTCCTTCATTGAAAGATTTATTAGGTGATTCCTTTATTTATTAATCAATTTATTATTTGTAATATAACATTTTAAAGTGAACCCTGCCTGTGTAGAATCTATAGTGTAATAATGGAAATTGATAATGAACAAGTAAATAAACAAATGTAAAATTACCACTCGTGATGAAGTCAATAAAGACAGATAACAGGGTGCTATGAGAGAGAAAAATGGGCAGAATTTTAGATTGTGTGATAAGCAAAGGCCTTTGTCAGGTGGTGCTATTTATGTCAAGGCAACGAAGAAGCTGCCAGACAGGGAAAGCTTTCTGGAAGAGAGAAAAATGTATGAAGGCAAGAAGTGCTTGTTATATTGGGAGAAATGAAAGAAGATCGGGGTGGCAGGACCTTAATAACAGAGGAAAACCGTGGAAGATGAATTGAGATAGGCAGGGAACGGACTATACAGGGCACTGGAGGATGTTAAAGACTTGGGTTTTACTAACGAAGGACTTTGGTGCCATTGAAGGTTTTGAAGCAAAAGGAGTAATGCTTTCAATTTAAATTTTGAAAGTGTCACTTGGAGATTGGTTTGGAGAAAGCAAGAGTGAAAGCAAAGACACTGCACTACTACAGTTGAAGTAAGACAACGATACTAGCTGGACCTAGGGTAGCATGCGTACGGATGACAGAAAGGGATATGTGTATGTCAGTGTAATTTGATTTGCTATAGAGAGAAAGAGGAGATCGGAATGATGGCAGAATGACAACTTCATGACGGATTGGATGTTAAAGGAAAGGTGTCAGAAATGACCTTCAGGTTCCTGGCTTGAGGAACTAGATAAGCGGGTGATGAGATTTACTGAGATCAAGAAAATGGGAAATAATTTTTGGCAAGAAAGCAAGTTTTGAACACTATCCCCAGACAAGTGCTTTAGAAGATGGGGACTGCTTGTATCTGAGTGATAGGTGCCTCTGTACAACACCATTCTGTGTGTGTAACACCGTTCTGTGACCTACTAATTGTGTGTGTTTTGAGAAGAAGCAAGTTTCATATTTATGTTAGAAGAATTGGTAACCAAAACAGTGTTATCTTTTTACACTGCATTTGTTTTTTAAAGTTTGTGAATGTTAATATAGATTATATTAGACACGAAGGTTTGAGAAAAATTAACTTGAATGCAGTAGTAGATGAGTTTACATATTATTTGGGTGGTAATGCACAATACAAAAGTCTTACAGTTTTGATGTTCTCAGGAAAGCAGCACCCTTTGTAGTCATTAGCTTGTAGGCAGCCTGATATGAAATTTATCATTTTTAATGAGATTTCTGATGCTTATGAGTAAAAATTATAGCTCAGGTCATTAGTAGCTATTTATCTATTAGCTACAGATACAGATGTTTGTTATAATTTGGCATTATTAGCTGAAGTCAGCTGAATATTAAGGCTTTTAATTATACTTAAAAGACTTTTTTTTTAAACCAGTACTTTTAAACATTGTTATTGTAACAAAGGTGTATGGTTTGAAATCTGAAAAAAGAAAAGATTATTTTTCTTGTCTAGTGGTCATTTCAGTTTCATTTACCTGACTAAGCAGCAGCAGTATAAAACATAATAAATTTTATTCTATTGGAAATCAATGGCTATGCATCTGAAAGATAACTGCTAATATATCTTATTAGTTCCTTTTATAAGGAGAAGGAAATAATGGTTGGGATAATGATTAGGTGCCATATATTTTGCATAAAGTTTGTCTTATTTTAAAGTTTTGTATTTTATCACAGTTTGAGAAAATTAAAAATCATTTCCCCCCCATGGAGTGATGGACTAGAATTCAATTTCTTTCTTTTTTTTTTAAAGATTTTATTTATTTTTAGAGAGAGGGAAAGGGAGGGAGAAAGAAAAGGAGAGAAACATCAGTGTGTGGTTGCCTCTTGTGCGCCCCCTACTGGGTACCTGGCCTCCAACCCAGGCATGTGCCATGACTGAGAATTGAACCGGTGAGCCTTTGGTTCTCAGGCTGGCACTCAATCCACTGAGCCACACCAGCCAGGGCTCCTGTACTTGGTTTTTGGTGCACATGTGCACACATTCTTGTGGCGTATATACTACTACAGGTGGAAAAGCTGGCCATAAGGTTTGCATATGTTCAACTTTAGCAATAATACCATATAGTTCTCTAAATTTGTTCCAATATACACTCTTTTTATCAGTGTGTAAGAATGCCAGGTCCTCCATATTCAATAATGTGGTTTGATTAAAATACCACTATATTTAAAAAATCTTGTGCTTTTATTCTTTTTTATTTTTAGAGACAGGAGAAGGGGGGGAGAGAGAGGGAGAGAAACACTAATGTGAGAGAGAAACATCCATCCTTTGCCTCTCCTGACTCTCCTACATACCCTGATAGAGGACCTAACTGGCAGCCCAGGCTTTGCCCTGACTAGGAATCAAACTGTCGTTATACCTTTCAGCTTGTGGGATGATGACCAGCCAACTGAGCCACATTGGTCAGGGCCTGTGCTCTTACTTTTAATTTTAAAAATTGAATATTGGATGATGGATAGATATTTCTACATGGATAAGACAAAGATTTTCAGCCCCAAAATGAGTACGCATGTTGTTTGTGTGTGTTGGATTACAGCAGAGTAAAATAAAACATAGTTTTATATTCTCAAAGTTATATTCAAATAAGAGACACTGTATTTTCTTATCCTTAAAAATGTTTGTTTTTTTAAAAATAGAGTGAATAGTACACTATTTCAGAGGGTATGGTTTGGAAAGAACAAAAAAATGCATTTCTATAACTTCATCAAAGACATCTTGAAGGAGATAGATGCTTTTGGTCGAGACTTCTAGAAGGGCAGTAGGATGCTGCATGGTCTCGTTAAAGTCCTGGGGAAATTGGGCTTGATATCTTTATTTTATACCAGTAGTAAGAAAAAAAATAAAGGAGTAAATTAATAGCATTCCAAGGAAAATGGAATTGGGTTTCTCAAGTATTTGAATATGAAATCACATTTTAGAAAATATGTTGAGGAAGATGCGTCAATATTTGACTAAATTTGAAATGCTAAGTAAGTTGATTTGATAGGAATGAAATCACCGCATAGAAATTGGTATCTATTAAACCATTTTAAATAAGTCAAGGAAAGCTGTAGGAAGGAAAGTCCAAGATAGTGTAGTATCATAGAACCTAAGAGAATATCTGAAAGGCAAGGGGTTAATTGAACTGAGTTCAGAAAACATTTAAACAACTTTATGACATCATGGGCCAAGCAGGGTGGTAGGTGGTACCTGAGATGAGTAAGTCATTGGCCTTTTCCTTTTAAGCACTCAAAGGCTAAATAGTACATGATAGATGGGGATGCATAGACGATCGGAGGCTTCATACAAAAGGTGGTGTTTTGGTTTAGCTTCTGCTTTGCTTCATGATGGCAAGTGTTTCTTAGTGGTCAAAGGTGGGTGGAGAGAACATTTAGATTTGTCTAGAAGGTCACTAGTCATTCAAAAGTGTGGGTGCAGTGATTTTGTGGGGTCAGAAACTCAAGTACAAGAGGTTAACAGACAAATGAGTATTTGGAAAATGGAGGCAGTGGATCACTTATTTTCAATATTTGTCATTGATTGGAAGGATAGAGATACAATGATTTTGTTTGTAGTTTTGTTCAGGCAGGGGAGGTCTGCCGATGCCTAAAGTTAGAAGGGAAGCAGGCAATTGCAAAGGGATGATTGAGAGAGATGGAACGTGTGTGGGTCTAAATCCTTTCAAAGGGTAGATGGAATGGTACTAAAAAGTGAAAGACTGATCTTTGGAGAAGAGTCATGCCGCCTCTTCTATGAAAAGCTAGAAGAAAAATGGATAGATGCAAAGACAGATACATGGTTGGTGAAACATGATTGGTGAAATTTCAAGTGGAAAACCTCAGAAGGCTGAGATGAAATTGTCCTTGGGTGAGAATGGGTAAGTTAGGATTGAAGGCCTTAGGAGAGAAAGCAAAATAACTGAAAAAAGCCTAGAAACATGGGGAAATTAATTTAAACATTTCTAAACAAAAGCAAGGACAACATTGAAGGTCAAAGTTAACATTAACCTTGGATTAAGGTACTAGGCGTATAATAAATGTTACAAGCATTCAGAAAATATTAATTGAATTGGACTGAGGCCTGGGAGGTAAAATTATAATGGTGATGTGAATACTGTATGGTGGGCTGAGTGAGAGGAAAGGGTTGGAGATTATTAGCAAAAGAATCTAACTGAGAAGCTGAGCAGTGATGGGAGGGTTTAAGTGAATGACTGACTGCAGGCTCTTAGGAAGTCAGAAAATAGGTAAGTAAGTCTGAGAGGGAAAGCTACATTTATTAAGCACGTAACTATAATTTAGGAACTTCCAATGTATTGGGTTAGTCTGAAAGTTTTTTTTTTCCTGTAAGATGGCTTTAGTAACATTTAGTTGTCTCTAACTTCATTCGAAACAATTTTGTTAGATTGTATTGTGACCACTGTCATATCAGCATGCATTTAAAAAAAAACTTAGCAAAATTGGTGAATCTTTGTGTAGCCATTTTAATATTGAAGATGGAAGAAAATAAACAACATTTTTGGCATATTATGCTTTATTATTTCAAGGAAAGTAAAAATGCAACTGAAATGCAAAAAAAAAAAAAAAAAGATTTGTGCAATGTATGCAGAAATCTCTGTGACTGATGGAACCTGTTAAAAGTGGTTTGCAAAGTTTTGGGCTGGAGATTTCTCGCTGGACACTTGCCCCACAGTTGGGTAGACCAGCTGAAGTTGATAGCGATCAAATCGAGACATTGGGAACAGTCAACATTCTACCATGTGGGAGAGCCTACATACTCAAAATATCCAAATCAATAAAGTTATTGGTGAAAATGAAAAATATGTCTTTTATTTTATGGAAAAAGACTGAATAGACTTTTTGGCCAACCCAATATTTCTAAACCCTGCAAGAGCCCTCCAAGTTCAATGGTGATAATCAAGCTGGTCTCAGTTTTTAGTGTATTTCAAGCTATGGAAACTTTCACATTTAGATCAATTTCCTGTTTTTCATATTAATTGAAATTTATTTTGCTTTAGAATAGATATTTATACTTAATTTAGTTATGCATATAATTCATGTTTAGGATTGTTTGAATGAAACAACCTGACCTGATTCAGTAGCAACTAGGAAATTTGTAATCTACTTTTGATATCAGCCCAAAATTAATTGTCCTCAAACATTTTTTACCAAGAATAGAGGTGACATTGTGTTTTAAAGATTTTCCTTTCTGTGAGATTCAAAGTAACAAGTGAAATGTGAATGCCAACAATATGTAAGTAATTGAAATTAGTAAATGGCTTATCTGCATAGGGAGATGTTAATAAAAGCATTAGATGATTGCTATTTAGATGAGTAGTTTTCATTTCTTAAAACCAAGGGGTCCTTTGTTTTTTAAAAATCTTATTTGAAAGCTCAATTTGTAAAAGAATATTCAGGGTGGAATCTTTAATTGGAGAGGAAACGGGGATAGGGAGGTCTAAAGCCCTCTTTGCTAGCAATCCAAGTAGCACAATTTGAAAACAGTGTTTACACAGTGCTTGATATAGATTATGTGCAGTAGTTGTATGGTCTTAGTACTGTTACCATCTCCATTTCACTGGTGAAGAAACTGGGCTTCAAAATGATTCATCTTAATTTATGTAAGATTACACAGTTGATAAATGATAATAAAGCCAGGATTCCAACTTAACCTGTCTATTTTCAGAGCCAGTACTTTTAACTGTTGTGCTTGTACGGCCCTTTGTCCTGCGACTTATCAATGAAAGCAGGATTCTTTGACTGGAGGATAATGGAATTAAACTTTAAGTTGCGTCACTGAGCCTTTCTGTGTTTGTGTGTGTGCCTGTGTGTGAGAAAATATAGCATAAAATTTACTATTAACATTTTAAAGTATACAGGTCAGTGGGGGCATTCTTAAAGTAACAAAAATGAAATATTGCTTAAAAGAATGCTTTGGAATCTTAACTTTTGGAATAGCTGTTAAAGATCAAGAGGTTTTGTTTTGTTTTATATTATGACATTTTTAAATTCTTGAAAGCATCTGAGTATTTAATATGTGCCAGAAATTATACCAGTAGATGTATGTTAGAGATACAACAATGAATAAGAATCAGTCACTGCACTCATCACATTCAGTAGGGAGAACAGATACGTAGACCAAGAATGGTAACACGGTGTCAAGGTGTGGAATACAAAAACGATTGCTTAGCAGTTTGAGGGGGGTGTGTGTACAGGCTTCCTGGAAGATGGTAGAGCTTTGGAACTTAAGTGTAATCTCAAAGACAGTACTTTATCAAATGAAGGAAGGTTGGTGGTGGGAAGTGATGTTGTAAGCAGAGAACTTCTGTACATATTAATGAAGATGTGAGAAAATGTGATGAATTTAGAAAAGGCCTCCCTGAGAAAGTTACTTTTGAGAAAAGGACTGAATGAAATGAAGGAAAAGTACAAAAGCCTTGAGGAAGGAGCATGCCTGGCTCTGTGTGTGTGTGTGTGTGTGTGTGTGTGTGTGTGTGTAACAAAGTTTGCCATTTTAACCATTAAGTGTACAATTCAATGGTATTTTCATTCAGTGTTACGCAGTCATCACCACTATCTGTTTTGAAAGTCTCTAAATTTTTTCATCACTCAAACTCTACTTATTATATAACTCTCTCTCTCTTCTCTTCCTAGTCCCCAGTAGCCTCTTATCTTTTTGTCTCTATGAATTTGCCTATTCTAGATATTTCATATAAGAGAAATTGTACAGTATTTTTCACTTTGTGTCTGCTTCTTGTACTCAGCATAATTTCTTCCAGGTTCACCAAAGTTGTAGCATTGTAGCATGTATCATCAGACTGCATCCCCTTTTAGGGTTAGATAACCCATTTTATATATATACCAGATTTTGTTTGCTCATCTGTTGACAGATACTTGGATTATTTTCAGTTTTTGGCTATTGTGAATGAACATTTGTGTATAAATATCTGAGTCCCTGTTTTTAATTTTTTGGGATATATAGTGTATACCTAGACGTGGAATTGATGGGTTACGTTGTAATTCTGTTTAACTTTTTGAGGAACCATCACTCTTTTCCACAGTGGCTATACCATTTTACGTTCTTCAGCAGTGTGTAAGGGTTTCAGATTCTGAATATCCTCTCCAATGCTTGTTACTTTTCATTTTTTATAGCAGCCTGAGCAGGTAAGAAGTGGACATCTCATTGTGATTTTGGTTTGTATTTCCCTGATGACTGATACTGAGTTTCATGGGTTTGTTGACCACTTTTCTATATCTTCTTTGGAGAAATGTGTATTAAAGTCTTTTGTCCATTTTAAAATTGGGTTGTTTGTCTTTACATTAATGAATTGTGGGAGTTCTTTATAAATTCTGGATATTAAATCTTTATCAGATGTGATTTGCGTATATTTTTCTCTCACTTCCCATGTTGTCTTTTCACTCTCTTGATAGCGTCTTTGATGTACAACTTTTTAATTTTTATGTATTCTGATTTATGTTTTTCTCTGTCCCCATGCTTTTGGTGTTATATGTAAGAAACCATTGCCAAATCCAGTCATAAAGATTTGCCCCTGCATTTTCTTCTAAGAGTGTTAGAAGGGTTAGGTTTGTTTTATGATGAGCTTTTTCATTTCTACAAAAACATCATTGAAGTTTTGATTAGAACTGCACTGACTCTGTAGATTGCTTTTGATATTATTGTTGTCTTAACAGTATTAGGTCTTCCAATGTGTGTACACGGAATGTAATGTCTTTCATTTATTTAGATGTACTGTAGTTCCTTTCAGCAGTTTTGTTGCCATCAGTGTCCACACCTTACTTGTCCTTCATTAAATTTATTCCTAAATATGTTATTCTTTTAATACTATCATAAGTGAATTGTTTTCTTAATTTCCTTCTTGGAATGTTGATTGCTTTCTTACAGAAATACAGCTGATTTTTCCACACAGATTTGTATCCTGTAATTTTGATGAATTCATTTATTAGCTGTAACAGTTTGTGTGTGTATTTATAGTTTTCTGAAAGATCTGTTATCTTTTAATAGAGAGAGTTGTACTTCTTCCTTTCAAATTTGGATGCTTTTCCTAATTTTTTCTGGCTAGATCTTCTAGTACTATACTGAATGAATTAGTGAAAGTGCCTTGTTCCTAATCTTGAGGGAAAAGCTTTCATTCTTTTACCATTGAGTTTGATGTTAGCTGGGAGTTGTTCATACATGGGCTTTATCAGGCTGAGAAAGTTCCTTTCTATTCTTTTACTGAGTGGTTTTATCAGGAAGGGTGTTAGATTTTATCCTGCTTTTCCTGCATCTAAAGATGTTCTAAAAAGATATTTCATTAATTATGAAATAAAAATTTGAAGTGGTACAATATAATGGTTTAATTGGCAACATTTTTTCTTCATGTTATATCGATTATTTGATGTTCCTTATATTTGGCATATTAGATTTGATGACTTCCATTGTATCTCTTTTGATTTTCCTTTTGATAATCATTGTTATATGGAAACAGAGACATTGCTTTCCTAAATAATTCTTAGGTATACATAGATGTTCTCTAGTCTGGAGTCTGAAGAAGAATAAAAGATGTGCTTCAGCCCTGGCTGGTGTGGCTCAGTGGACTGAATGTGGGCCTGCTAAATAAAGGGTTGTGGGTTGGATTCCCAGTCAGGGCACATACCTGGGTTGTGGGCCGGGTCCCCAGTAGGGGGCCCTCAAGGGGCAACCGCACAGGATGTTTCTCTCCCTCTCTTTCTTCCTCCCTTCCCCTCTCTCTAAAATAGATGCATAAAATCTTTTAAAAAATATGCTTCAGTGAAGTGATTTAACCTACCTTATTTTTTTTGGCTACTACTTTGTTTAGCTCAGATTGCATAGCTTCCATCTGCTTGGTCTCACAATTATAAACTCTGGAAATATTCTTTTCTTTTTGTGTATTTCATGTTTTCTAAAATCATATTTGTTAAAGCTTTTTGATGCCATTGTGATTGATAATAAATCCATTTCTAGGTAAAATATAGATTTTGATAGTTTTTACTTCTCAGAATTTTTCAAAAGTATTTCTCCATTTAAATAGGGAACAGACTTTTTTGTTTAGGAAATTTATATTTCCTAATATAGACCTCAAAAATAGGAGTTATGAAAAAGATTCTTAGGTCTTTGCTGTTTTTTGAGTAAACTAATATGTTAGATGAGCAATAACCTTCATTTGTTGTTTTCTATGCAAGACGATGGGGAGCAAAACCCTAAATGCCTTTGTTAAAAATGTTTGGAATGATACCAGCCTGGAAGAAAATTGGCTAGCCATTTTATTATTAGCAAGTAACCTATTAGATCCTTCCCACACATAGTGTACATGTGCGTATGTATAAATGTACTTATTTTTTCTCTTGAAACTATCATAAGACTAGTTTATTGCTTAACTCAAGCTTCTGTTTGTTTTTGCCTCACTTGATTGTCGTTACACATTTATTTGCATAGTTTAGTAACTGTAACAAACACATGTTCATTCCAACTGATTCAGTTGTGAGGGGGGTGTTTATGGGCAGTGTCATGAATATAACTACTGACAGGGAGGTGTTTGGTTTTGCTACATGGATGTCTAAATTAGTTGGCTGTTAGGAAGGTTGATCTTCCATGGTAGGTGGGCAAGAGAACCATGGTAGCAGTATGTAGGGACATACCAATATACCATGTGTTCGCCTTGTTTGCCAGTTTATTAGATTGCTAACTTTTTAAAAAAGATATGATTTATTTATTTTTAGAGACAGGGCAATAGAGGGAGAGAAATATCAATGTGAGAGAGAGAGACATCAGTTGGTTGCCTCTCCCACATGCCCCGACTGGGGACTGAACCTGCAACCCAGCATGTGCCCTGACTGGGAATCAAACTGGCAACCCTTCACTTTGTGGAATGGTGCCCAACCAACTGAGCCATGCTCATCAGGGCTAAATGGCTAACTTTTTGTTTCATTTGGGTCAGCTAATCATGACCCCATGCAATTGCTCTTCTGGAACCATTTTTATATGCCATGTGGAATAATAGACTTATCTGCTCAAGAGGTCTAGAGCAAATGATTACAATGCTAATTTGAGAGGATCTCATGTCAGCTTTCTTAAAAAGACATAACTTTGAAGTATGATGCATTTATATTTTATACATACTAGAGCTGCTGGGTAGTGATGGCCGTTTCATGGTATGGAGTGAATCTGACATGCCATTCTCAAGTTAAATTTACATCCTATTATAGTACATGAACTTCAAATAAAGTAGTGTGAATTATTACTTTTAAATGCATATAGTCATGGCCCCTGTACCAGCATTTTTTATTGTAGAAAATATTAATGAGCTATTTACAATAAATTATTCTACCAGACAATTCTGTGCACTGAAATTTTGTTTTTCAAATCATATGTAAACTTTATAGAACTTCAATGAGTACTCATTATTAAATTTCAATTGCTTTTGTTCTTATTTTTCTAGGATTCTGACACTTCATGACATGTCATTATCTAGAGCGAAATGGACATAGGCCTGTTTCGGATTAGTTGATGACCTTTGGAAATGATCCTATATTATCTACTACAGAGAAGCTGAATATACTTCATTTGGAGTGAACAGTCCAGATTGTTACTGAGTTTTTCAAGATGACAGATCCAATGATGGACTTTTTTGACGATGCCAATCTTTTTAGTGAGACTTTAGAGGGTTTGTCAGATGATGCATTTGTACAACCAGGACCTGTTTCACTAGTTGATGAATTGAACTTGGGTGCAGAATTTGAACCTTTGCACATAGACTCATTGAACCATGTTCAAGGTACTCCAACACATCAGAAAATGACTGATTATGAACAGATAAATCAGTTTGATTCAATGAAATTTCATCAAGTTAATCAGTGTTTTGGCAGCCCAGCGGAACATGTGTTATCCCCACACTCTCAGTTCAATTGTTCTCCCATCCACCCCCAAAACCAGCCCAATGGTTTATTTCCAGATGTAGCAGATGGCAGTCCAATGTGGGGCCATCACACAGCTTCCAGCATTACAAATCAAAATGGGTCTCCTTTTCACCAACAAGGACATTCTCACTCTATGCATCAAAATAAAAGCTTTGTGGCACACCATGACTTTGCCTTATTTCAGGCCAATGAACAACACACACAGTGTACTTCACTGCGCTCACAGCAAAACAGAAATAATCTTAACCCAGGGCAAAATTCTCTTAGCCAGTCCAAAAATTTCATGGATGTTAATGTTTCTGGTCCACACAGAGTCAGTGTCAACCACCCACCACAGATTACTAATGCATCTACTTCACAACAGTCTCTTTTGATGCAACAATTTTCTCAAACATCAAATCCTTCAGCACACTTTCTCAAGTGTAGCAATCGGCAAGAAGGAAATTTTAATGGACCTTCTCCAAATATGACTTCCTGTTCTGTCAGTAATTCACAACAGTTTTCTTCACATTATTCCTTTTCTAGTAATCATATATCACCGAATAGTCTTCAGTCCTCTGCAGTTCTTGCACCCAGTCACACGAATCAGACTTTATCTGATTTTACTGGAAGTAATTCCTTTTCACCTCATAGGGGAATCAAGCAAGAATCTACTCAGCATATGCTAAATCCCAATACAACACTGAATTCAAGTAATTTCCAAATGTTGCATTCATCACATCCTCAGGGTAATTACAGCAATTCAAAATTATCTCCTGTGCACATGAACTTCGCGGATCCTGTTGACTCAGGAACTCAAATGGGCCATTTCAATGATCATGTAGAAACTAATGGCTTCTCATCTTTAGAAGAGAATTTACTTCATCAAGTGGAGTCCCAAACTGAGCCATTCACAGGACTTGACCCAGAAGATCTCCTTCAGGAGGGTCTCCTTCCCCAGTTTGATGAGTCGACATTTGGGCAAGATAATTCAAGTCACGTTTTAGATCATGACCTTGATCGGCACTTTACTTCACATCTTGTAACAAGGCCTTCTGATGTGGCTCAAACTCAGTTTCATACTCAGGCTCGGAGTTGGCATTCATCACTTTCTAATCATCAGCATTTACATGACAGAAATCGCCTGTGTTTACAGCGACAGGTATGTAGCTCTGATTTTGGTAATTTGGGGTAGGGTGGGCTTTTGCTCACTGAATCAATTTTATATGAGGCATAATCAAAATTGGTCAAACTCAGTACTATTCAATGAATATGCATGTTTTGACGTAGATTTCTATCGCTTAAATAGTCTTATTTGAAAGTGATTCATTGATGTACTCAAAGCAATGGACTCTTTATATTTAGAGAATTGTAAGGTTTTAAGACCTTTTGAAACTTTAATTTATGATTGGTTTTAACAGAAAGATTATAAAACAAATGAAAACTTAACCATAATTAAAATGAAAACAATATACTCTGATTTCTCTTTAGATTAGATAAATCTTTTGCCTTTTACTAAAGATTTCCATGGAGAGAAACAACAAAAGGAAAAGAAAGAAAGAAAAGAAAACAATAGATTGAGAACATTTTATTGCATACATGATGGACATAGGGTTAATATTCCTATAGAAAGCTCATATGCAAATTTATAAGATCTCAGTTGATAACTAGATAAAGCATATAAGCTGAAATTCACAAAAGAAATTGAATTAGTATACAACATACAGAATAATATGCACCTTTAATAGTTGCAGCATGGTTTTATTTTCACCTAATAGAAAAAATGTTCTAAATGTAAATGCTGAAAACTGGCAAATTTATAGTGAAATTGGAACTTAGAAAGCAATTTGGCAGTGTATTTGAGTACAAGACACTTGATTACAATAACCCAAACACAGCAAAGTAATATACACGAAGATATTTATCTTAAAGGGATAACCAATAACAGCATAATCTATTATCATATCCATGTTAGATTTTAATTAGGCTTAAAAAAAGTTGAAGACTAACACTGAGAATATGTTGGCAATAAGGAAAAAGCATAATTCAAAATTAAAATCACAGTGAAGTGGTTAAGAGTGAAGGCTGTGGTACCACACTACTTGGGTTAGAATCTTGGCTCCTTGTTACTTAGTAGCTGTGTCACTTTTAGCTGTTTATACAATTTCTATGTCACTTGCTTCGTCTATAAATGTGGAATAATAATAGAATCTAATAGGGCTTTAGTAAGTTGTAACATGTAACACTGCTTAGAACTGTGCCTAGTATATAGTAAACAAATGTTTTCATAATTGTATTTTTTTCATGTGCATGAAAGTATGCATGTGAAGAAATATCAAAAGGAAATAGATTGCTTTAGCACAGTGAAATTACACTTTCCTTTCCTTTGTTTTTCTATTGTTTTTGTCATGAGAATATATACTATAAAACTGTATTTAATATATTTTATCATTTTCATGAGATCTTTTCAAATTAAGGATTCATAGTACTTCAATACTTGGTTACCTATGAGATTTGGTGAACAATGAAATATGCCACAGTTCTTGAAATTAAATATTTAGGGACCATTTTCTCATTTCAGAGCCTTGAAGTATTTGAAAAAGATAAAATCTTTATCCTTTTCTTTGGGTTGAGTTTGGTTCTATTTCAAATGGTATTTTCATTACATTTTTAAAAATGTTTGGATAGATTTTAAGATACTTAAAAGGTACTTGTAAACCTTTTCTCTCCCCTTCTTTTGTGGCCTGAGTAGAACATTATGATTTTGCTCCCTCTGCTGGAAGAGGATCAAGCATCTTAGTTGGACACTGGGAAAAACTCTACTTATTTGAGTCTAGTGTCATCTATTCACACTATTTATGTCGATATCTGACTAATTTGACTCATCAACTTGTATAGCATATAATTGACGTTAAGAAACCTGAAATTTATTAACTTCTTTCTTTTTTAATTTTAATTTTTATTGAATTTATTGGGTGATAACTGTTTGACAAAAGTACACAGGTTTCAGGTACCCAGTTCTACAACACATCATCTGTGCACTGTATGGTGTGATCATCACCCCAATACTAACTTCTCTCTCAATTTTATTTTTCTAAGGCCTTGTCATCATTTAAATTGTTTTTATTCATGTTTTTTAAAACATATTCTGGCTTTAAAAAGAAGACTCCCCTTAATAGATTTGGAATGAGTGGAGGATAATTATAAATAACTAAAGTAGTCCCTAATACTAGCACAGATCGTAGTAACTGAGAGAAATTCTCTCCAGACCCATCATAAGCAACCTTTCACAAGTCATCTTATTCTGCACTGATAAATTCATGAGTCTTTAATTAAATCTCACCTTTTTGTTTCAGAGTTTGTTACATATTCAAAATTCTGATAAAGGGCAGTCAGTTTGGAATTCTTTCCTGACTTACTGAAAGTCTGTTCTCAAGTTTTCTGTTATTTGTATTAAGAGTGGTATTTGGGAGTTGCTGATTTGTGGCATTGAAGAGGAGAAATGGATTGGTAGAGAAGGTAGGGTATTGTTGTTATGATTATGATGATTGTGGATTGCATATAGGCTTTACATGCACTGAATTATTGGTTCTACACCCTAAATATGTGTAATTTGAATGATTTAATGTGTATAATGTATGACGCATTTTGGCAGAGCATATAAGTTTTTTGGCAATGTCAGTTTTGGCATGTTTTGGATGGTAATGGTTACTGTGTAGCCCAAATGTTATGTTAATGAGTTATTGTATAATTAGGGTGTTTCCCCATGTTCTGTGGGGGGAAAAAACACCTTTTTAGGTTTAAAAAAACTCTCCTAATTTCAGCAATTTCATTTCAGACTAAATTAACATTATTAAATATGTATAGAAGTTAAGAGATTAAAAATAAGGTGGCAGCATTTTTGGTTTATCAACATTTAAAAAATGACATATTTGGTATAGCCAAAACAATATACAGGGTAGGACAAAAGTAGGTCTACAGTTGTTTTTATAGAAAATAATACAATATTTAATAAAATAATATAAAAATAAACTGTTTTGTGTACTCACAACTGTAAACCTACTTTAGCCACACTGTATTCTTTAGTCTATTGTTTGAAAATTCATGGAAGGCACTCGATTTAGACTTCGAGAAAATTTCAGTTAGAATTTTGGATATGTAAAGAATATTTCTAAACCTTGCTATTTCTTATTCCCCAATGGAGGTGGGGTAGTTGTGGATATAATAATTTCAGATGTCTTAAGAGTACCCTGAAATCGGTTGTCAATCATAATATTAGTGAATATTGCTGAGAACATTTCTTATATAATCGACTCTAGAATTTTAGCACTTAAAAAGGGAAAACAAAAGGTGAGATGATACAAGTGTTTCTAAATGTAAGTAGTTAAAAAACATAACAATAAGCCCTGGCTGGTGTAGCTCAGTGGATTGAGCGCGGGCCTGCGAACCGAAGGATCGCGGTTCGATTCCCAGTCAGGGCACATGCCTGGGTTGCCAGGCCGGTTCCCGGCAGGGGACATACAGGAGGCAGCCGCACATTGATGTTTCTCTCCCTCTCTCCTTCCCTTCCCCTCTCAGGATAAATAAATAATAAAAATAAATAAATAAAATATTTAAAAAAAAAAACATAACAATATTAGATTATTTTTATATCTAATTTTTAAAGCAAAGTAATTTTGAGAGACTAATACTATAAACTTTTCATTGGTCTCTTATTAAAATACTTTCCACTATTTCATATTGCAAATTTTTCTTTTTGTTTTCACTTTTCCAACAAATATTTATTATTAGTTTAGCCATGATTCAGGATCCTAGGGCAGGATGTACCCAGGTCTCCCTTCACCTCCCTAGGAGAAGGATGGAAGACAGAGGACAGGTGGGGAGCAGCCAGTTCAGATCTTCCCAGGAAACACGCCTTCTGCCCAGCGGTCATCCCAGGCCAACACCCAGGATATGGCGCAAAGGGACTTGTGCACATGCTGGTACCATTTGCACACGGAAATATCACCCCCTTCAGCAGTCACTGCCTTTCACAGCAGCGGAAGTCCCGGTGGTTCTGCCAGCAGTTCCTGGTCTGGTTCTGGTTGCAGAAGCGACTGTCAAAAGGGGCAGTCTGGTAGCTCTTGATTTTGGTCTTGATGTCTTCTGCCATGTTGCTGACTCCTACAGATGCTCCAGAAGCTGCTCACAGCTCAGTGTGATCCTCAGCCCTAAATTTTTCATTTTTATTTTGTTTGTGAAGTGGAAATATGGAGCGCTGTAATCTTAATGTTTGTAAATTAAATTTAATGTACACATTCTATAGCTGTGAAAAATATTATGTGGGATAGCTGAAATAGCAATCAAAACAGGAAATAGATTTGAAGAATTCAAAACAAAACACCCAGGAAATAGAACTTTGGGGTAGACATAATTAGTTTTAAGAAGTTTCAGAATTCTTAGTTGTCTAAGCCAAAACACAAAATAGAAATTCCGTAAAGGATTTAACCTTTTAGTTACTTTTCTTTTTCAGTTAAAGAGGACTAGTTTTTGGTTTTAACATTTCTGTCAAAGCTTCTAGAGTAAAATATTCTATCTGAACTGGGAAGTCTATGGACCATTACTGGTTCTAATGATCTTTATGAAATTGTGTACTATTATAGAAGAGTTGAGCTCTGCACTCCCTGCCAGCAATGGGAGTAACAGAAACTCTGGTCGTTAACAGTATCTTTAAGGCTATTGACCTGTAACATGCATACTTAAAAGTAAGAAGTGGACAGGAAGTGAGTTCCAGGGGTGGGGAAGGGGCATCAATTGATGAGAAATTTGTGAGTTAGTACAGTATGTGAAGAGCATGACATTCAAGCCGAACTTCAAAGTAGGTCTAACAAAATTCTGTTGTCTTTGATGAATTGTACTCCCAGGTCCCTTAGGAACCCTCAGTCATTTACTTATCATTATAATTTCTGAAATTGAAAATAATGTGTAAGGGGCTACTGAGCCATCAAACTGGTAACATGAATATAATGTTGTTTTGGAATATTGTATGGGTAGTCTGGTTTCTTTGGGAAATGGGACTGAAATGAGATTTTTTTTAAGTATTTATATTTCAGAGAGAGGGAAGGGAAGGAGAAAGAAAGTGAGAGAAACATCAATGTGTGGTTGCCCCTCACAGACCCCCAATTGGGGACCTGGCCTGCAACCCAGGCATGTACCCTGGCTGGAAATTGAACCAGCCACACTTCAGTTCACTGGCCTGTGCTCAATCCACTGAGCTACACCAGCCAGGGCTGAAATGATTTTAATACAATAAGGTATGGGTAATATATGGAAAAATATAGTAAGCACATAGGAGGCTTAGACTGCAGTTTTCAGTTTAATAAAATCCAGTAATTTGCTATAGTCAACTATGCAAATAATACTTTGCACATTATGCAAGTAACACCTACAAATTATGCAAGAACACTCTTTTAAGTGAGGTTTTTCCTACATGAATAGGTATATGTTTGTATATCTGAAAACAGTACAAATTTACTTTGACCATTTAATGAAATCACAGAGTTGTAAAGCTGGACAGGATTTTACTCTATCCTCATATATAAGAAGCAGAAACAGTGTCAGAGAGGTCATGACCTACTTGCTGTCACATAACTAGTTAGCAGATTCCTTTTGTAGTTTAAACTCTGCAGTGGTGTTTAAGGGTGATCAGAAGTGAGAGTAATACCACACTATGGGCAGACACATTTAATGTGCCCTGTTATAAAATACAGTTATAACTGGTTGCCTCCAAATTGAGAAATACTTTTACAAAAGTTTTTTTGCATGTGTAGCTTTCAATGTCTTAAGGTTTTAACTATCTTTAGGGTTTAAAAATAAACAATTATTATGTCTGTCAAATTTAAGTTTAAACTGTGTATATGTGAATGATTGAATTTTATATAACATCCGTGTTTTGGAAATGTTGCATTTTACTGCTTTTACTTGTTCAGTATACTAAATGTCGGTCAGGTATAAGAGATTATGCTGGGCATTGAGGTTGCAAAATGAGTAAAATGAGATCCATAGCCTTTGAAGAACTCAGATTGAAAATTGCCCTACTTCCCCATTGGTCTATATTAGAATTTCAGCGCCGTTCTCTTTGCATTTCCGATACAATTTCAATTGACAGTGGTTCCCAGCACTTTCACTTAGCCTCCAGCTTAGTAATTTTGAATGATTGATTTACAAACAAAAAGTTAATTTCCTTGACCCATCTATTTAAGGAAGGTGTTCTCAGTTTCTGGATTAGTTCTTCATTTCATAATGTTTTGGTAGTCTGTAACTATTTGGTTCTTCATACATATATTACATTTGTACATATAATATACAACTAAGGTTCAATTGCTTTTGTAAATGGCAGAGCCAAGAAAGAGGGCCTTTTCTTCTGAGCTTCTAATCTACTTAAATTTATCACAAACTAAGTCTGTTGTCTGGGTCATTTCTGAGATGGATTTTATTGATTGGTTTTCCTCCCTTCCAATGTAGGTTGATATTTTTCTGATTTTTTGCATGCTAGAAAATTTTCAAATGGATGGCAGACATTGTGAATTTTACCTTGTTGAATGATGAAAAGTTTTATATTCTTATAAATATTCTTGAGTTTTGTTTTGGAACACAGTTCAGTTACTTGGAAATTGGTTTATCTTTATAGGATCTGATTTTAAGCTTCGTTAGCCTGGACCAGAGCAGTCTATAGTCTAGGGCTAATTTTCCCTCAGTACTGACACAATAGCCATGTGCATTCTCTGTCCAGTGCCTTGTGAAATACAAGATGATGGAAAGGAACAAACTATTCCGGACCCTAGTGAGAGCTTGGCCGCTTTCGGGTGGTTCGTTCTGGGCCTTGGGCAATTTCTTTACAAAGTGGTAGAGGTGATCAGCTCGTTGTCTAAAGCCTCCAGAGGGGACCTGCGAAGATCTCTGAAGGTCTTTCCTGCGAAGCCCCCTCCTCTCTAGACCTTGTTCGCCTTCCCCGGATTTCCAGCTCTGTCTCTGTGGCTCAGGGGCGCTGTGGGTTTCCACTTGGGTTCTGTTCTCCCTGCTCTGCAGCTTAGAGGCGCTCCCCATGGCAGCCTTGCTCCTTTGTTTCCTTTCTTTCAGGGTCACTGTCAGGGGTTGCCCAAAGTCCGATGTCTAAGAACTATTGTTTTGTGTTTTGCCTGATTTTTCAGTTGTTTCAAGAACGACGGTAAATCTAGTTCTTATTAATCTATCTTGGCCTTATTTGGAAGACTTATAATACCGTGTCGATGACTGCATAGTAATTTTTAATGCAGAATATCATAATTTATTTAACCAGTTTATTATTTGGGGGTACTGTGGTGAACATTCTTTGCAGATAAATTTTGTGTACCCATGATTAGGCAGATTCTTAGAAAATCAAGGTAAATGCACACACTTTCCTTTGAAGGTTTGTACAAATATGAATAACAATAAAAGTACAAATAGCCCATAAATATTCAGCAGTTATACTCTTGTTTATGGCCTTACATATATTTCCTCATTTAATCTTCAGAACAACTTTGAGGTAGATCTTACTATCTATTCTTTTTACAGATAAGGACTTGAAGGATGAGAGGGTTAAATCGCTTGCTCAGGGTTATGCAACTAGGAAATGTCAGAGCAAGGAGTCGGGTATAAGCAGTAGGACTCTGGAGCCCTCAGCACCCTCACCGCCCTCAGGGGACCCTCACCACCGTCAGAGCAGCTGTTTTCAAATCAGCGTGCCGCAAGGGTGTTCTCAACATGCAGTGCCTGACTATTTAGTCAGGGGCACGGACCCCTTTTCCCTTCGGCTTTCAAATTAAAAAGACAATGGCCAAAACAACAATGGCTGTCTGGAGTGAATGAATCAAAATTAAACCTATTTTTCAGTCACATTGGGGAAAAATATATTTTTTGGTGTGCCTCAGAATTTTTGTAATTAGTTTATGTGTGCGATGAGATGAAAAAGGTTGAAAATCGCTGCCTTAAAGTATGGGAATATTGAAAATGGAAGTGACCTATAGCCATGTATCAGTTACTTACTGCTGTTGTAACCGTTTATCACAAATTCTGTGTCTTCAAAGAACACAATTTCATTATCTTACAGTCCCGGAAGTCAGAGATCTGAATGGGTTTCACTGGGCCACCATCAGGGTGTTGGCAGGGCCGTATTCCTTTCCAGAAGGTCCAGGAGAGAATTCCTTTTCTCGCTTTTGCCAGTTTATGGAGGCTTCCCACATAGTGTGGCTCGAGGCCCCTTCCAGCCTCACCCCCAGCAGTAGCTGATGTCTGTCTCTCACTGCGTAATTCTGCTCTGCCTCTTTCTTCTAACTTCACCTCCAGTGATGGCTGATACCTGGAGTCCTTCTCTCATTGTGCGGCTCTGCTCTGCCTTTTTCCTCCCACTTACAAGGACCCTTGAGATTACATTGCACCCAAGGACAATCTAGGATGATCTCCCCCCTATTTTAAGGCCAGCAGATTAGCAACTTTAATTCTATCTGCAATCTGAATTCCCTTTGCCATGTAATTTAACACTCACGGATTTGGGGGATTAGGAGGTGGATGTGTCTGGGGCTGTTATTCTGCCTGCTACAAGCCATGAGGCCAGTTAGAAGATATTTAATGAAAGAATTAATTAACAAAGACCTATTTTACAATTTTTTGACCTTACATTATAAAAAACATGTTTGAGTGTCTTATCTTTTAGCAGAAAAATAATTTCTGCTCAGTCTCTTCTCTCTGCTTCTCATGCTAAGAATTATTTAGTGGTCTAGTGTAAAATGATTCAAATTGGGCTCTTTGAAACTTATGATTTCAGATTTTTCAATAATGTATGAGTATACTTAAATGATTTAAATAAACTCAACACTTTTTGAAAAAAACAACACAATTTTCATTCTACAGTTATTTAGTAAGCCCCAGCCCTATTCCAGGCATTGTGTTGGCTACTTTTTATATGTTATCACATTTTATCCTCGAGATAATCTTACGATGTTACTGGTGACATCTTAATTTATAGATGAAAAAACTGGACTCAAGGTACAATAGCTTATAAGTCACAGACCTGAGACTTGAAGACAGATTTGAGAAAAGGTATTGAGAAAAGATTTTTTAAAAAGTCATGATTTTGTTATATAATCCAATATTTTTACTTGTTTTAATAATTATTTATATAATATTGATTATAAAATAATTTTATATAATTTCAAGTTAAATCTGTAAGTCATCTCAGATATTGGAATATTGCAGGAATCAGTACATTTAAAAAATCAGGTAATCTGATTTAAAAAGTGTTAAGTATGTTTCATTTTGTAAAAATGCTGTTAACTTTGCTGCACTATATCATGTGCTTTCAGCACTTTCTTAATGTTACTCATGTGGTTGTATCACTTACTGAATTGAGACATGATGACTCAAAAACTGAATTCATGAGTTTCTGCCATCAGACAAGTGAGCCATTTATGAAGGAGAGGAATTAGGTAGTTTTCATCTTTGTTTTTGGCATTAGTCCTTTGTTTCTCAGTTCCAGTGTTGGACAAAATAAATCTTTTGGAAGTCAGCTTTCAGATGTAAGTCTCTTTGCTAAAGTGGGGAAAGCACTGGATGTGGAGTCAGGAGAACTGGGTTCAAGGCCTGACCCTGTCATCTACTATCATAGTAGTCTTAGGCAAGTTACCTTTGTCTTAGGCAGTTTTCTCATCTGTAATATGTGTACATCTATATTGCTGGCATGCTGATTAATAAATATGATAATGAGCAATGAATTTAAGAGTACTTTATAAATCGTAGTCAGTTTGTCGTTTAATAATGTTTTTACTCTACGGTTTTGTTTTTAAAGTTTTAGAACTAGAAGGCGCTTTAATCAAGTTTTAACAAGTTAACAGTTATAGAGGCCCAGATATAAAGTTTACACAGCTTTTTAGTGACATGGTCTAAAAGAGATTACCTAATCTTATTTCATTTTTTAAATTCTTTTTTTAAATCTTTAAAAAATATTTTATTAATTTTTAGAGAGAAGGGAAAGGAGGGAGAAAGAGAGGGAAAGAAACATCAATATGTGGTTGCCTCTTGTGTGCCTCACACTGGGGACCTGGCCTGTAGCCCAGGCATGTGCCCTGACTGGGAATTGAACCTGCAACCCTTTGGTTTGCAGGCCGACACTCAATCCACTGAGCCACACCAGCCAGGGCTTAATTCTTTTCTTATATAACTGTTCTTAACTCATTTTTAAGCAGACTTGCCCTAACATTTGTGAGTCCCAGGAAAAGAGTACACATGGAAGCTCTTATACTGTGTCAAAGTAATTAAATGTACAATATATGAAGTCAGTAAACTTTTAAATATGTTCTATCCTTCTTCCTTGACAAAAAGAAGTACTGGCTTGAATTTAGAATTCTTAGACTTTCTGGAATTCCACATTCAGAGTGTGGCAGAAGTGGGCCATTCAACATTCTGTTTCAAGCCCGGTTCCATCCTGCACCTCCAGGAGTCTCATGATCGCATCTGAACTTCTCAGCCTACGTACATACCCAAGCTTTACCTTTTCCTCCCCATCTCTCTGGCCTAAGCACACACATACGGGCAATATGTGTTCCTTGCCAAACACAGACTTCCTCTCAAAAGAAAAAAACCTAGGGAATAGACCCTGGCAGCCTCTGCAAGTGAAAATGAGACAGTTTTAGGTAAAGAGAGCTGTTGTGTACCTGGAGCATGTGCTAGGAGAAGGGAGGGATAGTACACCCTTTTATCACTGGGGAATGGTGTGGCAAAGGAGCCAGACCTTCTAAATTGTGCAGCCCAAAGAAGGAACCCCTCTTGCCTGATCTAAAGGAAGCTGCTTTCTTCTTAAGCAGTGGCACAGAGGTGTGAAGTTAGTTGGTAAGAGCTGTTAATTTAGTGAGGGGTATAGGTAGTGTGTTGGTGATGAGGAGAATGATTTTTCTGTCTATGGAAATCATTATCATTATCTAATCAACTAGATTCCATTTCTACCAGTTCAAATATTGTTGATTTATGAAATACTTTAGGAGTTTGTGGATGACTGTGTAGTTTAAAATAGTCTTGAAAACAAAGCTCTGTTCTTGGGGTTCCAGACTTGAAAGCGATAATGTCCTGCTAATGTGTATTGTGTGTTACAGTCAATGAGTTGTTAGTTACTATGGCAGTTTGATCAGGGCAAGCTGTTTTTTCTCAGTGTTTTTAATGAAAAATACTCAGTATCTGCAAAAGTATATAAAGTGAAATAAATGAAATAATAGTAAATAAACGTTCTTTTTACTTAAATAGTTGTTAACCTTTTGCCATATTTGCTTTATTTTTATTTGTAGATGAATACATAGATTTTGTTGGTTCTGGCTGTGTGATTTGAAGGTAAATTGGGAGTCATCATGAGAACTTATCTCTAAACGCTTCATCATAGAATAGATCCCATAAGAATGAGGGGATTCTTTCAACCATTATTACACCCAAGATAATAATTCCACGTATCATCTCAAATCTAATTTGTACGGTAGCTCCTCTTTACCCATAGTTTCACTTTCTACAGTTTCAGTTACCTGCAGTTAGCCTTGGTCCAAAAATATTAAATAGGAAACTCCAGAAATAAGTACTATATTTTGCCATGTATAACGCACACATTTTTGCCCAAATTTTTGAGGGAAAAATGAGGGTGTGCATTATACATGGGTAGTACTAATTCCATACCTATATACATATTTTTAATTCTTTTATATATTCTTATGAGTTAGATGTGTAACTCTAGAAAGCAGTAATGATATCTGTATGCAAAATAATACCCTGGAATATGATAATTTGTTTGTTTCTAAATATAAACATGAATAAATAATTGCAGTAATAAATTAAATGAAAAAAATTTTTTTCCTGAAAGTTTGGGCCAAAAACATGGGTGTGCATTGTATATGGCAAAATCCAGTCATCCGTAAATTTCAAATTGCACACCATTTAGAGCAGTACTATCAAATCTCTCTCGGGTTCACTCTGTCCCACCTGGGATGTGCATCATCCTGTGTCCAGCAAAAGCAAAACCCAAGTAAATGATGAAACTGGGATTAGAACCCAGGGCTAGCTGACTCCAAAGCCCATTTCCTGAATCACACCATTATGTTGCAAATAGCTTTCAGTGCCATGGTAATTTAGGGACTGAATTCAGCATATTTTTATTTATTTATTTATTTATTTTATTTCTTTATTTTTAGAGAGGGGGAAGGGAAGGAGAAAGAGAGGGAGAGAAACATCAATGTGTGGTTGCCTCTCACATGGCCCCCACTGGGGACCTGACCCGCAACCCAGGTCCTGACTGGGAATCGAACCACGACCCTTTGGTTCACAGCCTGCGCTCAATCCACTGAGCCACACCAGCCAGGGCTTGAATTCAGTATATTTAGTGTCTTCAGTCAGTAGTGAACTTGGGTGAGGTTTTGTGGTTTTATTTTATTTTATTTTATTTTTTATATATTTTATTGATTATGCTATTACAGTTGTCCCATTTTTCACCCATCATTCCCCTCCACCTTGAACACCCCCTCCCACCCACATTCCCCCCTTTAGTTCATGTCCATGTGTCATAAGTTCTTTAGCGTCTACATTTCCCATACTATTCTTGCCCTCCCCCTGTCTGTTTTCTATCCACTATCTATGCTACTCATTCTCTGTACCTTTCCCCCCCTCTCCTCCTCCCACACCCCTATTGCTAACCCTCCATATGATCTCCATTTCTGTGGTTCTGTTCCTGTTCTAGCTCTTTGCTTAGTTTGCTTTTATTTTAGGTGCAGTTCTTAATAGCTGTGAGTTTGCTCTTTTCACTGTCATATTTTTGATCTTCTTTTTCTTAGATAAGTCCCTTCAACATTTCATATAATAAAGGCTTGGTGATGATGAACTCCTTGAACTTGACCTTATCTGAGAAGCGCTTTATCTGTCCTTCCATTCTAAATGACAGCTTTGCTGGATACAGCAATCTTGGATGTAGGCCCTTGACTTTCATGACTTGGAATATTTCTTTCCAGCCCCTTCTTGCCTGTAAGGTCTCTTTTGAGAAATCAGTTGACAGTCTGATGGGAACTCCTTTGTAGGTGACTGTCCCCTTATTCCTTGCTGCTTCTAGAATTCTCTCCTTCAATTTAATCTTGGCTAATGTAATTACAATGTGCCTTGGTGTGTTCCTCCTTGGGTCCCACTTCTTTGGGACTCTCTGAGCTTCCTGGACGTTCTGGTAGTCTATTTCCTTTGCCAGATTGGGGAAGTTCTCCTTTAGTATTTGTTCAAAGAAGTTTTCCACTTGTGGCTCTTCTTCTTCCCCTTCTGAGACCCCTATAATTCGAATGTTGGGACGTTTAACCATGTCTTGGAGGTTCCTAAGCCTCTCCTCATTTTTTTGAATTCTTGTTTCTTCCTCATTTTCTGTTTGGTTGTTAGTTTCTTCCTTCTGGTCCACTCCATTGATTTGAGTCCCAGTTTTCCTTTCATCTCTATCAGTTCCCCATGCATCTTCCTTCATTTCACGTATTGTAGCCTGCATTTTTTCATCGAATTTGTGAGCAAAATCAACCAATTCTGTGAGCATTTTGATGACCAGTGCTTTGAGCTGTGCATCTGATAGGTTGGCTATCTCTTGGTCGCTTAGAAGAATTGGCTCTGGGGCTTTTATTTGTTCTCTGGTTTGAGCCATTTTTGGTGGGTTTTTTTGTTTTGTTTTGTTTCGGTTTTAGTCTGGTCGCGGCTATTACGTAGTGAGGGGTGGAGCCTTAGGTGTTCCTCAGGGCGGGGCAGCCCAGTCGCTGGGTTGTGATGCTATAGGTGGAGGCGGGGTCTGAGAAGGAAGAATGGCGCCTGTTCTGCTCTCTCCTGGACTCCGGTCCCTTCCGCCGCTTCCCCTTAGCCTGGATTATCTGTGCACGCACGCGTGCTGTTACGTAGTGAGGGGTGGAGCCTCTGGCGCTCCCCAGTGTGGGGCAGCCCAGTCGCTGGGTTGTGACGCTGTATGTGGGGGCGGGGTCTGAGAGGGAACAATGGCGCCTGCTCCGCTCTCTCCTGGATTCAGTCCCTTCCGCCACTTCCCCTCTGCCTGGACCGTCTGCATGCGCGAATGTGGGACCCCCTGGTCAGCCAGCCGCCTTGTGCGGCCTCGCTGGGTCTGCACAGTTGCCCCACTGTGCCCGGGGACCGCCAGCCGCCGCCTGTGCACCTGGGAACCGCCAGCCGCTGCTGTTTGCGTTCCCGTTCCCGGGTCCGCACCTCCACTTTTTCCTGCCGCGACTCCGCCCTCTTACCGGGCTGGATGAATGGTTGTTGGACTTCCGTACAGTTCAATTTTCTTTAAGTTCTGGTTGTTTTCTTGTTTCTAAATATTTGTTGTCCTTAATTTTGGTTGTGAGAGGAGGCACAGTGTGTCCGCCTACGCCTCCATCTTGGCCGGAAGTCCAGGTTTTGTGGTTTTAAAAATACACTTTTATTTGGACTCAAAAGATGACCTTTTGAACAATACAGCATTGAAAAAGCCATACAAACTGATATAAAATAGACAGTTAAATATTTCATACTTTTATATCATGTATGGCTTTTTTATAAATAAAGAATTTGTCTCTATGTATTCAGATGTCTATTGAAATCACTTAGCAACCTTAATTCTAAAAATCTGATCCTGTTACCGCTATACGTAATCATTTATTGATTTCCTAATCCCTTCAGTGTAAAGTCCAGATATCTTAGCCTGACTTGTGACACTTTTGATAATCTAACCCATTGCCTTTCAGTCTTTATTGCTTGTCATTCTTCCAACATGCATCTAGTTTTCTTATCATGCTAATCATCACTTCATCTGTAAATATTTCACTTTATGTACCTAATACACAATGATGTTGTATTTAAACAGTTGCAAAATTAGTTTGTCACTTAGAAATAACAGTAATTCCTTCATAATCAAATATCCAGTCAAAGTTAAAATTTCCTTAGTAGCTTAATAAATGTATTTTTACAGTTAATTTGTTGAGGTCAATATCAAAAGAAGGGCCAGATATTACAATTGATTGATACGTATTTTAAGTGTTCTGCTTTTTCCTCCTATTTTCACTTAAGTCTCTTAACACATTTAGTCTTCAGTCTCTTTTAATCTGTAGTTCCCCTTCTTTGTTTTGTTTCTTATAATTTTTTTGCTAAAGAAGCTAAGTCATTTGTAGAGTTTCTTCCCACATTCTGGATGTTGTGGATTACATTCCCATGATATCTTCTAACAAGTTCTTTTCTCTGTGTTTCCTATAAGTCATATAACAAATTTTTATTTTTTAAAATACAGAACCTTTATGAATGTCTACTGTTTTCCTGTACTGCTCTGTGGGTGATTAAGATAAAGACAATACTTTTCATAGTATTACCGTTTTAATGTAAAATTCAAGAATTATGACACTAAAAAAATTAAGGTCCTGGTTATCCGCAAGTAGAAACCTGGGTCCTTCACGTGTCGCAAGGTGAGAGTAAGCCTTTTATTGGGAGCATGGCAGCCTACCGATGTGAAGCGAGTGACATAAAACAATCCTTTCACTTTCATCAAAAACCGTGAGAGCATGTCTAAGGGTGAAACTCAGAATCTGCTCTCGGATCAATTTTTACCCCTTATTTCTCGTTAAAAGCAAGTCTTTATTGGTAGCTTGTGGAGAAAAACATTATGTGCATTAAATAAAAAAACAAAAGAAATCACCACACTGATGTTTCAGACAATCCTGAAATTAACTACAAATTTATTATTTTTGGAAGGTTGGTTGAATAAGAACTTTTAAGTAGATAATTATAATTCTTCTTGAGGAGATTAAAAACTAGCACACTGGCTTACTATAAACAGTCTAAGGGAACTAAAAGGCCTTATAAGTTATCTTTATAATATCAAATTACGATGAGATACTTTGCTTTCGACTGCAGAGAGTTTAACCCTTTCCTTTTACCACTCTCTCGATACTCATCTTACACATTCTGGTAGTGTCATTTTGTTTTCCATCGTTACCTCCCCTTCATCTGGAAGCTCCTTAAACTTGGTGTTCTGGGGCTTCACTAGTGGTTCTTTCTGTTACTGTCTTCCACATTGTGTGCCCAAGGCATGCTGTTTCTATTCTGTTTCACATTCTCTTCCAATGGAACCTCCATCTACTTGGTTCCAGGCCTGAAGCCCAAAGAGTCCTGCCTCCTGAGAAAGGTTGGAAGATTTTTAGCTGCAATGCAGTTTAATGTATATTGTTGGAAATTCCTTGTTCCATGTTTTATTCTTACTAAGGAATTATATCTGTTTTATTATTTGAGACCTTTTATACCTTAATATTGTATATATATTTTTCCCAACAGAGGAACCTATGCTCTATAGTGGTTGTGATCATTCTTCCCTTTGTTTTGGAAGTTTATAATTTCCACTTAAGTCCACACATGGGTGATTCAATAATTTTAAGTATTTGTATGAAAGTATTTAAAATAGATGAATTCCCTAATGTGCGTGGGTGGGGGTAGAATGGGCGAAAATTATTTCACCAAGAGGGAAGAGAATTGAGTCCCCACTCAAATTTTAACACTTTTAATTTCTTGCCAGAATTTCTTTGCTCCCTTCTCGTGAAGGGAAAGAGGAAAGCAGGTGGTATGAAAACTTTCTAATTCTGTAAGAGTTAACATTTATAAGGACTAGATGCCATCCCTTTTCGTTCTGTTCTGTTTCACTTTTCTTTTAATTTTTTTGTTTGCTTTTTTTAAAAATGATTTATTTATTTATTTTTGGATAGACGGGAAGGGAGAGAGAAAGAAAAGGAGAGAAACATCAATGTGTGGTGGCCTCTCGTGTGTCCTGCATGGGAGACCCCCCCAGTCTGCATCCCAGGCCCGTGCCCTGACTGGGAATCGAACCAGCAACCTTTTGGTTTGCAGGCCGGTACTCAATCCACTGAGCCACACCAGCCAAGTCCTGTTTCACTTTTTAATGCTAGTCTGGATCCACTAAATGTATATCACATCTTGCTATTAGGTCATGACCTATGGTTTAAAAACATTCATACCATAAATCCTTGAGTTTCTTCAATATTGAAATATGTCCAGAGCTTCCATATATTTCTCATGGTTGCTATCAAAATAATTAATGCACTACCTGATACCATCTTTACATTTTGCTATAGTTTCTTTTTCTTAGAAATTTTGGACGTGATATTAATATACGTACTTTTGCCTTCTTTTGTATTTTTTTTAAGTTTTTATTTATCTAGAGAGAGGGGAAGGGAGGGAGAAAAAGAGAGGGAGAGAAACATCAGTGTGTGGTTGCCTCTCACATGGCTCCACTGGGGACCTGGCCTGCAACCCAGTCATGTGCCCTGACTGGGAATCGAACTGGTGACCCTTTAGCTCACAGCCTGAGCTCAATCCACTGAGCTACACCAGCCAGGGCTTGTATTTTTTCTTATTTAGCATATTCTTATTTGGCATATAGGTTCTTTGGGACCAAGGCCTTTCCTTTATTTTTCATTTTTAAAAAACTAGTATTTTGAGACTGACAAACTTACGCAAAAATCAAAAGTGAAATAAAAGAAATTCTCTCACTTTGCAAAAAATTGGAGAGTGAAGTGCAAGGCTTATGGTCCATCACCCCCAAAGACGTTAATATATATTTTCTATGGATAAGGCAGAATATTTCCCTACATAACTACAGTGTAATCATAACAAGTGGGAAATTCAGCAGGACTGTTGTGACTGAGAGGAAGAAAACAAAACTAAACTCAACTAAGTAGCTTTGACAGAATTTGATGAGTGCTTATATAAGGGGGAAAACAGAGAAAGAAATGTAACATTGAAAAAACCTTTTTGTATGTTGTAAGTATGTGTGAATTGGGAAATGATCTACATTGAAAATGTCTAGTTTCTTAACTCATTGTTGATGTTCTGTGGGAACATGGTTTTAAAATATTGTGTCCTAATGAAAGAAATATTTAATCATAGATTATTGTTTACTGTTAAGATTTAATGTTAAATAATTAGGATTTTGAGTCAACTGATAGAATCTATTGGAAAGCCTCACAGAAGTGAGATATTTTAGAAATCATTCTACCTTCTATGGATAGTGTCGGTGAGTTAAGGGTTTTGAATGAGAAGAGCTCAAAAATCCACATCATAAATCTCTGCCCTGACCTCTCTGAGGTTCCAGTCCCAAATTTCCAGTTACCAGAGCTCTCCATTTCAAACTCAGTGTGAAAAGAATTAAACTTGTCATGCACACATACACACCCTTTGTCAACTAGATTTCCTATTTCTTTTACCTTCTGTGCCGATACTTATTCTAGAAACCAAGTATTCATTCTTCCTGTTCAGACATACCCCTCCATATCTAGTTGATTTCTATATCTTGGAAAGGGAAAAATCTTAAATTTCATCTGGACTTTATTGCTAGTATCTCTGCAATTTTGAGGATGTCACTTTCTTTTGTGTGCAAATTAATCTTTGTAAATTATGGTATTTAAACCAAATATGATATAATGTTTACAAGCATGCTTTCCATAATGAGGCTCTCTTGCCTTTTTTTCCCCTCTCATTTGAGGACATGTTCGTTGATTTTTTTAGAGAAAGGGTAAGAGAGAGAGGGTGAAACATTGATGTGAAACAGAAGTATTTATTGGTGGCCTCCTGCACAAGCCCTAAAGGGATCAAACCCACAACCTAGGCATGTGCTCTTAGGCAACCTAGGTGTCCTGGACAAAGCTCCAACCCACTGAGCCACACCAGCCAGGGCATGTTACTCTGTTTGGGGATCTTTGATGCCTAAAAAGAAAGAAATATTTAAAGGATTCTTTGATAAGAGGTATCAGGTGACTTGCCAAGACCAAATGAAAAAATGGTATTATAATAAAAGAGGTAAACTTAAATGATGAAGCAGTGAAAATTATGTTTTGGCAATTAAGGGCAGTACTTACTAAAATAGTCTCATTTTTATGGAAGAAAAAGTTGTGGACTTGCTACTTATTTACTTTTAGCAAGAAACTAAAGCTAAAATTTTGTCTGAAAAATTCAGCAGTTCAATTAAAATAAGAATGTGAGGAGTAAAGGTCAGAAAGATTTATGAGATTTTTACTTTAGGAAAATTAATTAATGTATTCAAGTTTAAGGAAACTTTTAAGTGTAGTTAGTAATTCCTTATAGCAGCTCTCCTGCATTCATTTAAAATTTGTTTTCAGAATTTAAATGAAAAGAGTTTAATTTCTCTTTTAAAATTTCTCTTTTAACACTGTTAGCTTATTGTTAGAAGAATCATAAGAGACCTTATCTAATTTCTTCAATAGAAGTCACTTGTTTTGTGTTCATTTGCATGACCTGCTCTTTAACCCTTCGCTCACCTTCAGCTATTTTTATATTTTGAATATTTTAGAGTATCATGAGGAAAAGTGTTGTTTTCCAGTAAAAAATGAGTTGGATTTGGCTTTTTATTACTAATAGCTACATAAAGCCATTTCCCCACCATTTTAGTTTTTAGGTGATTTTTAAAAGTTAGGTTTTTAATGTATATTTTTAAACACTCGGCTGCAGGAAATGGCAGGGTGAGGGTTAACGTGCTACATGGAGGGAAGAACAGTCCATTGGGGGTTAAATTGCAGAGTCTAATGGAATAATAACTGGTAGCACCATCTGCTGGCCTACTTCCGCAGAAGGAGTCAGTATTTTTAACGACATCTCTAATATTCATGCTGATGCATTTTGATGCTTTGTGCATTCATTTCTTTCTCTGCTTTGTTGGAATCTGGCTATCTGCTTATAGCTGTTGAGGGAACTCAGTTCTTTACGAAGAGTTTACAGCCTTTTTCATATCTAAATAGGATGAACAGTGGAGATAAACTTGCCAAGGCAGAAATGTGTTGATCAATCACAATGTGTGTTTGTGGAGGGTTGTGCATCTCTTGGTTGCAGCTTGCTAAATAGGCCATTTAGGAATCTTCTTTCAATGCTTTTTTCTTGAGCACTGCCTGGGGTGGTGAAAAAGCAGAGGGCAAGCCTTTGTCTGACGCCAAAAATGTCTTCAGTGAAGAGGCCAAGAGGAAGGGTAAGTGAAAGCCTGAATGAGTGGGAGGAGGAGGGGTTCTTTGGGCTAAAAGGCTAATGGGATTGAATAACCTTCCTTATTACTGGCTGCTGCTGCGGGAGTCGTACTGCATCGCCATCTTGAGCTTGTTGCTGTTTTCCCCAGTCTTGGTTATTTGTTATAGCCTGTAGGCCTTAAGGTGGCATTTTAGTGAGCGATTCTAGACCCTCCTTCCTTTCCCAGTGCTGCAGCACTGCTCTGAAACCTTTGATGAGGCAGGTATAGAAAAGATATCCAGTGAAGCACACTGGAATCAGCATGAGAATGGGTTTGGAAATTCCTGGTGGTTTTTTCCTTTGCTATATTCAGAGGCATGTTTACGGGTAAGAGCATAACAGAACTGTGATCTAAGTATATGTGGATGAATGTGTGTTTGAAAAGGGTATTCTTTTAAAAATGCCGTTGTTCTGCTTCCTGTGATACTGCTAAAGTATTAATAATGTTAACGGAAAACTATAAAACTTGGGTTTTTTTTTTTTTTCAAAATTGCTTGAGCAAAATAATTATGATATAGAAAGAAAAAATACACTTAACTCTTTCACAGAAGAACTAAAACTTTCTCTAATTTTAACTATGGGAATGTCTGTTTACTAACTAGCTTTGTCGCTGCGTAGATTGCACATTCAAACAATTTTTGTGAGTTCAGGTTCTAGTTCTAGTTTCTGGTAAAGCAGAGGCTTTATTATTCTAAAAATCATAATAAACTATAAGGAGTAGTCATTCTATATTAAAAGTGCTATTTTAAATGTATTAATAATTTTCAGAGTTCTGGAGTGAAGAAGAAAGACCTTTTTTTAATTACAAATATTTACAGGATAAAATTTTAATCAATTGTATTTACAGGGCAAAATTGGAATCAACGAAGTAATCAAGAATGCTATGACAATATCAGTGAATCTACATTATCCTCCTTTAAACTTCATCTTTAAAGGCAGTATTTGAGCTTTTATTTTATACCTACACTAATTTCTAGACTAGCAAAATGTTTTGATTTTAAATTTGTCACACTCATATGTTTGGTTATATATTTTACTTCTTTAAGCCTAATTTAAAATTCTCAGATGTTTATGTTAATTGTTTTTTATGTACTCTGGTATGTTGTATAAATGATATCTCGGTTTCTCTAGCCTCCATCTTCCAAGAAGAATGATGGTTCTGGGACATATACTAAGTTGCAGAATACCCAGGTGAGGATCATGTCTGAGAAGAAGCAGAGAAAAAAGGTGGAATCAGAAAGCAAGCAAGAAAAAGCCAATCGTATAATATCAGAGGCCATAGCCAAAGCAAAGGAGCGTGGGGAGCGCAATATTCCACGAGTCATGAGCCCTGAAAACTTTCCTAGTGCTTCAGTTGAAGGAAGAGAGGAAAAGAGAGGTCGAAGAATGAAAGCTAAGCCAAAGGACAAAGAGAGCAAAAAAACAAGAACTTGTTCTAAGTTAAAAGAGAAGACAAAAATTGGGTAAGTTGTCGGAATCAAATTTAATTCCTTTGATTTGTGTGTGATCTGTTTACCACTTTGGAGTTTTCCATTGTTAGATACTGTGTACAGTCTGTTTCTGTTTTGAATGAATTAGGTAATATTCCAGGATCTACTAAATTTTACCATCCTGTGAACATAGCTTTTTTTACACTAATATCAGTAAAAGGAATTTAAAAGGAAAATATTAGTAAAAGGAATTTAAAAGGAAAATACAAATAAATAAATAAATAAATAAATAAAACAGAAAAAGAGAAACTAACAAAACCACCCATATTGCTGTTCCAGTTTCAAATGTACTTTCTTTACAGAACGTGCATTACATTTTTTTATGATTTTTTTTTAACTGCTTAGTTGTACTCCACTGGGCACCTTATACTTTGGAAACGTGAGTTACAATATTTTCTCATAACCTTGGACTAAATGGAATGGCAAGAAAACTAATACTTGTCTAATCAATGATAAGCAGCCCTTTGCTCTGAGAGTCTTTCTGATTTAAATCATGTAATAAAGAGGCCAGGTGAGGTTTGATGGTCCACGAGAGTTATAAGGACAAAGAATTGCTCTGGGAGGATACATTAACCCTAGGTATTTTTATTTGACAAATCATCTACTACATTTTCAAAAAATAAAATGTAATGTTATTTGTTCTATATGAATGTTTGTTTTGCATGCAAGGGTAAAACTAACCTAAGGACAGTATAGTGTAGAATTGTTTTTATAAGAATATTTGGTCATTTGCAAACTTTGTATGAAATATTAGGGAAAGTATTTACTTTCCTTTTTTCCATACAAGAAAGTACCCAATAAAGAATTCTCCTATAATGAAAATCTTCTTTTGCTTAAGAAGTTATTAATACACTAGGTAGATATTAAGAACTAAAACAGTTTTATAAAAAATTAATTCTCAGCATTTTAAATACAACCACTAAACTGAATTATATTGTTAGGTCCTGATGCCTTTCAGTCTAAACCATTAAATAACATGGTCTCTCTTGCAATAATAGATCAATAATTAATATTATTGATTTTATATTTTATTTGTAGACAGCTAAAATGAAATTTGAAAGATAACTTTCTACTTCTTTTATATTTAAAGGTTTTTTATGAAAATATCTTATTTTTCCAATACTGTATCTAATTTTAATTTATGAAACCCCATATTTAATCTTTTAATATATTGAAAGTTAACATAATTGAAGTCAGAGATATAGACAATGCAGTGTACTTTTAAAAGGGTATTTAAAAACAACACATAAAACGAGGAAATTTTTAGGTAAACTTAAAAAGTTACAGCAAGTTTAAATCTGAGGGTTGGGAGGACAGCTAGAGACAAAAGATAGCAGAAGTGAATTGGGTTCAAGAAAAAATCGATGTACATAAGGGAAATTAGAAATGGTTAAATTATAGTAGAGAAACATGGATTTTGAAAGATGTAAATTGATAAGGGATGGAACAGTAATTTTTTGCAGTTGAGTATCTGATTCATTCTGTGATATTTGTAGTTTTGCTAGAAATAGATTATTAACAATAAATTATTTTAATGTTGCACAGCATTGATCAATTTAGTATTTGTTCCAGAAATAGCATTCTTGAGTAAATAAGGTGAAAATTGTACTGGAAAGATAACATTAATATTATTGATAATACATATAGTATATATGGCAAGATACTGAAGAGTTGATAAAAACTATTGTTTGAGGGTATAGGACTTTCTGATAGAGAACTTTATAAATTGTAGGCAGGTAAGTACAATTGAAGCTTGCCTATATGTTGTTATTAAGGTATTAAAATAAAACAGTTCCTTGATCATCTTTATCAAAGGTTATTATCATTTTGGAGGAAAATGTATACTTGGAAATGAAATTCATATATAATCTAGAGTTGCTACATTAGTTGAAATATTTTGTATCTGTGATTTCCAGTAAGCCATATTTTAAATTTTGAATTTGCCAAGTTTTTAAGTTTTGTGTGAAGAGTCATCATTTAAATAGCTTAGTTGCATCATTTTAATTAGTAGCATTTTGTGATGTAGTAAACATTTTCTTGTAAAATTTTGGATGAATTAGGCTGTTGTTAATCTCAAATGATTGATAGCAGGTAAAACTGAAGAATATATTCTGGAACTTAACCATCAATAATAATGTGAAACATAAATTTTAAAAGTAACTAAATTTATAAACAATAAATTATGGTTGCTACATAGTCAGAGTTGGTGTTTATTTAACCCACATATTTGATTTGATGTACTCTAGAAAGACTAATTTGAAGGAAACCGGTACTACCTCTGTCGCTTATAGATTAATGTCTTAACCATACAGGGAGTAGAGTGCCCTTTTCAGAGTGCTTTGGTGTAGTCTCATTTAATCTTTACAGCAGTTCTGTGAGTTAGATTGGGTGTGCAATATGATAACTTGGTTAAATTCTTTGACTTTGGAGCCAGTTGCATTTGTTCAAATTCCAGTTTTGTTGCCTACAAGAATTGTGACCCTGGACAAATACTTAACCTCCTTAACTTTTAGTGTTTTGTACATGAAAATGGGGATAATCATAATACTTGCCTTGTAGTACTATTTTGAGGATAAAATGATTTAGCAACATTTAAAGCAAACAGAACAGTACCTGTAATGTATTTAATAAATGTTAGCTATTGTTATTTTCTGAAAACATACATAGCATATAGCTGTTTCATGAAAAACCCAGGGCCAGGAGCCACACCCCTTCTTCTAGCCTAAACTCTTATTTCTCTGCCTAGGTTCTCTTTTCACTGAAGCTCTGTTCCTAAATAAGATTAGTTTTAAAAAATCAGACAAACAAGAACAGTTGTCACTTGTTAAGAGGGATAGTAAGCTAACTTTTTTTCTAAAAGATTTATTTTTAGAAAGGGGAAGGGGGGGAGAAAGAGAGGAAGAGAAACATCATGTGGGAGAGAAACATTGATCCCTTGCTTCTCGAATGTGTGCTGACTGGGATGGAACCTGCAACACGGGCATGTGCCCTGACTGGGAATCCAGCTGGCAACCTTTCGCCTTGCAGGATGATGCCCAGCCAACTGAGCCACACCAGTCAGGACAATAGGTTGATTTATTAATGTTTTTTTTCCTATGAGATTACCTGTGCTTGTCAGGTTAGCTGGAGTAGCATTTAGGACAGGTAAATTTTGTTTGAAATACACCTGGAGTTTGACAGTATTGCCCACGGTTATGTGGAAGGTTGTGTGGGTTGAAATAGAAGTGGCAGGTGTAATAGAGGTAGGACAGGAAACAACTCTTTTCTACTTTAATGTTTTCATGATATGGCAGTCAGGTTCTTACAAGCTGCCTTTCAAGTGGAATAGCAGGAATTTATTAAGTAATAGTAGGTACATAATAGATGCTCCATGAAGAGAAGGGAATGAATTTTGTGGAATGAATGTGTGAATAAAGGAGTGGAAGTTTAAATATTAAAAGATAACAGATGGTTGAATTTGATTTGTTAAATCAAAAACAAATGCCAAGCTAATCCTTCATGAAACCACAGAGACATAACTATGGTTTAGTGATAGTAGAAAGTTAAATTCTAAAATAACATTTATTTCAAGAATTCCAGTAGAATTGTCTTAAGGCTCTATTCAGTTTTAGATTATGTAATAGAATATTACATGATGAAACATTTTTAAATATATGGTTTATAACTTTGACAGTTAAATTATGTTTCCATCTTGTCAGTTAGAATTTGCTTCTTTGTGTTATAGATTATCAGACATAGGTGGAATACTTTTGATTCTTAATGTTCTTGAGTCCCTATAAATTTAATAACAATCCTTCATGATTAACATTTTTGTGAATTTATTGATAATTATTATATTTGTTATAGGAATGCTAGTTATCAGGTGCTAGAAGTAGCTTTTAAAGCAGAAACATTTAAATTAGGAAATACTTATCAAACCCAAGTAGAAAAATTAGGGATGTCATATTATAAAGAAAAACAATGAAACACTGAATAATCTGAAAATTATATTGTACCCTTTCTTGCTGTAGTCTTTTTGAACCCCCAAGAGGGAAGAAGGAAAATAACATTTGTTAATTAGCTACCAACATATATATATATGTATTTGTATGTATTAAATGAAACTCACATGTATGTTCACATGCATCTCTATAGAGGGGCATTTAGTCTAAATAAAATATAAGAGGAAAATAATGTAAATAAATAATATCTGAGGGAAAAACAAGATGAATTTAGAAATTGGAAATTATCGCTTTATTGTTCATGTTAATAAAGTGATAAATGAGATCCTGATTGCAAGCACTCGGGATAACAGGAATTTAGTATCTGTTAGGATAAACTGTAAATGTAGTGATTATTTAATTATTTCTTGGCATATGATAAAAAAGCAGTTTGAAAAATGTATGTATGAATTTGTTATGTATTTTTAATTATTAATAATATGCCATTAGCAGTCTTTATAAGTTCTACAATTTTTAAATTTCTAGCATATGAAACATTTCATTGATTTCATTCCTAACACTTAAACTTAAACTCAGTGAAAATCTGAAATGGGAGAGGAGGGAATAAGGCAACTAAATGGTAATGGAAAAATATAATGATTATATTCTTTATTATATTACCATTCTTTCTATATTCTTTATATATTATCATTCTTATTTCTATATTATCATCTTTATATGTATTTCTTTTATATTAAAAATATAAAAAGAAAGAAAATCTGAAATACTCATCTACAGAATGTACTACACATACATTATTAATATAAATTGAAGATTTATAGATCTATTTTTAAGATGTATACCTTTACATAAATTGTATTCGTAAGGTTTATCATTAGCAAACAATGTGCTTTATTTCTTTGAGTCTAAGATGCCATTGATTATAAGACAATTATGTGTTACCAGCAAAGAAAAAATATTTCCAACTAAAACCATGGTATATTGTTATTAGATGAATTTTGATATCATAGGTGTTGATATGTGGAAAAATGTATGTCTTAGAAGCATGAGGTGTAAAGTATTTGATTTCAATGTTCCTATTTGTCAATAATTTTTAACATAAACACCATTTTCTTTTTTAAAAAAATGTTTTTAAGAATAAAAATCAACTGTTGATATTGAATGTCAACTGTAATTGAAATATAAAATTAAAAAAGTAATTAAACTGCTGATAAATATGTTGACTATGATTAATCCTCAGCAACTTACATGAAACAACTAAGTAAATTCAACTCTTTGGAAAAAATGATGGCCACCTTTAAACAGGAAGTCATTTATAATCCAACTTACCAGAAACTGACAATATAATGTTAATTTTATAAATTTAAGGTTAACTACAACACAGAGGTTTTTAAAAACTTGATTGCTTTTTCCAGATGAGTTTAAGCTGGAGTCTATGTTGAACCTGAAGCAGGAGTAATTTTACCAAATTAAATGTTTCTTAAAAAAAAGTTTTAATTTGATAACTTGCAAAATAGTCCCAGTATTTTTCACTTAGCTTGCAAACAAAGAAATTATAATGTGCATGTATTTTTGCTTGTTCTTTCACTTATGATCAATTGGATGCATTAACTACAACAAATGGACTAACTGGATAAGATTCACTGTTTGTCCAGTTATTGCAATGAGACAATCAACAGGGGGCAATTACAGAATGACACTGTAAACTGCAGCTTGTTATACAGACTTTACCAATAACGTGGGCAGGAGTTATATGAGTGCATAAATTACATTTGAAAATCAAATACCAATATCAAGTATAAACATAGAGGCTTTCTGGTGCCTTCGACTTATCAAATGAATTCACGTTTCAAATTTATAGTTAGTTTGAAATTGTCCTTTGCTGTCTGAAACAAGGCATGTTTTGAAATTTAGTTATTTTAGTAGCTTGAACTTGTTTTGCTGAAGTTTGCCAACATACTCCTTCAAAGTTTTAACAAACCAAAACTTACATGAAGCCTTTATTATTAATATAGCCTGTATTGCATTTTTGCTTTACTTTGGTGATATTTCTAGGAATAGCAAACTACTGGTTTATTTCAAGAATATATCTATGAAATTTTAGTTTTATTTATAATGAAATTGTATTAGAATTAATATAGTAAACTTTATGATCCATGATGGAAGAATGGAATGTACTTTGGTAATTTGGTATTTTACTTATATGTTTGTTGATTTTTTTATTTTTGGATCATCTGATTTCCTTCAGATAGTATTTATGGCTATCATCTGTCATTGTACAGGCAATAGAGATTTTTGGTTGTTCAAAAATCAGGTAAACTTTCACCTTAATTTACTGAAAGATAATATAGTTTTATACGTTTCTTGATTCATTCAACCATATTTATTGATATCAGTGTCTATTGACTGGTTTAACCTAATGTCATTTTAAACTTAGTAGGATTTTAAATACAGTATATAGATTATCTGTCATAGAAAGGTACACTTGGAACTTATATCATCTTATTAACTAATTTCACCCAAATCAACTTAATTAAAAAATAAATAAATACAATAGACAAAAATAAAGTCAGTAAGATATGTTGGAAATAGTACACTAGGAATAAAGAGACTGTATTGTCTTTTACTAAACTGGTGACTTTGATAGTTTATTTTGTCTTTTAGAGAGGAAGTTTTTCTACTAATTTAGTGGCACTAATACCTGCCTTGCCTATTTCGGAGTTTTTCTTAGGATAAATTGAGATATTGTAGGCAAAAGCACTTTGATATTTTAAGTGTTCTGTAAATAATAGTTTTATTGTCCTGAATGTTTGTTCCTAGAGTATTCTATACTAACTGTCCTGAGCACATTGTTCTCAAATCTGATGGTGCATCAGAATCTGTTAGAAGTCTGATTGGGTCTCACCTGCTAGGTTACCTAAGAACTGGAGGCAAAGGAATGTGGCCTTGGAGTAGTTTGGGGCCAGTTTGCTTCCTGCAGGCTCCAGGAAGATCAACCATCCCACATAGAAAGAAAAAAAAAAAAGAGTAGATTAAAGTAAATCTCCCAGGGACAGTATATACAGAGAGGGAAGAAGGCTGGAGTCAGATCTTTGAGAAATACCAAAGTTTAAGTGTTGTCAAGGGTTGAATCCTGCTGAAAACCAACATACTAAGAGAAGGTGGAGAAAGGAGCCAAAGAAGTTTAGCAAGAACCAGAAGAATAAGTATAGTGTCATGGAGCCACGGGTGCAGAGAAGGTAAAGGGCATTAGTTGTATGTTAGTAAATAAAAATTTAAATTTCCTTTGGATTTAGCCTTATAAAAGTCATCTGTGGCCTTAGACCTGAGGAGTTTTAGGTTTTAGAGAGAGGTATTGATTTCTATCTCTATTCTTACTATCAATGTGACTTTGAACAAGTTATTTAACTTCTCTAAGCTTCAATTTCCTCTTCTTATATAAAATAATATTATTTGCCTTTCAGATTATAGGAATATCATGTGAGATGATTGTATGTAAAGTTTGGATTATAGTGGGTTGAGAAATGAAACTGAAACCGTTAGTAGAGATAACTTTTTTGACAACTATGGATAAGGTGAAGGAAGAACAAGATCATGTGGTGTCTAATAATAGATATGACCTCAAGGGAGATTTTCATTTTAAGAAGGAAGCCAGAGTAGGGACAGGACCAGAAGAGGGAAGAAATGGCCAATGAAAGTGGTCAGAGGGAATGAAGCATAACTGTCGTTGGTTCCTTAATATCGTTTCATTATATCTTTTTGTACTTTTATTTCCCTCTTCCAACATGAGCTATATTTTTACCCTTTATTTACTTTGTTCACATACTCAAAAGGGTACAGGTGAGGCACCAAGTAAGAATTAATCTGTTAAAGGTGGTAATTATACCAATACAACAATAACCTGCGAATAAATCATTCTAGAATTTTTTCTTTTCTCACATGTAATCATCTAGTCAGTAGTAACCAAGTCCTACTTGTTCTGCTTCCAAAATGAAAAATTGTGTCTTTTTTTTAGTACTTCACCATGGCCCTGTCATGCACCCTTTGTCACTCACTGGGATTGTCCTTTGTTTATCCCTGGTTTCCCGCCTTGCATTTCACTTCCTTCTAGGTGCTTTGCTCTCTTGTTTAAGATTCTTTCCCCTCCCCTAGTTCTATTCAGATATAATTGACATATAACATTGTGTTAGTTTAAGGTGTACAACACTTGATACACATTTATATTGTGAAATTATTACCATCATAAGTTTAGTAAATATGTCATGTAGTTAAAAATTGTTTCTTGTGATGAGAACTTTTAAGATTTACTGTCTTAGCAGCTTTCAAATATACAATATAGTATCGTTAACTATAGTTTCACCCCCAGAACTTCCTCTTTTAAAATCTCATATTTTTCACTTGCTTTATTTTTTTTAATTCATTTGCTGTTATCTCAGTGCCATTTGTTATTAGTGGTCATACGACAGATTCTTCTTAAATTCTTGCCCTATGGAGCTTAAAAGCTAGCCTTCAAGCAAAATGTTAATTCCTTGCATGTCATTCAAGGCATTCTGCGATCTTCACCCTGTGCTGATGATCATCTCTCTGTTTTCTTCCTCATACTCTCTGTGTTCCTGACATGCTGTCTTTCTTCTCTGGTATCCTCGTACCTTCGATGTGCCCTGTTCCTTTTTGTACTACCTGTTGAACTCCTTTTTTATCATTCAGATCTCAGACGTCAGACTTCACCTTTTCTCTAAAGCCTCCTTTAATCTTCAGTAAACATGAGCACTTCTTCCTTTATGTATATATTACATTCAGTGCTCAGTACCATTTTAGCATTTTAACTGTGATTGTATTCTACCAATAAGGTTAGGAACTGTGTCCACTTTCTCTTCAAATTCTAGAACCAAGGAAAGTGCCTGGAATATAATAATTAGACATAGTGATCATTAGTTGAGAAGTTACTATGTGTCATGACTTTCCTAAGAGGTGCCATACATTATCCCCCTTAATTCTCAACAGTGCAGGTAGCTGCTATAATACCTTATTTTCCAGACCAGGAAACTAAGGCTAAAGAGATGGAGTAATTTGCCCAGTGTCTCACAGATAGGTAAATGGTTGGAATCAGGTTTTAAGTCTTTGTACCATGTAATTTCAAGGGCATTGTCTTAACTTCCAAGTTCTCCCACGTAAGTAAATGATTGTTGAAAATTCTGAGTTTTCAGTGTTTGGAATATAAATAATCTAAAATAGAATTTCCCTGATTAGCAATTAGCATGGTTTGTGAATAGCATGGTACTTTAAGATCATGTCCTCTCATCTGTCGAATCATATTAGGAAATGTGGTAGCTCTGAACTTCTGCCTCTGATCAGGAGCAAAAAACAAGAAAAACTCTTGTTCTTTTAGACATTTGTATATTGTGTATGTGTAATGTGTAAGTATCAATATATGTATATACACATGTACACATGAGAAAGATAAACAGGCAAACTGTTAATATAAAAAAATAAAAGAAAGTTCTTACTCCTTAGGAATTTATAGTACATCTAGGATAAGCCTTAATGTAAATGAAATTATTAAAGAACAACTAGTTTTTAAAGTGTTTTATGTAAGGGAAAAATTACTATGGAGAATAGGTGGGATTTGAGGACATTAAGTGTAATTTGAATTTAGCAAGAGGTGGAAGGGATAAACCCTCATTTCAAACCACAAGATAATAAAATAAATGAATTATTTTCATTATTAAGTTATGTGAACTGACATTTCCACCCGTGAAAAATAATCTTGAGTATAAGAAACAATTGATAGAACTTGACCACCTTTCTATGCTGAGAAGTGCATCAGTTAAATATTAATTAGTGTTTGCTCCAGTAGAACACAGTTTTTGTCTTGAAAATGTCATTATGGATTTCATGATAATTATCACCTTTGGTTGAACATTTAAGTGAGGTAAAATGACATAATGCTTATCATGGCAATCTTAATTTGACTAAAAATGAAAACATGTGAAAAGATCTTACTGTGCACTCTTTTCTTGTCGAAACAGCAAACTCATTATTACATTGGGTAAGAAACAAAAAAGAAAGAACGAGTCTTCAGATGAAATATCTGATGCAGAGCAGATGCCACAGCGTACATGCAAAGAGGAAGACTCTCAAGTGAGTATTAATTTTTTTTTTCTGAGACAAAGCACTGGTAGAATTATTTAGATAGCATAATTACTTTAGAGGTATTTATACTGTAGCTTAGTAGTAAAAATACATTTTATTGTATAGCAGAACTTATGTGATAGCATTACTACAATATGCTCCTAGCAGCATTACCATAGAATGTTAGATCCGGGGTGAACTTACATATCCTCTCATACCCCTCATTTTTCAGATGATGAAACTGAAGCCCAGAGAGTTTGAGTAGTAATCCAAAGTCCCCACTGGCTTTGAGCATGGAAAAGTATCTAGCAATATCCTATACTTACAGAGTGATTTTGAAAGAACTTACTGATGGAGATATTAATTTTAAAAATCACCTACAATGATAAAGCGAATGAATTGAATCAATCATAATTCCTTTGGTCTGCTTCTGTCAAAGAGAAAAATAAACATTTATATTAAAAATCCCCTAATGTAGACAAAAATACTGTGCTTTTCGCTTTTTATTTTTTTGAATAGTGCATATTTAAAATAACCTTGTAAAGTTATAAAAATATATAGATAGTGAAGGTCATAATAATTCAGGCCACCCTCTGCTCTCTTAATAATTAAAGTATTACTATAGGCCGTAGGGGTGGTGGCAGTTGTTGAATTACGGGGCCAGAAAGCCCCTGAATGGCCTTTCTTCTTCCTTATGCAGCTTCTTATCCAATGGGAGAGTAGTGGCTCCAGGCTCCTGGGCTGCTGCAAGAGTTGAGGTAAGGGCAGTGACTGAAGCTCCTAATATTCACATGGCCTGGCTTTTTCTTCATATGTTATCCTTAACTTAGGTGAACATAGTTTACTTATTCAACATGAGAAAGTTTAGTTTAATTTTTACTAGAATAATGCTGGCCATTTTTCCATTATGTAATTACCAAGCAATGAAACGGTAGAATAGGTTAACGCACACATTTCTTCCATACCTTTCACTAGAATGTTAGTTTCCTTTGATATGTGTTGCTTTAACACAGAAAAATTAAATGGGAAAGGAAGGAACTACTTTCTAATAAACATTTATAAAGCTGTATTTTTGCTGTATTTAAATGTATCACTATATAAATGATGGAGAGATCCATATAGCTTTCAACCAGTGGATTTGAAGGCTTAAAATGTAATTCAAGTTTAAGGTTTGGAGTCAGGTGGAAATCTAAAAATATAAACATGATATTTAGTTTTTTTACCTTTAATCTCAATAGAGAGTACTTAATTAGTCTGACTATATCTAGACTTATTTTAAAGCCCCGAACAGAGTATATTAGGGTTATAGGAAACAAGTAATATGATATCATAATGAAGTCATTTAAAAGCATAATGTTCCTGAACTCTTATGTAGAGGACTGTAGACTGATCTGTTGTAACCATTGCAACATAAGAAGAAAAAAACTAGAGAAAAGATAAATTTGGAGAAAGAATTTGTCATTATTTTAAATCGTGGTTTGAAAAATTATGGAGGAAGAAAGCTAGAAAAATCACATCAGCCAAAAGTGTGGACATCAAATTAGTTTTCATGTTTTTAAAGTAGCAGGACTATTGCATGTAGGACAAAGAAATGACGAGAGTGACACCTTGTTTGGATTTACCTCATATGTCACTACGTAATCTAGTGTAATATAATTTATGATAAAATCAGTTATAATCTTATAACTCAGACATATTCTTTTAGACTAACGAAGTCTTCATAGGATTAGAGAGCAGTTTATAATAAAGTGGCCCTCATTCTGTGTTGGGAGAAATTACCTGAATGTGTACTTCTGTTAGTTCAATGGATTCTTTCAGGTCACTTGTTTAGTGTTTGCTGAAGACAAAGTGAGGAGTTTCAAAGTACTAATAAATGCATCATAAGTGACTAGAAAAGAAACTAATGCTGAAAATTCCTGATAGAACCTTCTAAAAGTATACTGAATTATACTCAAACTTCATTATTTAGAAGGCTTGTGCCTAGTGAGACATAACATTGGTAATACTTGTTATTGTTAGAATAATAAATGTCACTTTGGTTATTAATTGAAACTATTCTTGAACATTAAGAACTGTATTATGCCCATAATAGAAGTCTAAACATTCCTTTAGCCCACTATTAAATTAGAGATCCTTAGAATTTTTTCCCCCGGGAAATAATAAATAGATCTTTCACAGCAGGTTATGGGAAAATTGGGTTTTTTGAAGTCCTTTTATTTTAATTATTTTATGCTCCCTTGTCTCTCTGATATTAACGAAAGTAGGACTTGGAGTTTTGAAATGTAAATAAATGCCTTCTTGGCCAGAAGGTGGTGATAGAGGCACAGAGTTGTGTACTGCATTTGGCCGAGCTAACTTAGCTATTGGTTGCTCTTTCTCTAACTAAATATGCACTAGTCTGAAGAGAAAGAGGCAGAGGCATGCTAAAGACCACTGGATACAAATAAGTTTGTCCCTAAACTGCTCATGAGTCAGCCATTTTTGTCATGGCTGTGGGAGTATGAAAGACCTACCAAATGAAGGCATTGTCAGAAATCAAAAGGAGAATGTGTGGTATATTCGCTGGTTATATTTTGGGAGGGTATCATGGAAATTACTAAATATACAAAAGAAAATGGAATAGAAAAAGGAAGGAGGGGGATAGATTTACTAAATATTGGGCAGTAGAGAAGTGGGCTGAGATGCCTCTGCCCACAAGATTTTAGGGGAGAAAAATCACAAACCTAAGTCCTTCAGGATTTTCATGTCAATATGAGAGTTTGTTTTTATAGTGGGAACATCAATTATTAGGTATGTAGGGAGGTAAGTAAAGCCATGCATATTTGATACCTAATTTAAAATTACTTAGATTATTTAAGAATTGTGTTACTACATGTAATACTTTATTTAAAGGTTTATTTCTGTTCTTGATAGTGATGTTTTTTATTGTTAAGGAAAGGTAGTAAAGTTAGTAAAACACTGGTTCCTCCTTCATTCACATTTAATTATTTCATAGATTTACCACTTAATTATTTTGTGTAGTTTTTAAAAACATGTTATATTATTTTGTTTTATTCTGTTTTAAATATAACTTCATTAGTTTCATGGCAAATATTTAATTTCTTCTTCTAGTTTTATGCCCCTAATTATTTAACCAGTATTCATCTGATGGACATTTTAATTTAAGGTTTTGGGCAAAAACTGTGAAAGTAGTAATAGTTTAGTATATGTGTTGCTCGAGGTATGAAATAGTTAAATAAAATTGATACCATTTTACTCTTCTTAATAATAGTTTCTAAAGAAAAGTAATAAAGTAATTACTAATTACTAATAAAATATATTTTGCCTGAGCCGTGACAGTTAAATAAAATAAAATCTTTTCATACTTAACAATTTCTAAAGCAAAGCAATTGAAGATATTACTAATCCTTGTTATTTGAAACTTTAGGAAGTAAATCTAAAGATTGTAAGCCTGTGGCAAAGAGCAAATGATAATCATCCTTTAATTAAATGGAAGAATGAGGAAAGATGAATGTAGCATATAATTTTGAAAATTTAATGTACACAACTGCCACACTGGAATGATTATTTTTAATTCTTGCCTTTAAAATGTCATATAAATATGATCCTCATGGTTCATTACAGAAAAGAAGATCAAATCGACAAATTAAAAGGAAAAAATATGCAGAAGACGGAGAGGGGAAACAATCTGAAGAAGAGGTTAAGGGCTCTATGAAAATAAAAAAGAATTCAGCTCCTTTACCTGGCGAACAGCCTTTACAATTATTTGTGGTAAGACAGACACCTTTGGAATTATGACTATAAAACATCTTAAACCAACATAAATTCTTTAAAATACTTTCATTATTTTTCCTCCTAAAACCTGCTCCAACTTTTCCTCCTGGATTTCTTATTGTAGTTAATACAACCATTAATCATTCAAATCAGAAAGCTAGGGATTAATGTACCTTCCAAATATATGCAGACTATTTCTAAGTTAGAAGCCTGATTATAGTACATTTCTACTGAAAATTCTAATAGTTTCCTGAGTCTTACAAAATTAACTGCCTTCTTAATACAGCATATAAAATACTTTGTATGGATTTTCTAGCCTTATCTTCTGCCACTTCTTTACAAGTAATCTATCCACTGGTTTTATGAACGTAGTAACTGAATGTCTGTTTTGATCCCTCTGTTATTGCGTGGGCGTTGTCCTTTTTGTATAATTCTTTGAATGTCCTTTATTTGGATTGTGAAAAACCACAGTCTGCTGAGTGTGGCACCTTGGGCAAGTGCTTACCCCTTCTATGCCTGAGATTCCTTCCAAATCTACAAAACAGTGATGATAATAGTACCTACCTCATAGTGTAGTTGCAAGGATTAAATTAGTTAATATACACAAGTGCTTAGGACAATGCTTATTACATTTAAAAGCACAATATGTTCACTATGATGATCCAGATAATGTTGAGGACAGTAATAACAATTTATGTTTCTGTTTGTGTATGTCTGGCATATGTACTACGTAAATGTTTGTTGAATTTTCATGTTTTCATAAACAGACGAGGTGGAACCTAAAGGAATTTTAAGAATGTGCCATTATTTTTCCTTCCTTTCTTATAGGAGAATCCAAGTGAAGAGGATGCTGCAATTGTGGACAAAATATTATCTTTTAGAATTGTGAAAAAGGAAGTAAGTGATGGTACATTACATTTTATACTTTATATTCAATGGTCTGATGATAAAAGTTATAATTATTGATTTTATTTTCTTAGATATCACCTGGAGTGATGATTGATACAGAAGAATTTTTTGTAAAATACAAGAATTAGTAAGTATTTCAGTTAGAAAAATAATAGATACTGATTTAAGAATAAATTAATGTTTAATTTTTATATTAAGTTAAATTGATTTTTAGCTGCATTGTAAAAGTTTTATTATTTAAACATTATTTAATAATGTTTAATGAAATTAAACATTAACAATGAGAAGACTAAAAATTTTTTATGTTAAAGTTGAATTATTTTTCAGAACACGATTAACATTAAAAATGCAGGAATCTATAAAATGTGCTTTTACAAATTATAGAACATTATTTGTTTTGTTATATTGTATTTTTGAACTTTTCAAAATTCTGTTATTTCAGGGAGAGTTATTTAAATAAAACTACATTGGTTTCAAAACAAGTTAGCTTTCTGATCATGCCAAAGCTATTCTAATGAAAAAATAAATGGTGAATCACATCTTGTTACCTGTATGATTCAGTGTACCATTCTGTTAATAGCAAATTGCAAACCTTCGACTACAGTCCAAGACTATGTCGTTTTAGGATATAGTGGTCACCATGTCTGTTGACATTACATGAAATGATGAACTGTGTATTGTGTAAGTGGAAGATACTATTTTCCATCGAACATTATGATTAAAAATAAATCTAAGAAAAACAAAACATGGTTTTCTGTATTATTCTAATATGTTGCCTTTATGAAAATTATAGCTCTTATCTTCACTGTGAATGGGCCACAGAGCAGCAGCTTTTGAAAGATAAACGGATCCAGCAGAAAATCAAACGATTCAAACTGAGACAAGCACAAAGATCACACTTTTTTGCAGACGTAAGAAAAATAAATAAATGAGACTATTAAGTGTTGAATTCTAAACACATGTAGTATTATTTATCAAAACTTTAAGTATTATATTGTTTCTTAAGCTGTAAACTCTTCTATTGATTCATATGCTATTCACATATAGTATTTTCTTTTCCCCAAATTTAGCTTGAAAACTAGTTGAAACAGGAACACAGATAATTCATAATATTTTATATTAGCATGTAGTTCAGGAGTGTCGAATGTGTTGATATATCAGAATTTCTCAGCAAAGTTAGTCTAGTAATAGAAAATGGTAATTTACAAAATAAATGGAAAATAAAATTTTTCAGTACATGAAATATATTGCATATTTTCCATACCAGCTTTCAGTATATGAACAGAACATCATTGGAAAACTCATTTACCTTTCAAGGCTTTACTCAATAGTCTGATGTCCTTTCCTGCTCTAATTTTTTTTCTTTCAATAGACTTTTTTTAGAAGAGTATTAAATTTAAAATTTTTTAAAGAATTTTATTTATTTATTTTTAGAGAGAAGGAGGATGGAGGGAAGGGAGGGAGAGAAACATCAATGTGTGGTTGCCTCTCATGTACGGGACCTGGCCTGCAACCCAGGCATGTGCCCTGACTGGGAATCGAACCAGTGACCCTTTTCACAGGATAGCACTCAATCCACTGAACCACATCAGCCAAGGCAAATTTAACTTTTTTAATTGAAAAATTCTTAGACTTTTTATTTTGAACAATGAAGTTGCCAAAATTATACAATGATTTCCCATGTACTTTTAAACTAAATTCCCTAAATGTTAACATTTCATCATTTTTTACTTTATCATTCACATTTGTTCTCCATGTGCCTTTTGCACATGCGTATACATTCTTTCTTAACGATTTGAAAATAAGTTGCAAACCCTTCAGTATTTATTTTCTAACGACATTTTCTTATATATATAGCAGTATAGTTAAATTGATGTAGTACTGCTATCTCTGCTACAGACCTTATTTGTATTTCGTTCTTTGTTCCACAAGTATTTTTATAACAAGTGTGTGTTTCCTTATTCTGATTCAGAATCCAATCCAGCCTCACACTGCATTTAGTTGCCGTGCCTGTTTTAATCGTCTTACTTTGTTTCTCATTTGGACGATTTTGAAGAGTATAGGTGATTTATTTTGTAGAATGTCCGTAAATTTGGAGTTGTGTGATGTTTTCCTCAGCATTTAGGTCATGCATTTTTGTTTTTAATCCTCACCTGAGGAGATGCTTATTGATTTTAGAGAGAGAGGGAAACATCATTGTGAGAGAGAAACATCAATCGTTGCCTCTCAAATGTGCCCCAACTGGGAATTGAACCTGCAACCTTTTGGTTGACAGGATGATGTTCCAACCAACTGAGCCACACTGGCCAGGGCAGGTCATGCATTTTGTTAAGAGACCATCACAAAAACGATGCTATATTCTCAATGAATCATTTCAGAATGTACATAATACCTATTTCAGTAGTGTACTCTCCAAGTAAGATGTGAGGAAGCAGTGAGAATGAGAAAGGAGGAGCCAATTGGAGTTATAGTTAAGTAGAATCTGTATGAATTGATGACTTATTAGATGTAGGAGATTTAAAAAAATGAGAAGAAATCTAAGATGACTTCTCCATTTCTGGCTTGTGTAACTGGGAGGAAGTGTTGATGGGGTGCTGTGTTATCATTAATTCTGGGAGAAATTACAGGAAGAAGTGTGGACTGAAAAATAAATGGGTGCAGTTGAGTTTAGGTAGCTGAACTGGAGAGTTTGCATTATTAGGTAAGTGCCTGAGCACGGGAAAGAGTGTTTGATACAACCAAGTGATGAACCTGCAGGTAGGATGGTTGGTCTTCAGCTCTTAGACCTGAGGAAAGTGGCGGCTGCTTTTAGGAGAATTTTAGCCTTGGCTTTTGTAGCTCAGTGGATTGAGCCTGTGAATCAAGGGGTGGCCGGTTCGATTCCTAGTCAGGGCACATTCCTGGGTTGCAGGCCACGTCCCCAATAGGGGGCACGCAAGAGGCAACCAAACATTCATGTTTCTCTCCCTGTTTTTCTCCCTCCCATCCCTTCTCTAAAAATAAATAAAATCTTAAAAAAATAAAATAATTTTTTTTTTTTAAGGAAAATATCTTCTGGAGTAACTTACTTGTCTGCAGTACCTTATTTTTTTAGTACTGTTTGGTTGAGTTTATTATATAGAATATGGTTTTTTATAATACAAATAAGTCTAGATATCTTTTGGAACTTAAAATGGAAATTTTCTAATAATTGGAAATTTAATTGAAATCAAACTTCTGTTTTTAATCTACAGTGAATAACTAGTACATTTGTCTTTATTTCACTTTTATCTTTCCACTTTTTTGTTAAATATTGTTTGTTTGTTTTTTTAATTTTAGATGGACGAAGAACCATTTAACCCAGACTATGTTGAGGTAGACAGAGTGTTAGAAGTTTCTTTTTGTGAAGATAAAGATACTGGTGAGGTAAATGTTTGGTAAAAATGTTTTTTACCTGAGTAAGAAAAACCTAAAACTTTCTAATGTTAAAACTTACAACTTTTTAAAATTTAACCATCTAAAAACACAAAAAGTGTTTCATCAGTTTTTATTAATGTAGGTTAGTAAATATATTTAAACTATTTCTAACTCTTCTTTTTCAAATGGTAAAATGAAAAAAATTCTTCTTACAGCCTGTTATTTACTACTTAGTAAAGTGGTGCTCACTACCGTATGAAGACAGTACCTGGGAACTCAAAGAAGATGTAGATCTTGCAAAAATAGAGGAGTTTGAACAATTGCAGACTTCAAGACCTGACACAAGACATTTGGTATGAACATATGTTACTGAACTTCATGAAATCTTAGCACTTCTTTATTCAGAGGGTTTAGCCTTTGAATTTTTAATTTAGTTTTTGGTATATAATTAATACAGTATTTTAAAAATGCTACTTAGTATTATATATATAAATTTAGTTATTCCTCCATTAGTGGATATTATAGTTTTTGCTATTATAAACAATGCTACATTGAACAGCGAGCCCTTGTACAAATTCACATAACACAAATTAGAATTGTAATTGTTTTGTCAGCATGTGTGTATCTAAAATTTTGATGAGTATGTCCTTCCACATTTCTCCCTAGAAAAGCTTTGAATATTTTTACCTCATCTATGAATTTATTTTTTTAAAGCTTTATTTATTTGTTTGTAGAAAGAGGGGAAGGGAGGGAGAAAAAGAGGGAGAGAAATATCAATGTGTGGTTGCCTCTCACGCGCCCCCCTACTGGGGACCTGGCCTGCAACCCCGTCATGTGCCCTGACTAGGAATCGAATCTGCAACCCTTTGGTTTGCAGGCTAGCACTCAATCCATTGAGCCACACTAGCCAGGGACATCTAAGAATTTAAAAACTTCCTACTGCTCTTTCTTTCAGGTCACTTATAAAAATATTATGGATATATGTTTCAGCTCTAAGAAAAGTTATTAATTCTTTACTGTTTCTCCATAGCTAAATAACTAAATAGTTCACCTACTCCCATAGTAGCTTTATTTTTATAACCTTTTGTACAGAATATTGTTAAAAGCCTACAGAAATTAGCTACATTGATTACTTATTGACTACATGTGACTCCCGTGCTCAAAAACAAACAAACAAACAAAAAACCTTGTGGGTTATTCATACTTCTAGAACAGAAACTGTAGAATTCTAGAAGGCTATGGGAAGTTGTGATTTTGCTAATAATTATATAATTTCTTATATTCATTTCTTGAAAACAGAATTGTCATGTGCTTCAAGTTTGGGGATCCAACTGAAAGAAATTCACAAAAAGGAGACATAATGACTTAAATATTAAATATTTTAATATTTAAATATCAAATATTTTAATATTAAATATTTTAATATTTTAATATTTTAATATTTTAATATTAAATATTTTGGCCTGTCCTTTTTCAAATATAATTTGGTCATAGAAAGTTCTTACTTCACGTAAGGAGTTTATACGTTAAAAGACAGGAACAGATTACTTGTAGATTCACACCGGAGTGAGGAAGGCTGTGTGAAAAATTTGTAGGTGTGATGTAAGGAAAGAAAATGAATTCATTATTCCATGGAAGAGATCATACTGTTTTTATTAAAAAAATTTTTTGGTATTCGTATATTCTCGTCTTATTTTATCTCCCAGTAATACTCAGTTTATTATTAAGGGACCAGCTTTTCACCTCCATTTTTATTGACTTATATGTGTTTCCTTGAGCTAGGAAACAAAAGCATGAACTAATTAAGGAGGAGTAAATCAAGGGATATTGTGACAGGGAAAGATTTTGTTTTGGGGGGGTGGAAACTGTCTTGGGTACAGTGTTGAACAGTGGTGACAGTGGGCATCATTTCCTTTTCTCGATCCTTGGGAGAAAGTTCAGTCTTTAACTATTACGTATGATGTTAGCTATGGCTTTTATTATAGATATACTTTATCAGTTTGAGGAAGTGCCCTTCTGTTCAAAATTGAAAGAGTTTTTATGAGGAATAGATGTCAATTTTTCAAATCCCTTTTCTGCATCTATTGAGATTATCACATTTTTGTTTGTTAGTGTGCTGATCAACATTGGTTAATTTTCAAATTTAAATAATCTCAACTCTAGGGAAAAACCCCACTGGTCACCTATTGTTACATTCTATTTGCTAAAATTTCATTATGTATTATTGAATCTCGGCTGATGATGGATATTAGTCTGTAGTTTTCTTGTAATGTCTGCCCGAATTTGGTATCACTCATTGCATAAGTATGCCTTCCTCTTCAGTTTTCTCTAAGTTTATACAGAACTAATTTGGTTTTTAGATGCTTGTAAAATTTCATTATAATGCCATATAATGTTCCGCTTCTATTATTATTTTAAAAGCATTACGTATGAGATGTAGAGAAATGAAAAAATGTCAAATACATCATTCATTCTTTGTTTTTTCATTAAGGATCGTCCTCTCTCTAATCTTTGGAAAAAAATAGATCAATCCAGGGACTATAAAAATGGTAATCAACTCAGGGAATATCAACTGGAAGGACTCAACTGGCTCTTGTTCAATTGGTACAATCGGTATGTAGTATATCTTAGAAAAAATTTTAGCATGTTGTTTTTTATATGTGCCAAAACATGTTAAATAAAATAGGTAGTAATGTTATTATATTATTACTCTTTTGAAGTTACCTCAAGAAACTTTATGTTAGGATTTTGACTACAATTGCTTTTTTAAAGAAACGTATCAACTAGAATAGAATAAAGTTGATATGTTGAATAGTAATTCAATTTGAAATCTCTTTCTTAACATGAAACATCTGCTATGTTTCAGAATGTTTTTCAACTTATCAGCCTATGCTACCGTTTGCCAATAATTGTATCTAGCTAGTAAGATGTGAGCAGCTGCGTCTGTAAGTATTAGATAGGTCTCTTATTTATCGTAAGTTGTCACAGAAGCAGGTTGTCAGCATGATAAGGAATAGAATACAAAATACGAGAACCTAATAATCATTATTCCCTTTTGTTAATTATTTATTTTTAAAGTTCAAAATGCTTTGTTGAACATCATCTCACTTTTTAAATTGAGATGAAAAGATATTTGCAAAGAAGTGAAAATAGTGCCATGACTGAGAGAGAAGTACAGTAGTGGATACAAAGGAGCTGATAAAGGCATGATGATAACAGTAGCAAAGTTTGATGACTTTATTCAGAATCATTTTTGTGTGTGTTTTTACTTCTCACGTGATTCTCCTGAGTGGTTCCACTTGGTGTAATGGTGAGGTATAAGATGCAGTCCGTGAAGTCAGGTTGACCTGTTGTCCATGCAATGCATGCTCTTTCCCCTGGTGTATAGTTTGTAAATCTTTATCATTATATTCCCCAAGAGAACCTTCCAGGGAAAACAGTCAATAAAGTATGGTTTTGCTATACCTCCCTTTATCACATTCCTTTCCCATTTCCTAAATTGCTTGTTTAAAACGCTCATCATTTTCCTCAAGCCCATATCATAACCCTGCCCCCTTTATTTTCCATATGTGACTACTTCATAGAGAAGCCTAGGGCCAGCCAGTAGGTGAACTCGTTCAAATCCTTGCCTGCCATGCAAGCCTACATCTCCAGCCATAGCTATTTTTACCTCTATCTGCATGTATCAGAAGTTACAAGGTCCCTCCCTGAGACCAAGACTAATGCTACCACTTCAACTCTTGACATGCATCTCATCCAGGCTCCATTCACTTATCATCCTTTGTTCTTCTATCTTGAAGCCATCTCTGAAACTAGTGCTGTACCTTCCATCTGTAAACAAATTTGTGTTTAACCTATATATAAAAACACTAAAGAAAAGGATGAAGCTTCACATGGCTGTTTCTCCTTCCAGCGTCTACAAGTCCTCTTTGTAACTTCCTAGGCAATTTTCTAGGAAGTAGCTGGCCCGAGCTCTTCCCATGCCCTCCTTTCCAGTTCTCCTTAGGCCCGTTATCTGGGTTTGATTCTGTATCATCTCCGAACTTTTAATTTTCCCGTTCACAGGATACTCCTCAGCCATAACTCGTTGTCTTTGCTACATTGGATAATAGTGGCTACTACTTCCTCCTTTCAGTTTTTCCCCCACTTGCGCCCCTGCAGCTTCTGTGGCATGACTCTCTGCTAGACCTCCAGTAACCTCTGTGCCTGTTCCCTTCAGTTGTCTCTGCTGGTTCTTTTTCATCTGCCTGCCTTTTCAATATTGTTTTTTCTTTTTTGCCCAAAATTCGTTTTCCTCTCTTCTCATATTATCTATCTGTTCTCACTAAGCCATATTCTGTACCCCTCTATGCCTTCACATATCAATAATATGCTAATGATCTCATACTTTTATCTCTTAAGTCCTTGAATCCCAAACCTATATTTCTTTTTGCCTCTTCCTACCTTAAGATCTATCTCAGTGATTCTTTAAACTCAACAGACTAAAAATTAACCTCATCATTTCCTGTTTTCTTCATACTAAATTTATTCTTCCTCCATATTTTGCATCTCAGTTAAGAATGATACAATTCATTTAGTCACCCAAACTGAGAGAAATCTGGCTGCCATTCTACACCCTGTACACTTGGTTGGTCACTAGGTCCAAATCGTTCTCACTTATAATAAATTTTGGGATCAGTTCTTCTCCCTTAGTCGCAGGGTCCACCCACTTTTTCCTGCATTACTGCAGTACTTTCTCAATGAGTGTCACAACTTCTAGTCACCTCACCTAATAGCTGCAGTGACATTGGAGCAAACGTCAAAATACGGACCTAATCTCATCAGGTTGAAATTTTTTTTTAATTTGAGTGATGTATAACATTATGTATTTATGACTCTTGCTTATCTTAATAATATCCCCTCCATTTACCCTTCTCTCAAAACCACATTAAATAACATGAGGTGTCCCACAGTGGGTCGTGTTCCTTACACTTCTCCTTGGCCGTGCTCTCTGGCAAAACACCGACCTCTTCTCCGAAAGCAGTCTTCTTGTTTCTGACCTCTTCAGCCGGAGGCGGACACCTAGTCTTCTGAACTTCCAAAATCAGCTTAGTGTTGATGATCCTTAACCGGCCATGTATCATAATCATCTGTGGAGCTTATGTGAAAAATTGTGGCTACTTTTATTCTATTCCACCGTGAATCAGGATGGTAGGGAAGGGCCCTGGGTATCTGGGTTTCTTTCAAACACTGCAGGCTCTTCCAATGCACAGAGTTGAAGTCCAGCCCTTGGTTTATTCTTCTGTGGTAGCGCTTGGCATGACTACTTACTGATCTGCATGTCTGCTTCTCTGATAGATACAAGCCCCTGGAAGGCAGAGAACATGTTCTATTTCTTTTGTATCCCATCTTCTCATACTGTCCCTGAGATATAGAAGGTATTTAATAAATGCTTCCTGAATAAAATATTTGGTCTGCCTTGTGCTTGCCATTTCACTCTTTTAAAAAAAGTCTGTTGGGTGGTATCATTATTTTGGAGCCACAAAAAGTTACAGTTTTCTCATTACAGGATTACAACAAAATTGTAATCTTTAGCTTACTCTGCACTTCAGCAACTTTTATGTTTTTATAAATGCTAGTGTTTTAATTTGATCATTGATTATTTTTGTATATCTTTGAAATTGTTGTAGTATACAGAAAAAAACCCAATGTCCACTTAGATAATATATTTGTTTATTTCAGACGAAACTGCATTTTAGCAGATGAAATGGGTCTTGGCAAAACAATTCAATCAATTACATTCCTCTACGAAATCCTTCTGACTGGTATAAGAGGACCTTTCCTGATAATTGCTCCACTTTCTACTATTGCAAACTGGGAGAGAGAATTTCGTACGTGGACTGATATTAATGTTGTGGTTTATCATGGGAGCCTGATTAGCAGACAGATGATACAGCGTTATGAGATGTACTTCAGGGATGCACAGGTGTGTTCTTGGTCATTTGATGTGTTTTGAATGCTCAGGTTGTAACATGATAAGCATTACGTAGTATTTACATTCAGATTTAGGGTAGATTTCAATTGCCTACTTAGCTCTTACTTCAGTCTCGTTATTCATCATGTGTATTTGACAGTAAGTTTTAGTAGCTAAAGAGAAAATGACAAAAGTCGTCCCGTTTGTGCTGTAGTTTATTATAAAGTAATATTCTAATTTATAGAAATGTACAAATCTGTATCCTTAATTTTTAAGCTAAATAATTGTTTTACTAGTTGTTTTAAAATGCACATTTAATTTAGAATTATAAAGGTCTCTTTGATCATCCTCCAGCTTTTTTCCCTTCTTCATTTTTAAAGTTTAGATCATCAGCAAACATGATGGGTTTAAATGCTTACTGAGGTGAAATCTCAAATAGCTTTTCTTTTGTGTTCACTGGATTTTGATTTAGACATTTAAAAAAATTCGGTTTGTTGTCCTTGGCCGGGTAGCTCAGCTGACTAGCGTGTCATCCCAATAGGCCAAGGTTGCAGGTTTGATCTCCAGTCAGGGCATGCACAATAATCAATTAATTATTCATAGATAGGCGGAAAAAACAAATTGATGTTTCTCTTTCTCTCTCTCTCAAATTAATAAAAAACAATTTGGTTGGTTGGTTTTATATTCAGATAGAAGCATACTGCTATGTATTTTTTTTTTCTTTCTGGATTGGTTATTCTAGTGCTCCAGGGACGTTTATGGCTTTGTTCTCCCCTATGTCTTACAGGCACATTTTTTGTTTTACTTTGGCAGTATACTGTTTAGGAAGTGATTTCCTCTTTTTCTGCTACATACATAGGTCATAAAATCAAGAGATGACATTATAAGACAGACTTTCCTAGCAGAAACTTTTGAAGTTTTGGTAGTGGTAATACAACTATTTTCAGATAAAAACTTTTGTTAAGAAATAAGAAACAAAATTAATAAAAACACATTTCACACAGAATTGTACTTTTTAACTGGAAAAGGTTTGTTGCCTGATACTCTACCTCGATTTCAATAGCACCTCAATATTTTATTTTTCTTTTACTCATTTTTTGTTTTTATAAGGATCATTATAATCTGTGGCCAGATCATATGATATGATATGGGTTCAAGTAAGATCACACACATAACTTTGTACTTTCACCTCCCTATAATGGATTTTTTACCTTTTTGAGGCTGAAAATGAATGAGTTAATTGATTTTGTTCCTTTGACTTCATTTTCCTTCCTACTTCTGTATTTGAAACTATTACATTTCTGTCACATTAAGCATCTACAAAATCCTTTAATTATTCTTCAGTTCTATGGAAAACTATTACCTTTGCTCCTTTGGCGCCTACGACATTTTAGTTAAGGTATTGTTTGATTTTAGTTCATAATGTTTTATTAATCATACGTTTGTGGAATTTTAGAGTTACCTGGCGTTCTAGAAGCGAGTTAGTTCAATGTCACTTTTTTACAGAGGGTACAGTTAACATGTTGACTATAAGAGATTTTAACAAGGTTACAATTTTAATATGTCTCATGAGTTTCGTATTAATATGATAGCCAAAAAGCTTAAAGATTCTTCATGTCTTGTAAACATAGTATTGTATATTACATATTATTTTTTATGGTAAATGTTGTACATTCTAGAAAAATATCTGAAGGGTTTAAAATTTCAAAAGATAAAGATTTCTCATGTAATGAGATAATAGATCTGTACTTCATATACAGAAAAAACTTTCCTTATCTCTTTTAAATGTACTTTAAAATAAATTAATTGACTAACTGCTGGTTTTTTCAAGTTACTAAATAGCTTGAAATCACAGTAGTAATACAGTTCTGCTCAAATTTTCTGAGTTGCCATGAGAATAACACTAATAACCACAAATATTTATTGAGTATTACCATGTGCCAGGCATTCTGTTAAATTGTTTACATATGTTATATCACTTCATCTTTGCAGTGGCAACCTAATAACTAGGTAATAATATTATTATTCCCATTTACAAATGAGGAAACTGAGGTATAAATGAGTTCCTTAGTTTCCCCCAAAGACACAGCCCAAACTGGGAATAATAAAGTCAGATGAATTGGACTTAAGAGCCCGTGCTCTTAAGCAGCGTGGTATCAATTTAACTTGATACACCATATTTTGGGTTTTCAGAGCCATATAAATACTATAGACTTATACTTTATACTTATTTTCTACTAGAGCTATTGTTCAGCTTAATGGCCAGTGTATGCAACCAACATGAATTAACCTAATAGGAAATAAAATCTTGTCATAACACATGATCTTTCGTAAGCCTCATTTCTCCCTGATTCCTACTAGTGTGTGGTTTTCGGTCCCACTTGAATATTCTCTTCACTTGGATGCTATCTCTGTAGCACCACCTATTTACCCCTCCTGAAGCCCCTTTACTGGTTTTTTTTCTCATTTCTCTAAATGTGGGGTAACCCAGGGCTCTATCTTTCCGTGCTCTTGTATCTATTCTCATTCCTTCAGGGATCTCAGTAGCACAGTGGAAGAATGATCTGTGCCAGTGGACATTTGCAAATCTGTGTCACCACTTCCAACCTCTTTCCTAAATTCAGGAGTCATATGCAGATGCTTCTTCAGTGCTCTACTTGGATATCTACCAGGTGCCTCAAACGTAACATGTCCCAAAACGGAATCGTGAATTTCCTCATTGTACTGCATAGCAACACCAACGTCTAGTATTCAAGCTACGAATTTTTAGAGTCAGACTTGAATCCTTTATCCCATTGCACAACTAACCATTAGCATATCCTTTAGATCTGTTTGAAAACACATCCAGACCTGAGCACTTCTCGTGACCTCCAATAATTATCTCTTGCTTCGATTACTATGACAGCCTCTTGACTGGTCTCTGTAATGCTGTCCTTGAGGCATTTTACTCTTTTATTACAGTAGCCAAAAGGGATTCTTTTAAAATTATGTCAGATCATGAAATTTCTTGAGGAAAACCGTCCCCTAGCTCCTTGCTCAGAGTAAAAGTCAAAGTCCTTAACTATGGATTGCAAATCCCTATGTAGCCTTATTCCCTCCATGTACTGGGCGTCAACCACTCTGGCTTTCTTGCTACTATTTGAACATTGCCAAAGATACTCCTGCATTAGGGCCTTTACACTTGCTCCTTCCAACAAAAGGGCTTTCTCCTCTAGATCTTCAGGCATTAACATGGCTTCTGCCTTCATCTTCAGCACGTTCTTCAATGGCCACTTCTCAGTAATGGCCTCACAGCCATTCTATATAAAGAATTACAGTGGTTACTCCTGACCTCATACTTCCTGATTAATTTTATTTTATTCCTCATCCCTTATACCATTCTAACTTAGTTTTTAAATGTTCTTTTAAAAAAATTGTGGTGTTTCCTTTTTCCTAAATGGCTGTAACCTGCATTTGCTAACTAGAATGTTAAACTCCACTTGGCTAATTATTTTTGTGTGTTTTGCTTACTGCTATATCTCCAGCCACTAGAACAGGGTCTGGCACATAGACACTCAGTAAATGTTTACTGAATAAGTGAGTTGGATGGCTCATTTTGATAGGAACTCTGTGCTTGCCATTCTATGTGTGGACTCATGGATGTAAGCAACTAACGTGAATACTGACATTTCATTGGCCAGATTGTTTGTGGTCACTTCTTTCTTTACCTAAAATTGTTATAACTCTTAAAAATTATTGTGAAATGTTTTATTAAGGAATACTTATTTGGGTATAATTATAAATTATGTAATTGTGTTGCCATATTTTTTTAAACAATATTCTTAAGAACAGCAGTCTATTATAGTTTTAATACCAAAACTCATTTTAAGGGAGTGTCTATGAATATATATAAGAATTTCAGTGGAGAATAGTTTATTGCAGATGTCATTAGACATAATTTTATGCAATTTGGCAGGCCTTTAAAAAATTATGGTCAAGGTATTCTAACAAAGTATTGTATTTGATAATAAATTTCTAGGGGCGTATTATTCGAGGAGCTTATAGATTCCAAGCCATCATTACCACTTTTGAAATGATTCTTGGAGGTTGTGGAGAGCTTAATGCAATTGAATGGCGATGTGTAATCATTGATGAAGCACATAGGTTAAAAAATAAAAATTGTAAACTTCTAGAAGGTCTGAAACTCATGAATCTGGTAAGTAACAGCATTATTATGACTTAATTCAATTTCTTTTTTTTTTTTAATTCAGTTTCTTAGCTACATAGTAAAAGACCAGATAGAGTGAGAGAGCTAATACTGTATACTTAAGCCTTTTTAAATTTTAGAGTAATTTCTATCTGTGGTGATTGAACGTTTTTGTTTTTGCTTTAAGTCAGGGGTATCTAATCAGCTACATGCATCACAGGATGGTTATGAATGCAGCCAAACTCAAAACTGTAAATTTACCTAAAATATTATGAGATTTTTTTGTGATTATGTGTTGTTATACATTTTAATGTGTGGCCCAAGACACCTCTTCTTCCAGTGTGTGGCACAGAGATGCCAAAAGGTTAGACACTAAGGAAAACATCTTATTCGTTTACTACGACTTAAAAATTTTTAGCTTTTTGTTTCAAAATACTTAAAAAAAGAAACCTCTTTAGAATGTACTGTTGAAAAGAAAATATAATAGTTTCAACCCATAAATTCTTTAAAAGCCCCTTTACCAAAGTTTCAGTATTATTCAGATCATTTACATTGAAGGGATAAAGTAACTACATGATTGCATGTGCTTGGTGTATGTTGGTTATAATTAATAAATAGGATTTTAAAAAGTTATATTCTTTGTGTACTTCTTTCAAATCAAAATGGTTTGCTTTAAATTTTTTTAAAGTAAGATCGCATAATTAGTACATGAGAACTTGAAGAAATGATGTCCATGTAGTGAACAAAGTACTCCTTTTTACTTCCCCATCCATGCCCAACCGCCTCTTCCACTCCTTACCCTGGGACTCACAGCATGGCGCCTGTCTTTCCAGACTGTTTACTAGTGCATGTGCCCAGACACATGTATGCAGATGTACAGACACACAGACCAATACTCAGCTAAGGAATTTAGAAGTATTGTCAAGTAAAATTTTAATAATTTGTATAATTTCCAATAAAACTGTTCTGTTTATTTCATTCACTATTATGTTTAATGTGTAATGCATTTCTAGTTTAGAAGCATATTCCATTCAGCCCTTTACACTATTGGGTTGCAGCCTTAATGATTTGAGAATTTGTTCTTTTGTGCAGTAAGTCAAATGATCTACCAAACTGCAAAGAATGTTCAGTTTTGTATACAAATTACCGTACCAAGAATGGTTGACTACAAAAGAAACAAATACCCTCTCTGTTCTTAAAAGTCTGTTTAATTGGACTTTTTAGAGAAAATCTAAAAGGTGTGCTTCTTCATTATTTAGAACTTTAAACAGGATGAATAAATAAAAACAGCTTGTGAAGTGAGGTATTACGAGAATGATAGAGTTTTTGAAAAGTAATGGAGAATTCAATTAATGGAGATTTGTGGGTAGAGATGTATTTTGAATTGACTCTTGATGATTTTCATCAGAAAAATATTTGCTTTTCAATCATTGAATATTTGATAACCTATGTGAACTTTCATATAACTTTTGTATTGTAGTATTTAATGTGAATTTTTCTTGCTTTACATAGGAACACAAGGTGCTTTTGACTGGCACACCTTTGCAAAACACAGTTGAAGAACTATTCAGTCTTCTCCACTTTCTAGAACCTTTAAGGTTTCCTTCTGAATCAACATTTATGCAAGAATTTGGGGATCTGAAAACAGAGGAACAGGTAAGCATTTGGTCCTTTGTTGCATAAGTACATCAGATCTTTTACTATTATAATTATGTGTATTGAATGAGCATGTAGGTTATATTTTCTTTTCTTTTCTTTTTTCTTTTTTTGCAGGTGCAAAAACTTCAGGCTATCCTGAAACCAATGATGTTGAGAAGATTGAAGGAAGATGTGGAAAAGAAGTTGGCACCAAAGGAAGAAACCATTATTGAAGTGGAACTCACTAACATCCAAAAGAAATACTATCGGGCTATTTTGGAGAAGAACTTTTCATTTTTAGCCAAAGGAGTGGGGCAGACTAATGTGCCTAACTTGGTCAATACCATGATGGAGCTCAGGAAGTGCTGTAATCATCCCTATCTTATCAAAGGTAGCTAAAATGATGGCACACGAACACTTGTTTTTTCGAGAAATACCCATGCGTAGAACAAATGTACCAGTAGTATAGCTGGAATGGCAGTTACAAGGAAAGGCACTGATTCCGTACCCTCACTCTGGTGTTCTGAGGGATTACAAGTTGTTTAGAGTCAGGGGCACAACATCAGCCCAGGCGCCCATGTTACCACATCAGGTTGCTGTATCAGGACTTGAGTTGAGTCTCACATGGACTGGATTTCTGCTGCGGTGTAACCCTTCTCAGGCACAAACACAGCACAGCCCATCTTTGGGCCTCCACATTTATATATTTTTCCCGTTATCTTTCCAGACCAGGTAGTGTCTCTCAATTTTTGTGGTCTCGTTACTTTCTAAGTTCTTGACAGGTTCTATACTGGTGTTTTCTCTGTACAGTGTTTGGGTCTTTTCGCTTGTTTCTGGGAATACACTTCGTATCTTACTTTATCCGAGACAAGTTATTTCTTAGCCTCATAATGAACTAACTTGCAACCCTGGTACTCTACTGATAACAGGTTGAGGGAAGGCAGAGAACCTTCAGTGCTGAACTAGACCCTCTGGAGGAAGGTATTCATCAGTGACTTAAATGTTTCTTGTTGCCCTATTTTGATGATCAGCAGCATTCCCACTAAGATTAATTATGATCACCTTTCAGTAATGGATCACTGTTATATTGGTATTTAAATATTAGAAGTTTGTTTAAAAGTATATGTTTGTCCCCTAGGTCAGGACCACATTTTCATTAATTTTTTCCCTAATAATATTAGAACACAAATTTGTACAAAGCATTATGCCAGGTGTCTGGGGAGATAAAACAATGCTTAAGACATTGTCCATATACTCAATGCAATTGTCTATATACTCAATGCAATCTGGTGTTGGTGAGGTTTTAGCTACAAACAAATAGTTCTAATAAAAGTAATTTATTACCTACCATAAAAAATTTTTAGCATATTACAGCAAGGTAGAGGGGTACTAGTTCTGATTTTTTGAAAAAAATGAAAGCCTTCATTTATGCTGTCTTGTATTTCTTTGACAGGTGCTGAGGAGAAGATACTTGGAGAATTTAGAGAGACATATAATCCAGCTGCTTCTGATTTTCATCTTCAAGCAATGATCCAGTCTGCTGGTAAACTGGTCCTTATTGATAAATTGCTTCCCAAAATGAAAGCCGGAGGTCATAAAGTGCTCATCTTCTCTCAGATGGTACGCTGCCTTGACATCTTAGAAGACTATCTTATACATAAAAGGTAAGGCATGGAATTCATCCCCCGAGTCACTCTGTGATTACACTAAGTGTATGTCACGGGGGCGTTTTGCAGCGCTGTGCTATGACCCAGCTTTTCTCACGTCTTTCTCTTCGTCCACATAGGGCCCTTCAGATCTGTCAGTACCGGTTGCCTAAGATCAGGTGTAGGGTGTTTTCCTAACTTCCTTATGTTGCAGTAGTACACAGGGCTAAGGAGATTGATTAAGAGTTTTCAGACTATTGACTTAGGAATGGATTTATAAGTGTACACGTTATTTGATTTCTAATCTTTGCAGCAATGCGATTTTAAACAGGCTTACAATCATCTTCAAAATGGAAAAAGATGACTCAAGATCCATTTCAGATCTATCTCATTGCTATAGTTAGACCCTGAACTTTCTGCACTTCAATGCCTATCATACACTATCTAAAATTTGTTAGGCTTTACTCTTTTCTTATTAGTTTGATGTGGGGTTTTTCGTTTGTTTTTTTTTTTTTTTTTTTTTTTTTTTTTGGTTCATGATAGGTAGCCCTAAGTATGTCCAGTATAGCAATTTACCGTGCAATAATACCTGACTGTTCAGTCAGGGGCACTGACCTATTTTCCCTTAGACTGTCAAATTAAGAAATGACAACAGCCAACGCAACAATAGCTGTCTGGTGTGAATGAATCAAAATTATATGTATTATTTTTGTCAAATTGGCAAAAAATATATTTTTTTGCGTGCTGCAGAATTTTAATCATTAACTTATGTGTGGCATGAGATGAAAAAGGTTGAAAATCTCTAGTTTAGTCACTATGTAGTTATATATTCACCAGAGCATCGGTGGTATAATGAGATCTTGATATATTTATATAAAAAGGAATCTGAAGATTGACCTGTAGGTTTTAGTTCAGTGGATTTTGAATTGTAGTAGATAAGTAAAGGTCGATACTAGTTTATATTATCAGATTATTTTTTATTTCTAGTGCCTTTTTTGGTATCAGTGTTCCACTTTTTTAGTGTCTTTCAAAAGGTGTATTATTCTCAGTTTTATACCATATTAAGTACAAGAAAGATTAAATTGATTTATAAGATAAATTTCATGGGTAATGCCAAATTTCTTCTTTTTAAAAAGATTTTATTTATTTATTTTTAGAGAAAGAGAGGGAGAGAAACAGCAATGTGTGGTTGTGTTTCTCATGACCCCTACTGGGGACCTGCTCAGCAACCCAGGCATGTGCCCTGCCTGGGCATCGAACTGGCAACCTTTTGGTTCATATAGGCGGCGCTCAATCCACTGAGCCACATCAACCAGGGCAAATTGCTTTTTAATTTTATAGGGAACTCAAGTTGCAGGAAAACATACTTTACATTTGATAGAATGTGTCTTCATTTTTATTATATCTCTCTATCTAAATTTATTGCCTTTCTTTTGATAGATATTTATATGAGCGAATTGATGGAAGAGTCAGAGGGAATCTTCGACAAGCTGCTATAGATCGATTTAGTAAGCCTGATTCGGATAGATTTGTTTTTCTGCTGTGTACCCGAGCTGGAGGGTTGGGCATCAACTTAACTGCCGCTGATACATGTATAATTTTTGATTCTGATTGGAATCCTCAAAATGACCTTCAGGTAAATAAATTCTTCAATCAAGAGAATGAAATTTATTTTTAATATTTTATAACTATTTTTGATAATGCGCCTCTTACATTTTTATCTGGACAAGCTAATGTATATTTCCTTAAGTAATATCTATGGCAAATAAAGTAGGTGAGTTATTTTAATTTAATGACAATAAAATATACTATATATATCTTAATAACTTCTTAAAAGGTTTACCTACTTGAGTACACTCTAATTATTGAAAGTGTATTCTGTAAATTTGAGAGAGGCCTAAGATTTAAAAATAACCTATTTATAATAACATTTTCAGTTTCGTTTCCTTAATAATAAATATTTGCTTTTTCTAATTTCAGCTTCTCAATTATTATATAAGATAGTATGCACAGAATTGAAACAGAAGAGTATTTTTTAATGAAATACTGTAGAAAATTAAGGTATTCATATAAGTTAAGACTGAAATGATTTTGTAGAAACAGTAATATTAATTGAAGTGATAAAAGAGAGTCAAAGTTTATAGAGGATAAGCTGTGTAGGAAAGATGACAAAGTGAACTATAAGAGAAATTCATCTTTTTTGTTAAAATAAAAAGTATGCATCTTTTAGAGGGAGGAGAAGGGAGGGAGAAACGGGGAGAGAAACATGCATGTGCAAGAGATATACCCATCCATCGCCTTTTGTGCGCCCTCAACTAGGGGCCTGGCCCGCAACCCAGCCATGTGCCCTGACTGGGAATTGATCCGGTGACCTTTGGTTCACCGGCCAGTGCTCAAGTCCACTGAGCCACACCAGCAAGTGTGAGAAATTCATCTTTTATTGTCCTCAATAGTGAATTGTGTTGCAATTACTATTATTACTTTAAATAGATAAAATGCCAAAAATAGTAAATTGTTATGTAAATTATACCTGCCTCATAACAGACCTGTTTTTAACCTCTCGCTTGTGTAACTAACTATATGTAATCCAGTTCCAAATATGAAAGGTTAATCCAAAATTAATAGATTAAACCAGGGACACACTATAGAATCCAGTTAGTATTTTAGGCTTTCTGGGACACATAAGGTCTGTGTCACAGATTTTATGCTTATTTGTTTAACAGCCCTTTAAAAATGTGAAAGCTATTAGTAGCAGGCCAGATTTGAGTAACAAGTGTAGTTTGCCGGTCCCTAGGTTAAACCTGAATGATAATCACTTGCCTTTGGAATGCATATTTATACTTACAGCTGACCACAATGCATGTAATGTTCTAAAAGTTAATCTAAAACAAAATAATAAAGTCACATTTGAGAACTGGAAATACTTTCAGACTCCCCAAGTTCTCCCTCTCACTTGCTTTTTCCTATTACAGACTAATAAAATACTTGGCCTTTTTCATACTTTCTCTAGACCTGGAGCAAAGTTGTTCATTCACCGTTCTGACTTCCAATGGCTACAAACTGAATATGGGTAGAATATAGATGTGTACAAAGATAGCATCAATGCCACCTATAAATTGTGAAGTCACAATTTGTATTTCAATCTTCTGAGGATCATGCAAAGGGGAATAATAATTCGGGAGAAGGATCGTTGATACTATTGAAACTTTAGAGTCAAAATTTATTATAGAGATTTATAGCAGGAACTCAATGGTGAATATTAAGCTCTTTGCCCACCACTGCCAGCACCACCACCACCTTACCACCGCACACAGCTAATGAAAAAAATTAAGCTCTTAACCAGTGGTCTCTGGTTTCTCTAATGTTAATATGTCTACATATTAGATAATTACTCCTTTTTGTTTAAATACAATTTAGGTTTCCATAGTTACTCACCTTAGGTTTTTGTCCCCTGCTTAATTACCCAGTTTAACTAAAACATATTGAAAAGGTTGTCATTAATGTAGGTTTCAAGGTTGAATTGCCAAACAACTAAAATAATTATTCATAGAGTTGATATTCATCGAAAGTTATACTGATGGCACCCTCTTTTTAAAATAATCATCCTCACCCTGGTTGGTGTAGCTCAGTGGATTGAATGTGGGCTGTGATCCAAAGGGTCCGGGCACGTGCGGTTCAGGTCCCCAGTAGGGGGGTTGTTGAGAAGTAACCATACACTGATGTTTCTCTCCCTCTCTGTCTCCCTCCTTTTCCCTCACTCTAAAAATAAATTAACATAAGCATTCTTCAAAGATTTATATTCTCTGAAATATAAGATTAAATTTTAACTTGTAGCTGATTGTGGAATAATTTATTTTAGTAAGCTCTACTTTCTTTATTAGAAAACATTTATAGATAATTCAGTAGCAAATGGGCCTAAAAATTCTTACATGCTTTTATACTCCATCAAGATATTGTACTATTAAATGCCTTTTACGTGATGTCTGTTGTGCCATTTTGTGAAATAAATTTATGACTTTTCATTTTTTTTTCATAGGCTCAAGCTCGTTGCCACAGAATTGGTCAGAATAAAGCAGTGAAAGTCTACCGACTAGTAACTCGTAACTCATACGAGAGAGAGATGTTTGACCGAGCCAGTCTGAAGCTGGGTCTAGATAAGGCCGTGTTACAGAGCATGAGTGGCAGAGAAAGTAATGTTGGTGGTGTATGTATCACTTGAAACTTTTGTTTGCATTTAATTTTAAACTCAGGGTTTTATTTCATTTTGACCCCTACTGAACACTAAATAGATAGTTTTTTTCTATGGAGGCACTTCAGAATAGTCTGGCATTTAGTTAACACTTTTGATCTTGTTTCGTTTGTATAGCTCCAGTGCTTGTGAATTCTAAGAATGTTTTCAAGGAAATTTTTTGCTCTGCTTTTAGTATGTTTGCATCGTGCCATAGCAAAATAGAATTTGTAAATTTTTCTGCATCTTTCTATATATTGTTTTTCAGTTTTTAGTGTCGAACTACCAGCATTGGCTTTGTCTTACACTAAATAATGTTTTTCGTCACTTCCTCCATCAAGATTCTTTTCTTTGTTTTATTTTATTTTATTTATTTCTAGGAGAGAGGAAGGGAGAAAGAGAGGGAAACATCAAGGTGTGGTTGGCTCTCAATGCGCCCCCTACTGGGGACCTGCACTGTATGTGCTCTGACTGCGAACTGAACCAGCCACCCTTTGGTTTGCAGGCCAACACTCAGTCCACTGAGCCACCCAGCCAGGGCCAGATTACTTTCTTATATCTTGTGCTTATAACAACTCTAGAATCCTAGTACTTTATAGGTAACCTGCCCCATAGGCTTTGTTTTAACTTAAGATATTTTAGGCAAATGGCAAATCATGTTTTAAAGATTTTAAAGAATAGTCAATAGTTTCAATGTGTTCTTTCAGAGAATTCTCTCTTATGTACATCCAAACCCCAAATTTCAATATGACCTTGTGTTTGACATCCTTTAGGAATATTTTCTTATTTTATGAGCCTAAAAAAATTTTGTTTCCAAAATTATTTTATCCTTAGATTCAACAGCTTTCCAAAAAGGAAATAGAAGATCTGCTTCGAAGAGGTGCGTATGGTGCCATTATGGAAGAAGAGGATGAAGGTTCTAAATTCTGTGAAGAGGACATTGATCAGATTTTACTACGTCGTACAAAAACTATTACAATTGAGTCAGAAGGACGTGGGTCAACATTTGCTAAGGTACCAATTTGGGGAGGATAAAACAAAATTTGTATCTTGCCATGAAACATTAATAACTATAAATCTACCCTATTTGGGAAAATAATTTAAAACTTTACTAACTACCTTGATATCTTCCTCTCTCTTCTTCTTTTCCTTTCATTTCTTTTCATTTCTTTCTTTATTTCTCTCCTTTCCCTTCTTTCTTTCCTCAATAGAAATATGCTAAACTTGTATCTTGCATTTGTCTGAAGAGGTTTTTATTGCAGTATTATGTCCCACCTGCACTTACCCATGCAGATTTTTCCTTTCCACGTTGTCTCCTGTCTCCATCCCCCTCTGAATCAACGGGAAATCGATCTTTATCTTTTCGGAGATCACTGTTCTTTTGTCATGTAGTGGAGGTGTTACACCAAAAGAAATGATACCAGTCTTTAAATGAAAAATTTTCTCTTGCACTCATTCAGCAAACTAATGAAATCTGGTGTCAAGGACTTATTTGCTGGAAATACTAAAATGTCTTGCTAAAAAAAAAAAGTAAAGGAGGAAGTGATTGATTCTGTGTAAAAAGCATAAAGATTCAAGAAAGCCTTTGCCGAGAATATAACATTATAGCTAATTCTTTAAGGAAGTGTGCATTTCATTGTTTCAAAAAGGGAGAGAAAGTGACATGAATGAATCATATGTGATTCATGAATCAGATTTCAAGGAACATGGTATAGGAATGCATGGATGCTCAGGATGAATTAAATGGTGGTGAAAGTGAAGTGTTAAAGAGGTTGGACCCAAATTGGGAGGGGTGCAGAAAAATTCCACTTTAAGGAATTTGAACTTGATCGTGAGGCTGTTAAAAAGCTGTTAAATCCCCTCAAGCAGAAAAGGGATATAATGCAATGTAATTTAGTAATTTAACCCTAACATCAGAGAACTAGTTTGAAAGCAGAAGGACTAGAGGCAGGGAGATGGGAGAAGAGGCTTATGTAGGAGATGATCATGGATGAATTAGGGATGTGGAGAACCACTTGAATTAACAAGAGCTGATGACTAGTTAGAAACATAGAGAAGGACGAGACAAAAATGTCTTAAATTTCTGGCTAAAGTAGCTAGAAGGGTCCTGGTGTCGTTAAATAAGAGAGAATGCAAGAGAAGGAAATTCATATGCATAAAATAAAGTGTGGGAACTGTTGTATTTGTGGCCTTTACAATGCATCCAAGTAGAGATGTCCAGGAGAGTTGCTAGGATACAGGTATAAATTTGGGAATAAATGATAAATCAGAACAAAGTAGTATAGTGGAAACAGAAGTACTACTCCAAAGTACACAGCCGAGAACTAAAACTACTCACGATTGGGTAGACATACCTGGGCTTTAGCCTTTTTCCTGAGAAATCCTGTTTACTTTGGATTCTTTGGCTCTACCTAAGTTGTCAACACACTGTGTACAGGTGTTTTTCGTTTGTGCCTAAAATTACCTGAAATATGGTTAATTAAAGAAAAATTAGTCATAGAAATCACCTTTGTTGCCTCAAGCAGATGCTGTTTCAGACCATTGCATTTGAGGAGTTGTTTGAATATATGTGTGCGTGCTAAATTCCAGACTCTGTTCACAGTAAATGTTTTAAATATGCTTTGATATATTTTTCCTATAGCCTCAAAACATTTTGAAAAACTGCCATTCTGTGTTTCAGGCAAGTTTTGTGGCATCTGGAAATCGAACAGATATATCCTTAGATGATCCCAACTTCTGGCAAAAATGGGCTAAAAAGGCAGAAATAGATATAGATACCATCAGTGGTAGAGTAAGTATTTCTTTCCCTTTATGAAAATATCTGTTGGGATAATTTTGTATTACAATATTTTAAGGTATTAAACTATGTACTTAACAAAATAAATTTATTTGCATAAGTAAATTGATGTAGGGTAGCAGACTGCTTCAGTTTCAGACTTGTCATAGATGTCATGGTAGGTGGTAATGCAAGGGAAGTTTAATTTGGGGTATTATTTATATCCTTAACATTATAATGTGTTTTAAAACCATTTTAAATGTCTTTAAGTTGTGTGTTCTTTCTTTTTTGCTCTTTATCTTGGTGTTAGATCCCATTAATGGTGATCCATTCAATTGTACCCATCTTGTATCACAAAATATTCCATCCTGAATAGCATTTATTTGTTTCCTCGTTAGTCTGACCCTCAAGACTACAGATACTTATAAGCAAAAGCTGTCATACTTGCCCCTATATCTGCAGCCCGTAACATAGTGCTTAACTTAGAGAAATTTCTCAGTAAGGAAAAAGCATGTTGACTTAGGTTGCTTTGAATGAATTAAACTAAATTGAGCATAGTGTGTTTGTATACTTATTACCTTGCTTTCTGTGTATTAGAGTAACTTTTGGAAAGCACTTAAACAATTTCTAGATCTATAAAAATATTTATATCATATGACCAGTATTTCTAGTCTTAGATCTTTTCCTTCTTTTGGATTTATCTTTAGGATAAACTTATTAGATCACAAAGGTTTACTTTAGTATTTATGTTAAAAACTTAAAACAATCTACCTTAAATTATGAATTAGGTGAAGATAATCATGATCCATAAATCTAGCTTAAAATATATTTTATGGTTATTGCAGATACATAATACAGTAACTTTCATTATTATGAAGTAAAATACCAAATTCTTTTTAATTCTAGCACTGTAATATAAAATGTATGTATGGTAATAAGGATTTAAAAGGAATGTAAAAATTTTTAAGTTTATTTGGTAGGTTGGTTAAATTGTTTATAACTTATTTTTCTCACTGTCTATAATTATTAACTTTTTATACAATTTGAAAGGTGAAAATATAAGACAGTGTTATAAGCTCAATAGTAAAAGGGGCTTCAAATAATAGCTGTTAAATTTTACAGAACAGCTTGGTTATTGACACTCCAAGAATTAGGAAGCAAACAAGACCCTTCAGTGCCACAAAAGATGAATTGGCTGAATTATCTGAAGCTGAAAGTGAAGGAGAAGAAAAGCCCAAACTCCGGAGACCCTGTGACCGTTCCAATGGCTATGGAAGAACTGAATGCTTTAGAGTAGAAAAAAATCTACTAGTCTATGGGTAAAATACTGTTTTTAACATTTACTCTAAGTAGTCTGCTGGGTAAAGTTACAGAAAACATACTATATTCTAGTATATTTTCTACCTTGGTAAAAATCAATAAAATCTATTTTTAAAGTGTCCTCAATTTATATGTTTAACATGTTTAACTGCAGAATGATGGGGCCTTCTTAAGTTTTAAATTATAAATGTATCACTGAAGTCAAATTCATTGTCTTGAGATTTGCATATTTACTAATACAAAATGAATAATGTTATTCTTTAAGGAATAAAATATACTAGAAGTTACTATAGCGTGGCTCTGCATGTTACTCATGGGGAAAATCTTTATTAGGTAAATCCTGTTAATGTTGAAGTATGTTTTTTGCAGTTTTCATGCCTTTTATCCATGAGATACGGTTTTCTTTAGACCTTGACTCAACAATAATGTAAATGTATCTTTTTCAACCAGATGGGGCCGATGGAGAGAGATTCTGTCTCATGGTCGTTTTAAAAGGCAGCTAAATGAGCATGATGTAGAAATAATTTGCCGAGCACTGTTAGCATATTGCCTTGTTCACTACCGAGGAGATGAGAAGATTAAAGGCTTCATATGGGACCTCATCACTCCAACTGAAGACGGACAGACACGGGAGCTGCAGAATCATCTGGGTAAGAACATTCTTTTCTTAAAATTTATTTTTATTTATGTGTTATAATTGTATGTAACATAGTCCCCTATAAAATAATGTAGAGTTACAGTGTTAAAGAACCTTTATCCTTCACTCAAGTTCCAACTTAGAAAATACCAATGTTATCAGTTTTATTGGGCTTTGTTACATATTGTTGTCAAACATGTGCAGGTTTACACGCTTTTGACCCAATAGTATGTCTTAGGGGTCTTCCCATTTGAATTTGTATAAAACTATCTCATTTTTTAAACTCCTGCTTACTAGAGTGTGAATATTCCACAATTTATTTTGTATCCCCTTTAAAGCTGGACATTTACAACATTTTCAGTTTTAGGCAATTGGAAAACAAGTTTTAGTGTAGATCTTTGTACATTCTTCCTTGTGCACATGAATAAATCCTTCATTAAAGTAAGTGTAAAGACACAGAATTTTTGGTGGGGGGGTGTGTATCTTTACCTAAAATGTGGTCTGTAGATTAACAGCATCAGCATCTGGTAGGCTTCTTAAAAAAGTAGAATGTTAAGCCTCAATCTTATCAAATTACAATCTTCATTTTAACAAGTTGCTTAGCAGTTCATATGTACTTAGAGTTTGGGAAACATAGATACACATTTTAAATTTTCATAAATACTTTAATTTGCTGTCAGATGTGGCTTTATCAGTTTACAGGCCAATCCCAGGTATATACAAATATCTTTTCCTCCACAGCATTGCTAACGGAATGTTCTTTTCAGCATAAAACAATTGAATTTTCTATAAAGATTACTGTGCCCTTAAATTTTAAAGTGTCTGGTACTTGCCTCTTTCCCTTGGTACTGAGACGATAAGAAACGAAGTAGACAAGATCCCTGAACTCATGAACCTTACTTTCTGGCCTGGTGGATAGATATAAGAAGAAAGTGGGTGAATTAACTAACTAAAGATTGTGATCAGTACTATGAAGTAAATGAAGTAAGCGCTGAGTTGGAGAACAAGAGGAAGCATCTCTTTTAGAATGGGGTGGCCTTTGGAGGACTGTCAATGAAATTGTAACTGTGAAGAGATGGCTTCCAGGAAACATGGAATATAATTTCACTCTTCCTTGAAAACCCAATTCTATGTCAATAAATAGAAAAATTTAAGGCATTCAGCTTGATAAATTCTACAGGCAAAAGTCCTAGTTTCTTTAACAAATAAATAGCAGTAGGGGAGGAAATGCATAAACTAGTGGTTCTCAACCATACATGACTGTGTGCCCAGATCCCATCTGCATCCCAGTTGTCACAGCTTTGAGCCTGTTCTCAGCCTCTAGTTGGTAGAGCCTGAGTCCACAAACATCTCCCACAACGAAGAACTGTGCAGCTCAAAGTGAAATGCACCTGGTCCTGACTTAATGACGTTTAACTTACTAGTGTTAGACTTTAGGATGGTGTGAGAGTGATATGCAATTAGTGGAAACTGTACTTGGAATTTCACGTTTTGGTCTTTTCCGAGGCTAGTGACATCTGACACAATACTCCTTTGTAAATGCTGGACAGTGGCAAGGCCCACAGCTTCCAGTTGGCTACGGGGTCACAAGGGAACAGCCAGTCCTCCAAAGGGTAGTTATTGTATCGGACGACTTTGCCCAGCTGGGAGCTAAAGTTAATGTAGGTGTTCTGAGCTCAGGCAGGCCAAGCTTAGCTACGATGGTCACTGGGTTAGGTGTATTACATGCATTTTCAACGTGAAATGGGCTTTTCAGGACGTGACCCCATAGTAAGTGCAGGAGCACATGGAATGCTGAGGTGGAAGAGCCCTGCTATGACCTAAAACAGATTTAAGGGTCTTCAGCCAGTTGTAGTGTTTGGTCCGTATTTGGATCCTGATTAAAACAAAAAACCCAGTGAGAATTTTAAAATTATGCTTATTAGATAATTGAACAACAAACAAAATACGTTTATTAGATAATTGTAAACTCAAATACTAAATATTAAGGAAGCATTGCATTTCTTAGGGCTGATAATGGTATTTAGCTGTTTATTCTAGAGAAAGCCTTATCTTTTATATATGACTAAAAGAAACATTTATTAATAAAATGATTAATGTCTTAGATATACTTCAAAATAATTTGTGAGTTTAGGAAGTGAACCAGGGTGTGGTTGAAACAAAATTGACTGAGTTGATAATTATTGAAGTTGGATGATGGGACATGATGATCCATCATATTATTCCAACTATTTTTGTATATGTTAAATTCCATAATTATAAATAAATAGGCATAAATCCTCAAAAGTAGAGAGAATGGAAGAAGAAATAGCAGCACAATTTAGGAACATAGAAGCAAATAGGTTAATACAATTAACTTAGCAACCAGAGAGAACTGAGTCTTAGGTAAGCAGTAGGAAAAAGCCACAATGCACTCACGTGCTGCACATGTGATCAGAAAGGTTCAGGAGTTTGTGACATCGGGAACCTCTGAGAGTGGGTGTTAAAGACACAGGCTTTGATTAAAAGTCGTTTAGCCCTGGCCGGTGTGGCTCAGTTGGTTGGAGCGTCATCTGTAAAACGAAAGGTCATGGGTTTGATTCCCAGTCAGGGCTGGTGCGAGAGACAACTGATTGATGTTTCTCTCTCTCCCTCCAGTCCCCCGCTTTTTTGAAATCAATCTGAGTGTCCTTAGGTGAGGATATTTTTTAAAAAGTTGTTTAAAAGTGCGTCTGATCCCTAAATGCCCTCTTCAAGTCCGGGTAACCAGGATGAAGACTGGCTGAAAGTTTATTCTCTGAAAAGGATAAAATAGAGGATGTCTGGATTGCATTGATAGTTGAGGTATGGAGCTTCCAAATGGGGATTAAGTGAAAATTCCTGCATATTGGACAACACCATGCTCAAGGACGAAATCTAAGGAATTTTCTTAAATGAATCTGACCAGGCCAAAACTTAAAGATAATGACAGGAAAAAATCAGTGAGATTACCCGTCAGTGAGTCCACAGCAGGAAGCTCTGCACGTTCAGAATACCTATTAACTTTTTTGCCCATCATTCTTAAATATGAGCAAACAACCCAGGTTTAAGAAGTCTGAGGAAAGTCTCCAATATGAAAGGTAAAGAATAAAAAGAAACCCCTAAATTGAACTTGAAGTCAACAAGGACTATAAAAGGAGAAGACAACTTTTTAAAAGCTATGATTAATGTCTTCAAAGATACTTCAAGTGCATTTTAATTTTGAAAGAAGGGTAAGGTGTTACAGAAATATTCAAAGCACAAACAGACCACTTTTAAATTATAAGTTACATCATAAGTAGCAGAAATAAAACAGTGGATAGGATTTAATGATGCATGTGAGATAATTTTGTTAGGGAAAGGTTTAAAAATATGGAGTATCTACTGGTTGTTTTAGAAAAATTTAAGTATGAATGTTTTTAAGAAGGCTGGAATGCAAAATAATATTAACATAGAAAAAATATAATTTTAAGGTGGTAGGCATTGACTGGTATTAAAACAAAGACACTACATAATGAAAAAAGACAAATCCATAAAAGAAGTATGAACTTGAATGCATCAGACAAAATGGCTTCACAATATAAAGACAAAACCCAGCAAAATGTTAAGGAGAAACGGACAGATATGGACATAGTGCTTCTGTGCATGACCGTGATGGGACTTCTAGTTAGCAGAGCGTATGGGAAGGAGAAGATGCATGAGGTGCGGATTGGAAGGAATCCAACCTTTGTGAGTGTCAATTGTGAAAAATTATAAGTGAAACAACTCAGGTATCATTGGAGGTCAGTATGAGGTATGTAGTCATAGATTTTACACAGCAATTAAAATGGATGGATTAGTCTCGTGAATCACCAAGTATAAATCTCAAAAAAAGTCAGTAAGTTGCAGAATGGCATGTATAGTATGATGTCTGAGAACCCAAATACTAAATATTTCTCAGCATATATGCATGTAATAATGCAAAAACAAATTCAGGGTAGTGAGCCTCTTTAGGGAGGAAGGAGTGACATGGATTTCAGCTGTGCACTATTTCTTGCCGTAGAACTGTCCAGATGTAGGATCTGTTAACATGAAGAGTGGAAATCCTTTGTTGTATTTTTGAAATATTTTACAACAAAAATGTCAAAGAAATGAAGTGAATTTAGCTCTCTAAACAGGAACTCACAAGAACCCACAATGGCTAAATGTAATCCATGTTATTAGTAAAATCAGTTTTGAAAATCTAGGCTGAAACATGATTTTGTAACTAGGGGAATGAAATAAAGCATGGGGAAAGGTTTGATCTTGTGGTTTTTCGTTTGAAAAAATGTGTTTTGGAACAAAAATAACATGAAATTCATTCATTTAAGATAGAAGGATTATTGGGGGACATCATCTTAATATCTGTGTAAAGTAATCGTGTTGACCCATCGTCTTGTGATTGGATCAGTATTGTTTCCTGTAATATTTTGAAGATCTCTGTGTAGCCTGTGCAGGCCTCTGAAAGTCTCCATAAATTTCTTACATTTAAAAAAATCTTTCATATTGCAGAACTTTATACACATTTCCCTGATTGCACATGTCCTTCTCATTTTAACAGGCCTGTCAGCCCCTGTACCTAGGGGCCGAAAAGGAAAGAAAGTAAAGACCCAAACAAGCTCATTTGATATACAGAAAGCAGAATGGCTTCGAAAATATAATCCTGAGCAGCTACTTCAAGATGAAGGCTACAAAAAACACATCAAACACCACTGTAATAAGTAGGTAGTGGGGGTTTTAAAACACGGTGCATTAAAAGTTTATTTTTGTGAATTTATAAACAACCATAAAGCATGCTGATTTTGAGTACAGAGACAGTGTAGTCTAGGACCAATCCTAATCTTAATCTCACAGGGTGTACTTCCTCAAATCATGGTATCTCTTGTGTCACTGTTTTCATCAACAGAGAGAGAAATAAAACTGGCCTCCAAATGATCTCACTGTATGTTACTTGGACATTAAATAATGATGATTGTGAAGATTTTGGACAAACCTATTTTATATGTATGGTAGTAATGAGATTTCTTTAATCAGAACTACTTGTTATTATTTCATTATAAAAAGTCTGCATGTAACTTCTTTTCTAATTTAAACCCCATGTATGGGTTTTCTTTAATGATTAATGTCTTTGTGTCTTCTGACTTTTTTTCCACTCATCTTTAGGGTTTTGCTTCGGGTAAGAATGCTATATTATCTAAAGCAAGAAGTCATTGGAAGTGAGTGTCAGAAGGTTTTTGATGGAGTTGATGCAAGGTAAATGAAATAACTTGTTTATATTTTTCAGTAACATGATGTGGTAAAAAACTGTATAATTGTTGCAGTGGCTCATTAGTGAGTGAAATTCATAAGAAGAAAAATACACCAAATTTAGAGAATGAGCCCTTACCAGTTTGAAGCCTTCTATTACTATCATCTTTGCTTTTGTCACCAAGTGATAACATAATAAGAATGATAGTAGTGTAGTGGTTTCCTGCCATGAAATCTGAAACTTAACCTTTCTGAACTTATGTTTTTCTTTACTTACAGTGGAAGAGCGTTTTTACTAACTGACTTTTATGTCCATGCAAGACCCATCCAACCCCCTGGCGCCTCAGCTCCTTCACCTTTGTGTGCAGTCATCTCTTTCCTCCCCATGATGGGCTCATGCTTGCACAGTCATGTGTTTCATCCTGCCAGCCTCAGTAACAGCATTACTTCTTAAATTTCGAACATCACTTCCGTCCTTCCAACTCATGTAACTCATGTACTTCCCACTCTGATTCTCTAATTTCATCCCAGTGTTTTCCATCTTAGCACTCACTGTCCATCACCGCTTTCACACCCCTTTCCTCATTACTAAATCTATGCTGTCATCCCACAGTTGAATCACAGGCTCGGATCCTTTGCCTGCTTTTCCCTCTGTTATACACATGCGGCTCAACTCCAACTCAGGATAAACCCAAATATCCATTTAGTTCTTGCCTACACCTAAGCAGTTGAATATTGCTGGAGAAAATCAAGTAAACCCTGCTGAAGTGACTCATTTCAAATCCATGATCATGGATCCCAAATGAGATTGATCACAAACCACCGTGACTAGTGAATTCACTTTTCTGTTCTCTATGAGGACCATTCCACACCTCATTCCTCTACCACCACTACTCTGTAATAAAATCTCCTATGGATTTTATTTTTATCTCTCACTATTTGCTGGTTTTTAGCGCCTCTTCTACCTGTCTCTTAAATGCCTTCACATAGGACGTCTCTTCTTGTCACTTACTCTTCTTGGGTATTCTCATCTTTTCTGTGGCTTTATTTTTTATTTCTATACTGATACCTTCCAAATCTGTCTCCAGCCCACATCTCTCTTCTGAACTTCAGATCCACATGTCTCCAATGTGCCATGATTGCTCAGACCTCCAGGCCTTTGCATTCTTTCTGGGACATTCGATTTCCCCCTCTTATTGCCCAGCTGACATCAGCGCAGCCTTTCCTGACCTCTGAAGTCTGGGTTAGGCACACGCCCAAAGTACCCTGTCACAGCACTCATCACACAGTATGGCGGGTGCGTGTTCACAAGGGCAGAGCTGTGTCTGACTTGGTGTTGCCATTATTGGCACAAGCAGGCGCTGCTTAACTATATATATGTTATGTATATAATATTATATGTAATATAATTACATACATACATGTAATGTAATTACATGCATATACATGTAATATGTAGTAGTATATATTATTTTTACGTATATATTTAATTTTATTGTATTTTTTCCATTACAATTTATCCCCCTTACACCCTCTTTCACCTCCACACTTAAGTACATTTTGAGTGAATGAGCTAGCCTGTGGAAGTTAATGGAGGCTTTATGCAAGGGAGAGGAAGTGAACTGAATCTTTAAGACTGGACATCAGTAAGGGGAGCACATGCACCTGACTGTACTCCAGTTGCTATCACCTTAATGGATACTCACATGCAGATGGCACTTACACTGGAAAATGAGGTGTGTCCTGAGCGCCTTTTACTAAGTAGTTCCATCTGATGGTCGGCGGTGAGGGGAACTGTCTGACCCCCATTTTTTCCTTTGGGGATTCTAGTGCCAGTGTTCGTTTCTCTTTCAGTGCTTCTGCTTTGTTTAGCCCTGGTGAGGAACGAATCAAAGATAAATTCCCTTCTTTAACTGTGTTTTCCAACTTTTGCCCTATCACGGGAAAATGATTCTTACTCTTTTTAAATATTTTTTACACTAAGGTAGAAAACATTGTGATTGTGACCCTTCTGTTTTTAAGCAAAATTAGATATAATAAGATGCTCCTTTAAGTATGAAAATTTTCTTTAAGAATCTAGAGAAATGTTTCAATCTATTTCTCCATATAACTTTGGTTCAAAATGTTTTCTGCTGGCAAAACACTTATGAAAAATAAAAGGTAATTTCTTGCCCATTTTTTGTTTTATTTACTTATAAAACTTATAAATCTGTCTTTTTTATTCCCAGTGTCCTGTGTTTCAACTCAGTGGCTAAGTATTGGGTTTCTGTGAACTAGCTCAGGAGCATATTGAGCATTCATTAGTTTATTTCTGTAATGAAAGTTTGAGTTCCCAAGGACAACCAATTCACTAATGAACTTTTGCCCTGCAGCTCAATTATGAGTAGGAAACTCCCGCATTCTTCATATCTATACCTCTTTGTTAATTAATTTGTGAAATTATGGAGCCAAGATAAAGAAATGAAATTCTACTTAATATAATACCTTACATTTTATATTTATATTTCTGAATCTTTGCAAATTGTGTTATACTTTATATTTCTGATTTATGATACTAATTGTGACACATTAGCTTTATACCAGGGTAAAGAGACGATGGCTTCCGTCACCATGATAGAGAAGTGAACGTTTCAGTCCTTCTGTACATGGCATCTTTTCCTTTTTGAAGGTGTTTATACATGTTACTTGCAGAGGGTTTTGGGGAAAATAATCTCGAGTGATGAGCAGTGTAACAGGAAAGTGTGTTTGCAAAATTATAAGTGCCAGAGTTATTTCATATTCAAGAAAACAGCCAACTTTCCAAAGCATCATGGACACATCATGGTTCTTCGTACTTATTATATATTCATTTTGTGTCATGGTATTATTTATATACAGCATAAAATAGCACTTTTGGGTGTTTTAATCAAATTATGAATCAAAAACTTGCCTCTTTTCTTTACTTGTAAACAATTCTTAATTTTTCAATGTTATTTTTCTTAGGAAAAGCAATGTAGAAGAGGTTAACTTCCTTTCTAGCCTAACAATTTATTTGCCCTTTTAGGGCATCAGCCTCATTATATACAAAATGAAATATTTAAAGCAGATGATTCTGTAAAGTTGTTTACTGACATAAGTCTCTACTTTGCAAAGGAGCCCCTTATGTATATTTAAGGACAATCAGTGGAAAGAATTATGATTACTTAAGAGTAAAGTAAACCTTGTTGAAACTTAATTCTTTTGTTGAACTTAAGGTTATTAATTCATTTTATGGTAACAATTTGTGCAGTTTTATGATTTTAATTTATGGCGATTATGGGTATAAAAAAATCAGTGAAATAAAATCATCCCTTTTTAAAAAAATCATAATCCTTCACAAGCCAGGTAAAAATTTTGGCTCCTTTTTGATCATTTGCAGTAATTCATAATGCCATGTTGTGATTTTTTTTTTTCAAGTGACATCGATGTTTGGGTCCCAGAACCAGACCACTCAGAAGTTCCTGCTGAATGGTGGGATTTTGATGCTGATAAGTCACTCCTTATAGGAGTTTTTAAACATGGTGAGTGAAACTAATGTTGATGGAGTCTTTTTCCTGTGTATAGTGTTATTCAACTAGTTCTATTTCTTGATTCCTGCTTGCAGCTTTGTCCCCGTCACATTCATGTCATTGTATGTCATACAAAGCATGCACTACCACACTGCATCTGTGGGTCACAACACTTCCTCAGGAAGAGAGCGGCTCGTGGGAGCTGCCCCTCCTGGGTATACGTCTCCCATGACTTCGCCTCTTAGGAAGAGTTCCGTGTGAAGCGTGTGTTGTGTGCGGGTGATCGGTTTTTCCTCTTTTTGATTTTAATAAGTTTAATCACAATCTTCAAATATACATAATCCCATGTCATGTGATAGTTGTGATAATTGCTAGAAAATGTATCACTTTAATATATGGTCCCTTTAGTCCAGGAATGCCATCCACCCTAAATATGAGGGCTGATTGTATTCATCTCTCTCTATTACCCTTTTCACTTCGGTCGTCGGCGACCTCTCCAGGCTATGAGAAGTACAACACTATCCGAGCAGACCCCGCGTTGTGCTTCCTGGAGAGAGTGGGGAAGCCTGACGAGAAAGCCGTTGCTGCAGAACAGAGGGCAAACGATTACATGGATGGGTACGTGCACCCCAGAGTCACGGGTTCACCACGTTCCTGCCAACTGTGTCACTGGTGTTTGCCTCGAAGGATGTGGAATAACAGAATTGGAGTTGACAGCCTAGAGGAGCTAATGATTCTCTTGTACGTTAGCGCTTATCTGACTAGTAGGATCAAGGAAGAGACTGGACCTGCCCCACGCCCTTTGTTTTGATGAGTCCTTTATTTTCTCCATTTTCTTTTCCTTTTCAGGATTTATTTCATTGGCTAACATTCATTCTTACCCTAGACAAAAACAGTTAGATGATTATCATTTCTTTTCCATCAACTCATTTTTTGTATGAGTAACCAAAAGATTTCTTCTCCATACTTTTAAAATGAGAAGCTATTAATAAGTAAAGCTTTAAATGCTCCTGGGTTCAAGTTAAACACTTCCAGTTCTAAAAAAGTTCACAGTATTTTGCCATTCTTAACAATCATGGTCATTAAGGCCATAAAATTTAAGAGGGCAGAAAGCTGCAAATGAAGAAAAATATAATGTTGTTCATTATACCAGTTACAAAGCCATTGTTATCTTACCAAAAGAGGAAAGTAAGACTATGTTAAGGTTAATAATTCTACATTTAAAAGCTAACTCATAGGAATATGAGTAAATTGAACTAGATTTCTCCTGACCTGCTGTATAATAGTCTTTATCTATGGCACGGTTTCCCTGGCTGAAGAGCAGAGACTTCAGTCTGATTTTTAAAGCACACTAAAAAGTCATTCCCACAAGACTCCATTCGTTTGTCTTGTCAAAAGAGTGTTAAGTCTAGTACAATTACAATTGCTTTTGTTGATATTTTAACAGAGATGTGGAAGATCCAGAATACAAACCTGCCCCAGCTATCTTTAAAGATGATATAGAGGTATGCTTTGGATCATATTTTAAAATCCTCACTTTCAGTTATTCTGTGGTTTCTTTGCTTTGTTTTCTCTATTGTGTGCTTTTCCTTCATATGCATTTTTACTCTGTTCCTTGGAAGATTTGTTAGTGATCAGCTTAGTTGACAGATACCACAAATAATCATTCAGAATTTGCCTGATCTCCCCTTCTAGACAAGTTGGAGGGAGCTTCTGACAGGTGGGCGAAATGGAGCTTACCCACATGCTACACTTACAGGAGCTAAGAAACACAGTGTCCAGGCTCAGAATTCTAAAGCAGAGTACGAACAAGCTACTAAAATTACACAGCAACAGATAGAAGCAGAGTAAGAACTGGATACTAAAATTACACAGCAAGAAATAGGAGCTACATCTGCATAAAGAGGTTTGCAATACAGGGTGGAGCCTAGAGGAATTCTGAGCTGCTGCAGCGTAGTTCTGAGTGCACTATTATATCAAATCAAAAGGAAGGACAAGGGTTGGGTGAAAATGCAGGAAACAATCTGTAGACGGGGAGGTGATGTTAAAGGAGATGAGGAAGTTCCATAGTATTTGGGAGTGTGGTAAAAGACGAGATGATGCCGTCGCTGTCAGGGAGGATCTGCTGGTCTGAATCGCCACCGAGCTTTGATATTAATTGTGTATATTAGGACAAGAGATGAGGCTGAGGCTGGTGTGTGTCAGTGAGAAGTAAAATCCTGTATAAAGTCAGAACTCTCAGAGGGCATTACTTTCAAACCAACAGCACAAGCAAGTTTGTCTTACCATGGACTTCTGGTGCAGGAAAGTTGTCTCCCCGGAGAATTCAGAGCTGTAGGCCTGCCCTCTCTTCAGTTTACAGTTTGATTTTTTTATTTCCTCTCCATAGCCTAGGGGCACTCAGACCAAAAATGTAATAGAAAATGGGGTTGAGTACTGATGAGAAAGCCCTCCATAAAATGAGGTTAAAATGCAAATACTTCAATTATACAAGGAATGATTTATCATGAGTTATTGTTAAAAAACACAACAAAGACCGAGATTAGACAACTCTAAGAACATCTGATGATAGACCTGTTGAAATAGAAAAATAAGAACATCTGATGATAGACCTATTGATAGAAAAAAAGTACATTTTAAATGATTAAATACATGAAAGAAACAGAAACCAAGGAAAGATAAGGTATAATTTTTGAAAACTAGGGACATGTGAAAAAAATTATATAGAACTTTAGAAGTAGAAAATATAGTCAATGAAATTTAAAACTGGGGAAGCAGATTAGACACAGCTCATGAAAAATGATTTAGAAAGTACCAAATTTTTCGGACTGTAAGATGCACTGGACCATAAGATGCACCTAGGTTTTAGAGGAGGAAAATGGGGAAATTTTGAAGCCAAAAATGTGGTAAAATATGTAATAACATCAATAACATCGGCCGCCGCCATTCCCCTGCCACACACACAGTGAGCCAGCTAAGCTGCATGTGGACTCTAAGACATACCCCCCTTTTCCTCCCAAATTCGGTGGAGGGGGAGTGGGTGTTAACAGTACGAAAAATACGGTAGATACGTGGAAATTATCCATAATGTAGTATGATGAATCACTTTGGGCCAATCAGAAGAGAGAAACAAGATTAATTTGATGGGAAAAGTTTAATGTAAAGACTTACTGATTATTTGGGAGGGTGGGGTTGAAGTCGTGAGGGGTTGGCTAGTAGTAAGAAGTAAAAGATCTAAAGAATAGTGGAAGGAATAGCCACTGCCCCTAGGGCTGCGCAGAGCATTCACAGAGGAGCCCTGTCTCCTGAGATCCTGGCCTGTTTGTGAGGGATGGGTCACAGCTCGCTGGATGGCAGAAGAGTCGCTGAGCCACTGCACTCGTGTGACGTGGGGGAAGCCACCCTCTAAGGTTGCCAAGGAAGCTTTTCCTGGGGAAGTATCCCCGTGGAGGGACTCCGCTGCGAAACCACCCAAGGGGGAGGTTTCTAGGGAAAACTGCTCTTCAGCAGGTGCAAAAGCAGCTGCCTGAACTCCAGGAAGTGGCGCTGGGGAAGCGGCCTGTCCTCTGGGAGCGGAGCTGAGCAGTGGGGGGACTCACAGTGTCTCTGAAGCATGCGCTAAGGACAGAACTTATCACGCTGGCTGGCAAAGAAAAGGTAGTTAAAGAGCCCAGACCCATTTTGTCAGGGCGAGCCAGAGGCGTGAGAGAGGCGGTAAATTCGGAGCCGAGGCAAAAAGCCGATAACCGGCACAGTGGAGTACGTAAAAAGCTTCCAAGACAAAGAGAATAGCGCGGTGCTGTCTTCGCAGGGTGCGTAGTAGGCATTGCAGAAGGAGAGAACCGGAGAGCACACGGGAGGAGCCTTGTTTCAAGAGAGACCAGTGGAGAACTTTCCCAAACTTGATAAAGGACATGAATCCTCAGATTCAAGCAATAGAGTCAACCTTGGCAGGATAAATAAAACTCAATCTACTCTAAGAAACATCCTAGTGAAATGGATACACCAAGCAAAAAGGAGATGTTAAAATCAACCAGAAAAAAAAGACCCTCCTACAAAGGCTGATAAATCGAACTTTAGGCTTTTCTGAAACAATACAAACTAGAAGTCATTGGAGTAAAATCACCAAAGTTATAAATATGTTAAGTTTATAATAATGTTGCAATACCTAATTGAAGATGCTTTGTTGACAGATACAAATCAGGCATACAGCAAAAGCAAATTGTTGAAGATTGAAAAAGAAAAATATTGAAGGTGTTCTAATAACCACGTATGAGAATGAATAAATTGTGTGAAAGGTGGTATATAGAACAATAAAAAAAATCAGTTGTAAATAAAACCTGAGGCATATTTAGAGGGAGGTTGGACGAAAAGAAACTGACCTAAATGTAATCAAAGAAAAGGAAATGATTTTAGTACTGATAGGTCTAAATGTGAAAGGCAATAGGAAAATAGGAAAACATGAGAAATAAGAACAAATGAAAGAATTATTGCACAAAGTTCTGTTATAAAGAAGTTTGATTCTCTTTTCGTCTTATTTCTATTTCGACCCAATTACCCTGTGACAATTTCTGTTTTTCTTTAAAAGGATGATGTTTCCTCACCAGGAGATCTTGTTATAGCAGATGGAGGTAAATTGCATTTAATTCTTTATTTATTATGATTATAAATTAACGTTCTCATGATACCATGAGATCAAAAGCTAATAACTTTTCATAATTCTTCAAATATATGTGAAATTTTTGTTGAAGACAGTTATAATCATCATTGAATATGCTACTTGGGAATTTCACAATATTTGTAGCTGCAAATCTTTATGCCGTGACTCAGTGAAGTTTTATAGAATAGAATCTGGTATTTTTATGGCTTGATTACTAACCTTGAATGTTAGAGCTCATCTTTAGTGTTAATTCAATAATTCTTTCACTTGGTTATTAGTTCCAAATGCCCATTAGGGACCATTCTTTTCATTCAGTCTCTATGAAGCTTTTCTGTACAGGGTCTTGTCCTGCTTTGTGATATCAGGAGAGCAAACCACCGTCTCTGAGTGCACTCGTTACCTTTTGGGAACCTAGGGGAGTCGTGCCTCACCCTTCTGTAGTTCTGCTAGGAACTGAGGAGTACATTTGCTTGGCATGAATAATTACTGCTTGATTATGGACTATATAAGGGTAATATTACACCCTGGGAATAGTTAGATCCTGCACTACGTTGGGTGTCTAAAAGCTTAAAAGTTGCAGCATTGTCTTAATGAATTTTAAAAATTAATTAAAACTAGTTTAAATATTTAAACTCCCTAATGACTTGTAAAATGTTTTGATTCCAATGAAATTGAGATAAATTTAATACAGAGTGGATCAATTAGAAGAGTTTACAGTATTCTTCTCATGGATTTCATTTTGACTTTTAAGTCGAGGCATTTGAGTGTTCACCAGCCAGTAAAACATTAGACCTGGTGATGTAAGAGTTGTCTTTTCTGTTCAAGTAAATGTATACGGGTAGCATTGGGGTTCTTTATTCCACTATGACCTACTTACTTTGACTTGCTCTTAAAGCTTGTTGTAATGTTTTTGAGCTATAGTTAAACTTTTTTGTGATGAGAAATTTGGTTTGGTTTTTCACATAATCAGATTGAAAGAAAAAATTGAAGTAGGGAAATTTTGCTGCTCTTGTAAGCTTCATTATAGTATGTTGAGTTTTGTTTTTAATTTTATTTCTTAGTTTTTTTTTTTTAATCGACCTGAGTTTCTTTAAATACAGATGGCCAGCTGATGGAGGGCGATAAAGTTTATTGGCCTACTCAGTCGGCTTTAACTACACGCTTGCGGCGTCTCATCACTGCGTATCAGCGCACTAACAAAAACAGACAAATCCAGCAAATCCAGCCTGCTTTTCCTGTGCCTGCCAGTGCAATGCAGCCCCTTTATGAAGAAGCCACTCTCAACCCGAAAATGGCAGCCAAGATCGAAAGACAGCAAAGGTAAGACAACAGATAGCACCAAATATGTAATATATTGTATCTGAATACAGTTCATTTTTCTGAAGGCTGTTAGGATGTGATTAATCACCTTGTGAAAAGCACATATAGGTAAAGCAGTTGGTCAAACCAAAATGTTCATATACACATGTGTATAAATACATGAACGAATATGGTAAAATTAATAAAGATTACTGCATTTTATGGTTACTAGCCATACTTTTCAGTTAATCATTCTTTTGTCATGTTTGTGAACAGTTTATTATGAAAAAATGAAGGTACAGAGCAAGCTCAGGAATTATCAATGAGAGTTTTAAATTACAAAAGTAACTTCTGTTCTGTCTTATTTTACATCAAGACCTTTATGAAATACTGTATTCGAGTCCATGAAAGACATCCATCTATGCTTTATGCACAGCATAGTAGAGCCCTTGGAACTACTATGTGAAAGGGGACCAAATGGTGGTGGAACTTCTTACAAGAGACCCTGTTAAGAAAACGGGGAAGCTTCTCACATCCCAGAAGCTTTCACTTCTTAGGAAGACAGAGTTCACAGAAAAACACGAGGAATGTTCAGCAGTAACCTGCCGTCCTCGTTAAACTTGGGTCCTTGGATGTTCTCTAGGAAATGAATCTTTTTTTTTCCATCTACTTAGTCTGAAACTTTAGATTTTAGCTATTCCAGATATAATCCTCAAATTCTAATATCTCTGTTAGTGGATACCTCTACTATTACCTCTGTAACTGTTTCAGTTATCTATCATTGCATAACAACTCACCCCAAAACATGGTGCCTTAACTTAACATCAGTTTTTTTTATTTCTCACATTTAAGTGGTTTGACCAGGTAGTTCTGCTTTCCATGGTGTTGGCTAGAAGGTCCAAAGTGGCCTCCTTCCATGGCTGGTTACAAAGTGTCACTTCTGCCACCTACTGTTGGTCAAAAAAAGTCACAGGGCCCACCAAGATTTAAGGGAAAGGGAAATAGATTACAACTCTCAGTGGGAAGACTGGCAAAGAATTTGTGGGCATCTTGCCTCCACCACCTAACATTTCCCCTCAGTCTGTAGGTTCTGGATTAATCTGCCTAAGATACTAGTCTTATGATACTCAATGACTCCCTATTTTGTGTAGGTGTAAAGTTTAACTTCTTGAGCCTCATTTCAAGAGTCTCTGCAATTTAGGAATCAGTGTGCATTTCTAATTTTATTCACTACTGTTCTCTCATCCAGAATGTCCTCCTAATTATTGACTCAACAGTGTACCTTATGTTGTTCTTATCATCTGGAGTAATACCCGTTCTCCTACTTTTGTTTATACTTAGTCCATCCTTCAGAGCTGAACACGTGTCCAAACCTGTACTATTTTTTTCTCAACCAGTTTAGCTCACAGTATTCTTTTTACTGCACTCTTACCACACTCGTTTAAATAAACTACTCATTTGTCACAAGATACTGTAATGACATTTATCTTTTCCTTTCTATGTCTGCCTAAGTTGTAAATACTTTGAAGGTAGGAACTGTGACTTTTTTTATTGTGTGATCTGTGTGGTCTTTGAATTCATTCTTTTTTCACCTTTCCTAGTTTTAACATTCAGGTGTAAGGTTTATATGAGTTGATTGGTTTCCCAGACTGACAATTTTTACATCATCATTAAATTAGACTTCTTAATGTATCTCTATGATACATTATAAAAAATCGCCTGTTAATGTTTTTCAAAGGATTTCCTCATATGCCTTTTCTAATTTACACAACAGTTGTGTGAGTTAAATATTACTCCTTTAAGTATCTTTTAGGAGCTCTTAACTTACTAGAGACTATTTCAAGCCAGGCATTTAGAGCATTTCATAATCTGACCCCAACTCTATCCCCCACTGTCCCCACTCTGGGCCATCTCCTTGTCAATCTGGAATACTCATCATGCCCCACCCCCCGCAAAATGTAGTTTTCTTCCTGCTTTGCTTATTCTGTGTCCACTTCCTAACATGCCCTCCCTAATCTTAGCCTGTGCCTTCTTAACTGCCACTCCTCGGTGCCGTTCCTGATCACTCAAGCCTGAACTAAGCCTCCTCCTTCTGTGCTCTCTTAAAGTTCTTGGTTTCCATCACTCCTAAAACTCTAAAATACTAAGTTGTATTATAAATATGGTTGAAACATTTTATCTTTTTCCTGGCAGTAGGGTCATCATGTCTTATATAATCTTGTAGCCTAGGCATATTTTCTCACATAGTCAATGTGCAAAAACTATTATTATCTGAAGGAAAAGAAACATGGTTGGGTGGATGAGTCAGCTAGCGTTTTAAATGTATTTACAAGGCAATAACCCTGGACTGAGTCCTTTAAAGTGTTAGTTACTTTCAGTGTTTTAAATGTTTACTGTAGTCATTATATTCAGCATTGATAAATGTTTATTTCAATAAGCAGTGTGGTTTTTTAAAAAATCTGATTCAAAATAGATGGACGAGAAGAGAAGAAGCTGACTTTTACAGAGTTGTATCTACCTTTGGAGTGGTGTTTGATCCCGACAGAGGCCAATTTGACTGGACAAAGTTTAGGGCCATGGCTCGGCTACATAAGAAAACCGACGATAGCTTGGAGAAATATTTGTATGCATTCATGTCTATGTGTCGTAGGGTTTGCCGTCTTCCTTCCAAAGAAGGTAGGTATAAACATGTTTTTTCTTCATTTTGGTCAAAATCATTAAAAATAATGAAAATTTTAAAATTTTATTTTTCTTACTCTATTTTAATAGCATTTATTGGTGTGACATTGGTTAATAAAATCAGAAATTTTCAGTACTGTCTAATTCAATGTCAGTAGTTTTTCAGAATTGTAAGTAAACTATATTTAAGAATCCCCTATTCCCTAATCCTGTTAAGATGAGGTCTAAAGAGAATCGGGGTACACGCTGAGTTTTTGTGAAGATGGCCAGGGTTTTATTAGATTTGCGATTGGGGGAGGTGGACGATGAAGGGTGGCTTTTGGTAAACAGCTATAACTTTTGTATTTTTAGTCCATCTTATAGGAGCTCCGCTAGAGGGCTTATTTATACGAATAATATTGCAGGCAATGAGGCCTTCACTCAAAAGACATTTTAAAGACTTTTAATAAGATAGGATCACCCAGGGCCATCAAAAAAAGAAAGAAAAACCACTAATCACAGGTGCTCGTGGCCCTGTAAGGAGCTGTTCTGAGGTGAATCTCATGGTGTCTGAAGCTGTGGGCAGGTGCTCTCAGGGGATGTGGTGTCAGGAGCAGCGGTCTTCACTCCTTGTTGAGTGTGATTTCTGACTGCTAAACCCAGTGGCTTCCTGCTCCTATTTCATAGTAAAAATGTAAGTGTCGAATATATGAAAGGACTTAAATTCCATGTGAGTTTCTTTCCTTAGTTTATTTCCTTGCAGATTTGTTGTCAGTCCACTGAACAGAGTAGCCAATCACTTGATTTCCCAAATACCAAAAAATTCAGAGTAGCTTTTAGTCTACTTTAAGGTCTGTTGTAACCATCGATGGGTTTTAAAAGACAGGGAAGGCACAGTGATGTGTCTCCTACTATTTATAGTTGCCGAGAGGCCCCTCACCCTTTTGTTGTTGTTGTTAGTTCTTAGTCCCCATCAACGATGTAAAGCTCTATGAATAAATCCATCAGTTTTGACTCCAGTTGTAAAAGAAAAGGGAAAGGGTTAATTACTAAAAGACGATTGAAAAAGTAGCTTTTCCTCGTTAGAAATGTGAGTGAGGTTTCACTTAAGATCAGTTTCCCAAACTTCCTCAGTTCACAGTGCCCTTAATGTCTCAGGAATTTTTCATAGACCTGAGGCCATAGAGTTCTGTTTAATAAATAATTAGGTCCAAACAACTTAGTCAGTTTCTATGTTTTATATTTAATGTAACCCCAATAAAAATACCCTATAAAGCTGTGAAAAAGATTTCTATGTCCTAACAATCTAGTAATAGTTTGAAAACATAGCATAAATTGAATGAATAACAATACTTGTACTTTTCAAATAACCATAGTGACTCACTAATTAGATGCGTGCATCTGTTTGGCACTGTACAGCTTCTCAAATCCTGGAAGTAGAATGGACTCCCACTCTTATTTGCTGTTCCATATTGATTTTTGCATAGCCCATGATTTCTTTTTAACTTGTTATTTTGAATTTGAGATTTTTTAAAAAATTGCAGAAACCATTCATGGAGTTTCCATATCTCTCTTGCTTTGCCAGTATCTCTGCTCACAGAGATACGATCTCATCAAAAAAATAAATGTATCATGTTAAAACTGAACCATCTAAAGTCATTTCATAGGGTGTTTGAGAAATGTCCCTGTGATTCCCTCAAATTTTAAGAAAGCTTTTGGTATCCCTGTGAGTTCATGGCAATGCCCTGAGTTACCGTGGTGCAGGTAAACAAATGTATACTTCCATTTCTGAATGGGACATTGTTCAACAGTTTTAATTTATATTTATAAGTGAATTCAAGTAAATTTTTCTTGTTGATTAAGACACAGAATAGTAAGACATGGTTCACAGGGAATTTCATAAAAATAAATTTCCTGTTTATATTAACATATTGAATGCTTCCAAAAATTCATAATGTTTTACTTACTTTGTGTAGCTCTAAGTTTTATATGTTATATGACTTTTAGTTTCTCATTTTAAAACACACTTCTCCTTGTTTAAAAATACTTAAATTATGGAATCTATGCAGTGATATTGAATAGAGGTACATCTTCAAAGTTGCATTATTTGTTTTGAATCTCTAATGAAGTACTTTTTAGGTTAATGTTTTGGTTCTGTTTCAATGTAGAATTGGTGGATCCAAATATTTTCATTCAGCCAATCACAGAAGAACGTGCTTCCAGGACTTTGTATCGCATTGAACTTCTAAGGAAAGTAAGGGAGCAGGCCCTCCGCCATCCACAACTGTTTGAACGTTTGAAACTTTGCCATCCAAATCCAGACTTACCAGTCTGGTGGGAATGTGGCCCTCATGACAGGGACTTGCTTATTGGAGCCGCCAAACATGGGGTGAGCCGAACAGATTATCACATCCTTCGTGATCCGGAACTCTCATTTATGGCTGCGCAGAGGAACTACAGTCAAAGTAAGATGGCTCATTCAAGGACCTCTACCCCACTTTTACAGCAATATCAAGTTGCACTTTCTGCTTCTCCTCTTACCTCTTTGCCTAAGCTCCTAGACGCTAAAGGTATTATTCTAGAGGATATGAAAGTTAAAAGTGAAAACCTTAAAGAGGAGCCTCAGTCTTCTGAAGAAGAATCCATGTCTTCTGACGAAACCAGGACACTAATAAAGTCTGAGCCAGTAAGTCCAAAGAATGGTGCTTTACCACAGGCTGCTGGAGACCAGAAATCCGGTGGAAAAGGCGAAGCAGACAGACGCATGGTTGCAGCCAGAACAGAACCCCTAACTCCAAACCCAGCTTCTAACAAGCAGCGCGTCCACAAAAGAGGGTCAGAGTCTAGTTCGGATTCTGACTCTGATTCCGAGAGGTCCTCCTGTTCTTCCAGATCATCTTCTTCCTCGTCTTCCTCCTCTTCTTGCTCCCACTCTCGATCAGGCTCCAGTTCTTCTTCATCCTCCTCTTGTTCTTCAGCATCATCTTCATCCTCCTCCTCCTCTTCCTCCTCCTCATCATCCTCTTCGTCTTCATCAGAAGAAAGTGACAGTGAAGAAGAGGAAGTTCAAAAGCAAGGTATCTGCAAAAAGTTTTGTTGCTATTTTAAGACAAGATAACGAATGGAAAAGAAAAGAATTCGTTCCAATAACTTAAAGAATGTTTAAAATTGTTAGCTGAAATTTTGTGTCTACAGATTTTCTTAGAGAAGCACTATTTGAAAGGAAACTAAAAGTATTGATACAGGCTTCCTGTTTACCGTATTTTGCCACGTGTAACATGTCCCTATGTTTTGTGCTCATTATACACAGGACTGTTATGCCCATGGTATGAATCATTATACCCATGTATAATGTGCATCATTGTTTTTCCCTCAAAAATTTGGACAAAAAGTGCTCATTATACATGGCAAACTATGGTAATATTCAAGGCATTGCCAAATGGGTTTGTCAGAGGAATTAAGAGATTTTACACAAAACTTTTATGTCTTTGTGATTGCCTTAAGTTTAGTATTACAGTTTTACTGGAACAAGTTGGTTAGTGAACAAATGAAGACAATGTTCTGTAATAGCTACCAGGATTCTGTGATTAAGCAGTCAGACGAATAAGAATGTCACAGGCCCGGCCTGGCAGCTGCTACTCAGGGAGATACAGGATGGAGAGTACAGCTTTTCCGCAGAAGAGTGGGGGCGGCCCTCTGCAGCAGGCAGGGTACCGTCCAGTGGGCTCACTCTGCACTCTGGCTTAAGGAGCCACCATGCCTCCCAGGTGCCAGGGTCTCCTGTAATGGCTCGATAGGCATAAATGTCAGGGTTGCCACATGGAGAATGCCCAATTAATGAAAGTCCTCTACCTAGAGAGTTACAGTATCTCATCAGGTATTTATGATTGTCTCAGTCCAGAGGCATTCTGTCAATTAGGAGGTTATCTTTCAGGGAAACGGACCTAGAAAATCAAATTTTTATGCCTAAAAGGATGTTCTGTTAACCGTTTGCCCTCAGACTCCTTAATGCCATTTATTTTGCTATAATGCTGATTTTTAAAATAATGAGTGTTGTATTCTAGGTGAATTTTTCCTCTTTCCTTTTCAAATTTATCAGAATAATTATGAGATTTGAAGTGCATGTGAAACCGTCTGTGTAGTCTGTTTTAAGCAGTCATGGTTGTTCTCGGCAGAAGTCACCCCGCACATGAAAGCCTACGATGAAGAAAGTGTCGCATCACTGAGCACGACCCAGGACGAGACCCAGGACAGCTCCCCGATGAACAACGGGGCCCCGGAATCAGCTTACATCCTACAGGGGGGACATATGCTGGCAGCTTCGTATTGGCCAAAGGTGAGGGAATAGTGTCTTGTTGAAATAGGTCATTTTCTGAGTATTTTTCTACATTGCATTATTATGTAGAAAAACAAGTCACTGTAAAAGGTAGGGTGACATTTTGGCGTCGGCATTAGATTTCTAATTATTACTATCGAATCAATTAGATCTACTTAAAGGTATATGTTTCTGAACAAAACCTTATAATGTTTAAATAAAAGATGATGAGTGTTTATGTTCATAAATAAATATTCAGTGCTTCTTTATGAAATAAGTGCTTTCAACTGAGTCTCCTTGGGGAAATTAATCGCAGCAAGCTGTGGCCTGTGGGGGCGAGGGGAGGTCATTTAAGTGCATTTATATTCAGCAGTGGGTGTTCAGAATGGAGTGATACAGTTCTTCCGGTGTGTGACTAGGGTAGTATTTACCTTTCAGTGTAAGGGTGGGAAATGGAGGGATGGAGAACTCTCTTTTATGTGCTTCTGTGTTGTTTGACTTTTTTACAAGGAACCTGTATTTTGTAATTATAAATACAAACGTATAGAAAAGTATCTTTATAATATTTTTTAACTTCCACCATGGGAACTTATACTTGATGACTCCTTATGGAATTTTAATGTGTGTGTGAGAATACCTGTACATACCAAAGGCACACGTATTGTTAGGGTTAGACCCATCAAGGCTTGGAGCCGTTGGCTCTCCAAAGGCCTGACCTCATTATTGAAATTAAACTTCGACATGGTGTGCTTTTCCAGGACCGTGTGATGATCAACCGGTTGGACAGTATCTGTCAAACGGTTCTGAAAGGGAAGTGGCCTTCAGCTCGAAGAAGCTACGACGCCAACCCGGCGGCTTCTTTCTACACCACAAAGCTGCTGGACAGCCCTGGCGCAGCCGCGGAGCATAATGAGCCCAGTGCGCCCACCCCTCCGGGTGCTGGCGCGAAAGAAGAGCACGACCAGTCAGCACAGATGTCAAAGGTGAAGAAGCATGTACGAGAAAAGGAGTTTACAGTGAAAATCAAAGACGTATGTTTATTTTTATTGCCCTAGGGCCTGATTGCGATTGTGGTGTGCAGCATGCTTCTCCTGCAAATGGCTGCCTGCTCTTACTCTTACTTCCTTCACACACTTGTTTTCTGGTATTGGGACTATTTTCTTTCTGATATCTAGGTTATTAAACTTGAATATTCTACTAGAGGGATCATCATTAAGTATGTTTCTCTATACTGTATACCTATACTTCTGAAAAAGTCCTTCTCCTGATCAAGATGCTTTCTTAAACAGTGTGACAGTTTCTAACTGTTTGGGTTCTTCTGTATAATCTTTCAATGGTATGTCATTGCACTTTCTGTTTTAAACATTTAGCATGCCCTGTTTTCAGTAACCTTTCACTTTTTCTGTATGATTTTTTAAGCAAAACTGATTACTCACTATCTTAAACAACGGTGATATTCTCTGAAATGTCATTTGAATAATGTACATAGGGATGAATTTCCAAAGCTGAAAAACACTTTCTTTTGCTTATGAAAGTGTGTATACCACCTGGATATTTTAAAATTTAAGATAGAAATTTTAATATACATCATAGACATTGATTTAATGTTTTCTTCAATGATTTATGAGCAAATGAGAACTTAATGATTCAGGGTTTTTACTTCACTTTTTCTAAATAAACCATTTCTCTTCATATCCTGCAATGAGGTTTTTAACATTGTTCCTTTCTTAATAATGGTGTTTGTTTCACAGGAAGGTGGTTTGAAGTTGACATTCCAGAAGCAAGGGCTCCCTCAGAAAAGACCGCTTGACAGTGAGGACTGCGCTCTGGGGCAGCAGCAGTACCTGGCCCGGCTGCGGGAGCTCCAGAGCGCGTCCGAGGCCAGCCTCGCCAGCTTCCCGAAGTCTGTGCCGGTGTCAGGTGAGTGTGCTGGTACTGATGGCCTTCGCCCGAAGCATATTCCCATCTTATCCAAGCCTCTTTTATTTATTCTTGTGATCAGAACTCATTTGTCCTTTAATGTTGGAATAACCTCTCTTAATTCTATAATTAATATAATTTTTAATGTAAACAAATACCGGAACTTTAAATATGACATTAAAGCACAGAGGCCAATTAGCTTTGGGAATTTATATATTTGGGTAAAACTATCACTTTATCAAGTAGCTTTATTCAGATAAAAGTTCAAATAGCATTTCAATATAAAAACAAATTATAAATTTAAAGAAAAACATCTAAATCACAAATTAATGCTGATTGATAGAGGAAGTTTAAGAAAGACTTTGGAGACTGTGTACTCCAGGAAACTACAAGATATAGTTTCTGACTAATCCCTGAAAGGTAGTCTTTCATTCTCATGGACTACTTGCAGAAACAAGATTATTACTAGAGAGACATTTGTGTGAGCTCAGAGCCTGCTTAGTTAAGGTGAGTCTAAATTACAGGCAGTATCAGAACCCGAGCTTGGGAGGGGTGGGGTTAGTGGTCCTGAAGGAATAGGAATTGATATACTATGTTTCATTCATATTAGAATAGGAAGTCATGAGAAGTTCTTATACTTTAAGAAAGTAATACTTCAAGAAAGTCTATTATTACAGCTAAAATGTACTGCAGAAGTATTTTGAAAGAATTTTTAAATCATGGAATAATTCATTAATCTGATTATAACAAAATTTACTATGGGCATAGTGAAAGCTTTTATATGCAAAAAATGATTTTAATCATTATAATTCGTTATTCCTTACCATATGAATTAAGGCACCTTTTTGGAACTGAGATGTAGGAACGCAAATGATTTCTGTAAGGTTCCATGGCCAGCCAAAGCGCAATGCTTTCTTCAGGGATACCCAGGACTTGCTCAAAAAATCGTCCTTGAATGATTGAAAATGTATTTTATACTACAGCCGTGAATCATTACAAAGAGAGCTCATTCTTAGTGATATTTTCTTTCAATAAGAGAATTCTAGAATGTCTAGTACTCTCAAAGGAAAGGAACCATGTCTTACTCATATTTGAACAGTTATAATACCCTGTGCATAGCTATTTGATTAATATTTATTGACATGACTGAATGCATGGAACTGTTTCATCCACACATCATTTTTAAAATTGTTTTAGACAGAGAGGGGGAGAGAGAAATTGAGAGAGAAACATAGAGTTGTTGTTCCACTTATTTATGTCATTGGTTGATTCTTGTATGTACCCTGACCAGGGAATCGAACCCACAACCTTGGCGTATTGGGATAACATTCTAACGATCTGAGCTACCTGGCCAGGGCTCATTTACACGCCTTTCAAACATTGTTTATATTTTTATGATATTGAGTGCCTCCTGCAATGAGCAATGAGAAAGGTCAGTTTAATCTGATAGCTGAACAGTTAGTGCTGATCGTCGAGAAAAGACGTCAAGTAGGCTGGGGCAGAATGGACTGTGGGAATCTGAGGAATGAGTTCATTGTGATAAAGAGGAACACCATGGAGACATACCTTTCAAATATTTTAAAAGTTGTAGAAAGTCCAGAAGAAGTTTACTTTATGTTCATTTGAGTTAGGCCATGTTTTTAAGTTGAGATGAATCTAAGACAGAACAAGACATTTTGGCACAAGAAAGCAAAAATAAATTATAAGACAAACTTTTAGAAAAGGTAGGAATACATGGGTTCAAAGAAAAGGGGAAGTTTATCTGTGCATGAGAAAGGCATGCTTCTGTCTCTAATGGGGGAGGTGAAGATAAGTTAATATCTGGGGGGGGGAATTGAGAAAATAAAAGTTGAATGAGGTCTAAATTACAGTTCTCCAAGTTTTTAAATGAGAAGTCAGTGGAGTTTTCCGTCTTACGAATTGCTTGATTTAAGACATGCAAAATGGAACTTCTACATATTTAGAAAAATGATTGCTTTTGCTGGTTAAGAACTAGCTTTTTATCACTGTTTTGCATTTTTAATTTGATTAGGTACTTCCATTCAGTCTACCCTTGGTGCCAATGGAGTTATATTAGACAACCAGCCTGTAGTGAAAAAAAGGCGGGGGAGGAGGAAGAATGTAGAAGGTGTCGACATCCTCTTTTTTAACAAAAATAAACCACCTAATCATGTAAGTAAAACAGTCTTTAAAAACTACTGATCCTTGAATGCAAAATTCTACATGTAAAAATATATGTTACTGTTTTGTGAGTGTTTTGCAGAGTAATAAGTAGGAAATTAGAAGTGCACTACATCACTGTCTCTCAGTAGAGTTTAATAACACTGGCCAAGATCCATGAAAATTTCACCAGTGAAAGATTTTGCAGATTTTTAAACTTCTTTTTCTCTTCAAAGACAATTCCTTTATTGGAACAAAATTAGAATAATAAAGCTTGCATATAAAATTTTCATTTGGTGTTTTTCTCCAGGTTACTTTGGGCTTAACCACCTCACAGATTACTACAGGGATACACCCGGCACTGTCATATTCTCAACCTCAAGGAGTTCCTGATACAGAGAGTCCTGTTCCAGTCATTCACCTGAAAGATGGAACAAGACTTGCAGGCGATGATGCACCGAAGAGAAAGGATTTGGAAAAATGGCTTAAGGAGCACCCAGGTTATGTGGAAGATTTAGGAGCTTTTATTCCTGTAGGTGTTCCTTTACAAATCTTGATATATGTTATTTCTATGATTTATCAAACCTATAATGATGAAGCTTAAATTCTCATCCACTTATATTAAATATGTATTCTGCCCAAGACTTAGAGAAATTAGCCAAAAATTTGTTACAATCTTTCCCATGCTATAATACAGTGTCATTTTCTGTTTTTCCATTCTGTATTCAAGTGTTTAATAAGAAAAATCATCTTTGATAATATAGAGTACTGTGTTAGATCTAGTGCAGATTGTATAGGTATAAAACTTCCAATCCTTTTTTTCAAGGAGGTTATTTAAAAATAATAATAATGGTCATGATAATAACCATTATCATGGTCAATAATAATGGCTCAAACATTTATTGAGATTTAGCTGTGTGCCTGGCATTATACTTAACATGCATTATCTCATTTGACACTCAGGACAACTTTATCAGACTGGCATTGTTACAACTGTCTCATAGATAAAGAAATTTGAGCCCTGGCTGGTGTAGCTCAGTGGATTGAGCGTGGGCCTGCGAACCAGAGGATCGCGGTTCGATTCCCAGTCAGGGCACATGCCTGGGTTGCAGGCCAGTTCCCAGCAGGGGACGCATGAGAGACAACCGTACATTGATATTTCTCTCCCTCTCCCTCTCTCCTACCCTTCCCCTCTAAAGATAAATAAATAAATAAATAAATCTTTAAAAATAAAAAAAAAAAGAAATTTGAAGTAGCTAATGTCTTAATTTCAGTATTTAAACTCCTACCCTTAAGCTCTTTGTCAGGTTATAAGAATACAGCTTCTATGTCTCCAGATGCACAGTTCAAAGATGAGAATCATAATTCATTTGCATTTTCCTTATATTCTAAAATACTGTTCACTATCTTAGGAGCATTTGGCTTTTCTCACAGAAATTTATTATTTCATTTTGTAATACTTTAGTATCAGGTGCTGATGTACCAAATTTTGTGTCCATTTCCCTTGACATTTCTCTGTATAGGTATTAAGAGAATAAAGCATATTCTCTATGCCATGACATTGGCAGGCCTGTGCCATCTGCCTCCATTATGAATATTAAATGGATAACTCAGTGAATCTGCCTACCACCGTGTGAGCTGCTGCTGCTGCTCCTTCTCCTTCTCCAATGTACAAATAATGGCAGGGCACTTTTCATTTTCTCTAATCAGAAAAATAAGTCCTTCGTATCCAGGAGATCACACTGCCCGGCAAACCCCCACAGGGCCATTGGAGGCCAGGGTCCTCATGAGCAAGCGCAGTGTGGGGTGGCCTGGAGACCATGGGCCCCTCTGAGGGGGGGGTCAGCACCGGAACCCTATGAGTGTGTCCTGTTCACCTTTGTATCCCAAGCACTTAGCGCATAATTCCCGATACATAGCTTCCTGTAAATATTTATTGAGCCAATGACTAAAAAGTGAAAATCTTCTGAAGTCTAAAACAATTATATAAATGCAAAGTGGTTATTAACAGGAAAAAATTACTTATCTTTGTTTAAAATAAAAGGGAAATGCACAAGCTCCAGTGCTTAGAATGGGACTGTGTCTATAATGCACAGGGCCCAGCAGAAGTGAGGCCTGCTTCAGTGTGGTTGGGAGGGTAACAATACGGACCTAATAGTTTATAGTTTTATTTTGAACATTTCACCTAAAATGTCATATGGAGTGCTTCAGTGTGACATTGTTATGTTACAGAATTACATGCTTAAGATTTTTTAATAAAAAGAGGGGCATTATTTGTGCCAGACCTTATATATTTTAATGTATATTTGTCTAATATATATTTAGTTTAGTATTTTATAAGAAATAACCTACTAGTCTAAAATGGAGACCCTCTATCTTAGTTTCTGAATTCTCATACCCTAAGTCTCATCGAAGGGTGACACCAACTTTATTTTAGTCCTTTCGTTTTAAAAAAAAAAAAAAAAAAGCCAAATAAGGCTCTTAAAATTCTGAGGGGAGGGTTTTCACTAATCTGATGGACAATCATGGAATGAACTTTACAATTCTAAAACTGAGAATTGTTAGTTTTAACACAGTAACTTCTTAACAGGTTATAAATTAATATTTAATCAGTAAAATTTTATTGAGTAACTACTGTGTGTTAGTTGCTATTTTAAGGGATTGAGGATAAAACAGTGAACAATATAAAGTTCTTGCCCTCATGGTACTTACACTGTCCCTAAAGGGTTCTCATATCTTTCTTTTATCACTGCAAAGGGATATTTATTAATTTTTAACTTATGTCTATTTATTTTTCTCCGCAAATAAACTTTATTTCATAATGTTTTATATAACTTTGTTACTAAGATTTTAATAACTTTTTAAAAATATTTTATTTATTTTAGAGAGGGGAAAGGAGGGAGAAAGACAGGGAGAGAAACATCAATGTGTGGTTACACCCCACACTGGGGACCTGGCCCATAACCCAGGTATGTGCCCTAGACTAGGAATCGAACCAGGGACCCTTTGATTTGCAGGCCCCCACTCATTCCACTGAGCCACACCAGCCAGGGCTGATTTTAATAACATTTTTAAAGGTAGCATTTATTGTAGTAAAGAATATGAAACTAATTAGTTTGATTTCCCAGGGATACTTTACATTAACAATTTCTTGGATCTCCTGTTGTATGTAAATATGATATATTTATAACTAAACAATTATAATATGGTATATATACTATAACAGAAGTATGTATAAAATGCCATGGAAGCAGATAAAAAAATAATTACTCTAGGTAGGCAGAGTAAAGTATTTGGGATACAATGGAAGAAAAATAGAGCTGACATATGACTGATGGATGATAAAAGAACTAGTGGGTGTTTGACCTGGTTATCATAAGACAAGGATATTCTGGGAATGGTAAAACATGAAGAGAGTTAAACGAGGATATGAGTACAAGGTAAAACAGTAACTCATCTGACATTCCAAATTATGTGCAGGAATGTGCGGGGTCATAGGGACTGGGTAGAAAAGGTTGACTTAGGTCCTGGCTGTGGTGGGACTGGTATGCCACACTCAAGTTTGAGCATTAGTCTCTTGGAATGTTCAAATTGGTTGGAAATACCTCAAATGTCAGGCCTTGCTTTGCTGACAATTGCAGAGGTAACCAGCATAGTTTGATGAAAAGAGTTTTTATTGCCAGTAATAGCCACTTGCTGGCTGCATGACCTTGAGGGAGATAAAAGTCTCTGAGCCTGGAGTTTCATTTGTAAAATAAGAGTCAGCCCTGGCTGGTGTGGCTCAGTGGATGAGCTCTGGCCTGGGAACCTAAGGGTTGCTGGTTTGGTTCCTGGTCAGGGCACATGCCTGGGTTTCAGGCCCCAGTAGGGGCCGTGTGAGAGGCAACCCACATGGATGTTTCTCTCCCTCTCTTCCTCTCTCCCTCCCCCCTCTCTAAAAATAAATAAATACAATATTTTGTTAAAGAAAAATGTCTTTGAGTATTACGAAGATAGTGAGAGAGATAAGAAAGTCTGTCAGCAAGATGAATAAAAATGAAAGCCACACATCCAAATTGTGTCAGAGCCCACCGAAGACCTGATGTTACAGGTGAAATTTATCAGAAGTAAAGAACTCTGCAGTGTAGAGGATGCTGCCCCAGCATTATTGGTAACTTCTTCAAGCAGCACTGTAGTGTAGGAACATAGTAGTCTTAGAGGTCATTTAAAGAAGCAATTAGCAATGTCTTCATGTCAGGAGCCTATCTTATCCAGAATAATTGTTATATGTGATTCATGCAATAATTTTTAAATTATTTAATATATTTGTTATATTAAATATAAATCTATTTAAAGGTTAACTAATGGGCGGGTTCTTAAATACGACATGGAAGATGCCATGTGTAAGATATGTTATAATATATGATGTGTCTTCATTATTCCTGGACTGAATGACCTTAATCAGCTCATTTGCACTGTCTGCCCATGCGAAGATGTTAAGGCTGTTTCGGTGTCCTTTGTTTTAGAGAATGCAGCTCCATGAAGGGAGGCCCAAACAAAAAAGGCATCGTTGTAGAAACCCCAACAAACTAGATGTCAACAGTCTCACTGGGGAAGAACGTGTTCAGCTGATTAACAGAAGAAATGCCAGAAAGGTATTTGCATTTGTTGTTCTTTTATACGGAGTCAATATTTAAAAGATCTCTAAAACAGTGTTCATTGTGCAGTATTTTCTAACAGGTCTGAAAATGGTTAAACCCAGAAGATTCGCAGGAGAAGGCGGGGACTGCAATTTCACCTAGTCTAAGTCCGTGTATTTGGCTAAGCCATTGAATGAAATGAGCAAGGCACTTGGCGTTGCCGTGTCTACGCACTAGCATGGCGCAAGAGCACTGCGTCCAAGGCAGTGGTTCTCAGCAGGGGACGCTTTTGTCCTCCGGAGCGATGGGTGATGTCTGGAGACATTGTTGATAGCTACAGCTTAGGAGCAGGGTGGTGGGTGCTGAGGCAATAGGGGGGAAGGGCAGGGGCAGGGTGCTCTTGTCCTCTAGTTGGTAGAGGCTAAAGACACTGACAGACTTCGTACAGTGCACAGGACCACGCTCCTCACCACAATTCCAGGGTGTGTACAGTGCGAAGGCTGAGAAACCCAGATGAAGAGGGGCAGCACTCCCGTCGTAGCCGTGACGTATTGTCACTGTGCTTTTTCCATCAGGTTGGATGGAACACGGCACGGTGCCGTGTTCTATCAAAACTGCCATATTACGTGATCTTCTGGTAGATGGAGATAAAATGTCTTGGACAGAGGTCCTATAGACTACTGGCACTTTACTCTATAAAGTCCCCTTTCAGACTTTACGAAGTCTACAAATGATACCCCTGCACTTAACTTGCTTTAGCGATTGAATGGTAAGGCTTAGGCTTTTCCAGTCTATTTCGAACCAAATGTGGCTCAATATTTGTTTCCCCAAACTGTTTGTTTTAGTGTTCGGATTGGTGTGCATCTCTCTTACCTCACAAATAAATGATAGAACACTGTGGTACCATTTTTAAGTTTATAGCTTTGATATTTTTATTCTGATGGAGCAAGCAACAAAATAAGAAAAACTGGCCTCAGTAAGAACAGCATCTCTCGCATGGAGCTTCTTCACTCACAATTAAATTACCTCACATAGTTCATGTTAATTTCCTAATTATCTTTTGCTCTGGGTTAAATGACCTCCCTGCTGGTATAAAAATGCATAAAATTCCTTTAATTTCTTGGAAGATAAATTGGAATTGGAAGAAAACTACTTTTAAAACTACAGTTTTAATATTGTTGTATGTACCAGCTCATTAAAATGAATACTATTTTTTCTTCAATTTTATAGAGTCAACTTAGCTTTGTTAGTACTTTAAAGTGATATCATAGATGTCTTAGGGAAAGAACAAGGTGACATTTTTAGTAGCATTTTATTAATTTCATGCTTGCATAGGTTGTGTTATAAATCTTTGCACTTATAATGAAAATTAGCATTAGTAGGTATGAATAAATTTGTTTTAGCCAGTTTTAAGGAAATGGAAGTTTTATAGTTTTAGTTGTCATGTTTAATATTAAATACTAAACTTCATTTTTAACGTGGTAACCTGAGAAGGGGCCTGTTCATTTCCCTTAATTTGTAGAGTTCTTCATTGTCCTGAGTCTCTAGAGTGTACAGGCTTCATAATTTATGAGTCACTAAGGAAAAGAATCTACCTGCTAAATTCCCCATCAGCTACCCAGAGGGCCTAAGTTTAAATTGGAGCTTAGTGAAGGGGGGTTACTAAAAAGAGAACAGAACAGAAACTACAGACTAATGACTATAGGAAACCCTAGAGAAGGATACTTACAGGTATAACTGACCATATTAAACTCTGTATATATCCCATCAAAATATGGTATGTATTCATTCAAAGAGATGCGGAAGATAAAATTACTGAAGGAATATCTAGACCTCAAAGGAACATTAAATTAGTAGGTCTGAATCATTTATATTTAAATCATTGAAATTGCAAAATATTTTGTTTCAATTTTATACTAATTGTATATATAGTTTTTATTTTTTCAAATTTACTTATGATTAGCTGGTTGTATCACTTTTCACGCACAAAGGAGGATATGCTTATTTTTATATTTTTGGGGAGTCAGCTTGCACAATATTATGGATGAGAGCATGGGTTTTTGAGACCTGAGTTTGAAATCTGACGCGAATACTTAATAACTAGCTTTACGTAAGATAAAACTTCACTGAGGCTTTGTTCCTTCATTCGAAAAACAGAAATAATAGTATCTCAAAAGTGTGTAGTGAGAACTAAAATAAATCACACACTTAAAGTCCTTTGCACAGTACTCAGCATATAAAATAATAGTAACGTATTTATTATGTGCTAGAGACTCTGTTGAAGCACTTGAGTTCTATCATTTTGTCATCAGACTCTATGAGGATAAAATGTTATTCCTGTTTTATAGATAAGAAAACTGAGGCTCAGGAGAGACTTATATATTGCTCTAAGTTCGCTCTTAACTGGGTATGCTGCCTACCCAGCATAGTTAGTGCACAGTAAATGGTAATCATTTTACTGTTCTAGTTTCTGTACTTAAAACATTAAAAATTTCCATTTCCAGACATTTCTGCAAGGGCAAAGGTAGGTTTACAGTTGTGAGTACATGAATTACAGAGTTCATTCTTGTGTTATTACTTAGTAATTATTGTATTATTTCCCATACAAACAACCGTAAATGTACTTTTGCCAACCCTTGTATAGTATTTTAATAGAGAGCTACTGTGGTAGTTCTTTTTAGTATAATAAAGCTTGCCAAAGGTTCAAAGAATATGTGTTTTAAAGGTGTAAATTCTGTATAAACTGAATAAAACCAAGACACATCTCCATATTTAATAGTGTTTTTAAGTGTCTAACGGTCTTTTTTGTTTACAGGTTGGAGGTGCGTTTGCTCCTCCTTTGAAAGATTTGTGTAGATTCCTAAAAGAAAACTCCGAGTACGGAGTTGCTCCTGAATGGGGAGATGTTGTCAAGCAGTCTGTGAGTATTTCATAAACCACAACTCAGACATCATTTCAAAAATTAGATGCCACTTAATCATACCTCAGATTGAATTTATGATAAACAAAATAGTATTTGCACATGCAATAGAGCTTTTTAGTTCATGATTTTTATTTTGCATAACACATTAACAGATTTCTCAGATGCTTGTTCAGTTAGAGTGCAATATCAGTATATCCTGGTGTGTTTTTATTTAACTTTTAAGATACTATTTGAACAATGCCATAAAAAGTGATCACAGATATGGGGAAAGAAATACATAAAAGGTTTTTGTCATGATATAGTAATGAAAAACTGGAAGTATGCTAATGGTTTACCCATATGTTTAGAATACTATGTAACTATTTTAAAAACTGTACCTTAGAAGACCATCTAATGGCAAGGGAGGGAAAAGTCACAGTACGTTCCATAGGATAGGAGGCAAGCTCTTGGAATAGCAAGGCCTGACCGTGTGGTGAATGCCGAGTGAGAATAGCTATTATTTCTATAGGTGGCTGTATGAGAAGTGCAGGATACAAAACTATGTTCAGTGTAATTTTTTCTATTTTATTTTAGAAAAGAAGGTGGGGCGAATTGTAGAGTTTGCACGTATACACAAAAGAAAAGTGGAAGCACACACATCCTGAGACATTAGTAGTGGTTCTCTCCCATTGGTGGAATTATGGCTGAGGTGTTTTTCATGCATTTTTTATTGTCTTGTTTTCTGCAGTGGACCCTAAAGCTTATTATGTAAAGACAACAAATAAGTTGTTCCATTCAAAACAATTTCAGAATACCTGCATGAGAGTCTTTAAAGCCACTATCTAGAGCTGAACTGTCACGAATGTAGCCTCTAGGCCCATGTGGCCACTGAGCACTTGAAATGTGGCCAGTCTGAATTAAGATGTGTTGGAAGTGTAAAACACTGGCTGTGGATTTTGAAGACTTAGTTTGGAAAAAAGAATATAAAAACTATCTCAGTAATCTTCACAGATTATATATTGAACTGATAATATTCTGCTTATGTTAAATAGACTATTACTAAAATTAATGTCACCTATTCTGTTTTACCTTTTACTGTTGCTACTAGAAAATTTAAAATTATATATGTGAATTATATTTCTGTGGGACAATGGCTGGTCTCGAGGTTTAAACTCCTAGAACTTCTAGTGGGTTTAAGTCCTAGAAAATCGTGGGCGGATGATAAGAAAGTAGTATGCTGTAGATTGTTCGCCATCATCCTGGATGAGATGCTTCCCAGTGTCTGGTCGAGAGGCTCTACACTCCTAACACTTCCAAGAAAGTCATGGGCAGATGAGAAAAGTAGTCTAGACTCTTCTCCATTGCCCTGGACTTGATGCTTCCCAGTCTTCAGGTGCTGCTACAGTTCTGAGCCGAGTGATTTTTCCTTGTTAAGTATCTTTTTCAGCTTGGCTGTATCCTTTATTCCCAGAGTGATGGGCAAAAGATTTGTATGAAGGATCTTATTTTAACCTTAACTTCTTACATCCTCTGCCTTTTCCTTAGTGCTCTTCCAGATTAGAAGAGGGGCCCTTCTTTAGTCTTCCACAACATCTGGTGACATCAAACATGGACGGGTGTGCGAATAACCCTCATGAAAAATTTCCTAGAAATATTGCACAATCGGATGCCTACCGATATGGAGGAAGGCTAGAAGCTTGTTTTTGCTCTCTTATGATAAAATGAGAGGTGGAAGAGCTATTTCAAGCCATTTCTTAAAATATGAAATTAGGGTATCTCTTGCATAATTGATTATATCATACAAAGTTTTTTTAATAATTACCTATTTCAATAGGTTGCTTGCATCACAAGTTAATAGCTATTGATTTTAATATAGTTATTATTCATGTTTTTTTCCAGGGGTTTCTTCCAGAAAGTATGTATGAACGCATTCTCACGGGTCCTGTTGTGAGAGAGGAAGTGAGCCGGCGAGGAAGACGGCCTAAAAGTGGGATTGCGAAGGCCACGGCGGCGGGGGCGGCGCCTGCGACTGCCACCGGTGTTGCAGGCAACCCTTTGTTAGCCAATGGATTACTTCCAGGTATGGATCTCACAACTCTTCAGGCCTTACAACAAAACCTACAAAACTTGCAGTCACTGCAAGTAACCGCAGGGTTGATGGGAATGCCTGCTGGCCTTTCTTCCGGAGGAGAAGCTAAAAACGTGGCCACCATGTTCCCCATGCTGCTGTCAGGAATGACTGGATTGCCAAATCTGTTGGGCATGGGAGGACTCCTGACAAAGCCTACTGAATCTGGAACGGAAGAGAAAAAGGGAAATGACTCTAAGGAGCTAGAAGGAAATAAAGAAAGGACAGAGAGCCAAAATTCAGACAATGGTGGAGAAAACTCTGTGTCAAGTTCTCCGTCAACATCCTCTACTGCTGCTTTAAATACAGCTGCAGCTGCCAGCTCGTTAGCTCTTAACCCACTGTTACTCTCTAACATACTTTATCCAGGGATGCTTCTCACTCCAGGCCTTAATCTTCATATTCCAGCTTTGTCCCAGCCCAATACTTTTGACATACAGAAAAGCAAAAACAGTGACTTAGGCTCATCTAAGTCTGTCGAAGTGAAGGAAGAAGATTCCAGAGTTAGCGATCAGGAAGACAAAGGGGGAACTGAGCCAAGCCCTCTCAATGAAAACAGCACAGATGAGGGTTCAGAGAAAGCCGATGCTTCCTCTGGATCTGACAGTACATCGTCGTCATCCGAGGATTCAGATTCTAGTAACGAAGACTGATCCCCAGACTATGCTTAACTTATGAACTGGTTTTGGGTTTTTTCTTTAATTAGTAATTGTAAATACCCCAGTGTGGAGTGCATCCATAACTTACTGACCGAACATTTCAGTTATTTGTTTAGAAGTGCAAACTCCTTTCAGAGACGTTTTGCATGTAATATTTCTTAAGATTCATAAGTTTCTGATCTCGTATGTACTATCAAATCCATAAAGGTGTAAAATTACAACAAAAGGCATTATAATTTTGTTGGGGGTTAATTTTATGAAAATTATGCTCAATAAGAGTTGTATATTTAATATATTTGCAGTGAACACAGAATACTTTATGCATATTACTGATTTAATTTGAATATAGTTTTACAGCCTCCTTGACACCTATAATTTACAGATCAAAACTCAGCAATAATTCGGGCAGCTAACGAATGTCATGAAAGCTGTAGAATCTACATCACCATTCATTGCTTTAATTACATGAAAATGCTCTAGTGTTTTGATGCACTGCTGATGTTTCCAATTCAGGTACAAGTGTGTTTGAAAGAAGAAATAAATTTCCCAATCAGCCAATTTAACTGGCTACCTGTTACCTCAGCTGAGTTAGTTTAGGAAGTTTACATTCATTTCTAATTCTGTACTTGTTTTCAGGGGTTTTTTAAACACATCCTCTATATCATGTTAATCTGGCAAGAAATATGACTTGCTTTTTGCTAAGTTTAACTATGATATTAGTAAAATTGAGTCATAAAATAATCCTGTGTCATGTGCCATTGGCACGCTCTAGACATACTTAGTTTGAACTTTTCAGAGTCTGGCCTCCTATTAAAAATAACTATGTCTCAGATAAGTAATGTCTGTTTCCAGGGTTCAGAAAAGGCAAACTCATGAAATGCCACTGAAAAGAACTTTCAACAAAGCATACTTTATGTAAAACAAATTGTGTGTTTGCTTTATTTGTGTAGATTTTTATTTGTGTTTTACATTATGGTAATATTCCAAAATGAACAGATGATAGTGGTTAAGTACTAATGAAAACCGTTTCAATTTATCTTGGGTTTCTTCTAGGTGTAAGTGGACTAAATGTTGCCCAGAATCAGTGTTGGGTGTTCAGTTTATATTAAATACACTGAGTCACCCATTCTGAAAATGCACTTTGAATAATCTCAAAAAAATTATATGAGTTATGCCCGTAAAACACAAAATGAAGTCCAAGGCTTCTGATCACTTTCTTAGAGCCCTTTACCATGTAAAATTTTCTGGTATTTGATTTGTGATACAATTTCTCCTTCTAAAGCTGCTATTATTCTGACAACGTAGAGGTCCAGGTTCACCTGCATATACATACAAAACAATTAGAACTGAATTGGATGTAAAATACCATTTATATCCTAAGAAGAGATAAATGTTAACATTCTTCTGCTACTTGAACAAATCAATGATAAAATTTGCAAGGGGATAAATTTAGCGGGGAAAAGGGTACTCCACTTCTCTTCCACAGAAAAAATAATTTTCAGTGTGTTTTGATGATAGAACTCGGTTGCTTTGTTATGAATTAAGCAATGATATTGGATTTTACAAGACATTTACCAGTAAATTGTTTCTGTATGTAAAATAACCAACCCCTTATTAGAGAGACAGTGTTATATGTATTTACAAAATTATGTAAGTTCTATTGGGATGGTATTGATTTTTGTATTTTTCCAAAATAGTATTTTGAATTGATAGTCCTTTATGCAATGTCTTAGCAATAGTCACTATAATGCCCGTCCAGGAGAAGTGGGTAGTAATCCTTCATCATGAAAATGATGTATTACGTATTTAGTCTCTTCCCTTTGCAGTATTTATTGCACTTTTGTTGAATTAGAATACACCGATGAGATAGCCAAAGTTTTTCAGACACAGTGAACTGAGGTTGCTGGTGGAGTGTTTCAGCACCATCCCTACTTCTCTTCCCTCGCTCTGCTTCTACCCACATGATCTTTATTCCTTTCTTTCCCCAGTTAAAGTAAAACAGGGAAAAAAGCCCAAGGTCTTGTCACTAAAATCTAACTTATATCAAATTTATGAGATAAAGTATTTTCTTAATTAATACTCAAATGAATTTGGTTAACATCTTAGTGATTCTCTTTCTATGTAAAAAGGCAATTGCAGTTTTAAAAGTGTTAAGGCAAATATTAACTTCAAACATTCTCTTGGGTTTCAAGATACTTCAATTTATTATTGATTAGGGGAAAGTTATCCAGGTATCAGGTTAAAAAATGCAAATATGGTTGTATAAAGTTAAGGGTTATAAGGAAAAAAAATCAGTAGAATTACATAATACTAAAGTTGCAGTTGAAAGGGTATCCAAGTATGTGTTGGTAGTTACTAAAAGAATTATAGCTGTTATTGCCTTGTATTTATAGCCCTTGTTTCAGGATTCATGATACAAGTCTTAGTCCAATTTTTCTTTCGGACATTTGCAATATTTACCAGTTGTGTTTTGTGTAGTCTGAATTTGTTTTCTGTAGTTGAGCAAACGTCTTAAAAAGTCATTTGTAATTTATTAAATTACTTTCTATGATGTTCTATAGAGCAAATGGAAGTTTAATTATTTTTTATTAAACATATTCTTTGACTACCCATGATGTCAGCCTCTGTACATGACAATACTTCTTATTTTAATTGAATTTTTATATAGCTAATTTATCTTGAAAGTTATGAAAGAAACTGTAGTCCTAAATCTTTAAATGGAAAGTATACTTGGTAAGAATTTTGAAGAGAGAGAATTTGGCAATAATTATATTCAAAGTATTACTATTTCCTTAAATTTTCTTCTCTGAACCTTAAAAATAATCCAGAAAGACTCAGAGAGATATCTAACTTCTTAAAGGGGTTTATTTAGATATCAGTAATTGTTTTTTCACGTGGTCGTATGAATTTCTCAAGTCATTGTCATTGTTGATAGTGTTTTTTGTAAGCATGAAAAATTTGTTTTTCCTCTAATTACCAAAGTAGAACAGTGGAGTCTCATTATACACTCATTTAACTTGAACACATTCAACTATACTTTTATGCTTAGAAAACCTCTTTTTCTTTTTTCGTACAATATAGCATGTAAACACAAGCCAACTACTTCATCTAGCGCTCACCCAGAAGACCAGTAATCTACCCTGATGCTGGAGGAAGAATTGGCCATGGTGGATGTTTTTGAGAGAAGATACACTATAAGCTTATGTGTTCTGTATTTTGTGAGCTGTAGGAGGGAAAAGAGTGATATTTGACTACAGGTAATCTTCACCTTATACAAGAAATTTAGAACTTAATTCCTATATACATGTTACTCCAGTACATAAGCTATTTATTTTTTAAGTGGAGAAAACACAAAAGTATTTAAATCATTCATGAACCCACTGTGAGATAAAAATACTGTTGGTATAGATTTCCGATCTTTTTTATATGTATGTTACATACACGTGGTGGGTTGATTAGTGTCCTACAAGAGTTTATGTCAACGGAGAACCTCAGAATGTGACCTTCTTTGAAACCAGTCTTGACAGATGTAATTAGTCACGATTCTATCATACTAGATTAGGGTGGGCCCTAAGTCCAGGGGCAGGTATCAGGAGAAGAGGAGAGGCCACCCAGGGAGGAGCGTTCCGAGGCCACAGGCGGAGACTGGAGCGGTGCAGGGACGAGCCCAGGAACACCAGGGGTTGCCAGCACCCGCCAGCCAGCAGAGGGGCATGGATCGGATCCGCGGTCAGAGCCTTCGGAAGGAGCTGCCCGTGCCGACACACTGATTTCGGACTCCTGGCCTTCAGAACTGTGAGAGAATAAATTTCTGCTTTAAGCCGCCCTATTTGTGGTGATTTGTTACGGTAGCCCTAGGGAACTAATACATTTTCCTATTAAGTCAGTATTATATGGGGCTTAATATTTACTCTTCTGCCCTTGACGTACTGACCTATGTCAATAAGTACCCTGCAATGTGATTTTTCATCCTGGTAATTTAGTATTGGCTCATCCTGATGTAATTTATTTAACCAAGTGCTTAAAAACAGACATTTGGGTTTATATATGCATTTTTTGCATCTGTCCCTAATGATTTCCTTGATCCCTAGAAGTGAAAATACTTCTTCAGTTTTTAAGGTTGTTGATTTGTGTTGCCAAATTTATAATGATGCCATTAGTAGCAATTTACACTACCGTTAGCAGGGTGCATTTCGTGAATGTTCATTTGCCCCAAATCCTTACCAATACTGTGTATTGTCCTTTGAAATAACATTTGCCAAATTAATAGGCAAAATAACATCTTGATGAATTTTTAAATTCTTTTTTCTTAATAAAAAGCAAGACATGCATATTATGGAAAATCTGGGGGAGGGGAAGGGAAGTAGGGAAAGCACAAAGTAAACAACATCCCCCATAATGCTGTACACTCAGATAATTGTAAACTGTCGGGTCATTTTTCTTTGCAGATACATATTATATATTATTTTAATAAGAATGGAGTTATACTGTACATACCATTTTGTAACCTTTTTTTTCATTTACTATATCATGATTATCTTTCCATGTCATTAAAGGATCTTCCAAAACATTTTCAAGGACTTTCTGATTCTAATATGTAGACAGCATAATTTATTTAATACCCAATTACTGAGCCCCTACACACACACACACACACACACACACACACACACACAGGCTTACAGTCTCGTGATGCACTCCTATACCTCCTTGAATTTCTTTTTTTTTTTTTTTTCCAATTTACATTTGACAATTACTTGTTCTAGGTCTGTTTCATGCATGAGCTCATAAGCTCTGTGAAGGCAGAGAACGTACTTATCGCGTTCACTACGACACCCTCAGTGTTTGCCAAAGTGCTTGACATATAGCAGGCCCTGACCTTTGTGGCGTGTTTGAATGGATGGATGAAGGGCAGGCTCTCTGGCTGAATGAATGAATGAATGAATGAGAGAGTGAATAATCAGGACCCAAGAACCAAACCTCTTAATAATCAATACTGATATTTTAATTGAGACGATTGACATTGTATTAGTTCTAGGTGCACAACACAGTGATTTGATGTACGCAGACACCGTGAGAGATGATGACCATAAGTTTAATCAACATCCATTACCACACGGTGACAATACTTTTTCTTGCGCTGAGAATTTTTACGATCTACTCTCTCAGCAACTTTCAAAAAAACAACGCAGCATTGTTCCTGGTAGTGGCCATGCTGCACACCGCATCCGCAGGACTTAATCGTTTGGGCAGCCTGTACCGCTGGACCACCTTCATCCGTTTGGCCCCCACCCACTCCTTACCCCCTCCTCCCCCGTCTGTTCTCTGTACCTGTGAGCTTGTTTTTTTTTTTTTAGATTCCACGTGTTGAGATCATACAGTGATTGTTTTCCTCTGTTTGAATTATTTCATGCATACATAATGCACTCAAGGTCACAAATGGCAGGATTTCCATTTCTATGGCTAAAGTATATTCCATTGTGTGTACATGTATTTTTTCTTTCCCCGTCCCTCCATCGATGAACTCGGGCTGACATCTCTTTGCTGCTCTAAATGATGGCGCCACAAACTCCATCAAAAGGGGTGGTTTTGTTTCCTCCAGAGAAAGAAACGCTGGATCGTGTGAAAACTTCCGTCATGCAAAAATACACACAGGAATGTTCGTAGTAGCTTTTCTCCTAATCACCAGAAACAACTTGGTGTTTTCCACTGGTGAATGGATAAATAAACATCGGGACATTCATGTAATTGATGGGACTTAGCAACGAAAAGGGACAGACGACCTACACACGCAACAACCTGGAGAAGCCCAGTCACAGGTTGCATAACGTGTATTCCACTTAGATGGCATTTTGGAAGACAGAGAAATCATGGGGGACAGCAAGCTGATCGGTGGCTGTCTGGGGCCGTGTGAGGAGGGGCTCACTACCAAGGGACACTTAGGAAGCTTTAGGGGATGGAGATGTTCTGTATCTTGGTTGTGGTGGACATGACTGTATTTGTCAAAATTCATAGAACTGTACACTTCAAAGCAAGTTTCACTGCATGCAAAGTATTCCTCAGTCTGACATAAAAGAATACACAGATCCTGAAAAATTAATTTGTACATACATTTTTGATGACAGGAAACATGAAAGATCAAGAACGGACTTTCAAAGCACAAAACAGGACAAAATTTTGTAGGTATAGTGAGATATGAGAAGGAAATATAGGAATGATAAAATTTCTAAGTTAAAGTTCTGTAAATGTACTTTTAAAATGGAAGACAGTATCAAACGACTGATATTTAGAGTCTGTTGACTTTGAAAATATCGGTATTAACAAGCAAAGCATTTCATGGTTTATTACCGTAAATGTTACTTCAATTACATTAAGTTTTACTAAATTGGTAAAGAGAATTTTACCTCTAAACAAATCAATTTTTTCATCTAGTAAAGTGTTGATGGTGTCCAAAATAAGCAATGCCACCATTCTAAAATTTATTGTCCTCAGTCTAAGTAGAAGGAAAGCACTAGACTTTCTTATAAACTCACAAGTACTTACAAGGCAGTTGTACTCACCCTCAGTGCTGGCTGTGGACCTTAAGTCAGCCCAGAAAAATCAAACCCAACTCGAATGACAATATCACTGCGGGATTTGGGCACAGGGTTTCGGCTGGTTTCGTTTCCCCACGTCCTCCTCTCTGCCTTCAGGCATCCTCACCTCTATCCCCAGCTCCTGCTCAAGTTTCCGAAATTGGCTTTTGTCCCAGAATTTCTCTTCCTCAGTTCACATTGCCTTCCCACTCCTTAAGCATGAAAATGTGCATACTAGACCCATTTGTTAACCAAAGAGGACTGGGAATAAACTGATTTAAGTGTACCTATAGGAAAAGAGACAGCAAAATAAAAATAAAGCAGTAAAGTTAATTGGGTGACTGAGGATAGTACAAATAAGTCAGTGAACACTATTGGCCTTGGGGTGGGGTGGGGAGAAGGACTTACTGCTTTTAAAAAATCCAATGTTTATTTAAATGGCTCACATACAATTTAAACTCAGGAAAAACTAGAAATTAGGAGAAAGGCCAAAAATGAACTTGGGTAGACAGCCCCTTCCTATTCTTATTCTTTACATAAGGACACCAAGGTGATGAACCTTCTTTCTGCTAACAGCTTGGATATTAAACAGTCCCACGTCAATGTTTTCTTATGAAGAGAGCCCCGCGGAATGACCTCACGTTGGGGAGGTACTTATAATGTACAGAAGTCGCTTTTTATTTCAGCCCAGGTAAGACTACGCGAACCGATTTAAAAAAAAATTTTTGACTCTCGTGGGCTTCTCACTCGGACTACATTTCCCGGCAGGCCGTGCTCCGAAGTACGGGTGCCTACGTGAGGTCACGCGCCGTCACCGCGGCGCAGTTTTCTTATAAGCGGCCGACGGGCGGGCGCTTCGCAGTTTGAATGGCTAGGTGCCTGGCTCTTCTGCTCACCTGAGGATCGTTCGTCCAGGAGTGCGCTATGGCATCCGGAGGCGACGAGTCGCCGCCACCCCCACCACACCCTCCGGCTGTGGCCAGCTCCGAGGAGGAGGAAGAAGAGGGAGAGGCGGGGGTCGCCGCGCCGCGGGCCCTGTCGCCCACCCCTCAGACCCTGCAGCGGTTCGAAGAGCTGTGCTGCCGACTCAACATGGACGAGACAGCTCGGGCCGAGGCCTGGGACAGCTACCGGAGCATGAGTGAGAGCTACACGCTGGAGGTGCGCCTGCGGGGAGTAGGGGGGACTGGGGAGATGGGAGGCGAGGGTCTTTCCGGGCCGAGCAGTCGCGCCCGCCGCGGGAATGGGGCTCCTGCTGGCCCCGGACCGGGCGCCGCGCACGGACTCTCCCACGGGCCCCGGGGTGGGAAGGAATCTGCTCTGCGCACCTCAGTCTTGGACTCCCGGCTTTCGAAAAGCTCTTAGCGGCCCTGAAGGCGACTCTCGCACTCCCGCTGTTCCTTTGGGGGGTCTGAATGGGGAACACCTGTTGCCCTAAGGTAGCCCTGCCAGGCTGAGGTTGTGCTGGGGTCGTGATTAGTCGTTTACGGCCACCTGGTTGGCAGAACGAGCAGGTGCCGTGGTCCAGACCGCACGAACCCGGGGAGGGGCTTGCTTGCGAGAGGAACCCGATTTTAGGGCTCTGGTCTCCGTGCCCGGTTCCCTGCCTGCCGAACCAGACCGCCTGTCTCCGGGCATCGCCTCTGTTTGAATAAACGCGTTCGGTTTCGGGCTGTGTTTGTGTGCGTGTGTGCCAGGGGAGTTTCTTCCAGGGCGAAAGAGATGGGTTTTCCGCCTACCTGGGTATTAACACACGGCCCCTTTGTCACTGGGCGGGGGGTGGGGTGGGGGGGGCAGCGACGACCTTGACCACCTTTTGGTCGCCGCAGGCAGTGCACTGGACTCGGGAGTCGCGGTGATGATTTAGGCCTGTTGTGTCCCTGCCCCCGGACCGGGCCTGCGGAGCAGAGAAACGCCCCTGCCAGCCAGTGAGGCTCGGCTCTCGCAGGCCCCGCCCCTGAGCGGGCCAATGGGGAGCCACGCGGAAGTCGGGGTTGTTTATCAGCTGTGCCGCTGGCCGCGGCGAGCCTTTAAACAGGAAGCCACGTGACTTTGTGAAGTGGTTTTGCAGGTTGTGGGAAGAGCGGGGCAAGTAGGCTCATGATGCGAAGGCCCAGCAGAGGTATTTAACCTGAGGGTTTGTTTGCCCATGAGCCACTAAGGGTATTTTTTTAGTTATTCTTCCATTAGTAGGATTTTAATTCAGCTCTTTCTCTCCCCGTTGTTACATGCATAGGAAAAGAAGGCAAGCTAGTACTCTGGTGACTTCGGACAGGTTACTTAACCACTGCAACGCTCAATTTTGTGATATGTCAACTTGAGATACTTGCGCCTAGGTCCCAGAGCTGTCCCGAAGGTTAAATGAGGTGATACCATGTAGTTCTGGCACAGACAGCACTCGGGAGGACCTCGCAGGAGCCCACAAAGCGCTTTCATAGGCTTAGGTGATCTGGCTGGACAGGCCACGCTCCTGCCTGTTCCCCAGTGGTGCCTGGGCCTGGCACGGAGCGCAGACTCTCTCTGCTGATGGGCTTTAAGTGCCTGCAGCTGAGCTCCCCTGTCACGCTCAGGATCATCCTGTAAGTGACACAGAACGCACCCTGCGGTCCTGGTATCTCAGCCCGTAGAGGTTAAGTTGTGAGGTCCAGTGGCGTATTTATTATAAGCAAGTGACAATAAATGGTTAGTAAATTATTCCGTAAAATGAGTTTGATTACTTAATTTTCTTATGACTTTGGTCTCAGATTCTTAGCTCAGTTTACCCAATAAATGGGTGTTTATTCATGTATCAAATAATTTTTGATCACTGTTCCTTGCCAGACACCGTTGTGGGCCCTGGGAATGGACCGGTGAACAACCCTTAAAAACGCCTACCCTGTGGAGCGTGTAGTCACGTATGCTGTGTGGGAATGTGACATTTGATACAGAATACTGGTTACAGAATTTTATCTTTTGATAAAAATTTCTTGTGTTTTCTGTGCCTCATACTTGTCATTCTTTCCACCCTCAGATAAGAAAATGGAGCCTCCGTGGCTTCTAAGCAATTTGCCCCAGGTGTTCTACTCCTGGGTCTCCCAAGGCCGCAGCCTTGATGGAGCCAGGTGGAATCTGTATTGTCTGTAGTGATTGCAAAAGTCTTGTAATATTGCTTTCATCTGTGTTGTTGGTTACCCTAGTTCAAAGCGAGGGAGTGCAGATTCCTGCCTCCGGTGAAGAATGCCATCACAAGAGCATAAGCAATGGGGCCATCACTGGAAATGCAGTTCCCCACAAACATATACATATCCCTTCCAGTTTAAACATAAGAATTTTTTACATTGAAATATACAGTGCATTAACTACATGTCAATTTTCTTTTATAGGGAAATGATCTTCATTGGTTAGCGTGTGCCTTGTATGTGGCTTGCAGGAAATCCGTGCCGACTGTAAGCAGAGGGACAGTGGAAGGAAACTATGTATCTTTAACTCGACTGCTGCGCTGCTCAGAGCAGAGGTAATGTTAGTGCTTGAAACTTAGTGTGACTAATATAAAAGCTCGCAAATCATATCACAGTGGTTGTAAGAATTCTCTTTATCGTTTTCCGAGCATTTGTACCTATGGGGTGCTGACTTTGAACTTAGGTCATGGTTTTCCTTTACCATGTCTAAGTAGCATCCACTGTACTTGGGGGTGTAAGCAACACTCTTACACTCAGTTATAAAAAGGACCAAATAATGCTTCAAAGAAAAGGCAGAAATTGCTTTTTCTGTCTGTCGTGTTACTGAATTGATTAGGGTTATTTGTGCCTTTTGGGTGAATTTTCTCTATAGCTTATTAAAGATTGATGGAAAAAAGGTGTTTGGCATTTTGGAAACTAAATACCATTTGTCATAGTTTATGAACCTAATGGTTTTAAAAATCACTATTAAAAAAACTAACAAGAAATGTAAGAGTTTAGCTGTAGTATATGTATCGACTTTGGGCCTCATCCTGAGTTGTGTTTAGGCCAAAGAATAAGCGCAGTGCATACAGAGTTGAACACCGGGCTGGAAACTAGAGAAGTGGCCTTAAATAAGGTGCCAGGTTATAATCGTTACGAAGAAGACAGTGGAGGCAGACGAACCCAGTTACGTGACGAGGAGCTTTAGAAACGAAGGTCAAGTGATAAAGTCATCCCTATGAAGTGTAGTTAATGAAACTTAACTTTTAAATTTTTACCTATGGGTTCAGATTATTTCCTTTTCGGCCATAATGGACTACACAGATTAGAAACAAAGAGCAGATTGGGAGGAGATATTTGCAATGCATAGAACTGAGAAAAGATTAATATCCAGGATTCTATAAGGAACCAGTAACAAATGGTTAAATAATTGACAAGCGGCTACTAAAAAAAATGCGTGAATAATATGATTTCACAAAGGACAAAACTCAGCCAGTAGACATAGACAAAGATGTTCAGTCTCACTAGTAATCAAGGAAGTTCAAAGTAAAGACAAGGTAACATTTCATTCTCGTTAGATGGGGGAAATTTGAAGTCCGACAATACCCATATTGGTCATTCCGTAGGGAAACAGAAACTCTGTATTACTGGTGCGCACGCTGAGAGTATGACTAGCACAGCCACTTCCATGGAAATGTGGTAGTTACCTAGTAAAGGTGAAAATGCACGTTCCTCTGACTCAGCAATCCTACTTCTTGGGGTAGCCGGTAAAGAAACTCTTACATATTCAAGAATGTGTTCGTAACAGCATGTTTAGTTATAATAAAAAATTAGAAAACGCAATTTCAGTTAATTGGGGAATGATTGCGAAAAATGGTAGTTCATATGAAGGCATATTTTTTGCAATTAGAACGAACAACTGAGATCTAAAGGTATCAACATTAATCTCAGCAACGTTATTGATGAAAAAGCAAGTTGCAAAATGCTACTTGAAGTATGATACTATTTATGTAAAATTGTAACCACACATGCAAAAGATACTGGGTACTGTTATGGATACAAATATATCCACATAGTAACGCTGCTAGTAAGTGCAAAAGCACGCCTGGGAAACATTCAGACCAACTTTAGAAAGGCGTTTATCTCTGGGGAAGCAGGGTGGGGAATGAGGTTGAGGAGGGTTACTGATGGGAACTTGGGCTGTTTCTGTAGAACCCGACACAGGTGTGGCAAAATTTATTCCTCATGTTAGTATTTGTTAAATCTGGCATTTGAATACATGAACGTTGGTTGTGTTATTTGTTATTCTGCTTAATTATTATTTTTTAAAATTTATAATTAAAGTAATTTGAGAAAAAATTGATTAGGAAAGCAGAGAAATCAATCTGTAGGAGGTTAATCCATTCAGAGCTATCAGTTTTGATTTTATAGCACTGTCTGAAATATAATTTAATGAGTTAACTTTTACTTTTAGTTGTGTTTGTATACTTGCGTTAATTGAGTAAATTTTTCTTTTTAATATTAGCTTAATTGAGTTTTTTAACAAGATGAAGAAATGGGAAGAGATGGCAAACCTACCCCAACATTTCAGAGAACGTACTGAGAGACTGGAAAGAAACTTCACTGTTTCTGCTGTAGTTTTTAAGAAATATGAGCCCATTTTCCAGGAAATTTTTAAATACCCTCAAGAGGAGCAGCCTCGTCAACCAAGAGGAAGAAAACAGCGGTATGCTTCTATCTTGTTCGTTAGGGGCACACACGTCTGTCTGGGCCACAGTTTTGATTCCTTGGTTTTTGCCCTGCAGTTTATTTTGCTAGTCTTAAAAAAAAAAAAAAAAGTGAATGTGATTTCATAAATAACTTACTTCTCTGATAGGTTTCTTTTAAAAATAATTTCTTTTCATTATATGTCAGCCATGAAGGGTTTGGCTTTCATACTGCAAAATGTGTGGGATTTCTGTTCATATAAACTTCCACTTTTCATTTAAGCAACCAAAAATGCAAAAGTCAGAACACAGATATTTTCACCAAAATAAATGGGTGTGGAATTTGACTGCTTGATTTTCGAATTACTGTTTCTATCATTTTTTTCTGTGTTCTAATACATACCAGTTATTTCCTGTTTTTTTTAAGATTTTATTTATTTTTAGAGAGAGGGAGGAAGACGGAGAAAAACATCAATGTGTGGTTGCCTCTCACACACCCCCCTACTGGGGAGCTGGCCCTCAGCCCAGGCATGTGCCTTGACTGGGAATCAAACCGGCGACCCTTTGGTTCCCAGGCTGGTGCTCTATCCACGGAGCCACACCAGCCAGAGCTATTTCTATCATTTGAATTTTATGTGTAAACCGAGTACTAAGTAATCCCCATGAAGTGGTTTCTGTCGATATTTTGATGTTTACAACCAATGAAAAGTTGAGAAGCTGGATTGGGGAGACAAGGGGAAGCCGAAACTGTTAGGAATTTGTACTTCCCGTTCATGTCTGCAAAGTCCACAGACTTACCTGACTCAGGGGCGGTCTTTAATAGATGGTTGTTAAGAACCTTCTTTCTCGGACGAGCTCTTCCACGGGCTCCCAGCTAATTCCTTGCCTGTGCATAGTTGCAGCAGGAATCCTTGCACATTGTCCCAGTGACGTGAATCTGCTCTGACTTCCTCTGACTGTGGCTTTTGTTTCTCATCTAATTTATAGTCATTGGTGATGTCTTTTTCTAATTCTTCTATTATCTCCTGGCTTTTTTTCTCCCCCAAAGGCGACAGCCCTGTACTGTGTCTGAAGTTTTCCACTTCTGTTGGGTGCTTTTCATTTATGCAAAAGGTAAGGGAAGAGCAACATCACTTTAGGGATTAGTTTGTTTAAATGTTTGGGTACCACTTGTGCTGACCTAGAATACGTTTCAGGAAAAACTGTTTATTGCAAAATTTCCCAGTGGCTTTATTCACAGGTTCTTTTTTAAGTATTGCCTTTTTATTTAAAAAATCTTTTAACTTCTTTACAATATTCAAAACTTTTGTTATTAAATGGGAAAGTTTTAAATTTTGTTCTTATGCAATATCTTGTCCACCCCCTTGCATTTTCGGAATTACGGACTGGAAACACATCAGTGTTTCTGTGCTTATAACTTGAGCTGCACTTTTTCATGAGACAAGTCTTACTTGTTTGAGGAGTTGTGATCATCCTCAGTAGTTCACGTTACTTTCTGCGTCTTGTTCAGATAAATGTCCTTGACCAAATGCCTCAAGATATAATTTTATTTTCTCTTCCTGTTTTCTCATTTCACTTAACCTACTCAAAGTCTGCATTCAGTGAAAGAGGTTTTCAGGTTTTTCCCGCCCATCTGTATTTCTCCATAGAATTGATTCTTGGTAATCTAGAGAAGAAGGGACAGTACAGTTACATCTTGATACTTTACATAGCTTTTTTCCCGGAGGCTGTATAGGATGCCTTTAAGATAGCCCAATAAATTCAAAGTTAAAATTTAAAAAAAACCCATAGAACTGCAAGGAGTTTCATAAGTAAGAGATTCTCATTATTAGGTCAAGTAGCCTAACTTCTTTACACTAAAGATGAGGCGGCTGAGCCCCAGAAACCAGCTGCTACAAACAGAGGGAAGATTTGACCCCAGATCCCCTAGGTCTTGGTTTCACGCGGGGAGCGAAGGCCCTCCAGCAAGAATATGTCATTCCATTGGTCTTGCTGTTTCATTCGTCTGATTTAATCTGCTCCTTTCCGGCTAGCTAGTCGAAAGGTCATCCTGCCTTCCCCGAGCTGCATGCTTCACCGAAATGAAGAATTTTCCATGAAAAATAAGCAGTTAGGTATTTTGCTTTCCCTCACGCTGACGTGTGTCTTTAGTGGAGACAAAGGTGATGTGGCCGCAGCAGGAAGAAAAGGCTTAGGAGCATGTGAACTGTTTTCATAGTGGCGGTGACGCTTGCTACCACCTCTGGCTGGTTGGGGCAGTGTGTGTGTGTATGATGTTAATTTTTGTCATTCGACTGGGGAGGTGTGTTTATGTGACTTCTAGGGTTCTGGCTTCATGTATGCCTTCTACGGCATATGTGTAATTGGGAGTGAATACACTATATAAATTATTTTAAAAGAATTTTGTTGTCCTGACATTGATTTTGATCTCATATCTTTGTTTGTCTCTGTAGTTAACTATTTGAGTTTTTATCTCACTATTAATTTAGTCTGTAAGTGCTTGATCCGAGCAGTCTTTGTTCCCTCACAAGCCAAGACTAGGATCTTTTAGAATTCTCCAGGGTCTTTGCTAAGAGAGCAGTTGGGTCGGTTTTATTCAGTTCCTGATGGTAGGTGTTTGGCAGATGATGTTCTCTTTTGTGGACTTCTTATGGCGAGCACACGCCAGGGGCTTGTCCTCGTGAGGGGCTCTGTGGCCCGAAGACCAACAGATGCCCCTCCCCGTTTTGTGTGAGAGCCCAGATAGTCTCATCCCGAGAAGGAAGCCAGCCCTGGAGGTGAAACAGGTTTATTTTGTTGATTGAAAGATGAAATATCTCACAGTGAGATGTATTTCTAAAGTTAGGGTTTGAAATGTGAAGTATGTCACGTAGAGGCAGTCCTGGAGTTTAACTTAGATTCTAATCTACAGGGGCATTTCAGCGTTTCGTTAGAGGTTGCATTGCTGCGGGTTTTTGCCTTCTATGGCACGTACGCAGTAGTGACAAGTTCAGGCTTGTCAGTGTGGCGGGCTTTGTAGCTTGAAACCATTAAGTGCCACCACTTCCTGTTTTACTTTTGAGGAACTGAGATATTCTAATATTAAAAATATTTAGAGTGGAACCGAGTAGGTTAGTGTGGTTATGTCAATGCAATATTTAACCTGTTAATCATCATTTGCCTTTCTGGCCACAGAAAAATATTTTTCCTTGTTAATGTATTTAAGTTGATTTATTGAGTGTTTTTATCTGTACAAAACAGAATTATCCTAACAGGCTGAGGTAATGGTAACTGTCTTTGGCGGAAAGGAGAAAAAAGCCTGAAGCAAAGCAGTGTGCTTGTGCGTCTGCGTGCATACGCTTGGGTGGGCATTCAGTGCGCAGACGTTGAGGTTCAGAATAATTATTTTGCATGTATGTTAGCTACTTAAATTGAGTTCATCTGATGTTATAAGAATGTAAAATCGACATGAAGTATACACATGTAGTGTCTAATGAAAAGGGGAATATCCTTGAAGTCATAAAACTAGAAATATTTCTTAATTTCGAAGAATGATAAAACCGTCTAACTGCCTGTGCAGACCGGTTTTCGTGTTAGACTTTCCCAGCACTGCAACACGCCACGTCTCCGTGGGTCTCAGTGTGGGTTTCTGTTCTCTTCCCCGTCGAGCATCCGCAACTTGTGGGATGCCAGCTCTAGATCTTAAATATCTTTCATTGTAATCCCGTTGCACTAGTTGATATCACCTTGTGTTCATATGTGGGAAGGTATTTAAAATGTTACTGTGAGGAGTCTGGTTAGAGGCTATGGTCTTTTTAAAGTGCACACATAAAAATTACACATGAGTAATTTTTAGCTGTTTACATTTAAGTATTTCAACTAATTTTTTTAAATAGATTTTTTTATTATTTTTAAGATTTTTATTTATCTTTTTAGAGGGGAAGGGTAGGAGAGAGGGAGAGAAATATCAACGTGTGGTTGCCTCTCGTGTGTCCCCTACTGGGAACTGGCCTGCAACCCAGGCATGTGCCCTGACTGGGAATCGAACCACGATCCTTTGGTTCGCAGGCCCACGCTCAATCCACTGAGCTACACCAGCCAGGGCTCAACTAATTTTCTTGACAAAACTATTTTATATAAAACAGTTTCTTACAGTTTGAGATAATTTGTGAAGTTTTATTCCCAAATTTTCAAAGGAAAAACCAATAATGATAAAATTTTGATCAGCTACTAGTCATTTAATACATGTTTATTTAATGAATACTAAGTGAACAAATGACATTTTTAGTAAAGTTTCACTTTTTATTAAACTCTTAGTAATTTATTAAAGTATAAGAGTAGTATTTCAGAATGTAAATTTGCCAAAACTGGTTAGCTCTTGAGTCTGCTTGGTACAGAGTTGTATGATGTCATTTTCATGAAAGGGAGAACTTATTTTTAACGTTATAAAGTTGACACATACTTACCTTTCCGACTCTCTCTAATCCTGTAGGTAATTTCCCCATGATTAGTGATGATTTGGTCAATTCTTACCATCTTCTGCTGTGTGCTTTGGACTTAGTGTATGGAAATGCCGTTCAATGCTCCAATCGTAAAGAACTTCTGAACCCGAATTTTAAAGGTAAGTTTGTACATCAAAGATGATCGGACAACTCGCATTTCTACGCTATGCTTACTCTTGGGAGTTTTGCACGTGATACGGGGTTCTTAGCGTTGAAGACCGTAAGTGCTTTGTGGGCGCCATCATGACTGTTTTCCGTAGTTCTTATAACTAGGGGTCAAGGTCTCTGTAACAATATTTATGGAAAAAGCAGTTGCAAACACCGCAAAGTTTAGTCTTGCACGACCACCAGAAGTTTCTGAAACATGTACTAAACCAGAAGAAGGAGCTTGGAAATCCAGAGCAGCAAAGATGACAGGAAGGCTGATGGTATTTTTCTACGTTGGCGAGCTTTGTGCCTGGAGTACCGAAAGGGATCAACATGGACTTACTGAGAGAATCTTCATTTTAGATTTTTTGCCACCCAAGAGTAGTTACGGTTCTGAGATAAGGAACACGGACTGGCAGCTCTCAGGGGAAAGCTGCGTGGGAATGGCCAGGTCCAGGCAGCCCCCCGACAGATAGCGGGAGCGAGGGCTGGCGCCTGGACCTCGCCCGCCCGGTTTGCGTGCTCGCCTGCTCAGGGTGCGGGCTACCCGCATGTCATACCTCATGTGGCAGAGCCTGGGGCTCCCGGCCCGCATGGGCAGCAGGCCCCAACCTGCAGGACCGGTCATGGCGTCCCTGTGTCGACGACGGGATCAAAGTGGCCAAGCTAGCAACGAGATGACCCAAAGTATCTGGCTGCTCATCAAAAGAAATTCCTCCTGCCCCATGTGGACATTCATCTCAAGTATTTTGACCTGGGGCTCCCAAACCTCCACCAGACCGAAGACCAGGCAGCCGTTGACTCTGTGTTGGCCACAGTGTGGCTTCCCAGTGTGCCCCCATCACCCCATCACCCCAATGAGGCCCACGTGGAAGAGTGCAAGCTGAAGAAGATGTGGAAGTGTCCCAGTGGAACCGTCCAGAACATCCTTGGCAGGACTGTCTTCTTCTGGGAGCGCAGCATCTGCAAAAACATCCCCACCTTGTCCCTGGCTGGACCAACCCCTCCACCATTGGCAGGCATGCCCATGGCAGCCAGTGGAAGGCAGGCCGGCCCCTTCAGGGCAGCCCTCACCCTGAAGGACAGCAGCGGGACTGAGGAGCGGGAGGGGCGCAAGGTCTCTGCCAGAGGTGTGGGCGCAGGCAGGCACGCACACCCCTGACGAGGCCGCCTCGGGTTCTGCGCACAGCCACTTCCAGCAGGCCATCCAGAAGTGGCCCCTGTCCCCGAACACCAAGAACACCATTCTGAGCGCCCAGGGTGGGTGCTGCAGGGATGTCTTCCAGGAGATCTTTGAGAAGCACTGCAAGACCAAGTTAGGCAGCCCTGGCTGGGTAGCTCAGTTGGTTAGAGTGTCATCCTGCTGTGTGAAGATCGCAGATTCGATCCCCAGTCAGGGCACATGGAAAAATCAACCAGGGAGTGTATAAATAAGTGGAACAGCAGATCGACGTTTTTTTCTCTCTCTCCAGTTTCTCTCTCTCTTTTCTGTCTCTTTCTCCCTTCCTCTCTCTACAATCAATAAAATTTTTTTAAAAATTAAAAAAAAAGACTAAGTTAGGCAGGACTGTGATCTGGCGTGAGCACCGGCTCGTTGATGGCACGGTGGCTCAGGTCCTCAAGTGTAGGCAGCGTTGCGCGGGCTCGCCAGAGCGATGGGGAAGGTGTGCAGTCGGACCGCCAGGTCCAGGGCTTCGGCTCCCTGCGGCCAGTGACGTCTGTGCTGGCCTGCCCAGAGGGGAAGACCGTCGAGGCTAAGGCTGCTCATGGGAGAGTCACCCCCCTCTATCAGGAGTGCGAGAAGGGCCAGCCTACCAGCAGTGACCCCCTCATCAGGATCCTTGCCCTGATGCGTGGCCGGGAACACGGGGAGAAGCTGGACAGGAACCGGGATCTCGTTAGATGTCCCCAGATTCTGGAGAAGATGTGCATTTAGACAGTGGAAAGTGGGGCCGTGACCAAGGGCCTGGCGGGCTGTGTCTGTGGTCTCAGCAACGCGAAGCTGAACAAGCACTTCCTCCTGAACACCTCGGACTCCCTTGATGCCGTCCAGAGCGACCTGGGAGAGCCCGGGGCCTGCAGTAGCGAGGCAGGGAGCACTGCCCGGCCGCTGTGGGGGACACCCGTCCTGCGGCACGTGGCAGAGGGTGAGCCTCACAGACCTGAGCAGGTTTTTGAGGGGACATTTTTTATCAGCAAGGCATTTTGAAACGTGTCTCTGCCTTTCCTGCCATGGTGGCATAAGGAAGGAACACTGAGCTTTCGCCTCCGCCCGTCCGTGATTTGCACAGTGTGATGCGTGTCCCGCCTGGAGCACGCGGTGCCGTGTGCAGCTACTGCAGTCTCTTCACGCACACACGCGCAAAAGCCGCATGGGGGTAACTGGTGGGCGGCGCATTTGGTGGGCTTCGAGGCGTGTCGTGTCTGGATGGTAAACAGCAAGAGACCACATTACGGTTTACAAAGCAAATAGTGGAAAGTATTCATGTAAATAAAAGTGTTTATTTATATAAAAAGTGTTTGTACCATAACTGATATACAGTGGTGCTGCCATTTGAATAACACCGTGGTAGGCTCGCGAGTGGTCGTCAGTTTTGGGGTGGCTCCAGTTATGTGCAGTTTCAGCTTGTCTGACTCTGAGTAGATTTTTGAAGTTAGCGGAGCTAGTTACTTAAATTGCTGCTGGTTTAGCAAATCTATTCTTTGTATTCTGTGTTTTCTTGCATATCCTTTCTGACTCCATTTGGTATTTCTGTGTAGCTGCTTTCCTTCATTTTTCCCTCTTTTTTTTCCCCCACCGAGACTAGGCCAAGATTAGCTGTAAATTAATATGATAAACACATATAATTCAATGAAAGTATATGAACAGGTTGTGTACTTTGGATAGTAATTTTTTAGATGGTAATTTTTAGTTGAACATGAGGCCCACTTGCAAAGTTACGTATTTGTAGGTTTTAGATCTTACAGCACAATACTAAAATTACTTTTCAGTTTTTAATCATCTCTAGATACATGATTGAAAAATAAAATCTTTTGAGCAGTGGTGCATTCTACTTCTATTTGCTATTTTTGAGGTGTATGTAGAGTGAAGTTTGGCCCTTCCACACTGTTTGCTATATATGCATATGGTGACCAATGCTGATCGGACTCCCCGTTTTTATATTTCAGTTTATTACAGCTTGGTGTAATGAATGCTACCTGGTATCTCTGATCTGTGATTCTGTGTATCATAGGCCTGTCTGAAGATTTTCATGCTAAAGATTTTAAACCTTCCTCTGAGCTACCTTGTGTCATTGAGAAGCTCTGTTCCTTACACGATGGCTTAGTTTTGGAAGCAAAAGGAATAAAGGAGCATTTCTGGAAACCCTATATAAGGAAACTTTGTGAAAAAAAGGTTTGTAAGTAATAAAGAATAATGCGAATATTTTCTGGGGAAAGATTTGATTTAATATGATGACTTAAGGATCTTTTCTTTCATCCGTAGCTCCTTAAAGGAAAAGAAGAAAATCTTACTGGGTTTTTAGAGCCTGCGAACTTTGGAGAGAATTTGTGAGTACTTCCGTTAAAAAAAAAACTATCTTAATATTTAATTGTGTGCCTAGAAAACCTCAGAGTTTAGTGTTTTTATCGTTTGCACCTTGGACATTAAGAATGTGCTTTGTGGGAGATACAAGGAAGCAATAAAAATTTCTATCAACTATTACTCTAAGATCATTTTTAAATTTATTAAAAATTGTATTGAGCCATTCCTGGTGTGGCTCAGTTGATGGGAGCATCATTCTGTAAACCCAAGAGGTCACACACAGGCTTGCTTCTCAGGGCACATGCCTAGGTTCCAGGTTCTGTTCCTGGGCAGGGGGCGTACGAGAGGCGGCCTATCAATACTTCTCTTTCATATTGCTGCTTCTCTCTCTGTCTCCCTTCCCTCTCTAAAATCCATAAGCATGTCCTCAGGTGAGGATTGGAAAAAAGGTGTACTGCTGTTCTTGAAAGCTCTAGTAGTTAAGCTTTTGGAGCATAATTTTTGAAAGAAACTCTTTTGAAACAGTACGGGTGAAGAATGACGTGGGAGAACCGAGGTCTTCAGAGGTGCCTGGAGCAGCCAGGCGAGGACATTAAGCTTCTCACCGGAAGCTGCGCGCCCCAGGCGGGGGCGGAGCAGTGTCCCACCCAGGCCCTGTCCGCAGGGTGTGCTTCTGGGTGAGGCACTGGCACCGTGCAGCCAGCTGCTCCTTGGTGTTGATGGTCAACTGCGATCCCACTAAAGTTGCACTTGCACAAAATTAACAGAACTTGTAGTAAATAAAAATATAAAATAACTAAGCGGATCGCCCTGACTGCTGTAGCTCAGCTGGGTGGGCGTCATCCTGCAAAGGGAAGGGTCGCTGCTTCGATTCCTGGTCCGGGTGCATGCCTGGCTTGCAGGTTTGGTTCCTGGTCAGGACATGTGTGAGACAACCAGTGGACGTTTCTCTCTCAGATTGATGTCTCTAACCCTCTCTTCCTCCCTCCTTCTCTCTAAAAATAAAAAAAAAAAAAAAATTCAAGAACATAAGTCGGCTACAACATGAACTGAAATGGCAGTTCCGAGTGTCTATTTTGCCTTTTTCCCCCTTTCCTGCAGTAAAGCCATCAGTAAGGCCTACGAGGAGTACGTTCTATCCGTTGGGAACTTGGATGAAAGGATATTTCTCGGAGAGGATGCTGAAGAGGAGATTGGGACCCTCTGCAGGTGTCTGACTGTTGGCTCAGGAGCAGAGACCACCGAAAGGGCGCAGATGAAGAGCATCCTGCAGCAGCACTACGACAAGGTGAGCCCGGCCCGGCCCGGGTGGGCGGACGCGCGGGGGCGCGCTGCCGGGGTCCCGCTGAGTTCGGCGGTCGCGTGTGCGGGTCCCACTCATTTCCACTGTGAAAAAGAGAATTCCCCTCGTACCTATCTTCGGCGAAGAAGTTCTCTCAATTTTTGTGTGCCGATTTAATTATTGTCGACATTAACTTTCCAAGTTTTTGGCTAGATCTGAGAGAAAAGAGAATTTCACACAAATTTAAGTGAACGTTTTGCGCTGATGATTGTTGGTTTGAAAACGTGGGTCAGTGATTAACAGCCTTTACGTGTTGAAAACAGTAGGCCCTTGGAAAGTGTTCATTGACTAAGTTGGTCCCTTCATGGCAGAGACTGGAGAAGCCGAGACTCTGTTGGCCTGCAAACCCGCGTAAACTGAGTTTGGGGTCATGCGGACGCTTAGGGTGACGAAGACGAAGTCCCCCTTCTGTTGTGGGGCTTCACAGAAAACATGCAGCTTCGGACGAGGGCCTCCAGAGGCGGTGTGGGTAGAGGTGCGGGGTAACCCACCTGTACGATCAGACTTCAGACTGGCGTGATTATTCATTCAACAAATATTCTTAACCCATGCGCCAGCCAGATTGTGTTCTGCACCCTGGGGATACCGAGGGACAAAACAGCCAGGAGTGCCCTATTTCATGTGGTGGCCTAGGGAGGTAGACAGTGCCTAACCAGCAAGGTGTAGATACGCAGCGTGTCCGATGGAGGACGTACGAAGAAAGACGGAGTAACAGTACCAAGTACTGGGGAGAAGGGAGGCTGCGCGGGCCTTGGGCTGTGCTGGATAGGGCGGCTGGGAAGGTAATGTCTTTGCGGAGGTAAAATCAACAGACCTGCCTGAAGTGAGGAAGTGAGGTCTGCGCGTAACTGCAAACTGTATCTGGAGCCAAGGGCGCACAGCAAGCGCAAAGGCGCGAGGCGGGAACACGACGAGCAGTCTGGGGGAGCAGAGGGCGTGCCAGCGTGGTAGGAGTGGGCTGGCCGTTTCGATTGACCGCCGAGTAAACCGATGGCCAGCACCCTCAGCGCCCCTCAGGCTTCCTTGCCCTCTTACTCTTAGCACTTGTCACTGTCTGGTGGAAGGCAGGTAGAAAAAAAGAATTGTCTGTCTGACAGAGAGATGGAGATAATTGTTTATTGGTCTCCCTGCGTTAGACGGTGAGCTTCGCGGGCACGATGACCAGAACTGTGTTCAGCGCTTGGCACGCGGGCCATGAGTACTTACTGTTAGCATTTGTGGAGGGGGAAGAGCAAGTCTGGGGAGAGAAATCGAGAGTTAGGGTTGAGAGCATCTTAAGTTTGGGGTGTCTTTTAGGCATCTTAGTAGTGAAGTTGAGTAGGCACTTTAGATGCGCAGGAATGAAGTTCTCCACAGAGGGGAGCGTCCTGGGGCCCTCGGACACTGTGGGACCTTGAGGACCGTGGTCCTTGTACCGCGTTTCCTTCGTGGAAGCGCTGCCACCTGTAGGCCAGGTAGTGAAATGCTGCTGGCTGCTGCTGCTTCTGGAAACGCCCTCCCAGCCAGGCCTGGGCTGCAGGGCAGGGAAGAGGCTGGCGGCAGGAACAGCCGTCCCAGGCAGGGAGCAAACCCTGAATGTGGTTGATCCAGATCATCTCGCCGACCTGGACAATGCGTAGAATTGATTCCTTTGGAACAAAGTGGAGGTCTTCACTGTTTGACAGAAAAAGCATATTCATTTATTTTTGTGTGGTTAATTTCTGTGCTTTTCTGTATTTCACACTTGAATGGTTCTTCCGTTGCCAGATGCAATTTTTGCTGGGTGTTTGTACAGCTGTCTCTAGAATAAAAACATTTAATACATTGGCAAATACGCTTTTTCTTAAATATTAAAAACACTCTTGAGCTATCTTAGCCTTTAAGAGTTCGTCGGAAAAATTAGAAAAGATATTTTATTAACATATATAGTCACGCTTAAGTTCTTTGACCTTAAGTCATGTATTTTTCATGTTTGTATTCAAGAATGTCGACTGAAACTTCTGCGAGGCTTTGTCCACTTGGAGGGAAACCCGTGGCAGAGTTTAGTGGCCGCAGGCGAAGGGGGGCCAGGACGGCCCTTCGGCGTCCGGCCGTGTCCCGCGTGTGGCGGGGTTTGCTCGACCCTCTCTTTGAAGCCGGTTTGATCACTTGAATGGACTTTCGTTAAATCACGGATTTCATTTGAGCCAGGTTTATTTGAAGCTTTTTTTTGTTGGTCTTTGGGCATTTACAAAAACAGTAGATGCTAGCCGTTCTCAAAGATTACTAATTTTTTAATGCTTCCTTTTGCCTTCATGCTCAAGTTTTAAGGGAGGGAGTATAGGGAAGTGTGCTTTATCTTAACGATTCGACTTTGAAGAGGCAAACGTTTTAGTTAGCTCAAGCACAAATTGTCCTTTCTCGTGTCTTCACACGAGAGTGGCGGCTCTCAGTGGCGTCATGTTCAAATTCCAAGAATGGTGATGTTTGAAACACTGACAGTTGTTAGTAGTATACACATAAAGTCTGATTGCCTTCGATTCTCATTTGTGAAGGAATTAAGAGTCTTCCTCCTGGCTGGTGTAGCTCAGTGGATTGAGCGCGGGCCTGCGAACCAGAGGACCGTGGTTCGATTCCCAGTCAGGGCACATGCCTGGGTTGCGGGCCAGTTCCCGGCAGGGGACACACGGGAGGCAACCGTACATTGATATTTCTCTCCCTCTCCTTCTCTCCTACCCTTCCCCTCTAAAAAGATAAATAAATAATAAATTTAAGAAAAAAATAAAAAAAAAATAAAACAAGAATGATAAAGTTAAAAAAAAAAAGAATTAAAAAAAATAAATAAAAGTCTTCCTGACCTAAAACAGCGCTCTTTCCTCCCCTGCGTAGGCCAAGGCGCTGAGAGTCTCCGCGCCACTCACCGGCGTGCGGCACGCGAAGGACAGCAGCCCTTGCGCGGCCCCGGGTCCGGCCGCTGCGCACAGCGTGGGCCGACTCCACAGCCTGCTGGTGGGCCTCCGCAGGGTGCCCGGGGAGAAGCTGCAGCGGATCCTGCGGTCAGTTCGCGCCTTTCTCGCCTCCTGAGAGTTGGCTGTTGTCTTTCCCCTCACGCGTCACTGTACTTTTTCACTGTTAGTGCCGTCACTCGCTCATTAATAATCTTGTGTCAGTCGAGTGCTGAGGACGGCTGTGAGTGCGCAGATGACATAGCGATGTAAGATGTACGACTAGAAGACGGTCGCTTTCCCGCAGCGTCTTAGTCTGTTCCGGGTGCTGTAACAGACTGCCATGGACTGGGCAGCTTCCAGACACCAGAAATTAATTTCGTGCAGTTCAGGAGGCTGCAAGTTCAAGTTCAGGGTGTCAGCAGGTTCAGTGTCTGGTGAGGACCACTTCCTTGCTGTCTTTTTCCTGTGTCCTCACATGGCTGAAGGAGACAAGGAATCTCTCCAGGGGTCTTGGACGAGGGCACCAATTCCATTCAGGGGGCCACCACTCTCGCAGCCTAGTCCTTTCCCAAATGCTCCAACGCCATCACACTGGGGGGTAGGTTTCGACACGAATTCGGTCACCGGGGCGACCAGCATTGAGGCCGCAGCGCTCAGATTTTCTGAACAGAGCGCAGGAGTCGGTGACCCTCAGCACCAGGCACTGTGCATCGGAGCACCAGGCTGTCCGTCACCAAGCGTCCTGTCTTAACGTTTCAGGGAAGGGGGGACCGGTAGCGCTGGTAGTTGACAAGGGCGTTCCTGAAGAGGATTGTACCTGACAGATTTCTGGAGGGTGGGTGTCATCTTTCAAAAAAGATAGTCACATTCATAACCAATTGAAAACCACTGTAACTTTCGTAAAGTCTGTAAAACACCCTTATCCCAATAAGGATGTTAGTCCTGAAAGTTTGATTTGATGGCACGGTCCCTATGGGAAGCCGTTTCATTGCAGGTGGTGATGGTGTGCGAGGGCCCTGTGCGCACGTGTTAGTGACACCCGCCCACAGCCGGACACGCTACATGCCAGGCTGACTAATCCCCCCACATTTCCGTGAGGTCTCCTTTTCCCATAAACTCGCTTGCGATTGACACCCCACAGGCTGTGTCTGTGTGGCCCTTTCCTAAGTCATGTTTTTAAAATGGATCTCGTTTGCCTAGAATACAGAAGCACTTCATGAATACATTTTAGAAGCCTGATATAATCGCTGTGTCTTGCAAATCTTTTCACCATCTCTAACCAGATGTAGCGGCTTCTTTAATCTTAAATGCCATTAGTGATATTTAAATACCAATAGATGCTAGGTAAAACCTAAAGGTCCTATTTTTGTAAAAAAGTACCTGTGAGTTAATGAATAAAATTACGTTTGCATGATATTCAGTAGCTATCTCCAGCAGGATTATAACTGATTTTTAATTTCTTTGTAATTTTCTAAACTCGCTGCATTTTCACAATGAGTACGTATGTTTACGATCAAGGTGAGCATAGTTGTTACAAAAGCCCACATGGCGGTGATCTATGTAATGCTTCTGCATTGAATGTATATTGCTTTTCGAGTTAAAAAAAAAATACACCAAATGAACAAAAAAAACCCACAATGAAATAAATCCAGTTTTGCAGGGAAAGGTGTAGAATGCCAGTCATGGTTTATGAGAGTCTGTGGGACAGATTACATACGCCTTCATCCCACTTTCTTCCGGAGTGTTGGTGGGAGGGGCACTGCCCCCTGGGGAAGCGGCTGGGAGCAGGTTTTGCCGCGGGTAACTGCAGATGCGTGGGGCTGGGGGCCGGTCCGGGACGCCAGACGTGCTGTGGTCAAAGGTGTGACTTCGCACGGGACATGTTTTTCCCTGAAAACGGTAACCCCAACACCTTCGTTGAGACCGTACGGGGCCCCCCGGATCAGCTTGGAGGGTGTGTAGTTTGTTCATTGTGTTTTACTTTTACAGGTTAGTAAAAATACAGAGTTGTAAACAGTCTATCACTTTGTAACTTGGCCAGACCTTTAAATGAGATAATTTCTTACTTTTTCAGGACATGTTCTAGAGATCCAACCCAGGCTATTGCCAACAGACTGAAAGAAATGTCTGAAATATATTCTCAGCATTCCCAGCCAGATGAGGATTCCAGTAACTCTGCTAAAGGTGAAGCTTAATATTGTCTGTATTGTTCTCATCTTGAGGTTTAACTGCCTGGAGTCCTTTCTTGGCAGCTGATTCAGAGATAGGAAGAAAAGATTTATGCTTTTAGATTGAGGGCTAGAATATGGCTCTCTAATTTTTTTTAATTTTATTTATTTATTTATTTTTTGTCAACCAAGTGGTTTCTGTGCCCTTCTCAATAAGAGAAATTTTACACTGATGTCTTTATTATGTTGATCTTCTGGTACTTTTTTTGTTTGGAAAATCTTAGTTCTCATTTGTAGACTGGATACTGAGTCTAGAAGTACAGTGCTTCTTCCAAATATCAGGAAGGAGAACAGAGGGCAGCTGTTTCCAGGCTCAGATCTGTGCTAGGGGTTGTTCGACTGTTACCGCTTCAAACCGCAAATATGAGTGGAGTAGTAAACCTCGTGGCATGGAGCCCCTCTGTTCAAACATACGCCCCCAAATGTGAATCTTAGTGGAACGACACGGTAGTTTTTTACGTGAAAACTTAATTGCGCAGTTTTAGAAGAATACAGCGTATCACGAAGAAGTAAGGAATTTGGGGGGCGGTCGAAGCGGCGGCCGTAGGGAGTGCATGCACTAAGTCGTGTTGGTTGGTTTTAAATCTTATTTTGTGGATGAGGGGATGAGATGAATCCTCGTTTTTCACAGTATTTATTTTCTTTGCATGTAATTATTGTTTTCTATTGTTCATGCAGAAGTGGCCAGCAGACAGTTTCGTATTGCAGAGATGCTTTACTATAAAGTATTAGAAACTGTTATTGAGCAGGAACAAAAAAGACTGGGAGACATGGATTTATCTGTGAGTAAATAACCAATGTATTGATCAGCACAGTAACGTGTGGTTTTCTGTTGGCCCTAGCCACCAAAAAAAAACCCCAAACAAAACAGGCCTGTGTCGAAGAAGAGAAAGGATGCGTGGTTTTGGGGGAATAAGACTGGCGCCTAGGGAAACCTGCGTTCCAGGCTCTGTCACGCCCCCCCCCCCCCCCCCGCCCCTCAAACACTCAGAGTTTTAAATAGCAGAGCGATTGTATTCAAGCCTTATGTAGCCTTAAATTGAGTATTGACTATTTATTCTTTAGTAAGTATTGACTATTTATAACAAATATTTAGCTAGGACTTCAACAAATATTCAGCCATTCTTCTTTGGCTAAGGTAATTATTTTCTCTAGATTTGACTAGTCAATAAATGTAAATTGATTTTAAACAAGTGATATTTTAATCGCATCAAAGATTTATTTTTTTTTTTAAGATTTTTATTTATTTTAGAGAGACGGGAAGGGAGGGAGGAAGGAAAGAAACGTCACTCGGTTGCTCTCGCGCACCCCCTACTGGGGACCTGGCCCGCAGCCCAGGCGTGTGCCCTGATGGGAGTCCACCCACCCGACCTTTCAGTCTGCAGGCCGGCACTCGGTCCATGGAGCCGCACCTGCCAGGGCTCGAAAATATTTTTAATTTTTTAAATAACATTCTAAAGAACACTATAAAATTGACCAATAATTGTTCTAATTCCTTCTGCCTGTTTACATTTGTTTTCCGTGTGTGTATGTGTATGGGGCTGTAGGAATTTAAAAAGCTGTTTCATGAATTTTGTAACACATACAGAGGGATTATAAAACATAGCTGTAGCTTAGAAGTTGATAGTAAGTGGATACCTGTATACTCATCGAAGTAATTTATTGAAAAACATTTTTTGTTGCAGTAAAGGTTGCATAAAATTTGCTGTGTTGAGCATTTTTAAGTGCAAAGTTCACCAACACTAACCACTCACAGTGTTGCGCGACCCTCACCACTAACCGTCTTCAGCATTTTTTCATCACCCCAAACTGATCGTGTGTGTCCATAAACAGTGACTCCCCAACCTCTCCTCCCTGCAGCCCCTGGTAGCCTTTGTTCTGCTTTTCTCTGTCTCTGAACTTACCTATTTTAGGTACATCATATAATCATATGACATTCGTTGTTCTGTGTCTGGCCCATTTCACTTAGCATGTTTTCAAAGTCCATCCATCTTGTAGCATATATCAGAATTTTTTTTTTAAGCAATATTTATCTTTTCCTTTTTTTAAAAAAATATTTATTTATCTTTAGAGGGGAAGGGAAGTAGAGAGGGAGAGAAATGTCAATGTGTGGTTGCCTCTCGTGCGTCCCCTGCTGGGAACTGGCCTGCAACGTGCCCTGACTGGGAATCGAACCGCGATCCTTTGGTTCGCAGGCCCGCGCTCAATCCACTGAGCTACACCAGCCTAGGCAGACTTTTATTCCTTTGTAAGAATGAATAATACACACACACACCACCTATATACGTACATATTACATTTTGTTTATCCATTCCTCTGCTGATGTGCATTTGAGTTTCCGCTTTTTGGCTATTGTGAATAATGCTGTTACGAACATTGGTGTACAAGTATCCCTTTGAGTCTCTGCTTTCAGCTCTTTTGGGTACATGTCCTGGACATCGATCCCTTACCAGAAATACGATATGCAAATATTTTCACTTCATTGATAGTATTTTCTGATACACAAAAGATTTTAATTTTGATGAAGTCTATTTTTGTTCTTATTGCCTGTGATTTTCATGTCTACATAAATCTTTAATTAAAAAAAATATGTGCAATTTTGGAAAATATATAAGGGAAAAAAAGGAAATGTGAAAACCATCTGTGACTGCGTTGCCCCGAGTGAGTGTGCTGACGTTCGGTCCACGACCATGTAGCCAAGTCGCCGGCCTGCCTTCCAGCCGCCGCTGTGTGCCGGGGCCTTTCCCCGCGAGCAGCGCCCTCCCTCAGAGCACCGCAGCGCTGTGTGTGTTCGAGTTAGCGGTGTAGTCTTTTGTATCAGCTGTGTTTCATGATACGTAAGAGTTTTGAAAGTCGCTAAAAAGGGGACTTAATATATCAAGTTAAGAAAACTTTTGCAAGAAAATGAGTACATACTTCTCACAAACTCAGAGAATCACTTGACTGGGTATGAAATGTCTTGTTCGAGTAGCCTAACGTTTCTAAATGTTAACTGTTTTACAGAACATTCTGGAACAAGATGCATTCCACAGATCACTCATGGCCTGCTGCCTGGAGGTCGTCACTTTTTCTTACAAGCCTCCTGGGAGTTTTCCATATATTGCTGAAGTATTCGATGTACCGTTTTATCACTTTTACAAGGTATTTTTTAAAAATCTGACACTAATTAGGAAGTTGTAGATGTGACTGACTTCCTGTTTTAGCCATCTAGTTCATTTTAATGTCTGAGTACATTGCTTCTCATTTTAATTACGTTTAATAATTTCTGCTTTTCGGGGAACAGGGAAAGAAACAGAGTCTTAAGAACTGTATAAATTCTCCTACAAAGACCGGTTCTCAGTGAAGCTTCACATGATTTCTTTTATTTCATAAAGGCTTTTAGAATACTTACTTGCATTTTATGAGGTTAAGAAGGTTTTTAAAAACTAGCAAATGTATCACTAGCTAATCTTGTATAGCAATCTCTTTTTTTAGCTTTCTGGAAAGGAAATAGTATTGAATGTGTCTTTCAGAAACAAAAATTCTCTTTCACACGAGGCACAGAGTTACGGCATCGATTTGGTAGTTTCCTTAATAGTAATTCAGTGTATGAATTCAATTCAGATTCAGCAGTCAAAACATTTTTATAGTGGCATATATTGAGTGTTCCCAGTTTTTTAAAGGATTTCTATTTGTGTTTTTAGAGAGAGGGGAAGGGAGGGAGGAAGAGAGGGGAGAGACATCAAAGTGAGAGAGTAACGTCAATGGGCTGCCTGTCGTGCGCACCCCGACCGGGGCCAGACCCGCAGCCCAGGCGTGTGCCCTGACTGGGAGCAGCATGGTGGCCTTCGGCTCCGCGGGACGGTGCCCAGCCAGCTGAGGCACACCAGGCAGGGCCGCAGTTCAAGTGTGGAATGTAAAGAGTTTCCAAAGACCAGGAAAGGAACAACAGCTGTTTCAAAATAGTGCTATTCTTTAAAGTTGCCGTTTTTTATAAATTGTCTTCGTTGTACTTACAAATATGTAAAAAATTAAATTTACCCATCTTTTATACTTAAACAGTTTTTGTAAATAATAATTACGATTAACCCAGGGCATTTTTCTTTATTTTCAGGTGATAGAAGTATTTATCAGAGCAGAAGAGGGCCTCAGCAGAGAGGTGGTGAAACACCTCAATCAGATTGAAGAACAGATCTTGGATCACTTGGTGTGGAAGTCAGAGTCTCCGCTCTGGGACAGAATTAGAGACAATGACAACAGAGTCCCTACATGTGAAGAGGTTTGTGACAATGTCCTAACGTACTCCCGCAGCGAATGTGCACCGACGCTGGTCTCTTCACGACCCTCTCTCACAGGGGACAGTTAGTGTCCTCCTCGTGCAGGGCGGGAGGGCAGCGTCTGGGTGCGACACGGTCCCATCGCCCCGCATCCGACCGGACACGGGAGGCAGAAGGGACTTGGGATTGCCCCAGGTTTCCGGTGGCAGAGTGAGCATCGGGGGTCCGTCTTGATTGCTGAGTCAAGTTGATGCATCTTAGAATGCTTGCCTTTCTGAGTCTCCATCTCAGTAAGGAACACTGGTTAACATTTATCTGCTTACTAGGTTTTGACATTTTTAAGCCTTCCAGAATTTACTTTTAACTTAGTATGAAAGTGGGAAAGTCAGGTGATAGCTGGAATAACTGATGCGCCAAGACAGTTTTTTTACGTCACACTATTATTGTACTTCCTATTAGAACGCTTGTTTGAAGCCTGGCATTCCATGTGAACAATTCTCTGCAGGTCATGCCACCTCATAGCCTGGAAAGAGCAGATGAGCCCGCCTGCGTTGCTGGCTCCCCTTCGAATCCCAGAAGAGTGAGTGAAGTTCGGGCTGATGCTGGAGCACTTGGAAGAGGTAAGTTCTATTTAAAATAGTAAGGCGTGTATTTGGAAGCCTAATATCTGAGGATATAAATTCCATCTAAATCTGCAAGTGAAGTTCCTAGGGCCTAGATAGAAGAAAATATTCTGTATGTTATAGTGCCATGTAATGCTTTTGCAGACTCTTTCAGAACACAGGGAAATGCATGATATAACAAGTGTCCTTTTAAGAAGCATTCTCTGTATTAATGTTTCCTATTTTTAAAGTGTATGTTTATATATTTTTACTTATTTTATCACAATTTAAAAATATATATACCAAAACCATCGAATCATTACAGTTTTGAATGGGTAAAATGGATGAGAATTCTGTCTCAATAAAGGTGTTTAAAAAAATAAACAAAGCTTAATTCAATCCAAAACACGTTATGTCCATTCTTTCTGAAGGACATTATTGAATTTTAGTAATTCCTTTTTTTTTTAATTTTACTTATTTATTCTTAGAAGGTAAGGGAAGGAAAGAGGGAGAGAAACATCAATGGTGCAAGAGATACATCAATTAGTTGCCTTTCACACCCCACCCCCCCAAGTGGGAACTTGGCTTACAACCCAGGCACATGCCCTGACTGGGATTCGAACTGGCGACCCTTCAGTTCGCAGGCTGGCACTCCGTCCACGGAGCCACACCTGCCATGGCGAGTTTTAGTAATTTTCTATATGTGGTCAAAGACAAAGATTCATAAAACTGGAGGAATAAATGCTCCCAGATGGTACCATAGGAATATCAAATCCATCAAGTCCCCTTATCAAGTAGTGGGTTTATGGTAAATCACATTTTACATGAGTGTTAGATAGTAATTGAATATGGTCCAAAATATCATGGAAAAACAGCATACTTCAAATTGCTCCTCCCTCATCAAGACCCTGGAGTAGTTGGGGATAAAGCCAGGTTCGAATTAGCAGAAGGCGGAGTGCAGGAGGGAGCGCTGTGAGGCAGAGAAAGTCTCTCTTACATTTTGCTCCTAATAGCATTCACTTGAATTTTTATTACTTGACTGTAGCTGTGATGTGACTCCTGTGATTTTTGTTTGCTTTTAAATTATGAGGTATCTCAAACAGTAGTTAATGAATACTAACAGCAGCTTGCGGGGAGGTCAGCTCTGTGTCTCTGGGTTCAGTTGGCGTTTTTTCCGCCCTAGGCGTGACGTCAGTGGGCGCAGGGTACGAGAGGTACAGCTCACCCACGCTCAGCTCCACCAGAAGACGGCTCTTCGTGGACAACGACGGCCCCTCCGACAGAGGGACGCCGGTGCGCGCAGCCCCGCAGCCCCTCGTCAGCGCTGTCCCCATGCAGAATGTGCCTGGGGAGGCTGTGCCTGTCACACCAGTTCCCGGGCAGACTCTGGTCACCATGGCAACAGCCACTGTCACAGCCAACAATGGGCAAACTGTGACCATTCCTGTCCAAGGTAAGGAAGGCGGGGTTGGCTCATGAGCTCTTTTTGTGGCGTTTATGAGAAAGTGACCCGAGATTCGGCTGGAGCGATGATACGGAACAAGCGTTTAGACAGGGAAGGTGTTGGGGGGCAGGGATTGGAAACCCCTGCCCGGAGAACCCTGTGCCGTCAGCGTTTCCCTGTGCTTTTTTCCTCGTGACAAACTGCAGGCATTGCCAACGAAAACGGAGGGATAACGTTCTTCCCCGTCCAAGTCAACGTGGGCGGGCAGGCACAGGCCGTGGCCGGCCCCATCCAGCCCCTCAGCGCTCAGGCCCTGGCTGGAAACCTGAGCTCCCAACAGGTGACAGGAACCGCCTTGCAAGTCTCAGGTCAGGTGGCCATCCAGCAGATTTCCTCAGGTGGACAGCAGCAGAAGCAAGGGCCGGCCCCGACCAGCAGCAGCGCGAGACTCCGGAGGACCAGCTCGTTATCGCTTTTCATGAGAAAGGTAACTGTTCCTGTACCTGTACCAGGTCCTGAGCTCAGGAAAAGAGTCAGACGGACACAGTTTGAAGTGCTTTTCTTTCTCGGCCAGGTGTACCACTTAGCAGGGGTCCGCCTTCGGGATCTCTGTGTTAAGCTGGATATTTCAGACACGCTGAGGAGGAAAATCTGGACCTGCTTTGAATTCTCCCTAGTGCAGTGTCCTGAGCTGATGGTGGACAGACATCTGGACCAGCTGCTGCTGTGCGCCATTTACGTGATGGCGAAGGTGAGTCCTCGGAGCGTAAAGAAAAGGGGCCGTTTCCTCACGCCCAGAGCATTTCTAACAGCCTGAGGTACAAGTCACAGCCCCTGTAACTCGCTCATTCGAAGTAACTCAGTAGACTTAAGGCTTTCACAATTCGTGCAGCTGTCGCCGCAGTCACTTGTAAAACATCCTTCTCCATTGTATGACTGCATAGTATTTTTATCCATCTTTCAGTCGATGAGTTACTTCCACTTTTTGGCTATTCGTGAACATTTGTGCGCACGTTTTCGCACGGAAGTTTCACTGAAGCGTGGCCTAGGGGTGGATTGCCAAGTCATACGGTGACTCTGTGCTCTCCCCTGAGGAACTGTGTTCAGCAGTCACCGCGTCGTCCTGCATTCTCAGCAGCTGTGAACAAAGGTCCTGATTGCGTTCTCAGCGGCACTTTATCATCAGACTTGGTTTTTTAAACACGTGAGGTGGACTACGTGTAACAGAGTGAGCCGTTTTTAAGTGGACGGTTCGTTGGCATTTTGTGCGTTCGCAGTGTTAGACACCCACCACCTCTGTCTGGATTCGAACGTGTCCACCCCTGCGAGTGAACCTCCTCACTAACTCGGTGACCTCCCTCCGTTCCCATTCTCCTTGGTTCCTGGTGACCGCTTCGTCTGTGCGCATCAGACGGTCCTCGGTGCCTCGCGCAAGTGCAGTTGTGCGGCACCGGTCCTCTGGGGACTAGTGTGGTAGTAGCATGCGCTCTAGATTCATGGATATTATGGAATGAGCGATAGTTTTCTCTCTTTAAGGCTGAATAATATTTCACCGTGTGGGTGTATTTCATTTTGTTCATCCATTGATGGACCCTGGGCTGTTTCCAGGTTTGGGCTGTTGTGACTAATGCTGCTGTGAACATGGCGAGAAAAGTTGTGAAGTCTCTCTCCGCGCTTTGGTCTCAGATCTTCTGTGGGCGCACCCAGAAACGGCGTGGCTGGGCCGTATGCTATTTCCGTGTTCAGTGTTGGGAGGGCTGCCATTTTGCTGTCTCAGCAGTGCATGAGAGCTCCACTTTGTCTACGTCTTGGCCCGCTTGTTTTCTATTTTCTTTGTAAAGATTTTATTTACTTATTTTTGGAGAAAGGGAGGAGAGAAACATCAATATGTGGTTGCCTCTCATAAGCCCCCTACTGGGGACCTGGCCTGCAACCCAGGCATGTGTCCTGACTGGGAGTTGAACCTGTGACCCTTTGGTTCGCAGGCCAACGCCCCATCCACTGAGCTACACCAGCCAGGGCTCCATATTTTTCTATTTTAGCCAGCCCAGTGGTTACTGACTGGTACCTTACTATGATTTGGTCTGTATTTCCCTAATGATTAAGGATGCCCTGAGCATCTTTTACTGTATTCGTTGGCCATTATTCGAGTTTCTGAGTCTGGCCATCCCAGTGGGTATGAAGAACTATCTCACTGTAGTATTTCCATTTCTCTTAAGACTAATGATATGTGCAGTATTTTTTCATTTGCTTACTGCTCATTTGTATGTCTTTGGAGAAGTATGTTTAAATCCTTTGCCCATGTTTGAGTTGGACTGTTTGGTTTTTGTGGTCGAATTGTAGGAGTTCTTACATATCCTGGATGCAACTGCCTTATGAGATACATGTGATTTGCAAATATTTCCTTTTTCTGTGTTATCCTTTCACTTGACAGCATTATTTGAAACATAAAAAATTTTAATTTTGCCCTGGCTGGTGTAGCTCAGTGGATTGAGCGCGGGCCTGCGAACCAAAGGGTCGCGGTTCGATTCCCAGTCAGGGCACATGCCTGGGTTGCGGGCCAGTTCCCGGCAGGGGACACACGAGAGGCAACCGTACATTGATATTTCTGTCCCTCTCCTTCTCTCCTACCCTTCCCCTCTAAAAAGATAAATAAATAATAAAAAATTAAAAAAAAATTTAATTTTGATGACTTTTTTTCTTTTGCTGCTTGTGCTTTTGGTGTAATGTCTAAGAATACATCGACAGATCCAAGGTTGTAAAGATTCATCCTGGTTTTAAGAGTTCTGCTGATTGATTTTCATACATTAAACCAACCTTGCTTGCATTCCTGGTGTAAGTCTTCCTTGGTCATAGGATCCTAATACATAGGGAAGGGTTCCTTTATATTTTGAAAGAGCTCGGAAGAATTGGTATTAGTTCTTTAAATGTCTGGTGGGGTGCCCAGTGGCGAAGGCTCTGGAGCCCGCCTTTCTCTTTGTGGCAGTTCACGGATGGAGGATCCTTTTTCTTGTCATAAGTCTAGTCACATTGTCTACTTCTTCCAGAATCACTTTTGGTAGTTTGCGTCTTTCCAGGAAGTTGTCCATTTCCTCGGGGCTGTCTCATTCGTTGGAGCACAGTTGCTCATAATATTCCCTCATCGTCTTTTTTTTTCTTATCAAATTATTTTAATAGTTTGAGTCTTCTCTCTGACATTCTGTCATTATGAAATGTCCCTCTTTAGTGACACTTATGTTCTCTCAGCAGCTCTCAGTCTACGACACTGCGTATTGCTGCTCGTGACAGTCGCAGTGTAACACGCTCTGCATCAGCCCTCTAACCCCTTGAGTTTACTCGTAACTGAGGCTCGTACCTTCTGACCGTCCCCCCACTTCCCCGAACCCCTACATACACATGCATCTTCAGCTTCAGCTTTATACTAACTTAATTCCAGTGAGATGTTAAAGTGTTACTTTTAATAGCTGTTTGCTTTCATTCTTTTGGTGGTAGTATTATAATACATACAGTATCCGCAGATGTCATCAATTCAACAATGCACTGTCATTGTATACGATCTGACCTTTAAAGGAACCGAGAGAGGGAGTACAGTGTGACAGTGTAAATATTTATTTAAAGCTTTGTTATTTGACCTCACTTGTCATTTCGGACTCTCGTTATTGGTTGCTGTGGCTCCGGGCTGTCGTGTGGCGTTGTCCCTCGGCCCTGCCCTTTTTCCCTGGGCGGGTTTGGTGCACAGTCCGTATTTCCAGGTTACAGGTCCATCGATGCGTTCTGTACGTACTGTTTCGTACAGCTGTGAGAAGAAAGGAGACATTCTATAGTGCCCTCAGAGCTACATAATTATCTTGACCAGTGTTCTGTTTCTTCGTATTTGAATTGCTATCTGGAGCCACTTGCTTTTAGTCTGAAGAACTTTCTTTAGCATTTCACTTGGCTGGAGACCGGACTCCTCAGTCTTCAAGCACTTGCCACGTTCCCCACTGCTGCTTGGCCTCCCTGGTTTCTGATGAGAGGTTGTCTCTTATTTCACTGGGTCCCGAGTTAGTGAAACACTGTGCAGTTCCTCCAGTGACCTGTTCGTGCTACTGTCTGGCTTGTCCCAGGCCTTGGCGCAGACACCACTGACTGCCGGTATTGCTGCTGCAGTTAGATTTCAGTAGAATGTCTTCATTTGTTGTGCGCCCCCAGGGATGTTTCCAGAGACTTTAAGTGACTGATTTTTAAATATAAGTTTCACCAGTTTCACTGTGGAGCAAGTTCATAGTGTTCTACACAGTATTCTGCTGAAAGTTTCTCTCACAAAATACACTCTTTTTTCCAGGTCACAAAAGATGACAAGTCCTTTCAGAATATTATGCGTTGTTATAGGACTCAGCCACAGGCCCGGAGCCAGGTAAGTGTATTTCCTCTCAGGGCTGAAAATAAAGCTTAAAGTCTTCAGTGAATACAAAAAAATTAGCCAGAGTCCATCTGCAGCCTTTTCTCCAGGCTAAATAAGTAAGACTTTACTCCAGAGGAAGTCTTTAGTTTAAGTCTTCTTTTCTCCAAAAGGTAATGATATGAAGTGATTGACATCTAATTAAATTAGGAAGTTGTTTGGTTTCTTTGTTATCTTTCTGTCTGGTTTAGGAAACATAGCATATTTAATCAAATTTTAAAACTCATTTTACCTTTAATACTATTAAAGAGGTAGGTATGTGAGATCTTGGTATTTGGCTTAGAATGACTTCACTTCATAGTTGGGTACCATTACTGCTTTGTTACATTGTAGGCAGTACTTGGAATTTCAAGCTGTAGAGAGCCCCAGGTATAAACCCTGAATCTGTTAATTTGATACATGACCTTGGCTGCATTTATTAACCTCCCCGGAGGAGGAGAACTATTATACACGGGGTGGCTGTGAGAATTAAATAACATGCCGAGGTCATACAGCCTAGGACGTACTCACGAAATACTAACTTGCCTCCTTGCCACGGTCTCTCTCAGATCTACAGAAGCGTTCTCATAAAGGGGAAAAAGAGAAGGGACTCCGGCGGCAGCGACAGCAGGAGCCGTCAGGATTCTCCCACGGAGCTGAAAGACAGGAGTGAGTGGGCCGTCGTGGAGGCGCGCACAGTCCGGCCAGGGCTCCGCTTACCTTTCAGGCCTAGAAAACCGAGGATTACTAAATGGAATTACCAAGGGAACTACTGTATTGGCAAAGAATTTGCTGGAATAATAGACAGAATTCTCAGTTTCGTGGCAAAGCTGTTTGTCCGTCCTCCCACAGCTTTGAGGCCCACCGTGGAGCATACTTTTCTCCAGGGGCATTAGGGGGGTTTCGGGCAGGAAGCCGGCGTGTCAGGGTCTGGCCCGTGAACCGAAACCGCGCTGTGGAAGTACCGTCCCTGTCCCCTTGCACCACGTGACGCAGGGCGCAGGTCCTGGGGAACGTGCTGCAACTTCCCAGCGGACACTGCTCAGTGTGCGCCCCCTCCGTTTAGGGCCTGGGGGTGACGCTAGCACTTAGTGTCGCACCTGCGCTTTGCTCCCTCCTACGAAGAATTGAGTGCCCATTTGCTGCCACTGCACAAGCAGAGCAAGTGGCCGTGTGCCTGTATCCGCCTGAACTTTTTTAAAAGTGGTCTGCACCAGCAGCCTCTCTGCCTCACACCGTCTGTCCTCCCCGCTGCAGCCAGCAGAGACTCCAGTCCTGTCGTGAGGTCCAGCAGCACCCTGCCGGTCCCGCAGCCCAGCAGCGCGCCGCCCACACCGACCCACCTCACAGGCGCCAACAGCGACGTGGAGGAGGAGGAGAGGGGCGACCTCATCCAGTTCTACAACAACGTCTACATAAAGCAGATTAAGTCATTCGCCATAAAGTACTCGCAGGCAAACATAGTGAGTTCGATGGGGTCGTTTCATTGTTCTCTTCACTCGAGAGGGACCGGGAACACTTCTCTTCGGGCCGCTCCGTTTGTAAACGCCTACAAATAATCCTCTTGTGAATTCCGACGTGTAGTTGGACTAACACAGTCCACGTTGTCGTGTGACACTGAACAAGAAAACGGTGGCATGTGGGCTCCCTGCGGGGTGGAGGACGGTACGAGAGAGCGGGCACAGGGTCCCGCGGTCCGGCCGCGGCGCCCGCGCACGCTGACTTGCTCCGTGCCTTCGGTCTCCCCCGCGTAAAATGGGAGTGCGCGCAGTCCCTAGCTTCCGGGGGGCGGGGGGGGGGGGTTGGGTTACGAGGGTTAAATGACGCCCAGCACGACCGGTGCTTCCGAGCACGACTGGCACCAGGTGAGCGCTGCCTGCGTGCTGTCCGTGTGGTTTTCTTTCGGGCGGCTTGTTGCTGTCACGATTCACCACTCATCAAGCTGATGATTTACCGTCGCTCTCACCTCTTACAACAGAAAGAACCACTTCAAAAAATACTTGGCTAGAACTGCTGTTTGGCTAAGAAATGCTGATTTTATTTTTTTCCGACAGGCGGACGCTCCTCCACTCTCTCCCTATCCGTTCATAAGAACAGGCTCCCCTCGCCGGATACAGCTGTCTCAAAATCATCCTGTCTACATTTCCCCACATAAAAATGAAACGATGCTTTCTCCTCGAGAAAAGATTTTCTACTATTTCAGCAATAGTCCTGCAAAGGTGAGCCTGACCTACATCTTGGCTTTTACTAGCTCCAGAGTGCTTAAGATTCTAGAAGCAGGACTGATGGGGACTGCCAGGGGCAAACAACCAGTTAGGCCCTGGCTGGTGTGGCTCAGTGGGTTGAGCACCAGCCTGTGAACTGAAAGGTTGTTGGTTTGATTCCCAGTCAGGGCATGTGCCTGGGTTGTGGGCCAGATCCCCAATTGGAGCCACGTGCAGGAGGCAATAGATCATGTTTCTCTCTGTCCTTTTCTCCCTCCCTTCCCTTCTCTCTAAAAATAAATAAAAGCTTAAAAGAAAAAAAAGTGACCACTTAAGTCCTAATGGAGCCAAACCAGTTATGTCCCCTGACTGGGAATCAAACCTGCGACCTTTTGGTGCACGCGAAGATGCTCCAATTGATAGAGCTCCCTGCCAGGGCAGGCCTTGTATTCTTACAAGATGTTAATATCATGAAGAAAGGATAGATGGTGGGAGGGTACTGTTATGGAGAGAAGGAAACTGTAAAGACACTTGACAACCAAATGCAATGGATGCTACGTAGAAAAACTCTATAAAGGACGTATTGGGGACAAGTGGGAAAATTTAACATGGACTTCAGTGTTAGTAATCCTAAAATTTCTGTTAAATTTCCTTGGTATTGATGGTGGTACTGGGTTATGCAGGAGAATATACTTTAAGTATTCAGAGGTGAACTGTTCCAATGTCAGTAACTTTCAGATAGTTCAACTAAAAGATTATAGAACAAACGAGAGAAATGTTGATGACTGTAAGTGGGTAATCAGTATACTATTCGTCCAACTTCTCTGTAAGCTTGAAATCTTTTAAAATAGAAGTTGGGAAAACAAGTAAAGCAAAAAATCTGTTAGAAAATATAATGGGCCCTGGCTGCTGTGTCTCAGCGGACTGAGTGCGGACCTGTGAACCCAAGGGGCACCAGCTGGATTCCCAGTCAGGGCACGTGCCTGGTTTGTGGGCCAGGTCCCCAGTAGGCGGCGCACAAGAGGCAACCACACAGTGATGTTTCTCTCCCTCTCTTCCCCGCTCTCAAAAAATAAATAAGATCTTAAATGTGTGTATATATATACTTATATATAATGGAAAAACTTTTCCTATAATAGCAAAGTATCACGTGCCTTATAATAAATTAATCTTTGCAGAAAAATTAACTTGAAGTAGATTTTAAAAAACTGGAATAAAAAGACTGGAATAAATGAAGATATATAACCGTTTCTGAATAGGAAGATGAAATATTAAAAAATGGAATTTCTTCCAACTATTGCATAGGTTTACTCTAATAATAGTCCCAAAAAGCAACTGGAGTTGGATGAAATTACTAATACTTCCTCTAATATTAGATTTTTGTCCAATAACCACAAATTCCAAGTAGACTGAAGAGTTATATAGAAAAATAAAACTCATTTCAAAAGAAGGCGGAAAAGAAGTAGCAATTAAATGTAAATGATCTAAATATACCAATTAAAAGGTAGAAATTATAACAGCGGGTGAAGACCTATTTGTTGCTTATACGTAACACTTAAGTACAAAGGCGCATAGTTTAAAGGGTTATGACACCAATATCCTATCAAATGCATACATAAAATGTCTTCATACGATGGAATACTACTCCAAGAAGAAAGTGCTGCCACCTGCTGCAAAGTGAACGGACCTTGGAAAGAGGATGCTGAGTGAAAGGAGGCAGTCAGGGTAAATGCTGCATGATGCCATTTACAGATGTCCAGAGTGGGCAAACGAACAGAGGCAGAGAGTAGGTTAGTGACTGCCGACTGTCGGGGGGGTGGGGTGGAGGGTTCCTGCTGATGGGGACAGTTCCTTGTGGGGTGACGAAAAGGTGACGGATGTCGTGGTGGTGGCAGGACTCTGGGAGCGCACTGAAAACCATGGGTTTGTGCGCTTCAAATGGTTGCGTCGTGTGGTATGTGAATTACATCCCAGTAAGGCTGTCTGGTTTCCTTTTAAGTAAAAGGATAGAGAAAGTTATACTGCTAACTCTAATCAAAAGAAGCTTGGAGTGCTGTATTCGAATCATTAACATTAGTATTTGAAGAGTAAATATTATCACTGATAAGGTCATTTCCTAATGATAGAATATACAATCCTAAATAGAAAAAAACAAAACAAAACACAGTCAAGAGTTTAACATGATAGATGGAACAAGTAGAAAATCAGTGTAAGGATCTTCAAAATATGAGCATTATCGACCGGACTGACTCACAGACATTCATGGGACATTCCAGCAGCACCAGGTGCACACGGAACGTTTCACCAACACGGACTGCGTTCTGGACCGTGAAACAAGTCTCAGTAGTAACTGTATAGGATTCAAATTATGTATTTTCTGACCACAGCGGAACTAAATTAGAAATCATAAAGGTATCTGGAAAAGCCCCAAATTTGGGGGAACTAAATTGCATAATTCTGTGAGTCTAGGAAACGAAGAAATTGGAAAGTGTTGGGAACTAAATGTAACCCTAACGTAGCGCTCTTGCTGCATTCCACAAACTTTGCTAAGGCAAAAATTTATAGCACTGAGCACCTGCATTAGGAAAGAAGAAAGGTCTCAAATTACGACCTAACCAACTAGAAAAGGAGTAGCAATCGAGGAAAAATACCTTAAAGTAGAGAAAATTAAGGCTATTAAAAGTTAAGGGTTTGGGTTTTTTTTGTTTTCAGAAGATAAAATTTGCTACGTCTCTGTATAGACTAAGCAGGAAAGACAAGACGTATTACCAGTGTCAGAAATGAGAGCCACCAGCGCAGGCCCTGCGGACAGGAAAGGTCTGACGGGGGATGAAAACCGACTTTGTTCCAGTCACTGGGATAAGGGGAAATGTACCAATTCTTTGAGAGTCAAACTTCCAAAACACTCGGAAATAATCTTCCTACCCCTGTTGTCTTTTAAACAATCCAACAGTCCTGCCTGATAAAACTCTCCGGAGAGTTCCTCAACCTGACAAAAATACGTATTTAAAAAATCTATAGCTGACATCATACTTTATGTCATACTTAATGGGGAAAGGCGGTGTCTTCCCGCTAAGACCAGGAAGAAGGCACAGGTGTCGGCCCTTCCCACTCCCGCTGAACGCTGTAACTGTGGGCCCTGGCATGTAACGTACAGCGGGGCAGGAGAGAGAAGACAGCGAATTTCTGCGTAGGAAAATCTCAAAATCTACACAAAAGTACTGGAACTAGTAAGATTACAAAGGTTACATGATTAATATGCAAAACCCAAATAATTTCTATCAACTAGCAATGAGTAATTAGAGAATTTTTAAACACTGTAAATAGCATTAAAAAATGAAATACATGGAAGTCTGATGGGAAGACTTGTATCCTGAACACTACAGAATCTTGGTGAAAGAAATTAAAGACTGAGAAAATGGAGAGAGACATATATTCATGAACTGAAAAACAGTATCAAGATCTCCATTTTTCCCACACGATCTATAAATTAAATCTAATTCCTGTCAAAATTCCAGCAGAACTATTTGTGTAAGTTAACTGGTTCCAAAACTTCTATGAGAAGGCACAGGAACCAGAATAACTAACCCAACTTCAGAAAAACTTGCAGCACGCACACTGATTTCATGACTCATCGTAAGGCTGCGGGGTTCAAGACGGTGCGGTGCGGTGCGGTGGAAGCGGACGTCCAGGTCGCCGGGGCGGGGCAGAGGGCGGTGGGCAGGCGTGAGTACGCCAACACGGTTTACTCTTGTATCATTTGTCCTCGCGTTGTTGTTTTCTGTTCAAACAACTGTCGACCTCCTTTGCCCCACCTTGGGTACGGCCAACTGGTTTTCAACCACTGTGCAAAAGCAAGTCGCTAGAGAAAGAAGAGTCTTCTCAACAGAAGGCGCTGCAGCTGGGACGGGACGCACTGTGGCGCACTAGGTGGCAGGCAGGGGCGCGGTCCACAGGCGGTGGCGCGGGAAGGTCGGAGACAGTTTCCTGTCCACGTGCATGTGACTGCTCAGTGTGCTTTCCAGCAGAAAGTGTGGACAGTGGAGCAGCACATGGAAAAAATTTTCTTAACCAGAAAAGCTACCAGAAAGCAGTGTGATAAACTGGCTTTGGGGGCTTTGGAGAAACTTCGTGCTAAAGGCACTGAGGCAGACCCAGGCTCCGGCACTCCGGCAGGTCCTCTCAGCTCTCCCAAGGGTCGTGTGACTCTTACATTCTGGACCACACTAACAAGTCACGAGGATGCTGTAGGGAATTAAGGCTTGCTTCTCTCATGAAACTCCAGTTGAGAAAGGCTGCTAAGACCGAAAAAACTGAACTGATTAAATGTGGCGTAGAGATGCCATGATCTGTAACTTGTGAAAAGAATCACAGATTTGGTCACGCTTACATTTTGGAAAAGTGTACATCAGGGAAGGGGGCTTGCTAGAAAAGGGAACTACTCCTCCTCCGCCCCAGACAGCCGCCAGTCTCTGCCAGCTGAGAAACGAGACCGGATGGCTGGAATTGAGCTGTTTTCTTTATGAAGATGTTCAGACTCTGTAAGGTAGACCTTAAACTTAACTCATTTGCGATGCTTCACCTTAACACTGAATTTACGTGTATTAGCATTTTAAAGTTTTTATATCTATTTCCCCTTTAGAGACTAAGAGAGATTAACAGCATGATACGGACGGGAGAAACTCCAACCAAAAAGAGAGGGATTGTTTTAGAAGATGGAAGTGAATCACCTGCCAAAAGAATTTGCCCAGAAAATCATTCTGCCTTAATCCGCCGTCTCCAAGACGTAGCTAATGACCGAGGTGCCCACTGAGGTTAGTCTGCTGTATTGAAACTCTTTTCACAAACTGTTTAACAGCATCATTTAATGCATGCTAGATTATGGGGCTCTTTTTCTTAATCCTTTCAGTATCCTTATTTTTACTCATCTCGTCTGCCTTTTTTCCTACCACTCAGTGCTTGCCATCAGTGCTGCTTAGAATCCAAACTGGGATTTTTAACTCTTTGGCAAAGCTTTCACAGGTACCGTAGAGAACCCAGCATGCTGACGTAGTGTGCGGGGTCGCTGCTGACCGTGTTCCAGCAGCGGCGTGCGTCTCAGTTCACTCCTGCCTGTTTTGTGGTCCGCGCTGGCGCTCATGAAAAGCAACGCAAAGACTAGGTATTTTGCTCTGAAACACCTGGTAGGAGTGTGAGGCGTTTGCATTTTTGAAGCATTAAGCAGGGCGCCTAGACCCCTGGCCCCCGTCCCCCCGTGTGCCCTCCCCTCTCCCGTCAGGTGTGGTGCTGCAGTGCGACAGTGCTCGGCTGTGTGGTGTGCGACGTGTGCGTGTGACCGTGTGTGCGAAGTGGCACTTTAGGGCTGAGAAGGCATGACTCCGTATCCAGGTGTTGCTGTGTACTGTGATGGCCCTTTCTACAGTGTGGACTTCATATTAAGTACAAAACTGCGAGGCTAAACACTCAGTATCTTCTTTGATGCTTTTGTACTTTTTTAAAACTATTAAGCGCCAGTAGCCACCTTTGGGGCATGTATTTTAAATTCTCCAGCCCCCTCCCCCCCCAATTAACAGGGATCAGCTGGCTTAGTGAAGATTTTAAATCAAGTTGAATTAAGGGAATTAATATTAAAAATTACGGCCTCTTCTTTTAGGAGGTAGCTATCCAAAAGACATGTGTCTACTAAGGTGATATATTTTAAAATACCTTTGGGTGTGTTCCTGGCATCTTAAAAGAAGTTTAGGTTGGACAGTTTTTTTCATGAGTACATAGTACCACTCATACAAATTAGAAAAGGTTATTTAACAGCTATTGAAATTACCTATATATACCTTTATTAGTCAGTATTGTCCCAGCAGTTTTTAAGTTGAATAACCTTTTTAGGGAGAAAATTCAATTGTAAATTGAATCACTATAAACAGAGTTACTAGGTAACTTCATATTTGCTCCAAAAGAAATATGGAACTTACACTGTTCAGTTAGAATAGTGTTCTGCAAAAATATTTATAAAACCTCTCCAGATATTTACTGCTACTGTAATTTTATATGAAAATAAGTGTATTTTTCAATAAAGCATTTATAAATTAATCTTTGTTTAGTTATACTGAGAAAAGGGTATTTAGTTGGCTGCATAAATGACAAAGAACCATCATTTATTGGTTTATTTTGTCTCTACAAAACACATTAGTCGTTCATTGCTTAAATATCTGACTTCATTAGAAACCGTTTTAACACTTTTTCTCCCTCCTGCCACAAAAATACAGTAAGTAATTTGCTTTAAAAAAACCAAACTATGAACAAACGTTCTGGTCTCTTCTCATTCACCTCATGCGCACCTCAGTGACAGCAGCTTGTAAAGTAGCAAGACAGCAGGCTGAAGACTGAGGGTCAGATGCTCTGCCACTTAAAAGTGCTCGTCAGCTCTGGAACCTGCTTCCTCCGGAGCCTTCCTCTCCACACCCTAACACACGTGCAGCGGAACCGCTGATTTGAAAGTCATTAGATAGTGCTAAACTCTGTCTACCCCGTTAGTTTTAAATGAATGCCACTTACCTTTAGCTTTACATTCAGAAAAATACTTAAGCCTCAATGTCCCCAAGAATCTGGAGTACTGAACTAGATCACCACCCTAAGACACTTCCGACAGAAGTAACGCATTACTGGAGAGAGGTCTCTAAAACTTGCTGTTAGAACCTAAGCGCGCACGGACCACACTGGTGTCGGTCCCTGTTCACACAGTTTTACTCCGCAGCAGTCCTGGCCGCTGGTCAGCTCGAACTGGGCTCGGGGCCGCAGGAAAGTGCTCGGTGCACCAGGCTCTCCAGCTCTTAAGTAGCTCCTGTTTTCTCTTCTTTACTGAAAGGCTGCACTGAGCCAGGCTTTACCCACGACAGGCCAGCAACGTGAACACTCTTGTTGTGCTGCTCTTCAGGCTTCTAGGCGCAATCAAAACGAACATCAGAACGTGACTGGCGATGAGAGCCCAGCCCTGTGCAGGCGCACTTCCCAAAGAGTTGTTGGTATAGAATGGGAACTCCCCAGTGAGGACCCTTTAGAGAGCAGAGAGAGAGTCAACTACTTACTTTCTGAGTCAGCATCTTCTCTCTGGCTTCGTCGTGTACAGCAGGATTCCACGGAGAAAAGCTTAAGGAAGAGGAAGGTTTAAAACTCCTTGGCTTATTAAATTTGTGTGGCATCCATTTTTCAACACTTAGGTTTTGCTATGGGAACTGTCTTAACGTTTTAGGATTTAGAGAGCAGTCTTTCATCAGCTGTCAGGTGCAAGTTTCAGACGTTGCCTGTTTCCCACGTGCCTACCCGTCGCAGAGCGCCCTCCTCGGGATAGCTCGTTCAAGCTGCACTACCACCCCGGAGCTACTGTCACTAAAAGGAACAAAGTGAGGCAGAGCAAAACCGAGTAACTGCTCCGGGTCCCCAAAGGCAGCACGTGCACGAGCTGACTAGTCTCCGCGCTGCTCCCAACACTCGCCCCGGGACCATGCGCCACAGCCCCGCAGGAGCCTGCTGCTCCGTTTCCCCCGGCCCGCCCCCGCCCCCCCGGGCTGTGGCCATTTTGGTGGGGCTCTAGCCAAAACTGCCACCCGCAAAGGAAAGTCCTGGCACTTGGAGAGCACGTTACCAGAACCCTGTGGAAACGTCCACATAAAGCTTTTTGCTCAAGGGAAGAGCCCCTAGGAGGTACCAGAAATCTTGCCGGCGGTCAGTGCTGCAGGCTAACGGGTCACATGCTTTCCCTTTAAAGCCCCCCTTAAGGCCATGCATGGCAGCACAGGACGGCAGAGGCAGCGTACGCAGAAAACGGGCCACTTACTTAATGGCATAGGGGTCTTCTATTTTGGGCTGCTCAAACAGCTGGGCCGTGCCCGCCTTGACACTGTCAACCACTTTGCTTTTAAACAGGTGAACATCTTTTTCATACCTGTGTTAAAAGTTTAAAAACCAGAACGTTACGAACATCATGTACTTGGCTGTGTTTTCCCATTTACCTTAAGTAACAGAGCAAGGAGCGTACAGGACGGCGGCCTCGGGGTTGAGGGGGCTCGCCGTGTCGATCTTGTAGAACACCCTCCGCGCGTACATCAGGACCTGCCAGATGTGGTTGTGGTTCCGCCTGTGGGGAGACGGGGTCACTGCCGAGGCGTCCTCCCGCTGACCGCTGGCCCCGGAGGAGCCCCTCGGTACCGTTACTGACCTCCATTTGGCGAACGCTCTCTTCACGTCCAGTTCGCCCGAGGTGGGGTCCACTAGTGGGTGGAAGACGGGAATGTCGAACACCAAGCGCTGTGGGGGGGGCGGGGGGGGGCGTACTTTTTACTGGAAGCAGTGAGGTGAGGGACCCGTGCAGACAGCGTGGGAAGTGCATCGGGACGAGGCTGTCGGCCTATCAGGGAGCTGCCTCCAGAGCGAGACTTAATTGCGTCACCTCTTCCCTGTGACATTTACTTGTGCAGCGAGGGGGGTCTCCACCCCAGCATGCCCGGCGCCCGTGCCGGGCCACTGTGTGGCCTCCGCACCCCCCAGCAGCGGGGCACGTAGAAGCTCCTGGCGGAGGCCGGCAGGGCCAACAATGCAGCCAAGCCCAGAAGTCCCCCCAGAAGACTGCGCAGTGGACAGACACTTTAGGGAACGAACCATGAGGGTGGTCAGTTCGGGGAAGAGCAGGCAAGCTGTACGGCCCTTACTGTAAGCACTCCTCACTGGCCGGCACACGAGGCCAGACGGTGGCTGCTACTTACTGGACAGTCACCGTCGGGGTAGTTATCGGGGATGTAAACTGTGAACTTGAACACGCCATCTTGATACAGTCCGTGCCGTATGAATATCACTCCGAACCACACTGCAGGAAACAGAAACCAGTCAGGGCCCACGTCCGTGCCAGAGGAAGCCGACAGGCGCAACTGGCGGGCGGGGGCGGGTCCTTACTCAGCGCGGAGCGGTAGGACGGCTGCACGTAGACGCCGGGTAACCGCTGCTTCACAACCAAGGTGCTGAAACAGAAGCAGAGAGCAGTCAGGCGGCGTGGCTGTAAATGACGCGGACGGGCGAGCCACCCGCTCACTTGCTGGGGTGCGGGACAGTCCTGCCCAGGGCGGCTGCCGCCCTAACTCGACGAGCTGAGCCACCACAGCCTCTCACGTGGCCCGACCGCCGCCCCTCTCCTGGCTTCACTGCCAAGGGCCCCAGATTGAGAAATTCAAGCCAACAGGGACACACACACAATCAGGTTTTCCTCCCAGAAACCCACTTCCCCAAAACATCACCTTGGAAACCAACCTGGAAGTAATTCAGAACAGTGCAACCTGACTTAAGTTCTGGATGTTACCTTTGAGGCAAATGAGGGTATTGGTAGTTACTGCTTTTGTGACTGGAGAGAACAGAGCCCACCCACACACTCTCCAAAGCCATTTGAAACACAACTGTAGCTCATCAAGAATAAAATTCCACCGAGATGCCCTCCCTCGGGTGTCAGGACCTTCGGTCAGACCACCGTCCCGGCCGCAGAGGCCGCGTGTCCTTTGCTCGCAGTGCTGACGGCGAAGGCGGGCACCAGGGCAGGGAAGCGGTGGGTGCTGGGACCGCAAAGACCAGGGTGGGACACGAAGGCGGCACCGGCCCTCTGGGGACCTGCGCACCCGCCCACGGCCGTGCTGCGTTGCTCCTCGCAGCTGAGCCCCTAGTCTCAGTGAGCTCGGCCGTGACCAGACCTTGGAAAGAACAGAGTCAGTCCGGGGCCCTAGAACACTAACCTGCCAGTCCTGAATTTTACTTGAGCAGTAGCTTACTGGCCCTTAGTTGATAGTTTCCCTTACCTGTGTGCCATCACACTGATTTTTGACCATGTTGAAGCGGTTACCCCATTTCTAAGGCCCTAAATGCGGCAGGTCAACAGCAGTGTGCCTGGCAGATGCATGGGTCTGCAGCCCTTTAGACCGGGGGGCCTTGGACCCTCTGGCCAGCACAGCATTACTGCAGGAGCAGGGGGCTCAGGGCGCCTTTAAACACTGCAGGTACCAAGGAATTATTTTTCCAGTTGTGCCACTGAGTTAGAACTCAGAGTGTGTCTTTACCCCTGGGCTGAAAAGACTGGTGGCTCTGGCTCTAGTACTGCACTTCGTAAAGTGCTCAACACTCACAGCACAGAGCAAGCCTTTGACCCAAGGCTAGGATGTAGATTGCTGGATTAATGTCAAGTGCTGCGTACAAACGAATTTTAAACTAACTGAAATTCAGAACGTGCCACACTTCTAGCCCTTGTAACAGATTAACTAAATCAAATGCCATCGGCACTCAGTCCTTCTTGGAGCCCATGGCAGGCCAGGTGCCGTGTCGTCACGACCAGCATTCCGCAGGCGTGCTCCTCGCCCTCTGAAGACACGTGCCACTGCGGTCCAGCTGTGACTTCTGTGACCAGTCAGCTTCTTCCTATACGGAGCCTTCATCTGTATGACGCCCCTAGAATCGCCTAATTCAGCCTTCGGGGGGGGTCCTGCAGTCAGATCGGATCCCCTGTCTAATGACAGTCCGTCAGGTGTATGAAGTCCCCCCAGCTCCGGCCCCCTCATTAATGACTCCCAAGGTCTGGGTGTCTGACCTCCGCCTACTGAGACCACCTCCGCAGTCTGTCCAGAGGCCTCCTGAAATGACGACCCCCAGAAAGGGGCACAAGCCTCTAGCCAGGTCTGCCCCAGGAGGGGAGAGATCCCCACACTCCCACCGTCCCGTCCTCCACAACCACCTCTCAGGAGGCGGATCCCTCCCTCCACCGAAAGAAAGGGCGGTCTTGACCTGTACTGTACGGGTTGGATCTCACTCTCTCCCTCCTCTTGCTGTCCAAACAGACACAGAAACTGAAGCACACATTTGCCTTTAAACATTATTTACCCAAGCTCTGAATAAGAATCATTACATTTACTAGAGGATAATTATAAACACTACTTAGACCTCAGTTAAGAAAAATGATGTTGCCAGTGATAGCCTTCATCTTTCTATTAAATATCAAGGCTGGATGGGTGTGAGTTTGAGCTTTAAGATTAAGGGGCTGCTGGTGGCCGAGTCTAGTCCATCAAAATAACTTTCATTTTTTACCTGCAAGAGACGTTCGGAATGTGAGTGAGCAGTTTGTTAAGAACTTACAACTCGGCAAGGAGCGAGTACTCCAGGTAGAAGGGTCCGTAAGAGGCGTGTGTGCCGTTGGACTGCGCTGCCGGGGCGGGGGATGTCGGCTTGGTTATGGGCAGAGCATTTTTAGGAATGGAAGGCAGCTGTTTCTTGGGAGCCGTGCGCGGAGGACTGGTCTTCCCGTCCCCCGTCAGGGTCTTCTCGTCACCATCAGATCGCTGTTCAAGAGGCAGTGGCGAGAACATTCGTTAGGGTGGCTCTTACATCGCAACAGTGCACGTGCTCTTAGTCCTTGACCTAAAGGCTGGAAGGACTCTTTCCAAGGATATCTGAGCACCACGGTCAAGATGGCCCGAAAGGCCCGCCAGCAGGAGGGCCTCCTGAAGAGCAGAACGAACCCGAAGCGAGACTAAAGTGTTAGTTAGAAAGCTCCTGTGAGCTGTATCCGGTACGGACAAAGCCAGTGCTCACCAGACTTGAGAGAAAGGAAGAAATCCTCTCTCCTGATGGCCCCCAGCAGGGCAAGGGGTTAGGAAACAGTGAGACAGCTGGGCAGTCAGAGGCCGTAGGAGGTCAGGTGCTGCGCAGCTCTGAATCTGTCGAGATGGCCCTGAGCGGTGCGGCTCCGTGGGACGGGCATTTCCCACAGAGCGCAAGATCACAGGTTCCGTTCCCGGTCAGGGCACATGCCTGGGTTGGGTGGGCCCTGCCTCTGGTTGGGGGCGTGAGAGAGGCAACCGATCTTTCGCACACCAGTGTCTCTCTTCCCCTCTTTCTCCCTCCCTTCCCCTCGCTCTAAAAATAATTAAATAAAAATCTTTAAAAGCTTTTAAAAAATAGAGATGACTGAAATTAGTCACTACCTAACAGCACTTGGGTTAGAACTAGTATCTCACTAGCAATGGTCTAACTTTGATCTTGTCCCTAATGAATACGTTTCGACATCCGGACTCTCCCCAGCATGAGCTGTCCTCCACGGCAGAGATAAAGGTCTAAATGAGTCCGACCAGGCCCCCATCTGGCAGGTGCTTCCTTGGCTCCAGGACAGTACAGGCTGTTTAACTAGCTGCGTTAAAAATGTCTTTCGTGTGCATTAAAAAAGATGACTAATGGTGGTGTTCTCATAGAGGTGGAATTATGGGTTATATTTATTTTCTTTGTGTCTCCACGTGTTTGGCCTTCCTAAAATGTATTATTTTTGCCATTAAAAAATATTTAGAAAAATTAAACCAGTGCCCTCAAGTCTGACTTGACCACATGGGACTGGCCTGTCCCGAGGCCTTTCTAACTGTAGAACCTTGCAGTTGAGTAAAAGCTACTGTAGTGACAAGTGACAGATTTCACGATATGTAAGTATCACCTGTCAAAATAGTCTTAGAATCGTGATTACCAGAATGATTTCTATTTTAGATGTGACCTCAGTCTCAGAAACTAACTTTAATCAACAAAATAATTACTTCTCCAAAGTAAAACCTGAAAACAAACTCCAAAGTAAAACTAGAAAAACAAAACCATCTTGTTAAGATTACAGAGCAACCTCAGTATGAATTATTTTGGCCTCTATTTTGATGCAAACTTTCCTCACTGACTCTATCAACTGTACTTACTTTGCGTCCAGAGCTTGCAGACATGCTCCAGAAAGGGTTCATAACGCGTCCTACACACGGAAAAATTCAGTGGTCTGGGTGTCATCAAACTCTTCCGTCCAGCAAACTCACTGTCCCTGAACATGAGATGGGAAACACAGACACCACCACCAAAAGTTAAGACAGCTACAATGATTAAGAACTAAATCTGACACTATCAGTAGATACAGTATAACATTATATAATACATAGTTTTAGAATCTAGGAGAATAAGTGTTTTCAAAAATAGTCTCCTTCAGTACCCTGTCTTTTGACTCCAGATTCTTTCCCACCTTTAAGTATCTGCAGGAATGCGGGTGCCCAGTGCTTGGCCAGGATTCAGAATATTCAGTGAGTGACATAGCTCTGGTGCCAGGAATGCAGAAGATACGGACTATAACAGTTGCTAGTAGCATAATATCGAGGCATTTGACTACTGGGAACACCAGGTTCAGAAGGCACTCTACCCACATAACACAAAAAATCTAATGCTGTTCTCGGGATGACAGGGAATTAGAGACCCATTTTTAAGTGTGTATTAAGTCAGTTGTCCAGTACAAAATGATTCTCTCTGCCAGGACTAAAAATGACAGTGGGGCAGGGGGCATGCAACAGAGAGGGTTAATGGGGTCCCAGTGGGACCGTCCCGCCAAAATGGGCTCTCAGCTGCTTGAAGGGCGGAGGCTGCAGGATTGGGCATTCAAGGATTTGCCAGCCAACACCCACGAATGCAACAGAGGAGTGCAAAGGCTTCCACAAACACAGGTCTTCCACTAGAGCTCCAAGCGGTGGGTAAGAAAGCATGGCTCTAAGGTCACAGAGTCAGTGGGTCGTTCACTAAAAATACAAAGGAAGACAAGCAAAGGGAACACAGCAAGCCCGTCGGTGAGGACAGCACCTCCTCTGCTCTGGCGGTGCCCCCCACCAAAGGCAGAGTTCCTTCTCTGAATTCCGATTTGCACCAATCAGAAGGCTGAAGGTGAAAAGTGTCAAACTTTAGCAACATCTTAATAAATTCATAAGTAGTAAATCGTTAGAGGATCGTGTGCCAAATATGCCCCTAATCAGCAAAAACGTGTTTTCTGACAAGGCTCTGACACCCACAAAGGGTACGAGCTCTGCCATACCCAGAGCCTGACTGCTGACTTGACGCCACCCAGTAATTAAACCAGAGGAATGAGGACTCCGGTTCTTCCACGGAGCTGCTGACTTACATCCAGTAAACAGCAACTTAGTACCAAAAGTCATCTGCAAATTTGCCCTTAAAGAGGGCTAGGCTACGCATGAAAGTGCTTGGAACATCAAAAGTGTGTCCTGTTTGGCTCAAACGAACACAGCACTGGTTTCCAGAGCCAGACAGCATGCAGCACTCCACTGTCATCCAAGACAGACCCGATTTCACAGGGAGGACACCCGTCCCTTTGGGGTGATCATAGTGATCACCTCCCATGCAAATTTACTGCGGTAGACCAGTCACCTGGAAGGCCCCCTCCGATTCTAACACGTAATGATTCTGTAACTTTGCCTTTTAAGAAATAAAAGTTGCCCCCAGTTCTTCCTGTTTCAGCAGGAGGTATACTGTCTACAGCACCAACATAATCACCTGGAAATGACACCATTCGTTACCTGTCTGGTCTACCCAGGCGCAGCACAGCGCTTTCCAACAGGAGTGACATAGATAGACGAAAGACATAAGATACGTTCTAGTCATTAGGAAACCATTTTTAAATTTCCGGTTAGGCCATACGAACGAGAAATCAGGATGCTGGACCTGTACGAGTGATACGTTCATGGCGTGAGCCAAAACTCAAAGACGGGTGCTGCTTTCCTCCTACGCGCCACAGTCCCTACAATAGGCACAACCTTAATCCATCACCCAGAACAGCCGTGAATGTCACGATGAGAGACCACGGAACAGTGCCCAGAAAAACGACAGGAACGGTCCGCGTTTGGCCCGGCTCGCCGGGGACAGTCAGATGGGCACCCAGGAATGGGGCGGAAACCCATCGCGCACCCAGAGAATCTGGACAAACCTGTCTTGACTCGAAGTAAGGCAGGGGGGGGCCACGTCCCAGCTTCACGGCTCCCTTGAGACGGCCGGCGCCCACAAGCCCCTCTGGTGGGGGAGCAGAAGGTCTCCAAGGCTCGCCCCCCCCCCCCCCAACTAGGGTGCAGAGGCAGCGGGTGCGGGGACGGAGCCAGGGAAGGCGGGACCTGGATGGGGTAGGCTAGTCAGCCCTCCTCCTCCTCGGGCCAGTCCGGCCCAGCTCCCGGACGGGCAGACCCCAGCACCCCCAGTCGGTTGGAGCCCCACCTCCGCTGCAAGCGCAGCAGGTGTCCGCAAACGCGGACAGGTGCCCAGCCCCGCCCCCCATGTACCAGCTCGGCTGCCATCGCTAGGGAGGCAAAAGCACCCAGCAGGGCAGAAAAATGCCGGCCGAGGACACTGGCGGCCAGATTTAAGGACTCCACGGCCCTCACAGACTTACCCGCCTGCCTGGCAGTGCCCCTCACCTCAGGGCCTTCAGCGCAGTGCTCCGGCCTGCTGGGCACCGTCGGGGACCCGCAGCATCCCCGCCGCAGCGCCAGCCCGGCCCCTGCCTGCTCCGCTCCCCGCCCCGCCCTACTCTCCGAGGTCCGCCCCCTGCCCCACACCCCTGGTTTCCGACGCTTCCGCCCAGCCTCCCGACATCAAGTGGCTTCCGCACCTGTCTGTCAAGGACGTTTTTCCGGGGGCGTTGGGTAGCCCACACTTCGTCCTGCCAATGAAATCTCCTCCGCTAGGGTGGGGCGCCACTTGGCCCACCCCTTACGTAACAGCGCTCCGAGAATCGTCAAATCCAGAGAGTCTAAGCCGCGCTAGACGGACAAGCGCCTGTACATAATTGGTCACAGCGTCAGCCAGTCACCATTGAGACCCGCCCACATACTTGTGTGTGGCCGCCGCAGCCATTCAGAAAGGTGGTGACTGCGGGTTTTCCAAACCTGGGCCGGGGTGGGGTCTGGCACGGCGCTGAAGTCGCCAAGAGACTTGCGGGGTTGTGGGCCTCTGGTGCGCGTGACCGTCCCCGGTCCGCCAGATCCTTGACTGCTCCCGGCAGCGCCGCCAGGCCCCTGACCGCCGCGTTCACCGGGAACGACAGGGCGTGTCAAGTGGGGAGAACCCGGAAGACCGCTTTACGTAATATCGAGGAACACCGGTGTTCTACGTCAGAGAATGGAGGCGCTTGGATGCCGACGATGGGAACCAAATTCCCAAGTCATCCCGCGACAGTAGTCCTGCCAGAGGAGCTCTGAAAAATGCCTGTGTGGACCCCGAGAAAGAAGACAGTAGTAAGAAGGGTTGCTGGCGGCTAACGGCTCAAATGTACACAAGGGAGCCCTCAACCCAGACCGCACTGCCTTCCTGCACCGTGTTCCTGCCGTCTGAGCTCTTCTAAGGGAGGTTCTGAACCCAGTTCACCCATCAGCCAAGCGACTCCGTTCTGACCAATCGGGATAGTACCTTTTGTACCAATCAAACCGTAAGGGTTCGGAGTCCTCATTTGCATGAAGACAGGCCAATCAGGGACCATGGGCGGGAATTCCTGTTTACCATATTTTGCAGCGTATATCGCACACCCACGTGTTTGTGTGCGTTATTACACGGGATTATTATACCCATGATATGTAATAATTATACCCCTGTGTAATGCACATCCTTATTGTTCCCGCAAAAAAAGTACACGTTGTACTCGGCAAAATATGGTATGTAGGTCAGTTCCTCTCTGACTTCCTTTCTATCGAAGACTGAATGAAGACGCATTTCACCACCTCGCCCCGGAGCTACCTTGCTCCTGGCAGCTCTTCGGACTCACAATTGAGATGTTTCCCTTACCACCACATCCCAGACTGGGGACTCCTGTTGGCATTGAATTGGCACCAATGACCATTAGTTGAGTAACGTATCAGATCCAAAATTTGGGATGGGGTTAGGTAGGGCAGTGAGTACTGGCAATTTACATTTGTCGCAAATTCTTGTGCATACCCTGAAGTTTGAGAAGGCTTCCTATGGCACTCTGGCTTCTGGTCCTTTCGTCATTTTTGCTTATTTCTACCTCACAAGCCTGCACTTGGATCTGGAACGCCTTTACCAGCTCTAACACTGCTCAAAAAGCTTTCCACCAACTAAAGGGCCACTTCAGGCGGAGTCAGGCCTAAACTCAGCCCGACCTGCGAGGCACACCCGATACCGACCTTGTTCCTGCCCTGTCCGCCCCGCCCCCATCTCCCACACTACTGAGGTTGCTGGCCCCTGCTTGCGCGCCTCCCAGCCTTTTCTTGCAATGGTGCTTTCTCTTGGGAGGCTTGTCCAACCTCCACCTAACTCAGTGTCTTACACTCTGACCAGGTTGTTTGTTCCATTTTTTGGTTGCTTTGGAAATTCTGGTGAAATGGCCTTCTCGTCAAATGGCAGGCAGCCAAACCCTCTTCATGTTAATCCCAAGGGTAGGTTCTGAAGCCCAACTTCCTCCCATTGCTGGAAACACTCCTAAACCACTTCCTTTGGTCCAGTTTGAATACACTTAGGAGTGTAAGTCTCAATCAGTATAAAAGGCAAGCAGGAAATATTTTCTGCTGGCCACAGGTGGTCTTCCTTGGCACCTCCAGTTTGTTGGCTCATCACCCTCTCCAAAACTTTTTTTCTCTCCCTACTCTGTTCTTGACGATCTCACCCCTTCCCCCAGCTACACTGGGGACTCGTATTTCTCCAGTTCAGACCTCTCCCCTGAGCTTCAGGTGCGTGGATCCAACTGCCCACTAGGCCCTGATGCCTCGGACACATACCAGTTAGAATCCTTACAGCTGCGAATGCCAGAAAACCCAACTTCAATGGAGTTACGTGACAAAGTGCTTTCCCTCGCAGGGCAGGACAGGCCCCGGGGTGGCACCCTGGCTTTAGGCACTGCTTTACTTGAATCCCTGATGCATTTCCAGGTTGGTAGCAAGATGGCTGCTGCCACGCCCGATGTGGCACTGTCCAACAAACAAAAAGATCTTTTTCCTCCCGTGGTGTCTTTTGAAGAGCAGGAAGACCTTCCCCAGCAGCTCCCCAGAAGCAATAACCATGTGTCAATAACCATAAAGGAGTCACTGGGTCTCCACCCACAATCAATCAGGGGCAAGTGGACCAAGTCTGCCATGCTTGGCTTGGGCTGATCAAGATTTACGTGGGGTCCCTGGACTTTAGGCAGACGAGTGGTGTAGTCGGATTTGTATTTGGGAACAGGGACTTTGTGTGGAGAACAGGCTGTAGGGCCACGAGAGTAGGAGAGCATCGGGGAAACCATCGCAGTAGTGCAGCAAGAGACAACCGCACGAGCACGAGGGCGGAGAGGGAGAGGCCAATGACTTCCAGAGATGCTTAGAGGCGGGACAGGCAGGGCTTGGCCATGGAGGAGCTGCGAGGTAGGGGGGTGAAGAGAGCAGGGGTATCATGGATGACACCTAGATTTCTGGCTTGAGCTACTGGATGAATGCTGAGGCCATTCACTGAGATGGAACAGTAAACCACTTGGATTACGGAGGGTGGGAGAGGGGGGCTAGTTGTTTTGGACGGGTGATGTTTGGGGTGTTTCTGTAAGTGCCGCTGCTTGTGCGCCTGACATCCATTTACCTCTTCTTCATTGCTGACAGCCTCGATTTTTGCTGAGTCCTCCCCCTTCAGTGGGTTCTGTCACTCAGATCAGAGACCAGACTCCTTACCATGGCTATGGGCCCAGCATGGCAGGGCCAACACCTGTCTAGGCCCCTCTTGCCCCAGGCTCCAGCCACTCTTAACTCTGTGGAGGCATGATGCTCTCCGTCCTGCCCCATCACTAGAGGGTGTCTTTGCAATTGATGTTTCCTTTGCCTGAGGCATTCTTTTCACTCCCCCTCCCCCTGCCCCCAACCTCAGTTCAGACACCACTTCCTCAGAGCCCTTTTCTGTTCGCTTGGGAGACGGCTCCGTGTCTTTCTCCCACGGGAGACTGGACGCTCCATGAGTCAGGAGCCATGACTGTTTCGCTCTTTGTGGTTTCCCCAGCATCCAGCCCAAGGCCTGGGTGTAGCGGGGGTGTGGGAAATTTAAAACACCTACCCACCTGCATGGCCCCAGCTCCGCATCATGAAAGTAGCTCATTATGAGGGCGATCTATTCAAAGGGAAATGAATGAGGAGGCAGCCTGGAGGTACCGAGCTCTTCAAGACCAAAATATAAAGCACGGAGAAAGAAAGCCAGCTGATCCTAAACTTCACCTATAAAACTTTCTCAATCGCTTCATGTGACCCTCCCTATTCTGAGCTTTTGGAGCAAATGCGGTGTCTGTGTCTAAAGAACTCTTCCTGCAGCTAGCTGGTCTGAGCAGATACATGATTCCTCTGAGTATTCACCACCAGCTCATTTCCAGTCGCCAAAACCGTCACTGAATCCATTCTTCTTTCAGTTTCTGGGACACCGACTGTACTAAGCAGACCACTGACGTACTACTAAAGGGAGGCCTTCACAGAAGGAAGGGGCAAAATTATGGCCAGCTGAAATGCATTCGTATTTCAGATACGTGCAAACACACACAAGCCAATATTTTCGTCTCGCTCCGTTTGCCCCTAAAGCCTTCCGTGAAAGGGAGATTCCTGGACGGCGTGGCCCGTGTCTCGCCGACTGTGCATGCAGCTCCAGACCCCTGAGATGGTTCCACGGCTGCGCATGCAGGTTTTAGTGTGTCGGGAAAAACGACGTCTCAGAGCCGCGCTGTGCATGACGTGATGGTTAGGGTGAGACCACAGTAGGCATTTAAGTCGTTTTGAGTGAGTGGACTTAAGGGATCTTAAGTAATAATAGTTCTGTAGTTAACAATAACCCTCAGGTGTGGCAGAAATCCTGAGTTTTTGACCGTGACTGAAGTTTGAGAAACACTGTGTAGAAGGCGATGTGGCTTCCGTCCTGTCTACCTCCCCACTGATCCAGTGAGCAGCGCCTGCTCATCAGCATCTCGGGTGTGCGTCCACTTTTCTGCTGTAACCCGTCTTCCCCCATAACTCCTGGCCCTTCAGTGAGTCAGTGAATGGGTGATTAGGTAGCTGAAGGGGTGAAGTTTACAGAACACAGCATTTCAAATCTAAGTCAGAGGAGCTCACGGGCTACTGTGAATATATTTGCACCTTAAGGAAAATTAACCAGCACACAGCGTTGCAGCTCATAGAGGGCCGGAAGAGAATTGATTTCCTTTCCTAATCAAACAGCACTTTGAACACGGCACGGAGCTACAAGTAACCGCTGCTCCCTTAGCATGCCGAGAACGATCCCACCGGCCACGGGAAAAGTCTTGTCTTCCATTGCCCTTATCTTAGCAAGCCCATCTCCCTCCGTGGTTTCAGAGCATTTGGAAAGACAGTAAAGACTTCAGGTTGGTTTGCGCTAGCATGTCGGATTGAGAAAAAGAAAGCCAGAGGGAGAGCGAGCAATAGTCACCCACTGATAACGAATTCACTGTGGGAGGGCCCTGTGCCAGCCGGAGAGCCTTCCCTTCTTAACAGCAGGTAAACGGCGATCTGTGAAAAGACAGGGTGTCTCAGTGAGTTGCAGAGTCTGCCACCCAAAGCAAATGACATGGTCACTGTTGTTTATTCCAACTTTTCATTATGAAAGTTTTCAGTGCTATGAAAAAATAGAGTACAATGACCGTCCTTACACTCGCCCCCTGGATTCAACAGTGCATAATGGTTTTGCCATATTTCCTCTTCCCAATTTTTTCCTCCTGAGTCACTTACAAATTAGTTAAAGTCATCATGACTTTTGTTCCTGAATACTTCAGCATGTATCCATCTGCTAAGGACAAAGACACCCCCTAGAACTCCAGTTCCATCACACTTGAGAAAATTCCCTGAATCCCTAGCTTCACTGCACGTCGGCACCTATTTAAACTGTCCTAATTGTCACATCATAAAAAGAAGCGTTTATGGTTATTATCTTCCTAAGCCAGGAGCCAGTCAAGTTTCATTGACTGCATTTGGTTGTTGTGTCTGTTTAATCTGCTCATTCTAGAACAGTCCTTTCCCACCCCTGCCCCACAGGGACTATCTGAACAAACCAGGGTGTTCCGAATTCTGGATTTCTTGTGCTGTTGTTTAGCTTGATGCTCTATCCCTGTATTTCCTGTAGACCGTATGGTCTGAAGATTTTATTACATTCAGCGTTTCTAGCGGGTGCTCGGTGGAGGGGGAGACTACGATTCCTCGAGCTGTTGACGCGGTGGAACTGCGTCCCGGTGATGACGCGTCCCAGCCTGTGCCGGCACAGTCACTTGAATGTCTGTTCCTGTAAACACTGTGATGGAACGCAGGCCCGGCTGCCCACCCCCACAAAAGCCAGCGGTCGAGAGGCAGGTGCTGTTGGAAAGGAAAGTGGTTTATTTTCAGGGCCGGCCGCCGGGAAGGTGGGGGGCTCATGTCTCAAAGTCCTTCCCCTACAAGCTACGTAGTAGAGTCCGCACTTACAGAAACAAGGTCGAAAGAACGGCGGGGCGGGTTCCGAGTTCCCACCGTGACAGAATCTGTACGTTTTCAGGGGGTGTTTTGGCTGTTCCTACTCCCCACGCTAGAGGCTGACTTGGTGTTGATGACCTTGTCGAGGCTGACTTTGCGACCTGCCCTTAGGACCACTGCCGGGCGCTGACACACGAGTGCGCTTGCACTAGGTGGCTAGGACACGTGTTCGGAGGACGCTGGGCGGCGAGCTAGCAGGTGGGAGTGCGGGAAGCCGCGGAACCTCGGCACCCTGGCTTTTCCGTCAGCCTAACACCCGCTGCCTCCTCCTGTGGCCAAGCCCAGGCCTCAGGGCCCCGAAGTGGTGCACGTCCACTTTGACAGTGCTCGCTCACTCGCGCTCGCTCTCTCTCTCTCTCTGACGGGACAAGTTACCAAACATTCCTTAATGTGGAGAAGAGAAAAGAAAGACTCCATCACTTGAAGGAGCATTGAAGCCAGGCGCACCGTCACACTCCCTGGGAACGTGACTGGGCACTTCCTGTCTGCCTTTTCCCCAGCGACAGGCAGCGGTTTCTCCTGACACCATTTATGTGGCGCTTTCCTTTCAATAGAGGCGTGAAGACAAACCTCTCCCCACCCAGCACAGAGGCTCCAAGCAGGGAAGGCACAGGGAGTTTAAATAACTCCAGGGCAGTCCACCTAACCCCTGCTGGTGGGTGGTCAAGTGCCCTCTGGTGGGCAGTGGGAAGAATGCATGCAGCAAAGCAGAAATCAAACTTTCTCAGAGAATACATGGACGTTTATTTTTCTATTTACTTTTAGAGACGAGAAGGGAGGGAGACAGAGAGGGAGAGAAACGTTAATGTGCAAGAGATGTGGTTGCCTCTAGCACGTGCCCAGCTGGGGACCTGGCCTGCAGCCCAGGCATGTGCCCTGACTGGGAATCGAACTGGCCACCTTTTGATTTGCAGGTTGCACTCAGTCCACTGAGCCACACCAGCCAGGGCAGTGTATGGACATTTTAAACAAGTCCATGCTCTTAAAACAAATCCTAATCTGCATTTCTGAAAAACTCACTCCTGGAAGAATTTCACGTTTCTGTCAGAACCAGTGCTTAGCGGTCCCCAGCAGGCGAGCAGCCCCCTCGGGGTCCAGATGCACAGCGGGGAGCAGTGGACTCAGGAGAAACACTGTCACCGACCCTTTCATCTAGGGTCCTTGAACACCCTCCAAAGATCATCTCAGAAGCCCTTCCCTAGGGCGAAAGTTCATGCCTTTAACACCCGGTCCCCCATGGGTGTCTGTCTCCCACCCGGCTTTGCCCTCCACGGCCGCATCCCTCCCACCCCCATCAAAAGCAGAACTTGGAATCTGCATTCCCTAAAACAGAGATGACCGACAACCCGCCAGCCCTTCACGCACGCGAGGCTCCAAGCCCCAGTGGTGGCGTCTCCAGCCCTGGCCGGGAGCACACAAGGTGGTGGGGGGGCGGGGGGCGGCGGGGGGAGGAGGGACAGGAAGCGATCAGGAGCGATCGTGGGCCGAGAGTGGCGGGCGGTGGCTGTGCCCCTCCTGACCCCACGCAGTTATCAGGCTGAGAGGGACAGGCTTTAACCCGGCCTCAGGGCCTTTGCACTTGCTGCTCCCTTGGCCTGGGACCCCTCCCCCGTTCACTCTCTCACGGCTTCAGCCTTTCCCCATCAGTACATGGTGTGGGTGACACTGTGGGCTCCCGATGCTGACACAGGACACGTGGTACGGCTAGCTTGTTCTCAGACGCGGGGAAGGAATCGGCTCGGTCTCTGCTGATACCAAAACACTGCAATTGCCCAAACACGATTATTTTTGCAACACATGCATTTCATTTTAAAATGATAATAGGGTCAGCTAGCCAAGGCATGATTGTGAGTGACTGGACTTATTTTTTCATTGTAGGGTCTCACCATACTGGGGACTAGAAATTGGTACGTTAACAGTAAAATTTCCACGGCCACATAGGCAGCAAATGTAGTTCTGTGCTTTTTTTTTTTTTTAATGTTGTATAGTTTCCTTTAAAACAATAGTATTGGGGTGTGATTGGCAGATAAAAGGCTGTACCTAGTTAATGTGTACAACTTGAGTTTGGAGATAAGTATGCGCCCGTGAAACCGGCACCGTAACCCGGGCCCTAAACACACCCATCGCCTCTGAAAGTCCCCCCCCCAACACTACTTTTTACGGTACGAACACTTACCGTAAGATCTGCCCTGTCAGCAAATGTTGGCGTGTGCGGATTTATACTCGGAACCCCACTGCGTTGCTGGCCGCAGGCGCCGGCCACCCAGGGCCCTGCAGGGCACGGTGGTCTTGGGGAGCAGGCCCTGCGCCCTTTGACTGACGCCTCCCGCTGCCCCAGCCCCCGGAAACCACCCTTCTACCCTCTGCTTCTGCGAGTCACGAGCTGGGCCATTTCGGGTTCCGCGTGGAGTGAACTTCCTCCAGTTCTGGCTCACTGCCCTCAGCTGGCTTCCAGGGCCCACCTCCCAACCCCAGCCCCGAGGGAGCCAGGACTGCTGGCCAGTCAGAAGCTTCCATGTCCTTCCACGCTGCACCGCCCCATGGAGTCCGGGGCTGCCCGTGATACAAACTAGCCCAAGGAGCCCGCGCCCGGGAGTCTCGGCGAAGTCTTGGGGCCCGGAGACTGGGTGACGCCTCCCTGGCCATCACCTCCGACGAGGCCAAGTTCCTCCTGTCTCCCCGGGGCAGCCCGCTCCCAGCAGGCCAGGCCTCCACCCCATCAGCTGCTTGGGGCTGTGTGCGTGTGTGTGCGTGTGTGCGTGTGTATGTGTGGAGCGGGGTGTGCCGGGACCAGGCCAGGCCTCCACCCCATCAGCTGCCTGGGGCTGTGTGTGCGTGTGTGTGGGGGGGTGGGGTGTGCCGGGACCAGGCCAGGCCTCCACCCCATCAGCTGCCTGGGGCTGTGTGTGTGGGGGGGGGCGGGGGGGAGGGTGCTGGGACCACCACTTACTTTACAGCATCACAGACGCCAAGAAAACAGGAAACGGTCCAATGAAAAGCCAAGCTCTCCGCAGTCGCTGCCTCTCCACGGGGAAAACTGGGCCCCGGCAGGTGTCGGCGTGGGTTCTGCGACCCATCTTTGCTCACAGCGTGTTGAACGTGTTGACAGAATTCCCTAAGCCAGGGGCCTGAGGCGAACGGGCCGGGAGGGAACGTGAATGTGTGACTCGAGCCACGTGGGAGCCGGTAACGGACCTAGGCCCTCCGGTGGGCCGTGGCCCGGCTGCATGCCTGCCTCCTTACGGTGCTCCCTGCCGCGCAGGCCAAAGCACCACGGCCGAAGGTGGCCCCCAGGCTTCCTGTCGGCAGCCCCCGCCGAGCAGCCCAAAGACCGCGTGCCTACCAGCAGTCCTGGGCAATCCCTCAGTCGCTCTGTGTTTGGGGGGTGGAGCCGAGGAAAGAAACCTAGAAACACGGAGGAGGCCCTTTCCCTGTGAGGGTTAAAGAGTACACGTATGTAGCGTTGGACTTCGGAAGGCTTGCCATGTGGTCAGGAGCGTGGCAGGCCCTTGGACGGCCCTGCTGGGCTCTGCCGTGGGGACAAGAGGCGCCAGAGGTGTGCACCGCTGTGGCCCCTCGGACGATCTGACGCGTGAACTTTGGCGAGAAACCCAGGACAGGAAAGAGGCCTGTTGTCGATTAGGAGACAGCCTCCCCTCCAGTCCCCTTGGTTTGGCCGGCAGCGCCCGGGGCCTCTCGTTTATCCAGGAGAAGGACCGAGTGTGGTCATTGTCCCTGGGCGCCGCAATCCCGTGGCCGAGTGCCGTGGTCGGCGTTTGCAGCACAACTCCCAAACGCGGAGGACAGCCCGCCCCAGGGTAGGGAGCGTGTCCATCGGCGGCGGCCTTCCTCCGTGCGTTGTGCTCGTGCTCCCGGTCTTCCGCCGCCTCCACCGGATGTGAGAGACTCGCTCGGTGAGCCACGCTCATCGGAGCCTGCGGTCGCGGGGAGGTCCCGCAGCGCCGTGGCGCCTGGTGAACACGCCGCGCAGCCTCAGGGCCTCCATGGCCGGGGCGTGTCAAGCTCGTGGACTCTGCTCGTGGCTCCACTTCCATCTGAGGCGGCGGCTGCGTGGCGTGAGAAGGCCACGCAAAAGACGGGTTTCCGCACACAACGGTGTGTCATGATAGGCTCTTCGGTGACACCACGTCCTCTTTGACGGCCATGGGGACGATGTGAGGAGTCTCCTGTGACAGCAAAGACTCGTGCGCATCCCCTCCTTTTTGCAAACGACGCGCCCAGCAAGTCCACCCAACGGTGGAGGGAAAGGCAGGGACGGGGTCAAAGGAGCCGAAACAGGGATGTGACCGACCCGCACCCCTGGCCCTGCAACCGAGGGCCCTCGTGGTTCGGACTGGGGTCGGACCGCAGTGTGGGAACAGCCACTTCCCCTCCCCCTCTCTCTCGCAGGCCCCTCTGCCCTGCCCTGACGGCGCCCTCACCTGACCCCGGCGCAGAAGGCAGCAGCCAGGCTCAGGGAGAGGGTCAGGGGTTCCCACCCCAGGCGGGCTAACAATAACATCTCGATCTGAATTATGTTTCAGCTCCTGAACCTAAGACGGATGATGCCTGGCCACTGCTCCTTGAAACCAGCTGCGGCCACAGAAACTGACCTCGGAATTCTTTCTCCTTAAGCCCTAAAGATACGATTTCTTACTCTTCGCTCACCCCTGACCAATCAGCTCCCAGCTCAGCGCCCAAGACCTCAGCGATCTTTCTCAAGCCCTAAAGATATGATTTCTTACTCTTTACACACCCCTGACCAATCAGCTCCCAGCTCAGCACCCAAGACCTCAGCGATCTTTCTCAAGCCCTAAAGAAATGATTTCTTACTCTTTACACACCCCTGACCAATCAGCTCCCAGCTCAGCGCCCAAGACCTCAGCGATCTTTCTCAAGCCCTAAAGATACGATTTCTTACTCTTCGCTCACCCCTGACCAATCAGCTCCCAGCTCAGCGCCCAAGACCTCAGCGATCTTTCTCAAACCCTAAAGATACGATTTCTTACTCTTCGCACACCCCTGACCAATCAGCTCCCAGCTCAGCGCCCAAGACCTCAGCGATCTTTCTCAAGCCCTAAAGAAATGATTTCTTACTCTTCGCTCACCCCTGACCAATCAGCTCCCAGCTCAGCGCCCAAGACCTCAGCGATCTTTTTCAAGCCCTAAAGATATGATTTCTTACTTTCTGCTCACCCCTGACCAATCAGCTCTCAGCTCAGCACCCAAGACCTCAGCGATCTTTTTCAAGCCCTAAAGATACGATTTCTTACTCTTTGCACACCCCTGACCAATCAGCTCCCAGCTCAGCGCCCAAGACCTCAGCGATCTTTCTCAAGCCCTAAAGATACGATTTCTTACTCTTTGCACACCCCTGACCAATCAGCTCCCAGCTCAGCGCCCAAGACCTCAGCGATCTTTCTCAAGCCTTAAAGATACGATTTCTTATTCTTTGCTCACCCCTGACCAATCAGCTCCCAGCACAACCCTCACCAACCCGTGTGATTCTGTGACTTTGCTCTATAGATTCTGTAACCCGCAGGCCACGGAGGCTGTTCTTCCAGAGCTCGGGCTGGCCCGCCTCCCAACTGGCCGATTCTAATAAACCGATCAATGCCTTTCTTTCCCGCAAACCTGGCTCTCGTGCATTTCTGGCGGGACTTAATCCCTGGGGTTGGTATTGTTTCCACGGGCGGAGGGCCCTGAACGCTTCCCGTGAGACTCGGGCTCTGCTGCCGCTTTGTCAGGGCCAAGTTCACCGGGCAGCATGGGCCTCTGGCCGGGCGGGCACTGTGGGCGTGCAGGGCTCACTCCGCTCGTGCAGAGGCACGACCTGGGGTGGACCGACCTCGTGCTGTGGCTCTGCCCCATCCGGTTCCTGTTGCCCCACGCATGTCCCGATGTCCCCACGCTTTCAGGGACCCCACAGGGTTGGGGTTCATGCCTCACCTTCCCCCTTGGTGACACCCTTCACGGGGGCGGGGTCAGGGTTCAGCCACCTCCCTCGCACAGGTCACCATTCGGGTCTCCCCACCCAGTCCTCCTAGCCCCTCCCCTCCCCGGTTCCAGCAACACCGGGAGGCCCCCTGCCAAGGTGGTCCCCAGACAAAGGCCTCTGCCGCACAGTCTGCCTGCCCCTGGGAAGGACGGGAATAGAGCCCCGGCGGGGCGGGGGCTGCAGGTGTGGCTCCTCCGTAGGCAGGGGCAGGGCGGGGTGCTGCTCTGGCAGGAAGGGGCTCAGCTTCCCCACCTGCGAAACGAGGAGACTGGCTCCCTCCGCCCCTCCAGCTCTCAGCTCTGACTCCGGAAGGTGACAGAGTGCGATCCTCTGAGCTCGCAGGAGACCTGAAGGCCTGGCGAGGCAACGTGAGGCTTCCGGCCTCACTGCCAGTTAGCTGCCCGCTGGCGGGCCACGTGGGGGCAGGGAGTGGGGCCTGAGGGTGCGTGCACATGTGTGCGTGCGTGCGGGGACACGAGTGCAAAGGGGCCGAGAGGGCGGGAGGGGCCAGCGAGGGGCCACCGAGACAGACTCTCAGTTTTCACAGTTCACCCCAGAGAGCGTTCTGGACTTCACAGGTGGAACTGAAGATAAATGGATTAGCCAGGTGAATGAACTGGATTAAAAACTTTCTGAAAAATCAATTCGAGGGAGAATATTTGGGCAAATAAAATATGATCAGCTGTAGCAGACGGCCTGAAGAAATCAATACCTGTGAGCCTAGGAGACAATTTCTGATCTACAGCTGCCCCGGCCTCCGGGCCGTGAGTGGGCACCTCAGTAATTGCACCGTGGGGTGAGGCCAGGCCAGAGCACATGGCGTTAAAGATGGTGTTTCTGCCACTGAAAATTAATTTCTTTGCTGACCAACAAAGACCAAAGTAATTTCAGAATTTTAAGGATGGCGAGTCATCGTAAAATTGGTTACGCTTTTCTCGCCTCCCTGACATTGGACATGGGACCTGCTGGGAAATGAAGAAGAAACGGCCTCTCCATCCCCAGGCAGGACGCTCCCATCACAGATGCAGTCGGCCGATGTTCAGAGGCCCTGGTTTCCGGGCGTCCGAAGCCTCAGGCGCAGGGGGAAGGGCCGGCCACAGGAGCAACGTGGCAAGTCCGAGGGCTTTTCCTCTCTTCCCTGGACTTGCCACGTGCAAGACCAGGAGGAGTGAAAGAGACATGGCTTCGGCACCAGCATGAATCAGCCTCGAAAGGAGACCCAGCCCACTGTGGAAATCCATGGAGACCTGGCGCCCCAACAGGAAGGGGAGGTGGGGCCGGGGGAGAGAGGGCGCAGCCGGCCTGGAGGCACCGTGATTTGAAGGACCCAGAAAGGGGCACGCAGCAGCCAGGATAATCCTTTTAATTTGGTAAATTAAGGTATTCATTTGAGAGAGTCGGGAAGGGAGGGGGAGAGAGAGGAAGAAAAACACTGAACTCTGAATGAGAAGGGGAACAACTCCTAACCTGGGTGGCGTCCGACCTGCTGCCGGCTCCTCGGCTGGTTTCCCCACACGTCCCTGGCCTCAGCCCGGGGACCTCCTCTCTGTGCTGCCCACACTCGCTCACCGGGTGCCCTCGTCCAGCCTCCCATGGCTCCCCAGCTGAGGCTCCAGCCTGCCCTCTCCCCAACTCCTGACTCCCGCCACCCACTGCTTACTCAACACCTTCCCCTGGACGCGGAGCCACACTCGTCCTCCACGGGCCGCCCCTGCCGTCCGTGGTCACAACCTTGGAGTCACCCTGGCAAACCTGGGGCACCCCCACTTCCACCATATCCCGGATCCCGGATGCAACCGCTTCCCACCACCCAACCTGCTCCCGTGTGGCCGGGGCCGGCGGCCACCCTCGATTCCTGTCCAAACTCAGCATCTGCCCTGCGAACGCAGCCGATGGGTCCTGGGAAAACCTGCCTCAGCCCGGTCTCTCCTGGGATCAACCCCCGCCCCCCACAACCCTCTCTCAGTCACTCCCTGCGTCTCTGCAGTGTCCGCCAAGACCCCACACCACCTCCGGGCCGGGCCGCACCGCCCGCCACGCTCCCCTTGCTCGCTCAGCTCCAGCGAACAAACCAGGCGCTCTGCCTGCGTGTCGGTCGGGTGCAGCATCCGTCTGCCTCCCTCCGTCGTCCGCCCCACGCCCCACGAGGCCGGGATCCTGGCCGGGACTGGGAGCAGGGCCTGGCACGCCGCAGCGGAGGCTCAGTCGCTGTTTGCTGTTGGAGGAACGACTCGAGGGCTTGTCGGCGGTCTGGGCAGCGGTGGGCCGCGTCTGTCTGCGGCGTGCGTCACTCTGTCGACGGAGACGTCCTTCTCAGGGCTCCGTCGGTGGGTCTGAACGGCCCCTCCGCTCGGCTCGCCGTCTGCCTGCCGGTGACGCCAGGTGCCTGCCGCGACGCGCCCACAAAGACGTGCTCAGGCAGGACGGAGGGACTGGACTAAGGGCGGGCCGGCGGGGTGGGCTTGGACTAGAAGCTCCGTGAAGTCTGCCCGCCCCTCCTCGCCGGCTCCGGAGATCTGTGATCTGTACCGAAAGAGCTCCAGCCTCTCTGCCGTGGCGGGCGAAGCAGGGGAGGGACGGGGCAGCAGAGAGGCCACCCGCACACCCCCTGTCCGGCCGGGACAGCCGCTCCCAGCCTTGCCCAGCAGCACCCGCGCCGGCCCTGCCGTCGGAGCGCGGGCTGCGGTTCTCGGGCTCGAGCGAGCACCCAAGGCAAAGTGTGTGCTTCAGAATTAAGGCCTTGTAGTCCTTGAGGTGAGGGGGGTCAGCTACGAGGAGGCGGCGGCGGGACCTGAACGCTCCGCTCCTGGTCGCCCTGCAGTGCGAGCGGAAGCCTGCGTGTGGACCCCTTTCACGTGTCAGGGCGGCGGCCGGGGGTCCGTCTGGGGCGGCCGGCTGAGCAGGGGCAGGTGGCAAACCAGCCAGGGTGACTGACTGGGGTCGTGACCTCAGCGCTCCCGGGGCTGGCCTGCGGCTGCCCTCCCTGGACACGGGAGCCTCTCGGAGGGCGAAGCCCAGGGCCTGGGGCCACCCTGGCGGGCGAGCTGTGCGCCCAGAGCTGCTGATGGCCGCTGCCTCGCCCTCCTGGCACTGGCTTGTTCCGGGGCCTCCTCTTGGCAGAGCCCCTTCTTTTCCCCGACCCCCCCACCTCCGCACTTTGGGCTCGACCTGGTGCTCCCTGAGCCTTCCTCATCCCACCCCCTTGTGTCTCAGCATCTTTCTTCCTCCATCGGCAGCGCAGGCATGATGCCGACCCCGGCTGGTGGCTTCTCATGAAGCACCCAGTGCGGGGGCTCAAGGGGCGCTGGCGAGGCTGGCAGCTGGGGGTCTGCTCCCACCGAAGGTCACCCTGGGGTGAGCGCGGGCAGAGGGGCCAGGCCCCGATTCCCAGCTGCCCTGGCGGGGCTCTCGCTTGGCCGGCAAGATAGAGCTCCCCAGCGCTTCCCTCTGCTCCACAAAACGCAGGTCAGCCCAACGACGTTTGTGGGGCGGGGCGGCCCCAAAGCCCGGCCACGGACAGCTTCCCGGTAGCAGTGGCTTGTCCCAGCGCGCACCCCCCACACCTGCCAGATGCTGCCTCCCGTGGGGGTGAGACAGCAGCCCCCAGGCCCAACATCAGGTTTCCCGCAGAGCCTCCTCTGCACAGGCGCCTCGCCCGGCCCCTGGGCCCACCCGCTTCCCTCCAGGGGTGGCTGGCACTCAGGTGCGGGTGCCGAGGGACCTGCGCGCCCACCTGCGGGTCCAGCCCCCATCCAGGGGACCGAGAACTGCCAATGCTGGGCACCCAGCACCCCACAAAAATAGCCACCGGGAGCCCCTTTGACTCGCAGAGAAGTGGGGGCGTCCACCTGCACCCCTGTCAGGCCAGCCCTTTGAACACGCTGGCTCCGTGATTTAGAGTTTGAATCTGGTTTTAAATGGCAGTTAAAAATTGCATGTGGCACTTCACAATGAGATTTAGCTTGACAGCTTGGACATAAAACTAAAAATAAATGACTTCACATCCAAATAATAAGTAATAACAATGTTAGCCTGCATAGGGATAGCAGGGCCGGGCTGGAATACAATATTAATTTTAGGGAGATGAGTGACTGGGGAGAGACAGAGGCGCAGAGACAAGGCCTTCGCAAGGCCCCATCTCCCTCATCCCCCAGGCAACGGGCTGCCTTCCTCTGCGCCGCTCGGCAATTACGCGGTGTAATGGAGGCAGCGCAAATAAGCAGGAAGATTTTATTAAACCAAATGAGCAAACCGTCTGCGTATTATTGCGATTTGATTGGCACTGACAAGTGCCGAGCCAGCGCGGAGGTGAATATGATAAAGCAGCTGGCAGCAAAGCTCTTGATAATGTTACTCTTGATAAAGTTGCCGGGCCACCCTCTCTCAGTAAATAAAGGGGAGAGGAGGGCGACGCATATTAATCTCGCCCGTTTGCAGCCTTCGGGAGGGCCGGGGCGGGGGAGGGGAACTTGCCTGGGCTCGGCGCGTGGCATTTCCTATGAACACCGAAATTGCATCCGTGATTCGCAGAGACTTGACGATAATATATTAATATTAAAACTAAAGGTCATCCCACATAACAGTTAAGCTGTCTGAGCTTCAACCTTTATACCAATAACAGACTCGGGAAAGTAAGTGGGAAATATTTGAATGCTCGGAAAATTTTATTTGGGAGGCAGGCTGGCTGGCGAGCGCGCGCCCCGGCGGCCCCGCACCCCCCGGCCTTCTCCCGGGGCGATTTCAGGGCTACCCCGAGGACGGCTGCACCTGAGACAGCACGCGCAGCGGCGCGAGGAAAGGTGATTAATTGCCACAGGCCTCCGGGCCCTCGCGCACCGCCGCGTCCCGCTAATGATTCCCCCGTGAGCGGGCGCGCGCCGCCTCTGACCACGCTCCACGGAGTCAGCACAAAACTCGGCTCGGCTGCTCGGGGCGCTGGCAGCAGAGGGCCCAGCGCAGGGCAGGCTCCGTCCGCGGCCGTTTGCGCGAGAGCCGCCTGCAGGCAGGGGGCCGGCCACCGTGACCTCTGGAGCTCCCTGGAGGGGCCGGTCTGCTCCGATTCTGTCATCAGCGCGGCTCTGACCAAAGGGGGCCCGCTGGGTGGGGCGGCGGGGGGCGGCCCTGAAGTGGCTGGGGAAGAGAAGCCACCGGGGGTCGGCCACACGGAGGAGGGGCTGTCCATGCGGGGGAGGGCGCGTTTCCACCGGGCCGGTTAAACCCGCGCCCGAGAAGGGAGTCTCCTGGCTGGAAAGGTTCCCGGGCCCTGGTCGCCTGGGCAGGTTCACGGGCCGGCCTGGGAAGGCTGGGTAGACAGCAGCCCCCTAACTCTGAATCCAGTGACCTGGCTGGTAGCTGTTTGGCGGCCTCGGTGGCGCGTTTACACCACGAAACCCGGTGAACACCGTGGACGGGGCTCCCCACCCACCCGCTAGGTGTTAAACTTTTTGCCAGCATCGCAGGGACTGGGGGCGGCGGCAGCCTTCCGCTGTTGCCATGGCAGCAGCCTTACCTCCTGGACGCAGCGCAGCTGATTTTATCCGGAACTTGCTATCTGTATGAACTGCCCGGCGGTGCAAAGCAAGGGGGGGGGGAGGGGAGGACTGGACACGGCCCCGAGGAACAGAACGATCCTAACAAACTTCTCTGGGCTTCTGAGAAAAGACTTCAGTCCGGTCGGAGCTGCCTCTTGCGAGTCCTTTCACAGATGCGCTATGGGGCGGAAACCTGGGAGACAGCTCCAGTGGCTCCTGGCTCGTCTGTTAATCTTTTAATAAAACCTGACCGCTTTGGTTTGTTGTTCTGGAGGAGTCTGTTTTAAGAGCTCATCATTTAAAAGAAATGCATAGCTCACAGCGCTAGACACCAAAGTACTGAATGTTCTTTGTATCTTTACACGCGCGCACACACACCCCCATCACCGCTGGGGAAAGAGGGGCGCACACCTGCTGGTGTACCGCATGCCCTTCTGTTCCAGACCACGCACAAGGATCGCATCATCCCCTGTTTAATTCTGAATACCGGGCTGCCGGGAAAGTAAACCAGGCTATCTACAGCTTGGAGTCACGGGTCTTTAAACTCTAAGAACTTCCAAGGGATAAAACCAGTCAGGAGTCTTTCTTGAATGTTGGCTGCCGTTTCCCTGTGGTTCTCCGTGCAGGGACCTGGGAACCCCGGCTGTCGGGTGTTCAGCGTCTGTCAGAGGGGTGCAGACGCGCCTGTGCTCGCTCTCTGGCCCACCGGGACCGGAACTGTTCTGAAGGAACCTGGCTCTGAACCTAGGCTGCTCTCCCAGCCCCCCTACTGCTCCGCCCGCTCACTCCGTCCGCAAATACCCGCCAAGTTCTGGAATGCGCTCCGACTGTGGCACGACGCGCGGGGCTCTCCCCGCCTGGAGCTCACATGCCAGCAGTGGGAGCAAGGGGCAAGCGCGCAGGGCAAGGAGAGGGACGGGGGAGGGGGGCTTTCAGGACCAGGCATTGGGTGTGAGACCCAGGCCCCAGGGGGCCCGGGGGAAGCTGGGAACACAGAAGTGCGGGCCCAGGGGCCCAGAGCGCCCTGAGAACCGGCCGAGGCGGAGCCACGGGGTGGGTGCAGCTCACAGCACTGTCACCAGCAGCAAACGTGCTCTCTTGTTGGGCCGGCTGGGAAGAGGGACTGTCCCTGGAGGTGACCCAGCCGGGACATGACATGTGACTCACAGGGTCCGAGGCAGCGGGCCCAGTGCCACCAAGCCCTGTGCTGGTTCCCCACTGACGCCGATGTGACCACCGGGACGCTGGGGACCTCGGAGCGTCCGTCTCCCTGCCCTGCAGAGGCTGCCGCTAGGACCCTCCCCTTGGAGAGTCCCCCCTGCCCTGCTGTGATGCAGCAGCACGAGGCTCCTGGGGGGACGCTCTCCCCTGCGAAGCTGGGGTGCTCTGTGGCCCCGGATCCTGGGAGCCACCTGCAAGGCCGGGGCTGCATCTGCTGGCCAGCATGCTGCCTTCCCTTAGCCCCTCCTCCCAAGGAACTCACTTTTTAAAAACTTAGGTATGTTTATTTTTGAAGTAAGCTTCATGCCACAGTGGTAAGTGGGGTGGGAGGGGGGGATCAGTGAGACCAGTCAGTCAGAAGCCGACTGTAAAATGAATACAATGAAAGCAAAGTAATGCTACCGGTAGCAGCTGGAGACTTCTGTCTGCCTTTTTAAAAAAATATATGTATTTATTTTTAGAGAGGAGAATGGAGGCCGAAAGAGAGGGAGAGAAACACTGACGTGCAAAGAGAAACATCCATCAGTTGCCTCTCCCACACGCCCCAACCAGGGACCTGGCCCGCAGCCCAGGCGTGCGCCCTGACGGGGAATCGAACCGGCGACCCTTCAGTTTGCGGGACGATGCCCGACGCACCAGTCACGCCGGTCGGGGCTGCCTTTCTTTTTTCTTTTTTTTTCAAAGAAGGGTCCATATCTGTCTGCTCATCTTTTAAATTGATCGCCGAGACACCCCAAACACTACCTTAGCCGAGGTCATCCCTGTGCTTTCCTGAAGGCTGAAAACACCATCGGCAAGGGGACAGTTTGGGGGACCGAGGGTCATTTACTGCCATGCCGGTGTGCCCTCCAACTCCACGGCCCTGTGGTGCACACCAGGGTGCCCTCCACACTTTGGGAGACGCTGACCCTGCCACCCACGGGAATGATGTATTTCGAATGGGTTCCCTCGCTGCTCTTGACTGAGCTCCCGGAAACCAGGTCACTTCCGGTTTCTCCATTGCTGCGTCCCTAGCAGACGTCCCTTGTCACCAGACGTCCCTTGTCACCAGACGCCCAGAAGCCGCCAGTTCAGAGACACAGACGTCTCCCAAGGCCTGGGAGGGGGCGGGGAGGCTGCCGTTCAACGGGTTTCGCGTTTCCGTCTGGGGTGATGGAAACTCTCGAGGCGCACAGTGGGGCTGGCGGAACCAGACTGTGTGTTAATATGGTTGAAGTGACGGATTTGGTGTTGCGTGTGTTTTGCCACAATTTTAAAAACTTACGAGCAGAAGTGGGGGGGAAAAGCGGCTGCCAGGGCAGGCGTCAGGCAGTCTTCGCACACCCCACGGGGGACAGACCCGCACCACCACTCACTCCGTCTGCTGGTGCCTCGTTCCCGAGTCAGCAAAGGGGAGAGAATGAGGCGGCCCACCTCCGGGGGGCGGGGTGTGGACTGGACGAACGACTCCGGAACGCAGGCCGCGCAGGGATGGCCACCGGTAGCACCGTCACCACGTCCACGGCGACGTGTCCACCTTACCTCTGCCCTCCACTCAGAGGGCAGGGCGCGGGCGCATTCTGGGAGTGGTGAGAACGTTCTGGAACTAGACAGTGGTGACGGTTGCACGACCTTGTGAATATACCAAACACCACGGTGTCGGTCACTGTAAAATGGTAAGTGTTCTTTGGTGTGCAAACTGTATTAACAACAACAACAACAAAAAAGGGCAGGTGTAATCACGCAGTTGTCCATGACGTAGACGCACAGCTTTTAATTTACAAAGTGAGAAGACCACCCACAGACTGGGAGGACACGTTCGCCAACGACACACCTGCAACATTTACACAGAACTTACAACGCTCACCACCACGACAACGAACAGGCCAGTTCAAACAACAGGCAGCGCACCTGGAGAGCCCCTTCCCCAGGGGGACACGCGGAGGGCCAGCAGGCCCACGGAAGGACGCTCAGCGCCCCTGACGACCAGAGAGAGGCGACCTCGAACCACAGGGAGCCTTCGCTGAGCGGCAGAGTCATGACGCCGACAGCGGAGAAGGGCCGAGAGCCTTTCCCTGACACCCCTGCTCCCCTGCCACGGTGTCAGGGAGCAGTGGGCTGGGCCCCCGGCCCTCGGGCACCTCTGCCCCGCAGGGAATGAGAGGCTGCAGCCTGACCCCATCGTCCCGAGACACCCCGACGGCCCGCTCTGAGCGGGGGCTGACCCCTGAGTCCAGTACAACGACCTCTGGCGTGTTCAGCCGCATGTGGGGCCAGTACCTGCCACAGCTGCTAGCAGTGGGGTCAGCCCGGGGTGGTCACCCCTAAGCAGGTGGCAATGAGGCCCAAGCACTCGCCACCCCCAGGGTGGCCATCCCTGCCCACCGGCAGGCCCCACGCAGAGCAGGGGGCCCTTTTCAAGCACAAAACCAAAACCCCGGGGCCAGCCACGTCCTGCCTGAGCTGCGCCCGCCACAGCCAGGTCTGGGTCCCCAGTGCACATGAGGCGGGGAGGGAGGGAGCTGGACCCGCTGCGGGCAAAGCCCCTGGCGAACAGGCTCGTGCTGAAATAGACTCGGCTTCACCGAGCGCCCCCTGGCCCTCGCCCCCATCCCGTCCCCAGCCTCCCCACCCCCCGAGTCACACACCTTCCTCCTGTAGTGGGGGCAGCCGTCTCCTTGCTGGAAGCCCTCTGCGCCTGGGCCGGCCCTGCAGGGCTGAAGGGACAGAGGGAGGTGGTCAGTCAGCAGCTCTTCGAGGGGCTGTGGTGGGGGAGGGGGAGAGGCAGGCAGGCGCCAGCAGGTGCTCAGGAGGGGCCCCGTGCTTCGTGCCGGACGTTAACCACAGTGGGCAGCACCTGCCTCCGAGGCCCACGGGGCGCACTCCACGGGGTGCACTCCACGGGGTCAGCTCCGCTGGGTCAGCTCCTGCACACCTGGCTCAGGAAGTGTTTCCACTTGGGAGACCGAGGGTGGTCCTGCTGGCGGGGGCACGTTCAGAGTCAAGCCCTTGGCCGCACTGAGGACAGAGGAGCTGGGGTGGAGGGCAGAGCCTGACCTTTCTTTCCAGCTACTCGGAGACCACGGAATTCTAGGAAGGGGCAGGGGAGGCCGTTCCTGCACGAGATGCTCGTGTGATGAGGCAGAAACCTAGCGAGGCCCACCTTGATGAAAACGTGCAAACACGGTAGTGAGGTGGAGGGGGGCGGGGGGTCTCAGGAAAGGGGAAGAGAGAAATGAGCCCGCATTTCAGTCTGGGGGTGAACTCTGAGACTCCTAGAGCAGGATCTCGGGCACAACTGTCCAAAGCAATGAGCAGGTCAATGTGATTGTGACTATTTAGGAAAGACACACAATACACTTTCAATAGCTCAATAAAGCATTCGATCTTAAAAAGGTGAGCTGTCTAAGTCTCCTGAACCTTGTGTTTATCAGGTCTCGTTCCCTTTTCGAAACGGGAAGAAAGGGCAGGTGTGAGCTACACTGGTGTGGGCTGAGGTCCTGGTGTTCAGGCGACTTGTTGGAGGGGGAGAGAAGCCGGGCCTCTGATTCCAGCCCCCGTGAGGTGTCCGCAGGTGCTTACGGCCCGTTGTTGGCGGGACGGCGGGGAGAACGGCGGAGAACACCGTGGGGAGTGTTAGGAGAGGGTTTCCATTGGGGATTTGCCCCCTGCTCACTGTGTAACTGACCAGCTGGCTTCCCTCTGAGTCTCAGCTTCCTCATCTGTAAAAGGGGGCCAGAAAAGAGGGCTTCGGAGACCCCTTTTTGCTCCGGGAACCCAGTGGACAATCGTGAATAGTTTTTTTGTTTTTAATTTCAAAAGCAGTGCAGCCTTCTCCTTCCCACCCAAGTATTGGAAGGAAACTCCCAGTTAGTTTCCCACCCAAGTATTGGAAGGAAACTCCCAGTTAGTTTCCCAAGTTAAGCAGGAATTTTTCCTTCTAAATGTCACTCGGATTCTGCTCTGAAATCAGCTTCCTAAATTTCTCACCTGGAACCCCATCGGGTGCGTTTTCTCACTCCAGTGTGTTTTTCAGTACCTGTATATTTTTTAAGTGTTAGCAAAATCCGGGTTTAGGGATCAAAGCATGTTTTTGAATGTAAGAAAAAAAGGTTTAAATATTTTTTTTTAAAAAGAAAAATGACAGTTATCAGCCCTCAGAAAAATCAGCTCACTTGGAGACCTCGGTGGCATTATTGCCTCCTTTAATATTGCTGACAGTCCCTTGCAAATGTATCACAAGTTGGCATTTATTAGTGCGCGGCACAAGTACGGGGCGTGTTATTTGATTTGAATAACAGCTCGGAGCTACAGTTTGAGTCCAGAAATATATTAGTCAGAAACAATCTCATTTAATAACACAGAAACTAATAAAAGAAAAATATTCCAACTGATCCAGAATTGAATTTATGAATATTGCTTTAGCAGGATTAATGATCAAACCCCCGACCTGTTTGTCACGGCACAACCGACTTTTCCATTTAAATGCAAAACCAGAAGTCGATGAGTCCAAAGGACTGCCGATCTCGATGGAGAAGACCAGTTCATCTTGCATGCGAGCGTCCAAATTGGCAATAAACTTTAATTACAGGGTCAGATAATCAAATCATAATCAAATAGCCTCACATAAAAACCTGTGTTTGAAATTAATGAGACACAGGCCTGCCACTCGGTATCTCTGCACCTCCTTAACTTACTAACAGACATTTCATTTTCATTTAAAAGTCACCTGAAGGACTTTCTCCTCCACTTCCACCGGGTGGCTTAATTCGATTCAGAAAACAATTCATTCTTGGACCACACGGCCCTTCGTTAGTTTGCTCTCCACCTGTACACTTCCCCTCGGTCTCTCACCTCGGGGTGCTGCTTTATCATCGACATTGGGGTTTCTGAACTGGCCCAATCAGAGACCTTTCCTAATGCAAGGTGAGAGTGTATCTATCTGCCGTGTGGGAAAGGACCTTCGACCCGGTGCCAGGGCTCACCTGGCAGAGGCAGCATCCGCACCCCAGTGCTGAGTGGCCCCAGGGATTTTGCCAGAGGTGAAGGGGGGTGTGGCTTAGAGATACTTGTTTTGAAATCAACAAAGACCTTGGCCGGTGAATGGTATTAACGGTCATCTCATTCACCGTGAACAGGCAGAACTCTAAGTTGTGTTCTGTAGTTTGTCTTTAAAAAAGTGATTTCTTTGTCTTCTTCGGAGAGGTAGGTGGGTTTTTTTTTTTTTTTTTTTTGTACAAAGGATGAGCCAGTTGCAGGGGCTGTTCTTCCCGGCCGGCAGGTGGGCTGGGACCGAGCTAGAAGACTGATGATGGGCGGAGGGCTCACGGAGAGCCTCTTCCGTCCTGGACACGTTTTCCTGAAACATAGACTTTTCTGGAGCTTTCCCGTGTTACCCTATAAATGGGGGGCATAGCATCTGACAGGGCTGCCAGATGAAGATACGTTTTTAGTGTAAGGATGTGCCAACTATTGCATGGGATGTACTTATACTAAAAAAAAAAAAAAATCACTTCTCGTTTCTGTGAAATTCAAATTTAACTGGACGGCCTGTACTCTCACTTGCTAAAGCTGGTGATCCCAGTCTGCAATCCCCAAAATAATACATGCGCCCCGAACGCTCAGAATCGGTGGCTTCTGACGCAGGAAACGGTGATTTCCGCCACGCCTCCCAGACTTGCCCGCCTGCCAGTCCTGAGACTAGCGGGAGCCTTTCGAAACTGCCGGGGCCCAGGCCCATCCTGGGATTGCTGGCTCCGGAAGTCTAGGGTTTGGCCTGGGGGTTTGTATGGTGCCAGCTCTGCCAGGTGGGTCTGGCATTGAGCTAGTTTGAAATACTGCAAATGTCTCCTGTCCCTACACCCCTGAGAAGCAGGTGGCTATGAAGTGCAGGAGACGAGGTCAGATGCACTTTCATTTCCAGCTGGGAAAACCGGGGCCCGGAAGAGCGAGGGGCGCCCCTGGGCTGCGTGCAGACCGGCGGACCTGGGGGAGCGCCAGCCTCACAGCAGCGTGCTCCGCTGCGGCCTGCGGTCCTGGCGGGCTGTGGCCATCTAGGTGGTTTCTGCCGGGGCCACCGTGCTCTTCGCCGTTTGGTCTGGCTCCAGGGTCCGACTGCGAGCCACTCAGCTGTGGGGTGTTAGTCAGTCACGTCTGGCTCAGGTGTGCCGTCGGTCGTAAGATCTCCTGGGCCTGGAGCCTTTCCCGTGGTTTTGCCACAGAGACAAAAACAGAGAGATGAGCCGAAAACCTGGGAGAAGCTCCATCCATCCAGACAGGCCCCCATGCAGGTGAGTGGCGGCACCTCCTGCCAGATTTTGTTCGGATGTGATGCGAAATCCTACGAGGTCGACCTGGTCTGGTCTTGGAGGCCTCTTGACCCAGAAGCTTCATGATTAGGGGTTCACCTTAAGGACTATTTGCACAAAGCTTCTTAATGTGAAAAGCTGGGAATTGCCTATGGAATTTATAAGCTATGGTTCGTTCGTGTCAAAGAGGACCCTGCCGCCGTCATTCAAGATCCCGGAAACACCCGTGACGGCACGGGAGAACGGTCACCTCCCCGGGTTGGTGAAAATCTCGGGAGGGCCCTGTTCTAAGGGCAGGGTGAGCCTGGGGGCCTTCAGATGATAGGATTACGAACACGGTTGGTTTGTTATTCCTTTTTGTCTTGTTTTCCAAGTTTTCTGCACAGCAAAAAGTCATTTTTTTCCTACTACTGTTTAAATTAGGAAATAGCTATTACACTTCCAGGGAGGGGAAAATGGAACAGGGTGAGGCGTTTTGGACTGTTACAGAGCTGACTTCCGGCCTCCGCTCCGTAGCAACTGCCCTGCAGTCACGGAGTTTCGGAGGCGTCCCCGGCTCTGCCTCCGCTGGGGTGGCGTTGGTCAGTCTCGTCTCCTCTCTCTGGAGCAACACCCCAGCCAGCAGGCAGCAGCAGCGAAAGGCCTCCGACGCGCCAGTGATGGGGTGTGTCCAGACCTGGCTTGCTGGGCTTGTCACAGAACCCGAGACGCAGAAGGTGCTGATGAAGCGTTTGAAACACTTAATGGGAATGAAAAGAAAAGGCAATCTCGCTATTTCGAGGGCTTTCATTGGTTCTGTTGTTAAAGTAGAAAAGAAAAAAGTGGGGGAAAACCCATCTAATTCACTTCATAACAAACAGGTTTGAAACAGAAACGCCAAACCGATGTGGGCTCGAAGGGTTCTGGCATCTTCTGAGCGGCTGCTGCGTGGAGGCGCTCCGACCAAGTGGTACCGGCGCGGCCCCAGCCTGCGCCGCCGGGCAGAGGGGCAGAGGGGGAAAGGGCTTCTCTAGCGCTCACTGCTGCGAGCCTGCGAAGCTCAAGGCCAGGCACCGGCCATCCTCCCACAGGCTGTAGATGGAGCCATAACCTTACTAAACGGCATCGCAGCTCGAGGGGGCGTGGGGGTTGTGCCGCCAAAGCCAGATGTTTGCAAGTTTTTCAGCTTGAGTTTCTGAGGGCGAACAGCCGGGAAACGCAGACCATCTTGTCTTGTCTTCTCCTGGAAGCTGAGGGGCTGGCTGGGGCGCACCCTGCTCTCGCCCCCTCCGCGGCCTGTCGCCTGCCCTCGCCACCTCCGCCCCGTGAGGGTCTCTGCTGGAGGGCACCCTGGGGCTGTCAGCCCCGCCTGGGCCCGGCAGGAACTCGTTGAGAAAAGCAGGCCTTGCCCGGCCCGGACTCGGCTCCCGGCGGGTGGTTCCGTGTCTGACAACAGGCCTCCCTGAGCGTGAGCCCCGCCCGGGGTGCCGCCTCCCCGTCCCCACGGAAAGGCCGCCACCGGACGGACTCCGGGTGGCCAGGCCCAGCGCCTCCCTGACGGGTCAGCTCATTTTTCTTCTCTTCCCACTTGGGTCTTCTCTCTCTTCACTCTCCTCTTCCCCTGTCTTCTCTCCCTCCTCCGCCTTCTCTCTAGGCCCCAACCTCTTCTCTCTTTCTCTTTCCACACACGGATCCCCCGAAGCTGGAGCCTTGAGACAAAGGTCAAGGTCGTCCCCATCCCACTGACCTGCCAGATATCCCCTGGCCCCTCCCTGCTGTCATTCGGGAAGTCCCACCGTGGCCTCCAGGGCAAGGGGTCTCCCGCCCCCACCAGCCCCTGCCGGGTGCCTGCAGCTCAGGCCCTGGGCAGGTGAGGCCAACCCAGCCTGCCCCGAGGCCCTGCGCCCCCAGGCGCACCCCTCCTCCACTGGCCCAGGCTTCCCTCTTCCTCGGAGGCCCAGGTCACTCGACGTATCTCTTCCATGCAGCCTGCCTTGCTTGCCTCCCGTGGGAAGGTCTCTCTCGCTCTCCCATGCAGGACTTCACGCTGGCACGCCCGATATTCGCCCTGGCTCCTGGCTTCCGGGGTGCACGCCTGTGCGAGAGCCCATCTGAAGGGTTTCCCTGGGTGTCCTTGTGCGCTGAGGCCCCTTCCACTCACCTGGCACTCTTCTGGGCTCCCTGCTGCAAGAGCAGGGAGGGCGTATACCAGGCACAGCGAGCTGCCTGCCGCGTGACTTCCTATGTCCTTGCGGCAGGTGGGGAGGTCCCTGGCAAACACAGCAGCTGCGAGTCGCCAGGTGCTGGTGAAAGAGGTGGTCACACCACAGGTCCCCAGGCCAAATCGGGGAGGGCAGGAGAGGTGAAGATGGGACTGCGGAGGCTGGTGGGTTCCTGCCTGGAGCCAGTGAGCTGGTGAGGTGGGGGGCGGGGGGACCCACGGATCCCCACAGAGCTTTGTGGGATCTTAGGACAGAGGCCCCCCAGCCTTGCCTTCTGGGCGGAGCTTGGAGAGGAGACCAGCGCTGAGTGACAACTCAGACACAGGGTGGGTCTGGGCAGACAGGGCCGTGGACAGCCTCGCAGAGTTTCCGGTCCCCCGGCCTGGCACAGGAGGGACGTGGGGACGGAGTAACGACCCCACCCCTCATCTACCCATCACACAGCAGCAACAATACTCAGCTCGCAGCCAGTCTTGTTTCAACTTGTTTCATCTTCACCTACTCTGCCCCCTGTCTGTATTGTTTTAAAGCAAATCCAAGACATTTCATCATTTCGCTCAGTAAAGTATTTCACTTTTGCGATTAGAAATAAAAAGAACTACCTGACTCATTCGGAAACTAAATGCCCCAAACTCCACTGCAGGAGCACCAGAATAGGCTGGAGATGAAATGTAACCCTTAGTCTTTGGGGACTTTAGAAGAAATGTGTTCTGTGCCCATGGTTCTTAGCAGTGTTTAATCCAAAGGAAAGAATTTCTAACAGTGGATTTTCATATGTCTGTGGAAGGGGCTGTGTTTTGAGGCAGGGAACAGGGTCAGCTACTCCATGGTGAGGAGAAACTGCTGTCCATGTTTTTCGCAACCCTTCTTGTACCTTCTACACCAAATCCCTTCGTAAGCACTCAGAAAATTAAATCATCTCCCCAGGGCTCACCAGCCTCTCCCCCCTCATCCAGCAACAGGGAGCTTCGGAAGTCCGGTGGCTGCAGCCTGCCATGGCCGCCAGGAGGCTGTGCTTATTAAACGTCCGCTTGGACTCGCGGCCTCACCGGCTGCCCACGGGGATCTCCCTTTGATCCACCCTCAGGGGTGAGCTGTTCGCCTGCTTTGTTCATCTGGGTCAGAAGCCTCATGACGCTCAGGCTGGCTTTCAGTGTTCTTTTCCGAGACGATACCAGTGTTTTGGAGGGATTCTGGGCTACGTTAGGCGATCGCTTTCCATGCTCATGCGAGACATGCGGAAAGACTCACCTGCGCTTCCAGCTTATTGCCTGGGACCGCGGGACCCCGGTCGGCACTGCACGATGGGAAAGACCTTGGAGGCGCTCGGCGTTCAGGCAGGGTTCCCGCCCGTCCCCTGCACTGGCCTCGGGCCCAGCCAAGATGCATGAGAACACAGGGCTCTGAGGGTCCGACCCGGCTGTGGAACCTGTGGGTTCTGGCGGTGGGGGGTGGGGGAGGTCCCCAAACGCTGCAAAGGGAGACTGGATGGGACTTGGGGGGCAGAGCTGGGGCGGGCGGCACAGGTGCTTCTTCGCTTTGCTTGCTTGGGGAGCGGGAGAAAGCCCAGGGGGACTCGTTCCACTGGGGAGGCGCTTCCTCTCTGCCTGCCGGAGCCGACGGAGACAGGCCCTGGACCAGGCGCTGGCTCCCAGGCCTGTCAGGTGTTGTGAAAGGTCCCTGCGCAGAGAGCGTTGATGGTGGAGTGAGTGAGTGCCCTCCAGTGAGCTCCCAGAACGGAGGGCGAGGGTCTCTCTGCTGCGTGAGAAAGCACGTGCTCGCACACGAGGAGCAGGCAAAGGGAGACAGACGCGATCCGTCATGGAGGATGGTCAGCACGGGGAGGGGGCTGCGGGATTCCTCGCCTGCCTTTGATACGGGGGCTAGGGTTGGCTGGGAGGGATTCTAAAGGAAAGATTCTTTGGCTGGAAGGAAAGCTGGACCCTGCTCTCTGGCGAGGTGGGGCGAGGGGTTCTGAGAGTGGAGAGGGAGGAGAAAGGAGACACTTAGGCTGTCTGGGTGGCAGAGGGCGAGGGCGAGGGAAGGAATGACTCCAGAGGACTTTGGCTGTGGAGGGCCCTGGAATCCTTTCGGGCGTTTTCCTGTCCCCCGATGAAGGTTCAGCTTCTTCGCGGTTGCTCCTGGCCACGGCACAGGACGCCGCCTGGCTGCCACACCGACAGAAGCCTGGGCGCTGAGGTGGCCCAGGTCTGTCTGGGTGACTGAGTTGCGATTGCACCCTTCAGGGAGAAGAGGGGACAGAGGCAAACCGCATCCCTGGGAGACTGCGCAACACGGTGCCCACCAAGTCGGGACCTGCGGCCTTCGGGGGAAGGTCAGCCCCCTCTTCTCTCTCCGACAAGGAGGGGCAGGGACGGCTGCCTCGGTCTGCCGCTGGCACTCGGATCGGGCCCATCAGTGTATTCCGGGTGGCTTGCGGAGAATGGGCACCTCGGGAACCCACGGATCTGGGAGCTGTCCTCCTAGACTTGCGGGCAGCTCTGCAGGGAGGGGGTGCACTGTGCGGGCAGCAGGACGTGATTCAGGCGGGAGAAAGGCACGTGGGGGCAGGTCCCGGATCCCTTGTGCTGGGGCCTGGGCAGGCCGTCAGAGCTTCCTGGCATGGGGTCCTGAGCAGGCAAGGCCAGCTGGCTCCAGAGAGCCTCGTAAAGCTCAGGTCAGCCTGCTTCTTGGGGTCTTGTCTGCTGCCTGGGAGGTGATGGTGCTGGCTGGCCGAGTGCCAGATGCGCCTTGGGGGACCCACGTGCAGGCTCTGCACTCGGAGAGGCTCTTTCAGGCCTGTGAAGGCCAGGGGGCAGCAAGGCAGGGCTGGGGACGGAACACGGGGCAGGTCTCAGGGCCAGAGCTGCCCTCTGGGCCCTACGCAAGTCGTCATCCCTGGAAGGAAGGACCCCCTGCTCACCTGGCCTGCAGACGGGAGGGCTCTTTTCGTCTCCTTCCCTTCAGTGAGGAATTCTGCTCCCACCCAGCCCCGCCTGGGGGCACTCGCTTTGAAAAGGCCTCCTGGACCCCACGCACCCACAGAGGCTGCAGACACTTAAGAAGGCCGTCTCTCTGCCCCTCTGGGTCCACTCCACGCCACTCCAGGCCCAGCTTGGGGTCGCAGGCAGCTGGCCCCTTGGCAGAGTTCCAGTCGAGGGGAATGCTTCCACACTGGGAGCGGCCTCTGCCCTGGTTTGCTTGACCAAGGGGCCGCCCCAAGGACATGACCCAGATGAAGAGAGTTACCCAAGACTTCAGTTGTGCATCATCAAAAAGAGAAAGGACTTTCGGAATTATCTGCTGAGGCCTTGAGGAGTTTGGGGTCCTGAAGAAGGAGATGGGGTAAAGGGCCCCCACCCAGTACTGGCTTCTGTGGCTGGGAGCGGTGGCAGGCTGAGCAGGAGGTCCGATGGGATCGGGGAACGGGAGGGTCAGAAACCTCCAGGGCGGTGTCATCTCCTGCTGGGGTGGCCATTAGGAACGGGGACTGTACCCCCTCCTGCCTCTCCTGTGGTCTCCCCCGCGAGACAGGACCTAGAGGAGGGTCACCTGGGATAGGGTCCCCGGGAAGTGATGGTGCGAGTCCAGGCAGTGGCCAGCCCGAATGACATTAGGAGATGGTAACACCACCAGCTCAGGCCGCAGTACCTAGTACCCACGGCGCAGATTCCCAGCAAACCCCGTTTGCCTCCACCGCCCTGGAAAGACGAGTCTCAAGAGTGCGCGACGGGGGGGCTGGGAGGCCCTGGTCCAAGTCTCTGCCCAGCACGGGGCTCAGGGCTGGGACAGGGCGCGGCCAGGGAAGTGGGTGAGGCGCTGGCCTCCGGCGCATTTCAGGCTGTGCCCAAACACTCAGCCGCTAGGACACATCGTGTTCTAGTGTGACATTAAACAAGAGCAAAATTAATACATAGACCTGTGGTGTGCAAAATGCCAAAATTTTAAACAAAACTAGAGTCGGTATTATAGATTTTTCCTTCGGCCTCAGGCTCCAGTATGGCTGGGCAAGGCATTGCTATGGATCCCGTCTTTATTCACAATGTTGATAATTTATTCATTATGGATCTTTGGCATTGCGGTTTTTAAAATGTTGCATCAACATGTGATTTATCTGATGACCGAGTTTGGGGCACACCCTGAAATATGCCTCCGGCGAGTGCCTTTTTCTCCTCGCCCCAGTCCTGCACGGGGCTGAGACACTTGGTTTGGCTTTGGAGAAAAGAGTACCCCACAGACCTGTGGCTCTGGGGTCCTTGCAGAAAACCTCGGAGGCTCTGGGTCACCACTGACAGTGGTCTCTCCTCCGGCCAGTTGGTGCTGTCAGATCAAGAGAAAACAATCCAGTAAGCGCTACCGATGTCCTTTATTCAAGAGAAAACGGCGCAGGGCCTGGAGAGCACAGTGCGTCCCGAGCAGCGCAGCCCCCTTCCCGAGGGATGCTGGACGAGGGGCGTTTTCTCCCGTGTTAAAAGAGGGAACAAGGAAGCAGGGCGGATTCACTGGGAGGTCAGGGGGTTCCTTATGTGGCGAGAAGGCCCCGTTTTCTGGGGGAAGGTGAGTTGGCTAAGGCCGAGTTGGAGGATGGGGACTGGGGTGTGTTAGGGTCCCTTGGCAGGCGTTTCCAGTAAGCGTGGGCTGACTTCGGTTTCTGTCGGTGACACGGACTAGACCCCTGCGGGGGGCCTCTGCATGGTGCATCCTGGTGAACGAAATGGCCTGCATCAGTGCCCCGACAGTGACGCTGGGGCCTCCCGGGGCACAGGCGGTGGACACGGAGCCAAGAGGCCCACTGGTCCGAGAGGGGAAGTGTTTGCGGGGCGGTGGGTTGAGCTGATTTTGCCCGGATGGGAACTCTCTTTGGTTCTCTCTCCCTGAGTTCCCTGCGCCTTTCCAAACAACATTCTTTTCCGAACAAGCACCAGGACGTCATACTTCCACACCCTGTGCTGGAAGTGCTTCAGGCCATGTTGTTCTAGTTCTTTTAAATAGTTCCATGTAAAATCAGACGTTAACTCTCTGAATCAACCCAAGTGGAAACACTTTTTTTTTCTTTGTAACACCAGTGACAGTCAGAACAGGTGGAAATAATATGAGCCCCTTTTGCTACAGAGCACGATGGGTTAGCAGGAAAACACTAAGTTGTTACATATGTAACAAATAATTCTTATTTACTGATGGTGAGAAAAACGAACAACAAAGCTTCCAGGGAAAGCACAGCGGGAGATGGGTTAGCAGGGAGGGTGACTCGTGTCTTCCAGTGGGGCCTGTTTCTCTCGTACACGGGTTTCGTTTTGCGTCTCGGTCAACACTGGCTTCGCCTGCGTTTTCATTATTAAAGCCCGAGTTCGGTCCACTGTTGCTGCATTCCGAAACCTCTGCTTAGGCAGCACACCACGAAAGAGACAGCATCGCCAGTATTCGTGACTCAGGGGATGTTGTGTGTGTGTGCCCCTCGGAATCCTGAAATTACGGGATGCTGGAGCTGGACGGGCCCTTGGGGACGGTCTGCCCCGATGTTGCAATCCCCGCCGTGGCCGCCCTGCACCCTCCCTCTCCACTTTGCTGTGATGAAATGAGCAGGAGGGAAAAGGACTTCAGGCGGCGCCATGCGCACAGGGGGCTTGGATGCACTGACCACCCGGGGGCGCTCCAATCTTCGTTTCCCTCGGAAGACACCTCCGGTGAGCGTTGCATCCTGTCTTCCAACACTTGAACTTCACACAGAGTGCTGGAGGGGCCCCTAAGAAGAACCCTAGGTTTGCTAAGGGTGACCGAACTGGATTTTAAATGCTGCGGAGGCAAGTCAGTTTGGAAGACCTGTGTGTCCGCAGACCCCGGGCCGGAAGACCTCCAAAAACATTTGTCTTGAACGTGGTCAGTTCTTGAAAATTTCATGCAAAACCGCTGCTGCTGGCTGTAATCCCGCCTGCTCTTCTCTTGGTACCTGCCCGGGACAGAAGAAGGAAGGGCCCTGCCTGCACCGGGCCGGCTCTCCGCTGTGCTGGGGCTGGGCCGCGCTGCCCGTGGGCCCCTGGCGCAGTGCCGGCCTCCTGCCTCTTGGCTTCCTGAGTTTCCAGACTTGTTCCCTCAAAACCTTTTTTTTGGTAGTTGTTGCACTTGTTTATTTTGTTTTGAAAGCTTTTCATCACAAATGCTACGCATTCATTTTAGGGTAATGAGACAACACAGCTAAGAAAGTTAAAAGAGACAGACGTTGCCGGTAACCCCAGAGGTGGCCAACCACTGACACTTTGCAATATGCATTTCTAGACTTTGTGTGTATGTGTGTGTACATAGGTATGTATGTGCACTTATGTACACACATGCGCACACACACACACTCAAGCACGTCTTCTTGGCAGCAAAGGCGGGGTGGCACTGCGTGTGTTGGTGATGCCAGTGCGTCCCACACAGCGCGCCACCGTCTCAGAACCCGAGGTGGTGACATTCCTGGGGGCTGGACTCCAGTGAACTCTGTGTCAGGAGACTTTCGGGAAAGTGCCTGGCAGCGCTGGTCCAAGAGACACTGAGTGCTGTTGGACTGATGGCTGAGGAGGCGCTCAGAGGAAATGGAGTCTCCTTGAAGGTGCCACCAGGAACTGACACGTGTCACCTCGGCTGCCTCCTTGTGGTCAAAGCCGTCACAGGCCCAGCCCAGATGCACCGCCCAGGGAAAAGAGACCCCGCCTCTTGATGGGGGTGGGGCGGTCACTGCCCCGCCACCTGTAGTGATTTTTTTCCTATTGGCCCATTGGCAGGAGAAACCTAAGGGGGTGGTGAACCACGAGTGGCATCTGTGGCACTCTGATGGCTGCCTGACTCAGGTGAAAGGGCTCCCCCCTTGGAACTGGGACCTCACGGACGTCACACAGTGAGACTGGGAAGCACGTTTCTGCCAGTGGGTGATGGAGTGGCAACGGGGGCTCTCCTGTCTTTTAGCTCCTGGGCCCACGTGCGTTAGCTGCTGGGCACAAGGGGCCACGCCGGCTAAGATTCGGTCCCCACACTGCACCCTGGAGGCAGCACCTCAGCTGAGCCTGTCACGGGCCATCCCGCCGTCCTAGGGCAGCGGCTTCGGAGCAGCACAGTGTGTGGTGGCAGTGGCCACATCTCCTCGAACGCCAGAGGGGCCCTGGACCGGAGGCGATGTCCGATGGGCTCTCACTCGGCAAATCAGATGTGGTTCCAGCTCCGACGGTGGTGCAGTTGGAGGCCCTGTGGTCAGCGAGGGCGCCGGCGTGTCCAGAGAGCTATCAGTTCCAGTGACGACGAGTCCCTGCCTCCTCCTGAACAGGGGTCCAGTGGGACCCACTTGCCATCCAGGGCTGGCCGGGCCCCGTGAGAGGTGGCCCCAGTGTTCGTCTGTGCCTCGGGCAGGCTGAGCCTTCCAGGGTGCAGCAGCCAGAGCCAGCCCTGGAGACAGGGGGCCCATCACATCGGGCCCACGCACGGCCTCCCTCCACGCCCCTCGGGGTCCCCCTCACGTGCGCTTGTGTGGAGGCCACCACTCACTCTCGGGGCGCCCCAGCAGAACGGGCCCCCGACGCTTCCACCAAACACTAGGCACTTTGCTTCCTCTGCTTTCTAGCTGTTGCGAAAGCCCTTCCTGTCTCAGGAGCTGCAGGCACGCGCCGGGGAAGCCGCAGGTGGCGTGGGCCACCCGTCTGCGGGCCATACCTGTGCTCTCCAGGCTGCTCTGAGAACCAGGCTCTCGGTTCCGGTCCCGAGTGTAGCATCCCACCAACAGACTGCTGTGGCGCGTGCACAGGCTGGGGGGCTCCTCCTGGGGTGCAGAGCTGCAGAGCTGCAGAGCGGCCCCGAAGCAGGAAGGGCAGAACACCGAGTGCACCTGGGGGAAGAGGGTGCTGGTAGAGCGCGACGAGCTGAAGCCACTCCCCCCAAAACCCCAGCTGGAATATGAATGCAACACAGGGGATGTGCAGCAGGGCCCAGAGGCACCCAGTAGGCACCCCATCGCATTGGGCTCCAGTTCCCAAACCGACGCTGACCCTGGCCCTGGCTGCCGGCATTTGGAGAAAGCACTGATCACGCAGGGAAAGCACAGCAGGAGACCTGGGACGAGCTGTAGCCACTGGGAGACCACGCGACGCCCTTACACGTTCCCCGTTCAACAGCTCACGGCCCCCTTTCCCTGGTTGTCCATAGCGGCTTCCTGCTTTCAAGGCTTTTCTGTATAAATACATAGATTCCCGATTATATCCCGTTCTGGATTCCCGTAAGGTGATTTTGCAGCCCCAAAGTATACTCGTCGCAGTTGCCACTGGATTTTAAAAACAGACCAATCTGTTCCACCGCTATAAACCCCAGGACACTGAGCGGGTTCCTGACGTCAACCTCCAAGTCCCCAGTTCCCCATTCTGAAGAAGCCGACGATGACGTTAGGCCAGTGCCCCCCGGAGCCGAGTTGTCCACCCCCCTCCGGCTGGCCGACCCGTGCATGCTGCCACGCGTCCTGGGGTCTGGGCTCAGTTCCGAGTCCCGAGCTGTGGTTTTGGCTGACACGTCACTGCTTCGCACCCGCTCCAAATCCTCGCCGGCAGTCTGGAGTGCCTCCCTCCAGATCTCTCCCTGCTCACGCGACCACCTTTCCCTCGTACGCACGCTGTACGTGCAGGCACACTGTGCAGTGTTCCCCTTCTTCCTCGCCGGCAGGATCCTGGTTTCGTTTGCAATGCAGCGTGCTTAGCCCTGGCAGTGGGTGAGGATGGGCCCCGGACAGCAATGCTAATCTGTCCTCCAGAGTGCCTAGCCTGCCTTGCAACGAGCCCACCAGTAGCCATGTGACCCAGTTTGGGCCAATGAGGTGTTGGTGGACGTTAGGTAGGTAGGGCTTCCAGGAGAACGTTGGATGATCACTTAAAGGGGCCTTTTGCCCTTGGCCCTTCTCTCTGTCTCTGATGCGCACGATACTTGTAGGAGCTGCAGACGTCTGTGGCCGTGCCACGACAGACCAGCACAGTGAGGAGGGTGGGGCAGAGACAGAAAGGGTCTGGCTCCATCAGGGCCCGCTTGCTGAGCGGCTGAACCAAGGCGAGGAAGTGTCGACATCCAGACCACCAATCAGAGAAGGAAAATCAGCCCCTGCTGGTTCGAATCACCGCTTGTCCGGCTTGCCACCGGCTTGCACGAAAGCACGTCTAATGATACAGATTGCACACGTCGGCACACACACACGGTTTCTGATCTTCGACCCACCAACGTGCCATCGTACTGAATACGTTTCTCTTACTTCATAGGAGCTTGCTGTAGACCCTTTGTCAGGTGAAATGGAACTCTCTCCAAGTCAATGGGCATACCTCGGATTCATTACTAAAATACTGTATTGTCTTGAATAGGCCATTCTGGCACATGGCTCGAAATTCAAAATGTAAACATAAACAATGGTGCAGCCACTCTGGGGAACGTGAACACGGAGTCACCACGCGACCTGGAAATTCCACAGCGAGGTGCCCACACGGGTGATGAACGCACGCCTGCACAACAGCGCGTACACAGCAGTTCACGGCAGCACTACGCACCACAGCCCCGAGGTGGAAAACACCGCAATGTCTCCCCACTGCTGAGTGGATAAACAACATGTGGCATATTCTTACAAAGGAATATTACTCAGCCGTAAAAAAGAGCAAAATCCCAGTGCACGCTACAGCACGGAGGAACCTTGGAAGCATCAGGCTGAGTGCAAGAAGCCAGACCCAAAACCGCGTGGGGCATGACCCCGTTTGGGTGGGACGTGCGGAGCAGGCGAGTCCGCAGAGACAGAAAGCACCTGCGTGGTGGCCTGGGGCTGCGGCCGGGAGGCCGGAAGTGGACAGTGATTGCTGACGTGTGTGTGGTTTCTTTTTGGAGGGCCCGAAGAGGTTCTGAAGTTTTATTTTGGTGACGGCCCCATAATCCTTTGACTACATTAAACATCACTGGACTGTGTGGAGTAAATGAAGGAATTTTATAGCATGTAAAATATATCTCAATAGAACTATTAACAATATACAAATGGAACCGCAGTAAAAAAATATTTTTCCCACCTTTTCTTCCAGTTCTCCCAGTTCCCTTTCCCCAAATTCTACCGCTTACCAGCTTCTGGGTATACTTCCAAAGCTATTTTATATATATGCGGGGCCACGCACATACGTGTTTTCACATCATCTACCCACACATCCCACACGATTCTTCACCGTACTCTTTCACTTACACATGTGTCTTGGAGACAGACGCAGAGAGGAAGGCGCCCAGTGAAGAGGGCCCTACAAGCCAAGGAATTCGGAGGGCTCACCGGCAGCCGCTGGAAATTCGGAGGCAGGCCCGGGACAGCCCCTTCCTCAGAGCCTCCAGCGCAACACGGCCCTGCCTGCACCTCGGTTTCAGACTTCTAGCTGCCAGAACTCTGAGGATAAATTTCTGTTGTTTTAGGCTAGAAAATGCCTCTTGGGGTTTATCGCCCAGAAGCACCTCTAAGGCCGACCCCTCCTGTCCGTGGTGGCACAGTATTCAACTTCCTGGCTGCAACACGCTGCAGCTGATGGATTCCCTATTGGCCGTGAGGGTGTTCCTAGTTCCTTCTTTTCTAAACAGTGACAGAACCAACATGGGCAGACCTCATTTCTTACACTTTTCTTTCTTTTTTTTTTTTTTAAGATTTTTTTTTATTTATTTATCTTTAGAGAGGAAGGGTAGGAGAGAGGGAGAGGGAGAGAAATATCAATGTGTGGTTGCCTCTCATGTGTCCCTTGCTGGGAACTGGCCTGCAACCCAGGCATGTGCCCTGACTGGGAATCGAACCGCGATTGTTTGGTTCACAGGCCCGCGATCAATCCACTGAGCTACACCAGCCAGGGCTCTTACACTTTTCTTTTTCCTATGAGGAGCTGTTTTGTTTCTTACTGTTGTTTTCTTTCAGATCTCTTTGTGCAATAAGGAATTAGCTGCCTAAGTTTTAGTGAACATTTTTCCTATGTTTTTCATTTGTCTTTTGATTTATTATTATTATTATTATTATTATTATTATTATTATTTTGCCATGAGAGCAGTCTTACTTTTGTGTAGTCAAATTTATTAGTATTTTATTTTGTAGGTTCTGGATTTATACAGGCTATACTCACTTAAAGAGTGTAAAAATAGTTGTTTGAGTGCATTCGTCAGTTCACTTTTTACACGTAAATATTTATTGAATGTATTTTAAAGTACAGATAAGAATCCAAGTCATGTTTTCCCAGATGCCTCTTTAATGGTCCAACGTAATTCCTGAGTACTCTGCTTCTCTCCACCGAATTGACAGGCTACCCTCGATGGCTAACTTCGTATGTGTATTTGGGTCTGTTTCTGGGTATTCTGAGCCATGTGGCCTGCCTGAAATGGTGCACTGTATTTTTATGTGGCATTCAATGGTATTTGCTAATGCTTTAATTAGAATTTTAGCTTTAGCGTTCATAAGATCAGGGTATGGTTTCTTTTTGTGTGTGTGTGCAGTATTTACCAGGTTTCTAAGTCTGCAAGTCAGGACGACATTGAAATTATCTAGTCTTCCAAGGCCTACAGAGTGTCTCTGTAGAACCTTCTGGGCCTGCTGCACGTTTGGGATTAGCTTTTTAATAACTGTACTTCTTCCACGGAAACCGATCTTTTAAATTTTCCACACCTGTTAAGGTCAATATTGGTGAGCTTTATTTTCTAGAAAATTACTCATTTAATCTAGGTTTTCAAATGTATCTGCATAGAATTGTACAACTTAAGATTCATGATATTTTTCTTTTAAATGTATTTTACTGATTATGCTATTACAGTTGTCCCATTCCCCCCCTTTATTCCCATCAACCCTGTATACTCCTCCCACCCACATTCTGCCCCTCTTAGTTCATGTCCATGGGTTGTATTTGTAAGTTATTTGGCTTCTACATTTCCTATACTATTCTTAACCTTCCCGTCTATTTAGTACCTTCCATTTATGCTTCTTATTCCCTGGACCTTTTCCCCCATTCACCCCCTTCCACCTCCTGCTGATAACCTTCCTTGTGATCCCCATTTCTGTGATTCTGTTCCTGTTCTAGTTGTTCCTTAGTTTATTTTAGTTTTTTTAGGTTTGGTCATTGATAGTTGTGAGTCTGTTGTCATTTTACTGTTCATATTTTTTATCTTCTTTCTCTAAGTCCCTTTTAACATTTCATATAGTAAGGGCTTGGTGACGATGAACTCCTTGAACTTGACCTTATCTGGAAAGCACTTTATCTGCCTTTCCATCCACTACCTGCAAACAAACTGGGCCCTTCTGGCGCTGATTCCCGGGTGGGTGGGACTGTGTATGATCCAGGACCCTTGGGTCCCCCAACGAGCTCTCCTGCGAGGCTGGGAGTCTCTCCTGCTGTCGCCACGACCCCCACAGGTGTTTTCAGTCAGAAGTTTGAGGCTCTGCTTCCAGCGCTGGAGCCCTGGGTTGTGGGTCTGTCTCGCTCCCCAGGTGTTCCCCCCGGCTCATCCTCACGCGCGTGTGTGGGACCGCCCGGTCCGCCAGCCGCTGCCTTTCCCGCCTTTCCCCGCCTTTCCCCACTCCCGCCTGCCACCGTCTCCGCCCCTCCTACCGGTCTGGGCGAGTGTTTCTTCTTTAACTCCTTGGTTGTCGGACTTCCATATAGTTCGATCTTCTGTCAGTTCTGGTGGTTTTTTTGTTGTTAAATTTGTCGTTGTCCTGCTTTGGGTTGTGCGAGGGGCGCAGTGTGTTTCTCTACGGCTCCATCTTGGCCGGAAGTGGGCTCGTGGTGTTTTCGAATGGCGTCTGACTCTATAGTTAATCTCCGATTATCGTGTTTTTAACTTGTACTTAGGCTCTCGCTCCTTTAAAATGATTCAATCTCTATTTTTTTTTACTTATTACTGCTTTTTCTTTATTATTTCCTTCTCTCTCCTTTCATTAGGTTTACTTTTTGCTCCTTTTCAAATTTTTGAGATGGATATTTATTATTATACTTCCATTTTCATTCTTATGTTTAATCTATACTTTTTCTTTTCACCTTTGTTTTAACTGTATCTCAAAGATTCTCAGAGTTTTCATACTCATTATTTTTAAAAAGGTGTTCAATTTCAATTTTTATCTCCCTTTGGACTAAAGAACTATTTAATAATTTTTAAATTTCCAGATGGAAAAGACCTTGTGCCTTTTGATTTTTATTTACTTTCCGTCTTATTGCATTGTAATAAGACAATGTTGTTGGTTTGCATTATTTTTACTTAAAAGAACTTATTGAAGTTTTCTTGGTGACCTCACATGTGGTCAATTTTCGTGAATGTTCCATGTGTATTTGAAAAGAGGAAATATTCTCTTTGATAAGGGTAAAGAGTTCAATATGTATTCATAAGACCTACCTTGGGATTATATTGTTTAGGATATAGAAACATATTTTCATCTTCTCAGATATCAAATTCTCAATCTCTGCTTTTTTTGATGTGCATTTGCCAGGTATTGTTTTGCCAAGCCTTTAATTTTATTGAAGTTTGTATTAGAAGTGTCTGTTACAATACAGAGTTTAATTTTGCCCTATAAAAAATCTGAAAATATTTGTTTCATCGGTTAGGAAGACCATTTACATTCATTGTTACAACTTAGATACTTGGTCTTCGCCCTGCTCTATTATTTCACGTTATACTTACCGGACATGTTTACCATGTGTTTTTCATTCCTTACTCTGTTTTCTTTGCTTCTTCCTTTTAAAAAATGTGGATTAGAATGATTTGTGTTTTCGTTTTAGTAATTATCTTTCCACTATCTTTGTATGGTCTCTCTGTTTATTTAGGCTTCTGCTATCCGGTTTGTCTGCTTTAAACGCTATCTTTGTCACCTAGAATCTGTGTAAAACCTGTAAATTCATTCTACTTTCCCACTTCTTTTCCCCCTTTCCTCTAATAAAAAATTGTGTTACATCTACTTCGTCGGAGCACATAACAGCTACATACAAGTCCTCAACCCTGTTTCCGTCGGGGTTTGCGTAAGACCTGCAGTTACCTAGTCAGGGCTCACCATCAGGCCTCTCAGCGGTTTCCTCCTCCATCTCTTCGTTGGAAGAAGGTGGTCTTCGAGGAGATTCCTCAGGGAAGACTCACAGTACAATATTCCCTGAATCCTCGAATGTCTATAATTGTTTTTCTATAAGGAAGCACATGGAAAGATGCTCAACATCATTAGTCATTAGAGAAATACAAATTAAAACCACAACGAGACGCCAGTTCACACCCAGGAGTGGCTGTTAAAAATTAAAAAGAGGAAAATAACAAATGTTGCAACTATGTGGAGAAATTGGAACCTTCGTACCTTGCTGGTGGGGATGTCAAATGATTCAACTGCTGTGGGAAAGAGTTTGGCAGTTCCCCAAAAAGTTAAACGCGGAATTGTCAGATGACCCAGCAATTCCACTGCTAAATATAAACCCGGATGACTTGAAAACAGGCACTCAAATAAATCCTTGTACCTAAATGTTCATAGCAGCACTTCTCACAATAGCCACAAGGGAGAAACCACCTGAACGTCCTTCAGAGGATGAATGGGTAAACAAGTTGTCGTTACACAACGGAACATTACTTAGCCATAAAAAGAAACGGAATAACAGTACGCGCTCCAACACCCACGGACCTCCGAAACGCTATGCTAAGGAAAAGCCAGCGCAAAGGCCACAAGTCGTACACTTCTGTTCATATAAAATATCCAGAAGAGGTAAATCCAAAAGTTGTTTTTCTATAGCCTTGATACTTGAGGGATAGCTGAGTTGGATGGAAAAAAAAAACCCCTTGGTTCACGCTGTGAGTTTTTTGATAAGAGTATTTCACTGCTGTTTGTTGTTTTGTAAGCTGCTCTTGAGAAATCTAATGCCAACCAGATTTTCTTTGTGAATACCTTTTTTTTTGGCTTGGAGGACCAGAGGATTATGTTTTTAGGTTTAATATCTAGTTGTTTTATTAGAATATGCTTAAAAAGTTCACCATTTTAAAACAATGTTCCTTTCCGGGTGGCCCTTTGCACATGTGCATTCGTGCCTTCTTTCACTGCGGACGAGCTTTCTCGAACCGTTGCTTTCCGTATCGGTTCCACCTCACGGTTCTGCGTTCCTCTTCAGCATCTCCCGTCACGCTCAGCCCGCCCGCCTGTTCTGGCTGCCGCTTCCTCGCCGATTCTGTCCCCCTCCTCCTCTGGTGTCATTTTCTCGCCTCCTGCCATGGCATCCACGACCTGCCTCAGTCTACTCTCGGTAACATTTCTTTCCTCTTAGGTACTTGCAATCGAGCTATTGCCAAGATTAAGTTTTTCTTCTTTTTAGATTTCTCTCCTAACATCGCCTCCTTGTCCATTTCTATTGTGAGTTTTGCATTTCTGATCTGTGTCCCCTCGTCTGCAACTGCTTATTTAATGACAGCTAATTCACGTGGGGACATTGTAGTCCATTTCCTTTGGCGTCGGAGCTGGTTTTCTCTATGTCCTTCTGGAGCCTGTTGTCTACTGAAAACTCCCTGCACTTTTGCACAGTTTGAAGTACGTCATAAATTCAGAAAAGTAAACAGCTGATAACCCCCGATGCTTCGCTGCCCCCCGCCATCCGCAAAGGCCACCGTCCACACTGTCACACGCCGGGCTCTCTCACAAGACCACTCACTGTCAGTAGTGTCACCCCTTTTGCCATCTCACGAGTGAGTGACCCTGTTGCGGAGTGCCGTCCTGATGTGCTGTTTTCTAGGGCCACTCCCAGCGTCTACTCAGCTGGGGCTCCCTAGGGCTTGGCCAGCCTGGGACGAGGGCCTGCCCCTAGGCAGTTTGTCTGGGAACAGTTTGAGAACACCGTAGAGAGAGCAGGGTGGGCTGGCAGGAGTCGGACCTCAGAGGAGGAAGCCAGGACAAAGCTGTGTCAGCAGGCTGATCTGCTCGTGATGGGGCTCGTGTCTGCTGGAGCCCCGGGGGCTCGGCCTCTGGCTTGTCAGCAGAGGAGAGGGGACGTACTTATCCTCTAGCTCCTGGCTGCCACGGGGCGAGAGTTCCCCTGGGGTGTTTGCTCCCGTGTTTGTGAATAAAAGATTAAGAGGTAGGAGGGAAGGAGGGAGGGCCCAAGAGGTGTTTCATGCTATTTGGTGCTGGCTTCTACTGTTGCAGTTAAGAACTCAGCTGTCAGCGTTGTCTTTGGCTTCTGATGGCTGATAGGGTGTTCTCCTTGTCTTTGGATTTCCCCTGTTTTCTGATGGGCCTTAAGAGACTTTCTCTGTGTTTGTCCATTGTGGGCATGTTGGCCTGAGTCATTCTCGTATCCACGCCTGATGTGTACTCTGGGAAATTCTTAGCCATTCTCTCTCGCAATAGTGATTCCAATTCCCTTTTTTCTGTCCTTTGATTATATGTGTAATTTTCCACACGATCCCGTGTCCTTTAAATCCCCCCGCCTTTCCCACTATTGTTCATTTTCTTTCCATGCATCAGAAGGAATGTCACCTGGACTTTTTTTAGTTTCCTCTCAGACTGCGTCTGATCTGCTGCTAGAACCACTTAGTGAATCTTAATTTCAGTCACACTAAAGTTCCACTTTGTTCTTTTTAAATGATGTCCAATTGCACGTCAATGTTCTTACGATGGCCTTCGAACTATGAACGTGCTGAGTAGTTTTCTGAAGTCCAGAGGTGACGGCTCCGTTATCCGAACGGCTAAGGTCTCCCTCACCCTCTCGGCCTTCGGTCTTCACGTGGCCTCATCTCCTTCTGTGCGTCGTCCATTCTGGACGTGCACCCACGCCTGGGGACAGCCCCACTTGGCTTCTGAGCCTCGACCCCTGCCCTCCGGTTGGCAGACGCCTCTGTCGTGCCTGGCCCCCCCTCAGGGCTGTCCTCTGTCCCCAGACTGAATGTATAGTGTGTGCTCTCGCAATCAGCTTTTGTTTGCTCTTAACGAAAAGGGTTGTCCAGACTATTACATTCACCATTATTAAAGTCGACCTCCATCCTTGTTTTATTTCTTAAGGAATATGGATGCGGGATTCTTTTTCTTTGTCAATTAAAACTTGTCTGGGATTCTTCTGCACTAGCTGGGGCAGATCATCAAGCAGGGGCAGGGGCAGGGGCAGGGGCAGGGGCAGGGGCAGGGGCAGGGGCAGGGGCAGGGGCAGGGGCAGAGCCTGGGTGGCTCACAGGTTTTCTTAGCTCAGGAGTGTCCTCTTCTGTTGCTGCAGGGAAGTGCAGTTTTTTTAAATAAGCGACCGATTTTTATTGCTATTGATGCCTTTTAATCAATCCTGTTTCTCTGGGGCCCACAGTTTCGGCTGGTTTCTTCTTTCACTTAATTAAGCGAAACTACATCTCCAAAGTACACCTTGCCCTTGCAAAACGCAGGGTGTATTTTCAAGGCCACTGCCTCCCGTCCTGCGTCCCTCACCCCCTGACCCAACCCTTCCATTCACTTTCCCGGTAGCCAGTGCTGACCCACCGGGCCTCATGCCTGGTTTGAGAATTGCCCCATTCAGAATTCCTCCTTCCAGGGGGGCGTAGTTTCTGCCGCCGCTACAACCCTGTCCCGAGCTCCTCTCTCATGCCAGCCCTTGCTCTCCTGCACTTCGGAGGGGGCTTCTGAGCTGGTGTGTTTCCCCCACTTACGCAGAAGCAGGGGTGTCCACAGAGCAGCCCGGGACGGCTGTGAATGTGGCCCAGCACAAAATCGTAAATTTACTTCAAACATGATGAGATTTTTTTGTGTGTGTGTGTGATTACGTGTTGCAGAGTATTTAATGTGTGGCCCAGCGACACCAGAAGGTTGGACACTCCTGGAAGCTTGTAGAATTTTGTCTCCTCGTTATTTTATAAAAATGGTTACATCTTGTCCTGTTAGAATCCAGAACAATAAGCACGCATATCGTGACTCTGAGTTCACAGACTCAATCCATCTCTCTCGTCTTACGGCTGGTCTTCCTCCCCGGTTTAGAAAAGTCTCCGAAATCTCTCTCCTGCATGTGGTCTCTCAAGTGTTTCTTGAAAATTTCTCCTGTTTTCTCTAATTTCTCTTATTCATGATGGCATCTGTAACTACGACAAAAGCATTTATACCAAATAAAACTCAACCTTAGTAACACATTCCCTGAAGTTAAAAATTCATCATGCTCCAGCTCCTTACCAGTGATTCCCGAGAACCCTCTGAGTCACAGCCTCTGTCCCTTCGCCACAAAAGAAGTACAGGAAGCAAAGATACAAGAGGGAGCTTGCTGTTCTCTTAGTTTCACAAGGGCTAAGACTGACCCTGCCAGGTTAGATGAAGACCGGCCTTTTCATTTTAATGTTCCGAGAGACCGGGAGGGAGGGAGGGAGGAGAGAGGGAGGGAGGGAGAGAGGGAGAGAAGCATCCATGTGGGAGGGAGACACTGATTGGCTGCCCCCCCCCCCTTACACGCCCCGACCGGGGTGGAACCTGCAACGCAGGCACGTGCCCTGACCGGGGGTTGAACCGGTGACCTTTCGCCTTGTGGGACAGCACCCAGCCACCTAAACTACACCGGTCCGGGCAAGTTAGGACCGGTCTTAACACAGGGAGCATCCTGGGAACGCCACTGGAGCAGCCACCGGTGCTGGCATCCCAGGAAGTGGCTGTATCCCCCCAGGAAAAGGGGCAGGGTGCTTTCACTAACTAAAAATGAGTTGGGGGGGAGGTATTCGGCCGAATATCGGTGTGAACGGAACAGATGACAGAAAAACAAAGATCGAGAGGGTAAGTTCAGTGAGAAAACTAGTGGTGTTCAGGGACGGCGGAGATGAGAAAGGTGAACCTCAGCCAAGAGTGAGCAGGGGCAAAGGGCTGCCGAAAAAGCTGGGAGGCGTCCCTGTTCCCAAAGAACCAGACTTCGCTTCAGAAAAACTGCAGAGGAGACACTGTTTAACACCTCAGTCATGGCCACCGGGGACGGGAAGGGCGAGAACCAAGGTGTAACAACGCCAGGGACAGGGGCCCAGCCTCCCAGGGGCCGTCCGCGGTGGCACTTTGAGATGGAAGTGAAAACGCTATCTTGTGACACAAAGGAGATCAGGATGAGATGTTTCCCGATGGTATGCGCTCAGTTTTTAAAACACTCGTCCCTGCAGCTTTGATGCGCCGGAGCTTTCTGGTTGACCCGGGGTGGCTGTGTCCTGAACGAAGGGGACGCAGAGCTGTCCTAGCCCCCCACTCACGGATCTCGTGAGGTGTGAGGCCCGATCTGCGGACCCGTGGGTGTCGTTTGCTTTCGTGACGGTGGTCGCAGGCCTGCAGGCACGAGTGACTCCCTAAAACGTGCTCATCCCGATGCTGTCAATCACTTGATGACTTTACACCCCCCCGAGCTCTCCCTCGGTCGTTCTAAACTACACAAAGATGACATTTTATTGTCAAATTTGTTCACAGACATGACTCACATTCTGCTATCTAGTGCATAAGGAAATCATTCAAAACTCAGCAATACTGCCAGTCTGACTAAAAAAGTTATTTTCCATATCCACAAAAATGTTAATCGGCTTCTTGTTAGGACACGTGTAAGAAGTGGTTTTCATTGTCGCAGCTCCTGATGTCAGATTACTGAGATAATTCCCGTTGGGTCGCGGGGACGCGGGGGCACGCAGAACCCCCCCCCCGCCCCGGCACACGGCCGCTCTGGGCCCGCACTTCCTCACGACACACAGCAACTGTTTGTGTTCCGTGGTAGGAAAGGAACGGCAGAACAGCAGAGTCTCAATGTGGCTGTTCTTTATTTGATTAAATATATTCTCTATTTATTCTTTAAAAAACTAATTTAAGTTAAACGGCAATAAAGCATGATAATTTAGAAAACATGTTGAAACTGAGAGTGAAGAGAAATGTTCTCTACGTAAACCACACTGTAAACCATAAAACCTATCGTTGTCAACTGCTCCTTACGACAGTGGCTGGGGATTTGGCGTCTCGACCACAGTCGGTGGCGAGGACCACACACCACATCGCATCTCTGTTTGCATTTCCAGCTGGAGGTGTCACTGGGCCCTAATGACTCTGTTGCCAGGCCCCGAGTGCTGGGCCCAGTGTGCGCACTCACACCAGGAGCCGCAGGTCACACAGACGGCACCTTTGACTGGGGCACTTGTGCGGCCAGACCCCGCTGGCACCCTCCCACCCCCCTCCCCGCTACATGAAATGCATCAGGCTGCTGCGCTCACAGGGAGAAAACCACTGCCCCAGACCCAGGAGGCAGCGAGCTTCTCCGAGTGCGCTGGTCGGCACAGGACAGAACGGGAAACTGCCCTCGGACAGGTCAGCAGCCCGACGGGAGGGCCCACAGGCGAGCACCCCAGGCCACGCGGTCTGCATGTCAGCGGCGGTGCGGCCACTCGGGAAAATGAGGTTTGCGAACAGTCACGCAGCTGGAGAGGACTGTAAAACCGGAAAAGCGGTCCTTGACGACCCATCCCGGCGCACACGGGGACGGAACCCGGCTGTCCCCCTGATCTCACTGGGGGTGCGCGTCCCCACCGCTGACCAGACCTCAGAAGTGGTCTAAGAAACCCCCCTCTCCACCGACAACACGGAAGGAGTCAGCGCGATGAGGTCCTCCGCCCAACAGGAAGGGTATCTAGTTTGGGATGTAATGTTTTAAAATAATACAAACCTCCTGGGAGAAGACCACAATAAACGTCCCAAAAACCACTCGGTTAATCCCGGGGTACGCCGGGCTGTTTCGAATCACTGCAGGGGATCCGATGGGCCTGACTGACTGTCACCGCAGGAGAGCCAGAGAGTGCGGGGGCCGGGGGCGGGGGGGGGGGGGGGGGAGGCCAAGAGCCAGCTGAAGTGACAACAAACATGTGGCCGTTCACTGGGCTTGGAGAGGCTCAGGCCGCAGATGTCTGCGGTCTCTGGAAGGTTCCGGAGGAGTGAGTTATGGTGAAGATTCGCAGAGTCTGAGGGGAGCATGTTTCTTCTCAGGGGTGGACGTCCCCAAACAGGGAGGCCCGGTGGCAGAAACAGAACTGGAGAGACTTCTGCGGTCGGATGGTGCTCTGCCGGCCCCGCGATGCAGCCAACACACTAATGCTGTGCGGATGCCGCTTCAAAGCCTCCCGGAGACGAGGGTCATTTCTGAAGCCGCTGGAGCGCAGATGGCTCCAGCCATACACAGATATTCATACTTGCATTTCTGCATTATAGCTGCTTTTTTTTCTCTGCTGAACTGTAATAAATTGTCTCATAATCTATTCCATCTTCTTGCCATTAGCGAGCTTTGAATGTTCACAAATAGGAGCAAAGAACTCATTTTCCAGAGCTTTAATCACACAAAGAGGGAATGCCTAATTCTCTAAATGAAATGGTCTGTGATCACTGAAGCAGAGATTTAATATATCACGGCAAATTAGGTAGATTTTAATAAATTACTTATCTCCCTGAATACTTTACATATGCTTAAGAAGGAACATAGCCTGTTTGCAAACAGTGAAAACCCGCAGCCTATAAAAATCCTTTGAAGAAAACGACAAATAAAAAAGTAAATTAAAAAATGAAATGCATTATAGCCCAGACCTCTAGAGACAATTCCTTTGCAGGGCTGATTCACAGCTCCATTAAAAATATCAATTAAATCCTTCGGCGAGATCCGGTGAAAGCTAGAAAATTAACTTTCTGAGCGGCTTTCTGAGGGTCTGTTATCCAGATACACCCGGCATTGTACAAGCTTGATGTACATTTAGAAGACGATAAAAAGATGCTCCTTTCGGGTCTAACTGAGCATAGCATCTCGAGCCATGCTTTCAGGAAGTTCCTTCCCCTGTCAGAAGCTCAGCTTTCGAAGCACAAAGTTTGTATGTACTTGTAGCTGTCTCCTCGCTACACAACCGCCCACACACGCGGGGCTCCCATCGTCCACGTCCCCATCGCCAATCCACGAAAACAGCACACACAGGAAGAGCCGCAATTTTGAAGGAGGGAAAACAGAAAACCTGCAGTAATTTAGTAAGCTGGTGCCAAGTCTCATTCTTTATATTTAATGGATAGCAACTGCAGGCATCAATGAAAATGCACACTGAGCTGTAATGTGCATAAAATGGATATTAGCATTTTAAAGAGGAGGATTAACACATTAATCCAAGTAATTTTCATATATTGCTTCTAATAAAATCTTCACAGTATAAAACTCCTAATGAGGCTAATCATAGGCATTCCACTTACGGGGATGATTAGGGATAACATAAAAGTATTTCTCTTTCATAGGTTTTCTAAGATGCATGCTGCTGGCTTGTTAAAAATAAAAATGGGACTTGCATTTCAGGGCTTCCTAACAAAGTGCTGAGAATGCAAGTGGACTTTCTTACACCATCGTGCAGGTATAAACCATGGGGCAGGTGTGCCCTCTGTGGGGCGGTGGACGTGGGAGGGCGGGGACAGAAAAAGAAATGAGCGAAAGAGGACACGAAACCTGAACCCTGCAGACCCGGGCCTCCCCGCTGCCCGTGAACTGCAGACCCTGTGCACCGGAGGAACCACACGCTGCTCGTCCGAGGGCTTTCACGGGGGCGTTTACTCGGGAGCAGGAGGCGCGCTGGCGCAGGTCCCTCAGGCCTCCCAGTCGTCTCTGTACTGCTCGTACACAGACCGGAGGGCCTGCAGCGCTTCGACCGTTACCCGGAGCTGGCCGATTCTTCCACCACCGGCTCGGGCATCCAGCACTAGGGAGAAAAGAGCAGAAAAATGTCCCTATCATTCAACCGGTTTTTATTCAGGCAGGGCAGCTGAAGCAGTAGTTAAAAAGATGAAAGTACTTTTATAAAAGTCTGAAGTCCACTGGCATCTCAGAAATCTCAACATTGAAGCTGCCGCATGCGTATGCAGACACGCGTTTTAGATGTGTGGCGTGTTCAGGCACGTTTTGCTCAAGGAGCTAGAGCTAATGACGTCTGCCTAGTGGGAAGGCCACGGGATACCCACCCCCACACTGAGTGGGTTTCTAAGCTGGAGAGAAATAAGTCTGAAAGGGACCAAGACACAGCAAAGAAGACTTTGCTCTCACTATTGTAGTTACCTGGTCCTAATCGGGACCGACGACTATCTTCCCAAGGACAGCATTCCATTTAACGTGAAAGCAGGAAAAGTGAAAATGGCAGAGTCACGAGCAGTGAGTGCTGCAGACGGATTCCGAGGGTCCCTGACCGACGCCGTGGGGGGTGGGCAGAGCAGAGAGGCTGACCGCGGGGGCTGCCCTGGGAGAGCCGCCGCCTCCAGTGGCAGACCAGAGGGGGCCGCTGGGCGAAAGCACCGGGCCCTCGGAGCCCCGCAGGCAGCAGGCGGCCTGCAGACTCAGACCTGCCGCGACCAGCCTCTGCGCACACGGACACTCGCTGGCGTGCCTCGAGGCCCGGATCCTGGCCTTCGTGAGTTTGACAGCACTTACGAGTGTACACAGTTTCCTGTTCGTGTTCCTCGTGGTGCTACTTGGACTTTTTAATATGTAGGGGTGTGCGTGCGTGCGTGTGGGAGAACCTCCAAACAGAGCTTGGGGTGCCAAGACGCGAGAGGGGGAAGGAACAGGCAGGGACGCTGCAGCGCGCCGGGCCGCACACGCCCGTCCTGGACCGACCAGCGCGTGCTCGCGTGACTCTCCCCGCACAACGGGAACGTGGGGTGCTGACCAGAACTGCCTGGAGAAAAGGTTACGGCCACAAAGCACGTATAATTTTGGTTATTTTTGTCAGACCCTCTTGGTCCTGGGTGTCCTTAATAGGGGGGTTTAGGTTAGTACTTTAGTTCTTTCACATCTTTCTTCTGCAGCTGCGCAAGTTCTGAGCAGCTGCCTTGTGATTAGATATGCCTAGTTCATCAGAATTTCTCAGGACAGGTTTCTAATTTGGTTATTTGATCTAGTTTGATTACTTACTTGGCTTGATCATGACTTTTGAGCACTTTCCTAGAGAAGATTTCTTATTTATTTTTACGGAGAGGGGATGGGAGGGAGGAAGAGAGGGAGAGAAACGTCCATGTGCCGGAGAAGCAGTGATTGGCTGCCTCTAGTGCGCCCACAACCAGGACCGGGCCCGCAGCCCAGGCATGTGCCCTGACCGGGCCTGGAACCAGCGGCCTTGCAGTTTGCAGGAGGTCACCCAGCCCTCGGAGCCACACCAGCCAGGGCTTGGCTTTTGAGCACTTGACACATACACAGGCTCAGCAGCCTGACATATGAACCATGGCTGGGCTGTGTGCCTGGCACTTAGGTGCTTAGTTAATGTCATTTAACGCGCAGATACATGGGTAAACTAGTACGTACATTCTCCAGAGATGGCTCTGCTAACTTAACAAATGGGACTGGGACTCAGCCTCATCCGTCCGTATATTGTGGAGAGGTCAGCCTTCCCGCCCTGTGACGATTTTTGGAAGTCTGATTCCTAAAGAACAATTTCTTCAGCACGTTCCCAATACGTCCTCCCAGGAGCGAGGGCAGAGGTGAAGCCCCGCTGGGCCCCACACCCAGGGAGACCCAGCAGAGCGCATCCGTCAGGAGTCTCTGTCCTCCCTGGGTCCGGGGGGAACAGGTGAGCCGGACCCCTCAGAGGTGCTCACTGGGACTCTGTCACCTAGCTGCCCCTCTGAACTGAAGGGAGACGCCCCCTCGGAGGGGCAGGCCTTAGCCGAAAGGCGGCTCAACAGCGAGAGACTCCTGTTAACAACACGGAAATGCCGAGTGGCCCAATTTGTCACATACCACCGCCCAGAATGTGCAAAATAAACCCCTCCTTGTGAAACACAACTGACCGACTAAATTTCCGTTGACTGAAGGGAAGGCAGAGGGGAAGGACAGAGGAGGGGTGTGGGGAGAGACTTCCAGCTTCAACAGAACGCCAGCTCAGGTTGCAGAGAACCCAACTGGTGGGTGACTCGCTGCCCTCGCAGCCAGCAAGAGGAGGTTTTCATCAAGAGTCCGGGTTCCAGCGACCGCTGCCCGCACAGACGGAGCAGCGCCCGGCCCGTACCGTCGAGGTCTTGCTCCACGAGGTCTCTCCCTTCCCGAAACGCCTCCGCGAGGTCGACGTCCGCCACGCCCACGTCCTCGCACTCCAGCTCCTGCTCGTCCTCCGGCGGGTCGCTGACCACAGTGAAGCGGAGGCTGCGGAGGAAAGAGACGCAGGAATGCACCGGGAAACAAAACTCCCCACAGGGCTTTTATCGCTACGGGTGAAATCCTGAACTTCCCCGTTATTCCAGTGAAAAGAAAATGACAGCGGGCCAGGTAAGTTATTATACGAACCACTAGGATTGTTGGAGCACACCCCGCCTGCGAATGAACGGCAGTCCACCTTTCTAAGCCCCGATGGACAGGCCTCTCTCCAATCCGAAGGGGTTAGGAGGTGGGGACAGAGCGGATGCTCACTCTGCCGCACACCATCTGATCACCCTCTGACACGTCTACTTGTAAGGCGAACGGGACCCAGTGAATAGAGACCACGGAGTCAGGGCGGCCTTTTCAATAAACATGCAGTCTTCTCTACAGCAACGCACAGCCTCGGAGCTGCTGAGAAGCACTTTCCCCAACCGTGCGTGTCCTATGAGGTGGAGAGATCAGGCTTCCTGAACCATGGCAGATAAATGCTGTAGCTCCACCCAGCAGAAATAGGAAGTATTGGTTTAACTTCAGCAGTCTCTTAACTTACAAGCAGCATCCAAGTTTCATTTTACTTTTAGACACAAACCGTGGGGCTCGCTGGAGCTGATTTGAGTTAGTGGCATGTGTTGAGGCCAAACTCACTTGGATGAACCACAGGACAGGAATTTGTAGCGAAGCTCTCTTTGGACATGCCTTGGCACCACAGCGCAAACCGCGGATGCTTGTAAACTGCAAGTTTAACCATTTTCAAAACGCAACCATCCCACATCAGAAGTGAAAAAAGAAACTTGGTTCTTAGGTGACAGTATCAGATAAAAATCTCAGTGTCTGGGCCTTGAAAAATAGGCATAAATCATATCCTTTCCAAACACACAGGTAAACACCACGATACTTTAACCTAATTTGCTGAAAATAAGTGCTCAACACTTCACTCCATTACTAGGTCCACGTTAGGAAACAGAAGTCCCTTACGCTACAGCCAAAGGTAATACCTGTTCACACAGGAATTGTGAAGGGTGCAGACTGGGGAAGGTGAAGAGTACAACACATAGAATACTATGACTTCAAATATTTTTTAAAGTCTCGTTTCAATGTGTGACCTCCCTTTTAAAGTGATAATTGTGTATTTGCAAGTGTCACACGGGACAGGAGGCAAAGGTCCTTTGCAGACTTCACGGCACAGGGTATGTGGTTCTGCACACAGCAGGGACGAGGGCCCAGACCGCTCCAGCTGTGGCCGACGAGTCACCGCCAGCACCCAGGAGGGCTGCCGTCCGAGAGCACGCACTCTTCTACACCAGGACGGGCTGCAAGTAACGTGACTTCTGAGCATTTCACCGGAACAACAACTGTCTTCTGGCCGTGGGAAGTTGTAAATGTAAACCCCTTATTTTTTCCTTAAGAAAATGGTCCTGGCAAGGGAGCGGAGGGGACAGGGCCATCCTCCCCCGTGGTGGTCCCAGGAGCGCACCGCCGAGGTGTCATCAGCCCGGACTCGGTCACGGGGCACCGGCCAGCCCTCTGCTAGGACGTCTGGAGAATGACGGGGGCCCGTGCGTCTCTGTGGGCAGTGAGAGAGTTGCGGGGAAATGATGGCGGCTAAGAGGGAGTCTCCGCGGTCACCGCGGACTGTTTGTTCGGAAAACAGTTTTCGATAAAATATGCTACTTACGGTGACATGAATGAGTTTATTTTTACTATTTTAAAGTACCCTCTGCTTTAATTTGTAAGAGGAGAATATTGATAAAAGCTATGTGAACAAAAGCTCCCGGGGGCCCTCAGTGATTGTGAACAGTGCAAAGGGATCCGGGATGCTGTGGACTTTTTAATTTTTACAACTATTTTGGTACGACTCTGCAGATCTTTTGAGGAAAGGCAGGTTTAAAATAAAAGCTGAACTTGTTCGTTGGACACTAAACATTCTTGAGGAAATGGAATTTTCGCCCCCACCGAGGAGTGCGACTTAGAGGGTGCGCTAACGTTTCAGTGACCCAGGGGACATGGAGGTGGACGGACACGGCTGGACAGACGGCCGGCCCAGCACAGGGCTGGTGCCCGGGGCGGAGCTCAGTCCGGGGCGGAGCTCAGTCTGGGGCAGCAGACGACAGGGCCCGAGCTGTGTGGTCCTTCATGCCCGGGACAGCCCTGGCGGACTGGAGGTGTCTGTGGGGGTCCTGGCAGAAGCTGACGCACACAAAGGAAACGAGTTAAACCTGAGCGATTCTCTACCCCCTGGGGACAAACAGAGCCTCGGGCCAGCTCACAGGGCGTTAGCACAAATGATGCACACATTTCAGGGAGTTAACAAAAAAAAGCCACTCTCAGAGCCTAAGAGCTGAGAATTCCAGTCTCTCCCCTTGAAGTGGGATAAAATGTTGGTATGGAAGCTCTTTGAAAAGTAGGTCTTCACCTCGAGACCTCTGAGGCAGGAAAGAACCCGAGCCCCTCTCTCAGGTGGTGGGGAGGCTCCCTTTCTGAGGCAGCGAGGGGCCAAGCCATCTTTGGGCCACCAGGTGCGGAGGTGGGACCGAGGGCCCCCCAGACCCGCTGGGGGAGCCCGAGCAGGGGTTCAGGGGAGGTACTGAGACTCCTCAAACTGCATGGGTGGCAGCTGACACAAAAGTGTAAACTCCCTGAGATCAGGTTTTTTCCTTTTTCCGAAGTGTATAATTTCTCGACTGAACCAGAATCACAAAGTGTCCTGTTCAAGTTCACCCCCCACCATGCATTAAGAGAAAAAATCAAATGATGAATTATTATACCGTGATGGTAAAATAAGTATCAGTCCAAAAGGCTGATGAGCTATTAAAATAACAATATTAACATTCCTACTACTTACGCGGATTGCAACTAACCCTGGCCACGTACGGAAGTGCCCGGGAGGGGGGCTAGTCTCTCCGTGGTGTGACCACTCTCTGGGATCTCCACCACGTCCCCGTGCGGCGCCGTGACCCGCCTCACAGACAAGGAACATGGGGCGAGGGGACTTGTCCTAGGTCAGACGCCCGGTAAGTGACGGGGCAGGGGCTTGTGCCCACGCCATTTGGCCCCGATGGGCGCCCTCCCTGCAAGCACAGTGGGGCTCCTTAGTTACACGTGGCCAGCAACGGGCTGCGTCACACGTGCGGGCAGTCTTTCGGTTTTCAGGGCACCACAGGACCCGCACGTCAGCCTGCGTGGCAGGCGGGGCGACTGTGTTTCCAGGGGGAGACCCAGGGAGGTCACGCGCTGACTCCTCGCCCTGTGCTTTCTGCCCTCGCCGTGGCCCAGAGACCTGCTTTCAAACCATCAGGCAATGGAGAGGGCTGAACGGTACCTTCTGTGGGGCATGTCTTGTTTTTGTAGTATAGCTCTTAAGACGTCTCTCTTCCCTTGGTTGTTCTCTTTATCCACGTAGATCACTGCACCAAGGAGAAAAAGAAACAAGGCCACACAGGAAGTCACTCAGGAATTCGCTACATCGTCCCCTTCCGAACCAGCATCGACGCCCATTCCGGAGGCGAGGTCCCGGCACCGCACTCGCTCCCCCGGGGAAGGAAGCCGCCCCCACAGCGAGCGCCCCCACAGCGAGCGCCCCCGCAGCAGGCCCGAGAATGGTGCCCGGTCCCTGGCAGGCATCCGTGCACCGTCAGGAAGGACGGGAGCAGCCTCTCAGAGGGCCGAGGCTGTCACTGCCTGTGAGTGGCGCTGGCCGTCACGGCAGCGGAAGCTGGAGGTCTCCACTGCTTTGTATTTCAGGGATTCGCTGCATTTTCTTTTGCCCACGAAGTGAGGGACAGTGACAATGCATGGCAGGGAGCTTGTCCTCCCTGACAGCCCCGGTAATTTAGTCCCCTCTGCTGCCCCAACACCCAGGAGAAGAGGCCTCTGGCAGGCCAGCTGGTGTGGGGTGGGGGACTGGGGAGCAACGTGGTGGAGGAAAAGAGGCTTTTTAGGGAGTGAAGAGTGTCCGGCTTCTAAGGGTGCGTGCTGGCCTGCAGGAGCGCCCGACCCGACCCAGCCAAGGGCGGAGACCGGACAAGTGCACCCCACCCCCCCAGGAAGGAGCCCGCAGCCCCCTGCAGCTGCGTGTGAACGCCTGCCCTGGGAGAAATGGCGCCTCCGAGCGCGAGCACGCCGGTTTTCACCCTGACCACTTTTTCTCGGCTCACCAGCCTTTCAGCTGCGTCCTAGCTTCTGCAGACACTTCTTTTTCAGATGCCACTGGGGACACAAAGGCGCCCCCATGGCCAGATCTCATCATCAGCAGGCCCCCGAGTGCAAGGCACACTGGCGGTGCCGGGGCCAGGCTCCCCGGGGGGGGGCAGTCCCGGGACAGTGTTCGTTCAGCCTCACGTTCTGACGCCAGCAGATGATCTCACCGTTTGGCTCCGCTGAGCAAATGCTAACTGGGGGCGGAAGACGTGCTGGCCCCGAGTTGGGCACAGGAGGCGGAGGCGCAGGCATCTGCGCAGGAGAGCGTCAGTGACAGGAGACAGACCCCAGACCGGCAGGGCTCAGCTCAGTGCCCTCTGCACAGGGCCATCAGTAATACGTGAGTGGGACCAAGCATGCGGGTCACTGAAGTCTCCAGAGCCTGCCCCCTCCGCCCCGCCCGGCACCTCCTCCTTCCCGGGCTGGGGCCCAGGCCCTGCTGCTGTCCGCAGCCCCGTGGCAGCATCAGCACTCGGAGCCCGGGCCCTCGCCGAACAAGGAACATTGTCCTCCGCTCACCCTTCCTAAAGGGAGCACGCTTACAATCCCCGGGTCCAGGCACCTTACATAACTCTCTTGGCTGAACACTTTGAACAACTTTATGAAAAAACTCAGGCTACTCAATAAGCTTCTCCAAAGGGGCAGGAAATGAGAGCTGAGCTCTCCTGCTCGTGCAAACCAGGCCTGGCCTGGGCATGTGGACACAGCCCAGGGGTTCAGAAAGCTCTGGAGGGTGAGCTGAGATGCCGGTTACTGAGTTCACCCCAGCCTCTGACTCGGCAGGCCTGGGGCGGGCCCGAGAACCTGCATTTCCAACATCTTCCCAGGTGCTGTTGCTGGTCAGCACCCACACACCGAGCACGGCCGGTGAGCCCAGCATTCCTCTGCCCAGCTTTGAGTGGGGGCCGGAACTAGCGCCGCTGTGCTGAACACGTGGGAAACAGAAACGCAGTGGCCACTCCCGATTAGGTCACGGTCCTAAGGTCATCCATTCTGTCCTCTGAACCTTGATGGGAAAAGGTCCACCATTCCAAAAGTTCAGACACACCCTTTCAAAAGCAACTCTGGTGGTTATGAGAAATATCAGAACTCCCAAAAGGTAAGCTATTTACCTTTCATTTTCATCAGAAACCAGACTTGTTTAGGACTCACCAGAGCGGGACAGCAGCTTACTGAAGGCGTCCGTCTCAAAGAGACACAAACCAGCAGTCCCGTGCCAATACTCGCGCTGGCTTTGAGAGGCCTGCTGTTAGAAACAGCGCCGGCTTCCGCCACAGGGAGAAACGCAGACGCTTTCCCTGTGACGTGTTGATGGCCTCCACCCCCGAAAACGGCCGTGTTAGAGTAGCACCCTCCCCGCCCTTCCTGGCTGAGTCTCTCCTCTCCTGAGCAACACCACCTGAAGTTCTGCATCCTTCTCACGCTCCCAATAGAACCTCAATGGTCCGGGAAGACAGACTCTTGGGTGCACAGAGACGAAGGGCCCCGCCCTGGGGAGGTCTCGTAAACACCCTGGCCCATCTCACTCACCTTCTCGCTCCCCACTGTCGGTTCCCCGGACGGCACTCTTCAGACCCACCCTCAATCTTTTTTCCAGTTTTTCTTTTACTTTCTCAGCAAAATTTTCAAGCCCAGTAAAATACAATTGTTTTGTTCTTGCTACTATTGCCTAGCCATGCTTTTTCAGTGTTAGTAGCCCAAAGAAGATATCTCGTTTGTGCAGGCGAAGCTGGTATCAACACCTCTTACTACAGACTGAGCTAGGTTATGAACAGTCCTGGGGACCAGTGGTCTCGACCTCTACTTTTACACACTTGACTTAGGCCTCCGTGTGCAGCTCCCTTGGAATGGAGAGGTTCAAGCCGTAAAGCATCGCCACCAGGTTCAGGCAGCGCCCCCACTGCGAGATGCTCAGACAGGAGACAGCACCCACTAACTGTCCTTCCAAACTGCCCGAGTGAGTTTAAACGTCGGTGCGGAAATGCAATTGCTTTCCTTAGCACTGTGTAAGATTTGGGAGATGTAAGTCTACACTATACCGATCTTTTATATCAAGTAACGACTGAATGGTCAATCATTACAATAATTAGATTAGATTGGTTACTTATTAACCAACGATTCAGGAAGGTTCCCCTGCAATGAAGGGGAGGTAAAGGTAACACTTTAAAAATAAACATTTTCACTATATCATACTTAAGTGAAAAATAAAAAAAAACCTACCAGGTTAATATTAATTATTTCTTAAGTTTGATGATAACCTAGGACTTCATTTCTCCAGATACAGTAGAAATAAAACAGCATTATTTTGCTTTTAAGCACCAAGTACGTTCCTCTCCCCTCCATCTTCAAAACGCCACGCAGTCAAATCTCAACAGGTAGGAAGAGACGAGCAAAGGTGGGCACTATACTGAACTCACTTCCAATAGGTTCCTGACTCGCTTGTTGGTCTCGTATCGCCAATTCATAGAAATACCAGCCACCCTGAAAACACCGATGAGACAGTAGCGGACGTTGCAGTAGGAGGAGGAAACCAAACACACACACACAGAACCGATGCCAACCAAGCAAAAGCCCCGTGCGGACCCAGGCCACCAAGTAAAAATGTGCAAAAAGCCAGGACCCTCGAGTGCGTATCTCTGGTCTCGCCCAAGGATGCTTCGGCAAGTGGAAACATCTGCTCTGGGGCCGGGCCAAGTTCTTCAACGTACAATCGATTTCTGAAACACAGTTTTGTTCCCGGTCCAACCAAACTTTCCACTGCTGGCCTTCACAAAGAATTATACAGAACCCAGAGGAGTCTGTCACTTTTCTTGGGAGTACCTTCGTTAAAATTAGTTGACTAAACAGTTCTTTCATTTCTAATAATATTTTGATGTGGCTTACTTTTCTGGTACTTTGCAGTGAAAACATCTATAGGAAGCTTGAGAAAATATTTTTGGAAGTGCTTCTGTTATATCGAGTTGACGGGAGGAAGGGGGGACCGGATTTTCGCCCTGACCACACTACTTATTTCTCGTGTGATCGCTCAGCCTACCTGCTGTTACAGAAGGACAGAGCTGGAGCTGGAACGGGTCTCAGAGAGCACGTTACTCAATAGGCAACACAACAGGGAGCCGTGCGATGGCAACCTCTTGCCCGAGTCCACGTAAAGCAGTAAGAATTGTGGCTGCAGGGAAGAGCAGACCAGGTATCTAAACGCTCACGACTCCTGTCATCGCTGTCTGAAGCAATCAACACACTGCTAAACATGCCAGCTTAAAAAAAAGCGATCACACACATCAGTAACATTGCCCTTTGGGGCTGGACCGGCGCAGGAGACTGGCGCGTCCATCAGCTGATGGAGAAAGCCCTAAATTAAGAGGGAGCCTGCCTGCGGCTGAAAGTGGATGCGTGGGTAGAGCTCTGGCCCCAGATTGAAGTCCCGAACACCCGACGCCGGGGGAGATGCGGACGTCTGTGATAAAACACCCATGTGATCTCGTCGATCGGCAGGGCGGGAAAAAATTCGGCTCCTGCATCACTCAATTCCGCATGATTAATAAAGTACTATCCGCCCCCCCCTCCCCCACCAAATACCGTATTTTTCTATTAAATTTGACGGTAGTTCTGGGTGGCATTTTTTAAAAACAATACTGTGAGCCGGCAGGTACGTTCGGAGCCATTGTTTCCCTGCTGTTTTCATTTTAACTTAGCACTGCCTCAAAACTTCCTTCAACTCCCCTTCAATTTCTTTACTCTCATGCTCAGATGTGGCTTTTCCCCATCTACTCTGACAAGGCTCGGGCACTTTCTAGGAGGAGGAGAGAAGCGTGCTCTCTCCCGGTCCTTCCGGCTCATCGGGAGCCGTACGCACCGTGGCTGTAGTTGAAGTAGACCCACTGCCCTCGCTTGGGCTTGGGGAGGGACACGGGGGTCTCCTCGGCGGGGAGGCTGTAGAACCGGCACTCCACGAAGAGCCGCCGGATGGTGTCGTCCGCCGTCACTCGGGAGTCACTGAGGCTCAGAGCTATGACCTCAATCCGAATCTTCTCTGATGTCTGTTTAAAGAAAACAACCCAACAAAGAAACAAAATATGACAAGTGAACAAAAACCCTTTAATCTTTCTCACCACCAACTCTCAATAAAACACGAAGGCTTATGGCGTTGTCTTTCGGAAGGCACCGCACGCTACTATTTAGTTGCACACGACCAATGATTCCCGACAGAGGGCAACGGGGTGAGATTCTCAAGCCCCAGGGTTTGACGTTAATGGTGTTGGGGCAAAGTCTCCTGATTTACATGTGAGGCTACAAATGCCCCACCGGTGGTCCACCAGGAGGGGAGATTATGAGATCTTCATCTGTGCTTTTGGAATGACAAGTACCCCTTGGCCTTCTCTTACACTATGCAAGGAAGTTCGTGTTTATCGCTGCTCTTATTTAGTCTGCAGTACCTGGGAGAGCGTGGGTTATTCGGAGATCAAAGCCTGTCGAACACTCCATAGCTCTTCCGCTAACACATGCAGTTCCACGAGTCCGCACCAACTAGAGCAGAGCCTGCCCCGTTTCATTCGGTACGGAGTTTTCAAACAAAGAAACCAAGTGTTTATCTAGTTTAACACACGTTCTCACAATTGATTTTTATATCATTTTCACGGAATTAACAAATGAGATACGTAGTCGTTTCCTAGTGTCATTTGCCCTTCGATTCTTACTTAACGGGCTTCGGTGTCACGGACGTCGTTACGGGGGTCACGCGTGTTTCCTCGCGAGTGATTTAAAGCAAATAGTAGACGATGGCTCAGAAGTGAGATCGCATCGAGGGGACACCTCAGTTACATGTTTGTTTTTACAGTTTTTAATAAAGGGGGATTTCCTTATCCAGCTTCATTACACTCAGAGGCGTGCTGCTGGAAATTAGAGAACTTCAATCATAATCAGAAAATCCGGAACGTTAGCCTTGTTTATATGACCAACTTTTAGAAATGCATTGTTGAATATAAATCGGCGGGTAAATTTACCATAGTGATTACTTAGCTATTTCAAAGCATATAATATAATTAACCAAATTGAAAAGCACAAGTATCCTCTTGTAAAAATATCCTCATAAAGAACAATTTCCTTTGCTGTCCAACCCCCTCAATATTTGATGAAGTAATTTTACCCCCTTCTTTCAAAAGACATTTCCTTTTATTATGTATTCTAAGACACTTTAACTAAAAACCCAAATCTGAATATTTCAATAAGGTTATTTTATTATTCAGTAGATTCATGGAAATTTTACTAGGATGACAGAGAAAATTCCTCACCATTCTGTCCCCACTAATACAGGTACAAGGCTGCAGCTGGCAATATTACTAGGATTAGCATAGTATGATGAAATATTTAAAGGAAAATTTTTTCTAAAACCTAATAAATCAAATGACTGCCAAATGTCATTAAAGTGATGGTCTTTGACTTGAATATGCTTTTCATATTCAAATTTGAAAAGAAAGAGATGAAAGCCTGGAAAGGTTACTCGGTTTCAACTAATAACCTCAAGCCCTCCCCACACACGTGCATAAAAAATGAAGTGGGCTCCATTGTCTCCTCGCACTTCAGAAGGCCCTCCTCTGCTTGCCGAGGACTGCCTCGGTAAAGGAAACGCCTTAAAGGATAGTCTTTCTTCTTTAAAATGTATTCTCGTTGTAAAAAAAAAAAACGCACGCAAACACATCTGCCATTCCGGTTCGAACGCAGCACAATGCTTGGTTAAGTCTTGTACATAACTTGTAGTTTGACAAACTTAGAATTGTTGTAATAATATGTCTTACAAAACCTACCTGCTTCTGCACAAAAGAATAAAAAAAAAAAAGCCATAAAAAAGCAAAAGAGGTCTACCTGGTTATTTTTGCATTGTGCAGATAGGCACTGAAGATTGTTTATCAAAGAACCCAATGAAGAGAGAAATGAACTTTAACTACCAGAGGGATCAAATTTATTCAAGGCTTATTTCATTAATAATATATTAACTGTACGATCTCTATATGAAAACTTGCATTATTATGAATTTAGGCTGTCAAATAAGACGATCTACAAAAGTAATTCCAAGTAAAAGGAGGTACCTGGATAACAGCCAAACAAACAGACAAACAAACCAAGAAAAACCCACCATATTATCCAAAGAAATCAAAGAGCTTAAAAATTCTTTTTGTGACTATCTTCTTTCTGGTCTTGTTTTTTCTTTTTTAAGTTCCTCCCCTGGCCTTATTAATTCTATCACATGTCCTTTTTAATTCTCTGACTGATCTCGCTGACAGAAGTTATGAGTTATCATTTCTTTGTTCCTTTGATGCTACCTGAAGCAACTAAAAATAAATCCAAAACGGGTATGTTTCGAGTAGTACAGACCTGGGGAGGCATTCTCTGAGTAAGGAATTTTCCAACTGTTGTACACTTTTGGCCAATTAGCCAACTTACTTTGCAGCATCGGAACCATTCCGGTTGCATTCCTGCCCCCGAGAATCAAAGTTCACGTTGATTCCCTACGCAGCTTTTGAGGAGTAAGCAGCACGTGGGCAGCACGACCCACAACTCACTCCGACTTGGTGTCGGACTCGCGCTCTGTCCTCCCGCCTCTCCCCTCCTGCGTCCTGCGTCCTGCCTCAAGTGAGGAGATCACAGTCACCGCTGCCAGAGGACCCTGGGGCCGCTCCAGCCTCTCCATCTGCACACCCACCTCGTGCCATAGCTCTCCCATTCCTGTGCATCGTACCTCCTGAATGTCTGTCTCAGTGACACGTTGAATGATAAAAAGCTTAGGATGCTCGCTACACTGTGTCAGTGACCGGGGGCACGAAGACGAGGCGAGACGTGGTTTCTTTTCTCAGTCTCATCTCGAGAGAAAGTTCTTTAGGTTCTCGTCGGATCTGAGGGGGGGTGAACACAGCAGCTTCCTAGCATTAGAGAGTTGAAATGCGATAGGGTAAGGAGGGGGAAACCAGCGGGAGTCCTAGAAGACCAGTGTGGGTGGCAGAGCTGGGGGCAGACAGACGGCCGTGCGGCCGGTCAGCTCGGCGGCACTGGGATGACCAATCACCTTGCTCACTGTGGCGCTGGTGCGGCAGGCAGCACACACTCAGTGAGTGCGTGGGCCCACGCCCGCGGCTGTTAGAGCAGGGAGGCTCTCTGCTCCCACTCCCTTGCCTGCAGCCCCCCCCCCCATATTCCTGTGGCAGAATTCTTCCCTAAAAACAAATCAGACACCACCTCTCTGCTTCCTTCCTTCCCATCACCCCACACCCTGGCCGGTTCCCCAGACCTGAGGTGTGCTGTTGCTATCACTCAGCTTCTGCATCTGGAATCTTCTTCATCAGACAAAATTCCACCGACCCGAGGCCCTGGGCCCCACGTGCTCTCACTTGATGAGCGTGTTAGGGATCTCCAAGAGCCAGCTGGTTCCCCTCGGGGTCCTCACCGCGCTGTGCGGTCGGTCACAAGGTACTACATGGGTTTGCTTACACAGCTGCCTCTCTCTGAATCCTGTGACCTCTCAGAGGCCAGGACCATCTTGCTCATCGTCAGCTCTTTAACATCCCCCCTGCCCAGGAGCTGACTCAATGATACAGAGTCAAGAAAGGCCGAATACCTTCTCCATAGTCGAAATATCTTTTACACGTTGCCAGAAGTACGTGGAGCTGCAGGTGTTAGTGTGTCCTCCTTTAACAAATACTTACTCTGTCTAGCGTGTTTTGAGAAGTGGGTGATTAGTCACTGTTGAAACATATACAGAAATCTTGCTGTTCTAGGTTATAACTGAATACGAGCATGTCAAAGACAGGCCAATATTGTGGAATCTAGGTGGTAGGGCACTCTTCAACTTTTCCATATGTTTGAAATTTTTCATACTAAAAAAAGTGAAAAAAAAAAGAACAATGTTCAAGCAGGAGACCTGGAAGGGGAAGCGACACGCTGATTCGAATCGCAGCGACCGAAGCAAAGCCTTTCGGACAGGCGCGCACCGCCAGCTGTCCAGAAGCGGCAGGGCAACGCCCCGGGTCAGAACTCCGCAGGGCACCGGTGCCCTTCGGGTGCAGCGCTGGCCAGACGGCAGACGGCCTCGGCCTTGGGCTTTTCCTGTTTTGTGTCTTTGCTCTGGGGGCGCACCTCTGGGACCAGGAGCGCCCCGCCTCTCGGGACGCTCCGCCTGGTTCGCCAGCCGGCCTCTCGGCGGCCCCGGTTCGCGAGACGGCAGCGTCCGCACGCGGAGCAGCCCGTGCGAGTTCTGACCGCGAAGAACCGGAGCCGGGGAAGCGGCTCGCGGGGGCGCAGCTTGCTTCCAGAGTCTGCGGAGGTGGAGCTGCGCACCACGCGGCGGGCTGGTCTGCAGACGCGATGACAGCTGGCGCTGCTCTCAGGGAGGGGTTCCAGTGCTCCCGACTCCGGCTCCGTCCCACTGCGGCTTCCTGACTGATGCTGATTCGCACTGCAGGCCGTATTTTTCTCCAGTATTTCCTTGGGCTTTCGTTAGCATCCTTAAACTTTTACCTTTGACTTCAGAGGGTCGTGCGGAATCCTTCCCCTAGCTTCAACCATGACAGCAGCCCCGCCGAGGCTGGACGGTGGGGCCTCTGAACAGGAACCCGACGAGGCGGCCCCTAAACACCGCTGCTTCCCCGACGACCGCCTACGGGCCGGCGCCCGAGACCCGTCTCCCTCGGGTCGACCTCCTCCGCCTGCCTACGGGAGGTCCCGCACGGGTTTCATTTCACTCTGAATTTCTACAGGGAAGAAACGTTTCTTTAACTTTTTAAGTTACGAAGTATAGAATATAATTTGGCATAGTCAAGCCCTCAACATTTTAAACAGATGTTACCATTTGGCTGTATCGGATTCAAACCTGTTTGTTGTTATTGTTGAAGAGATAAAACATGTCAGACACCGGTGAGGCCCGCACCTGAATCTCCCACTTCCTCTCAGCTCCCTTCCTCGTCCCCCCCAGGGGGCTGCGGGTTGTGTTTTGCTCCCAGACACGCGTTTCTATTTTCACTACATACATGTACGTCCATCAGCAGCGTGTGGTGTTGTTTTGTTTTTAGGTTTCACGAGAGTGGCACTGATCTCTAGTTATCATTCTGTAATTTTTGGCTTCCCCCCACAATACCGTATTTTTGAGATTTCTGCATGTTTGTAAGTAAACTCGAATTCTTTCACATTAACTGTGGCACAGAATTCCACTTACATCGCACGTATAGCCTACAGTCCACTTATTTATTTCTCTCCTGGTGAACAACGAAGCCGTTGACAATTGTTTTGCTACCGCGAACGACGCTGCGTGGAAGGTCTGCCCGTGTTTTCCCGCGTGTGTGATTCTCTCAGGAGGAGCACTGCTGGGCGGCGAGCAGGAGACTCAGTTGCAGAGGGCCATCGCACGACTCCCCGAATGGTTACGTGAGTTTACACGAGGACTGTGCTCATCACCGTGACCGTGTTCTCTGTGTGTGTGTGTGTAAATAAGCATGAGTAAAGCCTTCCCACAGGAGGGGCAGGATGTAGGACCGGTATTTTTTTTAACACAGCGGGAGCGACAACATGGCAATGGAGGATGAGGCTTGATGTCTGCGCCCCCCAAGAGCACAATTTTAATTACAGTGAGTTCTCAGATAAGCTCAAACTCACTGTAGGTACTGACAGAGCCATAGGCAGTGAGGGGAGAAGTATATGCTGATTAATGCGGATTCTTCATTTCAGGCTGGGGGTGGGTGGGCAGGGTCATCTCAAAGACTAAAAAAAAAAAAAAAAAAAAAGAAGTCCCCTGGACCCCGCGCTGGGCTCCAGAGCTTCCTCTTGTAAGAATCACGTCCACTCTTCAGGCAAGTTTTGATTGAAAAGTGTTTTCTCAAAATAACAGCTCTTTGGGAGAAATGAGTAGAAATGCCAATTATTGAGGCAATGACGCTTTACCAACAAAACAGAGCGAGTCCAGTTGTCAGCAGTGGCAATAACCCATCTTTTCTCGTATGTCCTGTTAAAAGATACTACGTGGAACAACCAACATAAATACTGAGACCACTAGTGATGGCGATCAAAATGGTGCCGGGGTTAAGAATGCTCTTTTTTTTTCCCTTTTACTGATTTTAGAGAGGAAGCGGCGAAGGGAGAGACAGAAAGACACTGAGTTGTTGTCCCACTTATCTGTGTGCTCATTGGTCCATTCTTGTATGTGTTCTGCCTGGGGATTGAACCTGTGACCTTGGTGTACTGGGACAACGCTGTAACCAACTGAGCACGCAGCCAGGGCGAAAGTGCTCATTTTGGGGCAGAGTGTCACCATCTCCCTTCCACACCGAGAGAGTCCCTGTGCCTACAGCGGTCAGCGAATTAACAGAAGCTTGCTACCACGTGTTCTGCAGCCCCAGCTGGAACCCTGCCCTCACCCACCTGAGGGGCACGACACACTTCCATCATTAGCTGTGGCTTACTGTGCCAGGAGAATGTGAAGGAAGGAGGGAATTTTTAAAATTGCCCTCAATTTCAGGCGATTTTGCTGTGCGGCCCCACTTCCGCCGTCATTGAGAACAGATGTCCCGGGACAGTGGTTCTCAGTTTGGGCTGTACGCTAGCGCCGCCCAGGGAGCTCTAACAGACTCCTGGCCTGCCGGACGCGGTGGGTATGGGCCCTGGCGTTTCAAAGTGCTCCCCGGGTCACTCCAGTGCGCAGCCACCCTGGGGAGTACGCTGTTCCCCTAGGTTGTGGTTCTCAAACTTCACTGTAACCCAGAGGCTGGGAAAGGCTGGAAAACACCCAGGTTGCCAGGCCCAGGTTTCAGGGTTTCTGATGCACGAGGTCTGGGTGAGGTCGCGAGGAACCACACTTCGAGGACCACTGCCCTAAACCGAAAAGGACTCGACCTACGTTTGTTGACACTTTCTGAGACATTCATAGAAAAAGTTCTACAATATGCATATGAAACTGTTCTTTAACATTTTAGTACAGAATAGGGTAAAGAATGATTTCCTTTTCAGAAGCAGTCTACGCTCATCGTTAAAAAGATCCCAACGACATAAATTCCAGTAAGTTAACCTCCGTTTTCTTCCATTCCCTACGTCAGGAATTGGCACAGTTTTTCTGTGAAGGGCCAACAGCAAGTATTTTCCACTTTGCAGGCTGCATGGTCTCATTTGCAAACAGCGACCCTGCTCTTGTGGAGTATGTAAATGGCGAGGGTGGCCATTTTCCAATAAAACTTTATTAACAAAAATGGGTATAGAGCTGGACTGGGCGCATGGGCCATCACTGGCTGACCCCTGCCCTGATGCGTGTCCCGGAGATACTTAGTACTAACAGTGCTTGAATTATATACTTCCGGACATTTTCTTTGCTGGCATACTTGTGAACCTAAATGTTATGTCTGCACACTCACGTAAAACTATGTGTGTATGTGTATGAACGTACCTTTCTGTTTCCTTCTTTTTAAAAGGAATCATCAGTGAGGTATAATTTCTTAGCCATCAATTTGGCAAAGGGCATGATGTGAGGAAACAAGAATTTTCATACATTGCTACGTATAGAAATGCTACCTATAAACAACATTTTCAGCAGAAATGTTTGTATTTGCAAAAACTGATAGAAACCTAAGGGGCCATCGAACAAGGCTTATTGAAACAACTATGGTGGAGCTATACAGCAGAATATTATGCATGTGTTAAAAGAAATAGAGTGTACTGCTACAGAGAGAGGTCCACGGTGTATTAGCAAAAGATAAAGCTGCAAAACACAGACAATAGTTTAAAAAGCAATTTCTATCGGGAAAGTAATTGGACATTTCCGGTTTTGCTTACAATATATTTTGAAACCTACTCTATCTAGCTTAAACTATATAAGACATCAGGAGGGACTTATTTTACCCACTGATAGGATATCATATTTGATTCTGAAGAGATTCAGTAAGTTTTTAAATATATTTTATTGATTATGCTATTACAGTTGTCTTATTTCCCCCTCTTTATTCCCCCTGCCCTGCTCCCTGCTCTCACCTGCACTCCCCACCCCATTAGTTTATGTCCATGGGTCGTACATATAAGTTCTTGGGCTTGTGTATTTCCTATACTATTCTTAACCTCCCCCTGTCTATTTTCTATCTGTCATTTATGCTACTTATTCCCTGTACCTTTTCCCCCATTCTCCCCTCTACCCACTGATAACCCTCCTCGTGATCTCCATTTTTGTGATTCTGTTCCTGTTCTAGCTGTTTGCTTATTTGTTGTTTTTTTTTTTTTTTTTAGGTTCAGCTGTTGGTCGTTGTGGGTTTGTTGACATTTTATTGTTCATATTTCTAATCTTTTTCTTAGATAAGTCCCTTTAACATTTTATATAATAAGGGCTTGGTGATGATGAACTCCTTTAGCTTGACCTTATCTGGGAAGCACTTTATCTGCCCTTCCATTCTAAATGACAGCTTTGCTGCATAGAGTAATCTTGGATGTAGGTCCTTGCCTTTCATGACTTTGAATATTTCTCTCCAGCCCCTTCTTGCCTGTAAGGTCTCTTTTGAGAAATCAGCTGACAGTCTTAGGGCATTCCTTTGTAAGTAACTGTCTCCTCTTTAATCTTGGGTAATATAATTATTATGTGCGTTGGTGTGTTCCTCCTTGGGTCCATCACCTTTGGGACTCTGAGCTTTCTGGACTTCCTGGAAGTATATTTACTTTGCCAGTTTGGGGAAGTTCTCCTTCATTATTTTTCCCATTAATTTTTCAATTTATTGCTCTTCCTCTTCTCCTTCTGGCACCCCTATGATTCAGATGTTGGAATGTTTAAAGTTGTCCCGGAGGTTCCTAAGCCTCTCATTATTCTGAATTCTTGTTTCTTCATTCCGTTCTGGTTGAATGTTTGTTTCTTCCTTCTGGTCCAAACCGTTGATTTGAGTCCCCATTTCCTTCCCTGCAGTGTTGGTACCCTTTATTTCACTTTGCAGAGCCTTCACTTCTTCCTCTATTTTGCAGCCATACTCAACCAATTTTGTGAGCATCCTGATTACCAGTGTTCTGAACTGTGCATCTGATAGGTTGGCTGTCTCTTCATCACTTAGTTGTATTTTTTCCGGAGTTTTGGTCTGTTCTTTCATTTGTGCCATTTTTTTTTTTTTTTTTGTCTCTGCACACCTGTTACGTAGTAAGGGGCAGAGCCTTAGGCATTCACCAGGGCGGGGAAACCCACATGGCTGTGTTGTGATGTTATATGTGGGGGAGGGTCCAAGAGGGAACGGTGCCGGCTTGCTGGGCTCTCAGCTGACTTTCAGTGACTTCCTCAGCTACCCACAAGCAAAGTGGGCCCTTCCGATGCTGACTGCTGGGTTGGTGGGCTTGTGTACATTCTAGGACCCTGTGGGTTTCTCCAATGAGCTCTCCTGTGAGGCTGGGAGTTTCTCTTGCTGCCGCCACAACCCCCACAGGTGTTTCCAGTGAGAGGTTTGAGGCTTTATTTCCGGCGCTGGAGCCCTGGGTTGTGGGTCTGTCTAGTTCCCCAGTTGTTCCTCCTGGTTCATCTGCACGTGAGTGTGGGACCCCTTGCTCCTCTAGCCACTGCCTTGCCATGAGTCCTCTCCTCCCACTGCCCATCTATGCCCTTCCTACTGGTCTGGATGAATGGGTCTTCTTTAATTCCTTGGTTGTTGGACTTCCATGCAGTTTGAGTTTGTCAGTTCTGGCTGTTTTTTGTTTTTAAATTCGTTGTTGTCCTTTTGGTTGTGCGAGGAGGCACAGTATATCCACCTACGCCTCCATCTTGGGACTGAGTAATTTTTTTAATACCTGCATTCTCAAAGTAGTGTGTGACTGCAATGCATTTTGCTTCTGAAAGCTTTAAAATATATTTTGCTCAACATCATTGTTGCAATCACCTGGAAAAGCCACCTCACATTGTTCAAGGGAACCTGCTGACCAGGTGGAATTGCAATTTAGTCCAGCTGGATATGGCGGCTTTTACAAAACTGCTGTTAGTAGGAACGGGAAAGAGAGCTATGGAAATACACACTGTACAGAGAAGCCCAGTGGTCTCTTGGCTGCGGTTTCCCGAGCTCACCCGTGGGCACACATTAGGAGATCTGTGAGGTGTTGGCAATGCATTTAGTTGTGACAGCCGAAAGCTGCATTGACTAAATGATAGAATTAGAAATAGTGTAAAAGGATTGTTAAGTTTTTTTAATGCCAGGACAGATTTTCAGTTTTGATGTCTATTTTGAGGACCTAAAACAGGCTTTTAGTCAATGTATTATACAACAAATTGATAATGTTAATGCCTGGTTATTCACATTAATAAAATATTCATAGGGAAATGTCCAAAGTTTTCCGTCTCTCAGAACCTCCCTCCCCAGAGCTAATGGCCATGCCCAGAAGCCTTTCAGCAGAAGCTGCAGCCGTCAGGCTGACGGACGCTGACAGGACGGCAAGGCCCCGTTACACGGGCACACTCAGCGGCACTTTGATGTCCTGGAAACGAAGGGAGACAAGGGCAGGCTGGGTAGCACATTATGTTAATGGCTTGATTTAATCCAGCCACTAAACTTTATGTAGCCTGTTAAAATAGATGCTAACACAAATTACGCCACTTTGGAAAGGAAAGGAGGGGACAAGCATTTTATTCTGACAAAGTGAAGCTCATAAATGTTGTAAATGAAATGAAACAAAATGAAGTAATCTATGATTAATTATACATCACAGACAGGAAGAAGAGAGGAAAAGCCAAGTAGTATGTCTAAGTCCTGGGAAATCTGTTAGATTCCTTTTAAGGATCCACATTTCTAAGAAATAACTATGAGCTGTCAGATTCTGTAACATTAAAAAAAACCCTGGATGATCTTAAATGGCTTACGTAGTGTAGTAGATCATTCAAATTCATAGTTTAATTGGCATGGGTGATCTTTATGTAGAACACTACCTCCAGTCTCAATTTTGTGATATTATAAGGGTAGAAGCAATGTAAAAAAATCTGTAAAGTGGGGGCAACCACAAAACAGGGTTATCTCGTAACTTTTTCACTGGTCTCTGCGCCTCTAATCTAGTCTCTACAGTCCTGAAAGCATGATCTTTTAAAATGCCATTCCCGAGTGGAAGCTCCACAGGGGCAAAAGACCGCCTTCTCCGATTCACTGTGATATCCCGTCTCAAGAAGAAGGCTTGGAACACAGTAAATGCTCATCCAATCCCTAAAGAATGACTGTTCTTCCCCCTCCCTTAAAAGTCCTCACTGGCTGCCCCTGGAATTTCGGGAGAGACTTCGGCCACCTCGATGGAGTGGCCCCCATGCCCTGGACATGGCTGGCTTGTCGGTGTGTTCTTCTGGGGCTCCCAGGTGTGTGTGCCACAGGCTCTGCCCATGCTAAAGCCGCACTGAACTCCCGGAACAAGCTGTTCTCCACGTTCTAATTCTCATACTCTTGTTCCTCTAGCCTCCGATGGTCTCTCCTCAGCTTTCACTAACTCCTCCCAATCACCTTCAACACTTGGTTCCAGCTTCACCGCCTCTACAAAGACCCTCGAGCAGAGGCAGGAGGCCCCCGGAGTGCGCCCACAGCACCCTGCGCCCCACGCCCCTGGTGCTGACCACCACACACTGTGACTGTGTTTCCTCTACAGACTGAGTTCCACGAGGATTGCTTCCGATCGGACACAGCACATGCTAATGAACGAGGCACTGTTGTGAGCAGGAACAGCGTAACCTTGACAGTTTATCAGCAGACATGTTTATCTACGAAGAGTCTATAAATTCACACTCACACATGATTGGAGTTTTAACAGCCATCTCACATTTTGAATTCTTTAAAGTTCAGATTTGATTTAATACATCCTTGTCCAATGGTTCTGAGAAGGAGTCAGGGAAGTCAACTGTTTTTAGCAAGTCCCTTTTGAAGGTATGAACGTTAGGTACTCTCAACATGCAGGCAAAAATAATGCTTAGCTGTTCTAGCCCCTTACGCAATGAAACTGTAAACAAAATTTTCTTATACTAGACGACTACTTGAAGAAGAGTATGATAAGGTAGTTTAATTACTTCCAGAAATATTTTTGCCTTAAGACGTTCACCTATGAAGACTGATGTGCTATGAATGCAAAGCAACTTTATTTTGGAATGTTTCTAACTGGTGTCATGTCACTGACCTGCTTGACTTGCGAGGAGACAGGGCCTGGAATAATGCACTCGTCACTGTCAGAAGCTGATCTGTTTTCTTCATCTGTTAAAAAGTACAATTTTAATAGTTTAAATCTGTTAAACCAGTTATATTTACACCTTGTAAAATGGTGAGACATAAGCATACATTATAAGGATAACCTTAAAAGAACAATATGATAATCATATCTAAAACATTTTTAGCAGCAAATATATTTATATTTATATTACTTTTCAGAAAAGTGAAAAAAAATGACTGGAAAATTCCAAGTTTAGCTTTAGTACAAACAAAGGAAACAATGTAGCTTGTTCTACTATGAACTTAGAAAATAATTTTTAAAAGAGGACAGAGCAATAGAATTTTTCCAATGGTCTAATCAATAATATTGTATAGGAGTCTAGTTATTCTCACTATTTAGGAACATTATTAAAAGTTTTACAGCTTTACCGTAAAATTGACATCCAATAAACCACACACATTTAAAGTGCAAAGTTTGATATTCTGACATACGTAATTCCATGAAAGCATCGTAACAATGAAGATGATGAACACGCTCATCATCCCCTAAAAGTTCCTCACGCCTGTCTGTAATCTCTTCCCTTCTCACCTCTCTTCCCATGTGCCCTCCCCCAGGCAACAACTTAAATGCTTTCTGTTACCAAAGATTAATTTCCCTTTTCTTCACATTTATGTAAGTGAAAGCATGCTGTAAGTTGTTTTTGGTCTGAGTTCTTGGTTTCAATTTTTACAAATTGACATCCTCCAGAATAGTCCAGATGGTAGTACTGAACCCAAAGAGACTCTAAAGTCCCTTAACATACAAACTGGGAACACGGTCAGCAGTAACACCTGCATCCCGTTGTGGCGCCCCAAGTGGAAGTGAGAAGACACGCAGCACCTCCACCTGATCATAGCTGACCAGCCCCGACTGCATCCATCACTTCTGTCGAGAAGTAGGTATCGTGAAGTAACTCCGTTATTAAGTGAAGATGTTCTATGAGGCATACTATTAAATCAAGCTAACAGTTAAGTAAATAATGTCAATTTAAAAAAGAAAGCCACCTTCCGGTTCCAGTTCCTCAGTTACTTCCGTTTCGTCTTCGGAAGAAGTCGTGCTGTGCTCGGCCACCTGGCCCTGGGACAGGAAAGACACGTCACTGCCCTGCCTTTGCTGCAGGTGCTCAGCACCTGCTTGCGTTCTGTCGGCACCACGGTCTTGAGAAACCTGGAGAAGGGAGAGCACGCTGGCTGTTAGCACTGTCCAGATCACACCTGTGGCATTTTTGCTTAAATACTTGAATAAGAAAGCATGTAAACCTGAGACATAAATATACAGACAAGCAATACATATAATTCAGTCAAAAATAATCACTTAAATTGTACAATACAAATGAAAATATGTAAATAAATAAAAATCTAGTAATAAACTAAGAATGGAAAAATACATTAATTTTAAAATAAATTTTACATTAACTCATATGTATTTGATATTATGCTAATATAAAATAATTGTAGCTGTTACACTTGTCATATTTCTGATCTTCCCATTCCGAGGAAGTCATACACAAAAATAAGATCAATGCTATGATTTCCCGATCTATGTCTGTACAAAGTCTTTAAGAACCAAACTGAGTCTTTTGAAACAATGTTAACACGAATACATACCTTGGAAGTACGTGCAACAGTCAGCATACTCCTATCCATTCCCGGTGTGTGCTCCACTTCTGCTGAAACTTCCTCCCTATCCTCAGGGGCAGCAGCAATCTCCTTATGTTAATGTGAAAACATGCACGCACGTTATTTTGGATTATTCTTAAAGCCAAAATCGTCCCAACACTTTTACATATTCACATGTATATATGTTATAATAATACTAATAAACATTAGGACCAAATGTAGTAGCTACCCGTGGGACAATGAAATAATGCAATCTAAGAACTGCAAGGGTCCTTCACCGAAGCACTGTTTATAATCTCAAAAAAATGAAAACAGTGCAGATGTCCATTGGGGCATTAATTACATCAAATATGCTACATCCAAATACCTGAGTTTTATGTGACTATGAGAAACCCAATAATATAGATTTGTAATTACTGACACTGAAGAGAATATACAATAAAGGTTGAATAAGAAAACTAGTTATCCAAATGTATACATAGTTGTATACTGTTTTGTTAACATAGTTTTTCATTTTTACTATTTTAAAAGGAAACATGCCCAATAGAGAAAATGTGAAAGTTAAATAAGAAAACATAAAATATCCTAAAAAAAAAGAAAACATAAATGAATATAAATCTACATTCCCATTATTCAATGATAGTGTCTATTAATAACTAGTTAGATTTTTATTTCTTTATAATTGATTTTTAATGCAAATAAAAAATTTTAGTTATATAGTGATTATGTTATAAATATAATATATACTTTCACATTAAAAAAACTTAACATTGTAACATAAAATTTTCTCCTGATATGAAACTTTGGGTAAACATAATTTTTTTAAGAAAACAAAACAAAACAAAACCCAAAACACTTTATTAGAGGAATGAAATACAGAGTAGACATAATTCTTTAAAGTATATAATGTCAAGAGCTACAGAATTTTTCATTATTTGCTGACTGGTTTTTGTCACGATACTAAACCATAATATTGCAGGGAGTGCCGCTTTTATAGATAGGAAAACTGAGCTTTGGTGATTAGTACGTAAAGTATTTTCCACCGAGTTATACCTTAATTGAACCTCACAACAACCACACAAGAATCTGCATTGCCATTTTTTTTTAAGAGAAAACAAACTCAGTGACAACATAATATTACACTGAGTGGATGCATCATGATTTAATGAACCATTTCACTAGTGTTCCATATTTAACTAGACTGTTAGCTGCTGTGGCTAATGTCGCAAAAAACATCTCTATGTATACGTCTTTTTTATATTAATGATCATTGACTTCGGGATCAGGCTACTTCTGTTTGAATCCCAGATCGAATACTTTGACCTTGAGCAAGCTGCTTCATCTCTGTAGACATTACCTACCTGACCTGTAAGTGGGAATAATCCCAGTACGAAGAACATTAAGTTGTGGTGAGAATTAAATGAGTTCAGTGATTAGGAGGCGCTAGGTCAGTGCCTGATGCACAGTAAGCACTCAGTACATGCTGACTGTAAAACAGCGCCTACGTGATGACCGCATTCATTTATTTAGAACATATCTATTGTATGTCTACATATGCCAGATATTATTTCAAGCCCCGGGGGGGAGGAATATTTTGATCTGGGTGGTGGTTACACAGGTCTGTACACACATAGAAATTCACTGAGCTCTGTGTTTCAGATTTGTGTCCTTCATGACACAGAAGCTGTATTACAAAAGGAGTAGTTTTTAAAGTCTTCCAGAGTGAACGGTGACCCGAGTGGTAAGGGTGGAGATGATGTGAGCACAAGATGCGTGTTGAAAGCACAGCTCACAGTTTCGTGGGTGAACTGGGTGTGAGGCGTGAGAAAAAGGAGTCAAAGAGATGCCTCCGAAATCTCACGGCCATGCCACTGGCGAGTGAGAATGTCACTTACTGAGAATGGGAAGAATGAGAGAGACATATTTTGAGAAGCTGGTTAGATCGTGTTTGGGTCTGCTGTGTTAAGTTGAGATTCCTGTTAGACATCCAGTGGACGTGAAATAAGCAGTAAGAAAATGAACATGGAATTCGGCAGTGAGATCAAGACTGAAGATTGTGAATATGGGAGTGTCGGCAAATAGATGCCTTTTAACACGAGGGGACTGGAGAAGCTCTCTTAACGCCAACGCGGATTGAGAAGCGGGGAGGTGTCGGTTTGAAGTCTGATGGCTGAGGCACTTCAGCATCTCAGAGATACGGTCTCGGAGAGTGAGAAGAATGCCTGGTAAACCTGGAGAAAACTCAGAAGGCTCCGAGGCCAAGGGAAGAGGGAGCAGGTGCCCCACCGTGTGAAGGGTCACCGGGAGACGAACACGGGGAGGAGAACTGGCCCCCGGATGGCCACCGGATGTGGCAGGATGAAGGTCCCTGGGCCTCAGCAAGAGTGGTTTTAATCAGGGTAAGGGCTGCCTAGAGTGGGTTCAAGAAACACTTCGGAAAAGGGTAGACAAAATAAACCTTTGAAAAGGTTTTGTTTATTTGCTTGTTAGTTTTTTGTAAACAGAGGGCGAAAGATGAGGGCAATCCCTGGAGAAGGATATGGGGCCGGAAGGAGGGTTAGACCGAAGAGTGAGAACAGCGAAAGCTCGCACACAAGGCCGAGTTACGAAGCCAACCCTTGAAAGGATAAAGACGTATTTTATTCACCCAATTTTCATTCGGATCAGGCAGGGTACACCACACCTCCATCACTTATTGCCAGTATTGGCTATAGGAAAAAAATCGGTGTTTTGAGTGTGCATTACTTACAGTGTCCTGATGTGGCGGGACATCGTCCACGAAAGACACCTTCTTCGCGACAGCCGGGAGACGCTGCCTTGGTTTGGGTGTTGGGGCCTAAGGTAAAACAGTACAGCAGACTGAGTGCGACGGTCGTCTGTTTCAGGTAAGACTGTAGCTGTTTTCTCGTTTTGTGGCTCTGAAGTTTCGTAAGAAATCCAAAGTCGCCGTTACTCACCATGACTAACGTGCTCGCAGAGGATGCTGGAGGCGCCCTCGGAACAACTTCTGACTCTTCTCCGTGTACGGCATGTCCCAGCTCTTCAGAAGCTAGGGCTTTACTCGGTGGAAGGTAAGCAAACTTCCATTTCAACAGAACATGAATGGTTCCTGCAGGGCACTTTTTGTGGTCTGTCAGCTCGAAGATTCCTATCAAGTCACGAGAAAATATTGCTAATTAATGCTAGAGTAAAGTTTGGTTACCAGTGTAATTAAAGAGAACAAGTCGCAACTTAAAAAATGATTCTGGCCTTCACTCATGACCCGAATGACTTAGAGAATAAGATAAAGACAGAAGGATGCGTGACAGGTTCATCGCTCAAGAAGACTGTTTTCAGAAGCTAAGGCCTCAAAGACAGCACTGTTTCAAAGTGGAGAAAATTAACTTATGAATATTTTAATCCAGTGAAATGAAATTCAGAGATTATTCAAAATGCTTAGCACTCCTCGAAGACATTACCTGGGGTATAATATCTCAAATATCAACCTTCATTTTGATTTAAACATTCTTGCAAAAAACTTGTCTCTATAGAAAAATATATTAAAACTTCAAAATTTTAAATAATTCATATATCTAAAGGAGTCCTTATACTACTATATAATTCTATTATAACTCTAAATATTTTATTGAGATTTGTTAAATTGCTACAAATTAATAGAAGCACAGCACAAATATGTCCATAAGAGAAAGCATCCAAAACACAGAGCAGTAACAAAAAGTACTGCCTACCTGTATCTGTAATACTGAGTCACAAATTTTAACAATTATACGGAATTTTTCAGTCTGAAAAATCCCTGACTGGAAAAAACCAAACCTATGTTTCAAGCATAACTTTTGTTCCGAGGTGCCCTTCACTTGGTCTTCAAGTGCATGCCAAGGGCGGGCTGGGAAAGAAAACACAAGCCACTTGGGACTTGAGGTAGAACAAGCGGACACAGAGGGAACGCAGGAGGGGCAAGCTTCTCTGAGAGGCGCACGTGCGACTTCCAGAACGGCTGGGTGAAGAGCTCAGGAAATCCTCTCCGTAAAGATCAATGATAAAACTGGCCAAAATGATAAAAAATAACCATTTAAGGCCTCTGGAAATGGGTCAAAAGTGTACAACAAATGAAGAAGCACGTACTCAAGGAAATCTATTCAACCTACTTAAAGGATAAGTAAGAACAGTATGAATTAGGACAGGCCCTAGTAATCTATCTGCATGGGAGGCTTGTGGACTGGGAACCTTGGGAACGTCGTCCAAGCCGTTCACTGACCAGCAGGCAAAGGGTGGGTGCCTGCCAGCCCCAGGGGCTGGAGCGCAACCTTTGACCAGCCACCGGCTGACCACTAAACTATGCTGACCAAGGCGTAAAATTAAAACAAGGACAACATAAGCAAACAAAAACTTAGCAGAAACGTGAATGCCTACAGTGAGAGATGAAGACCGCAGAATTAGTCTAGGCAAGTCACCAGACAGACAGAAACAGCAATGACAATCCCCCCACAGAGTGGGGAGGTTAGAATCCAGAGTTGCTACCACAGAGTATCCACAACGTCCAGGTCCGAGGGAAGAAAAGAGAGAGAAGTACAAAGAAGGCAGAGGGTGTGATGTACACACAGGAGAAAGCCACCCGCAGATACTTTCCGTGAGTGTCCGGGTATTAGACTTAGCCGACAAAGACCTCAGAGCAGCTATTATAACTACGTTCCAAGAACTAAAAGAAAACACATTTAAAGAATTACAGGAAAGTATGGTTACAGTGACTTATAAAACAGAGAATACTGTATAATAAAGATACACGAATGACTGAAAAAAAAAAGAACTAAATAGAAATTCTGGGGTTGAAAAGTACAATCACTAAAAAATGAATAAATTCAACAGACAGGCTTAGTAGGAGATTTGATCCAGCAGAAGAAAGAATCAATGAATTTGAAGACTGACCAGTAGAGATTATCCAATTTGAAGAGAAAAATGAAGAGAAATGAACAGAGCCTCAGAGATTTGTGGGACACCATTAAACACATGAACGTATATGTAATAGGAGTCCAAGAAGAAAAGAAGGGCAAAAAATAATTCAAGGAATAATGGCAAAAACTCCCCAAATTTGGTACATAACAATACCCTACACATAAAGAAGCTCAACAAATTTCAAGCAAGGTAAGCACAAAGAAATCCATACTTAGACATGCCACAGACAAAATGCTGAAAGCTAAAAAAAAAAAAAAAAAAGAAAATAAAAAAAAGAAAATCTTGATAACAGCATCAAGTACCGGGGAACTCTAATAACATTAACAGCTGAAACAATGGATGCCAGAAGTCAGTTGCCTGAGGTACTCGAAGTGCTTTACAAAACCCCCTGCCAACCAAGAATATTGTATCTAACAAGACTGTCCTTCTAAAAGCAAAAGCAAAATAAAGCCATTCCCAGATAACCAGGATGGAGGGAATTCATTTCCAGCAGACCTGACTTATAATGCACATTATAGGAAGTTCCTCAGATCAAGAGGAAATGACACCAGAGAGTAACTCGAATCGACACAAAGGAACAGACCAATAAAGGTAATTACATAGGTAATTGTAAAAGCTAGTATAAATGAATGTTTTCCCCAACCACTTCTCCTAACGGATTTGAAAGGCAATGGCATAAAACAATAATCATAAAGTTATATTGTTGGACTTATAGAAAGACAGAAATATAGGAAAATAACAGCACAGAGGACTGGGGAGAAATGAAGCTGTACTGGAGTAAGGAAGGGACTCCAGAAAGGCAGAAATAAAGAGTCTCAGAAGTGGCGAATACATGTTAATGTGAGAGTCTCCGATACTTATGTGTACTCTCCCTTCCCTTGGTTTCTTTAAAGGATATGCAATAATTACACACCATGTTGCTGGGTTTCTGACAGATGCAGGCATACCATGTGTGTATATATGTGTGTGTGTGCATATACATATATACACGTGTGTGTGTGTGTATCATATATATCTGATAACAAACATGGGGGTGTGCAATAAAACTATACTGGAGCTGACCTATATTTTAATGGAATTGGTATCAATTTTAATCAGACTGCGTTAAGATAAATGTTGTAATTCCTGGAAGAAAAATCAAACATCAAAAAGCTACATGTTATCGGCCCAAAGTTAAGATGATCAGAGATGGTAGGAAGATTAAGTGTCAAACAATATACACATACCATCAAGGTATAACTTAGGCTTGTTTTCACAATTTCACAGATTAAGAAATAGGCTTACCTGAGATGCACCTGTCATGCGCCAATGAAATCAGAGGCACGTTGGCTTTTCCTATATAAGTATTCTCCTGGGTATCACTATCATCAAACACATAAAAACTCAGAGACTCTGACTTAAGGTATCGATCCAAATCCATACTCATTGGCACCGGGTAACACCTGTGATCATCAAACTGTGGGTCATTGCTACTGGGGATGATGGCTGTATCGTGGTCGGCAAAATCAAAAAACTTGTACACAACGTAGGGGTGGGGCTGAAGGTGGCCCGCTCGGGACCGCAGCTGGCTGCAGCACTGGACGGTGATGTGAAGTTCGTTCAGGCTGCCGTCTCCGGAATCAGCAGAACCGGGCTGAGCCGTTTGGGGTGCTTGCTGACTCAACTGGAAAACACATACATAGTAATATTAATAATACAGCAGAAAGATTAACAGCAGCTGCCAATGCCCAAACAAAATAACTTTGTGAATGGACAAAAATCTGCACATTTTCACTTCATAGTGAATTTCTCAGTTAAAGACTCCTCATTCTTATTCGAAACCAGTATTCACTGGAACATGGGTAAACAGATGATCCTATGCTATTAGCAAAAACAAAAACAAAAACAAAAACAAACCCCAAAACAGAAGACTGAACACATATGTAAAGATTGCTGTTAAAACCAAATAAAACCAAGAGAAAGTTAATCTGATGTCCTTTAATTCTATTTAATAACTGAGTGAAGTGAGCAGATGGGTGCGAAGACCAAGGTTCTCTAGTTCACAATTTTATTACGAGTTAACACTTCCACCATGCCAGCTACCTGGCTGTATGCCTTTCTTAAATGAGAATACAATGAGTCTGACGGGCCCCGCCTAGAGAGATACTTTTGTTATGTTTGGGCTGGGCCTCGTCTTGAACCAACGGCATCTGAGGAAGCAGACAGCTGAGGGCAAGGATGAGCCAGTGCAACACTGCTGTAAGACGGAGAGAACCGGATCAGAGATGAGCTTGGAGAGGGTAAAAAGCCAGGATCAGGAGCCCATTTCGTAAGAGGGATGAGCAAAAGGACTGTCGGGCGGAGCTGGAAACTGCTCTCGGGCCCCCTTTGCTCAGGCAGCCAGTGCACAGGCAGTCTAGCGAACAATCGTGCTGCCTAACTGTTAACGCCACCGTAGCTGATGTGATCTGGGACGAAGAAGTGGTAGTGTTTCGGTGCCTTGCTCGGTTTAGTGTGGGAGAGTTCTCTCCTCTCCGGAAAGGGACCCTCCGTCGCTGCATTTCTGACGACTCTGGACTGAGCACCTGGGACCTCTGACTGTAGAGAAGTTTCCTGGAGAAGGAGCAGTAATAGCACAGGTCTGATCTCCTTAGTGGAGAGACATCTGGAGCTGCAGGGGGAAATCTGAGAAGCAACTCACAACACTGCTTCCCCAGGGCCGGTGCACACTCAGCAACAGAGGCTGAGTCAGACGAAAAGCACCCCCCCCCCCCACACCTTTCCCAAGTCTGCCTACAGAAGCCAGAATTCCAGCAGCAAATGACTCATACAAGCCAGAAACTGGCAGGCTGAAAACCTTAAACTACAAAACTAAATAAATAATCCGGTCTTCCTTTTTCGAGTTCCCTTTTCCGCAGCAGCACTTCCCAGAGTGGGTTCTGAAGAGCCCTGGTCCAGAAAGATGGTCTCTGGGAAAGAGGTGCTGTGCTTTCTGAAGTTTGGGAATCCTAAGTGTTCTATCAGTCATGGTTCTTTAACTGAAAGTTATAGAAACTAATTCCCCCTAGTAACTATAACAAAAAAGACTTTCTTTTTTAAGAGATTTTATTTATTTTTAGAGAGAGGGTAAGGGAAGGAGAAAGAGAGGAAGAGAAACATCAATATGTGGTTGCCTCTTGCACGCCCCCTACTGGGGACCTGGTCCACAACCCAAGCATGTGCCCTGACTGGGAATTGAACCAGAGACTCTTTGTTCACAGGCTGACACTCAATGCACTGAGCCACACCAGTCAGGGCTAAGAGACTTAATGCAAGGCTACAGGGCTATTTCATAGAGCTGTTACAGGAGAAGTGTGGTTGGGCCTTATTAGGAAGGTGCCAGGACTGGAAACCCACCAGACTTTACTACTCTCCATCCACTTTCTGTTTTTTCTCTGCGTGCTTGCTTGCCACTGCAAGTGTCCAGACCCACTTTCTTGCCTTTGCTGGCTAACAGGGTAGGAACATTTTGCATGTTCCAGGCATGGGGAGTCTTGCTTTCTCTTGATCTCGGAAAGCAGAATCTGATTGGCTGGACCGGGGTTAGGGGGGTCTTCCTGGATCATTAGTTGTAACTGGGTGGCGAGTGGGAGAGAACAGCATCATCAGATATAAAGCTTGCCCCTGGGGGCCCAGCCCCGTGGATCAGGAGTGAGGGCAGCTCCAAACACAAGAAAGTAATTAAGGCTTAATCAGACATTCTGTAAGGTTTCTACGATGTTCCATCTCTTTGTTACTCCACGAAACTGCATACTTCGTGGTTCCTCTTGAGAATCATGATACACACGGGAAGTCCAAAAGTCAAGGATTCTATTGAACTTTGCTTAATTCAGTGCTTTCTGCATCCATTGGATCATGGCATTCATTCTTTTGAAAAAATAGCCTTTAAGACTCCATGAAACATAGTTTGGAGAATGCTACCCTGAGGAATTGCATTTAAACATCCAATTTTCAGTCAGAATACTCATTTTGCCTTCTACTTTGCATTTCAGAAACCTAACATGAGGAAACAATTTGAAAGATCGACTGATAGCCCAATAATAGCTGTGTATTTCCGTAACAGTAGGGAGTATAACGAAGGTACTTGATGTGTGATAATCGCACTGCGGTTCTATTTTTCAGAAGTGTCCCGGGTAGCCCAAGGACGGGTTTCTTTGTGGTGACGGAACAATTCTGCATCTTGATTGTGGTGGGGGCTACGGGAACACATACACGTGACGAGACTGCACGGAACCCCTCCCCCTGCCCTGCACGTGGGAAAGCTGCTCGAAGCTGCCTGAGGTCTGCAGCCACGCCGGACCTTACAACGAGGACGAGCGGCAGCAAGGGGGAGGGGTGCACAGGACTTCTCTGGCTGCTTTTGCTACTTCCTGCAAGTCTATGGTTATTTCAAAATAAAAAGTTAGAAAAAGCCACTTGATGGCTGTGAAAGAAAATAATTTCAGTTTAAAGCATGACATATAAAGAATATTATAACATTTTTTGTGCCATAAAAGAGTCTTAAAGCCAAACGAGCTTACCCATGGTGTTTGCGCTGGCCCCTTAAAATTTGAGGTTATATATCCCAAAGCCTTTGCCCGTTCCCGATAAAGTCGAATTGCTTGGTCCACAGGAACTCTTAATTGGAACCAGTATTCCACTGTGCCAAAATTTGGGATGTCTCCTTTAGTTCCTACAAATCAATATATAACTTGCTGTTAAAACAGTCCCATAAATCAAAATATATACCCATAAAGAACACATCAATGGCACTATACGTTACAACTGTAAATGTTACACTGAGTAAAATAATATATGACGTCCACAAACGATGTGTGATTGGCAAATAACAGAGATGAAGAAAATGAAGTTATTCTCCAAGTATGAGTTGCACTGTATGTTAAGTATTACTTAAGAACTGTAAACTATGTTTGAGATCTTCCAGTGTACACTACTTCAGTCCTTCTGAAATGTAAAGAAAAATCTAAGTACTGAAAATCACATACCCCCGAGACTCTTCTTGATGCTGCAGTACTTTTTTAAAAAACAAGCTGCTCTCAGCGCGGTGTGACAGACACCCTAGGAGACCTCAGAATTATGCATCTGATGTTCCGCACTGTCATCAACTTCAAGGAATCTCGGGCCCTTCCCACTCCACCGTGTCCCAAGTAGAGGGAAAAAGGCCTCGGCCATGCCACACGCACACCGCCATGTCCCACGCCCTCGCGTGATGGCGCCCTGCGCACCCTCAGCACGCATTCCAACTCGGGTCGCCCTTCACCTCTGCCCCTCCCCCCGCCCCCGTGAAGCGCTCTCTCTGCTTCCTGCGCAGGGAGGAAGGCCGTGTGTGTCCTCACCGGGGCACCTGACCTGCCCGCCTGTGCACCTGTCTGCCTCCCCACCACGCCGAAAGCTTCCTGAGGGCAAGAGCTGTGGTCTCCACTGATGGGTTCCCACCAGAGGGATGGGGACATGATGGTTGAATGGATAATATTCCATACAAAAATCTTCCTGAACGTAACATATTAAAGATATTACCCCATTCTCTCCTACTTTATCAATTCATTCCTTGCTAATGGATCATTCTCATCCACGTGCAAACATGATTCAAATCTGCCATCATTTAAAAACTTGTCCTAAAATAATATTAACACACACACGTGTGTGTGTTTGTATATGCATAAAATTTGGGGGAAGAATCTCTAGCCTTTGGTGAGAAAACTCAAGGTATCTGGGGGACAGGGCTGGGAGACAGACATTTTCTGGTGTAACCTTTTGTGCCTTTTTGATTTTTGAATCATGTGAATATATTACCTATGCAATCAATTGCCCAATCAATAAAATAAAATCCCTCTCCAGAACCCAAGTCCCCCTCCTTCCTTCTTGAAATGTTTTCTTCACTTGGCATCTAGGCTACTGGGTACCCTGGGTTCGCTCCCACCTCATTGGCCACTCCCGGCTCTTCCTCTTCCTCCTTAACCCTAAATTTTGGGATTTCTAAGGCTCAATCCTTCACCATCTTTCCTTATTTATGTACATTCACTTCCCATGTGATACTATGTAGGCTCAAGGCGTAACATGTATTCTGTATGGTAATGACTCCCACTCTTCTCTCTGTGTCCGTGACCTCCAGCCTCGGGTCTCCAACCACGGCCGCGGCATCCCCACTTTGCTGCCCAGCAGGCAGGTCAGTCTTAACCTGCTCACACGCAGTTCCTGACGGTCCTCCTCACTTCGGTTCCTTTCCCAGGCCCATCTCAATAAACCACCTCCCCAGCCCCTAGTTTCTCATGCCAGAAATTCTGGCCTCCTCTGTCTCCCTCACTATTCTACATTCAATCGATGAGCAAGTCTCGAAGAAAGAGTGGATCAGACACACCCTTACACCCACTTCTTACCGACACTTTCATCGCCACCTTCCCCCAGAGCAGCGCGAGAGCTGCCTGGCAGCGGTCCTGCCCTCCCTCCTGGCCCACACGGACTCTTCTTCCCACCGCGCCCGGGGCGCTTCTCCTAAAACCCGTGCGTGAGCCTGTCCCTCTCCTCGACTTCCTCCACTGATCCGCATCATTTGCAGGGCAAAAACTCAAATCCGACCTCTTCGCCATGACCTACCAGGCTCCAGTCCACGGGACGACCTGGCCCTGCCTTGGCTCCGAGCCCCCCCTCTCCCCCCACCAGAACTCTGTCCTTGCTCTTCACTCTGCCCGCAGTGTCCTCCCCGGTCCCGGGGCCGCTCCTTTTGCAGACCGTCCCCGACGCCGCCCCACGGGGGGAGCCCTTCTCCGAATTAGCAACCCTCCCCCTCCCTCTGAGCCACTCGCCCTGATTAGTTTTCGTCCTACGTGACGGTACACGTCCATTTGTTCGATGGCCTGCCTTCCCCTCCAGGAGGTAAGCTGTACGAGGGCAGGCGCTTTGTGTGTCTTGTTTACCGCTCACCACCGCATCCCCAGCACTTACTAACGGTGACCCTAAGATGCACTCTCAAAAAACACTGTTTCATGAATGCACTGCATTTAACGCTTAACAAACGAGGATATCAACACTGTGAATGAGCATTTGCACTCAAAGGATTGTAAAGACCTAGCAGTCGCTGTACCGACGTCATCAGGACATTTCCGAGAGTCCGCACATCGGTGGGCAGCTGATTAGAGAATGCGGCCTTTCCCCTGACCCTGTAAAAGAAGACACCGACCTGGAACACCAAATCAGTGTACAAACCAAACTGGCGGTTCGGACAGCCGAAGTTTACCAAACTGTACTCACCCACCAAACTTGCCGTGCCAAATATTCGACCGCTTTTTTCTAGAAGTTCATGGAATCGCAACTGACACGCTGCAATTGTTTCGTAGTCTGGTCCGTACGCTTGGTGGACCTCCAGAGTGACGGTGTTCCTCTGAATGTAGTGCAAAAATAAGTCGTTGACGTGCACCAGGTACCGAGAGGTCAGGTTGTACTCCGGGTGAAGGCCCCGCACGACGGGAGTCGTCTGCAGCTCAAAGTCGTAGAAAGCGTAGGTGCAGAAAGTGACAGGCTCGTTGTCCCCAGACGCCTGTAGAACTTCGGAGGAGAAGGCTACTTTGTTTATGTGGATCTCAAGGAGGTTTTCGCCTCGTTCCAGGTGAACGGTTTCATCAAATTCGTCCACAGAGTCGTCTGGCGTGATTTCCGGTTTGAATCTGTACTGCTTGGTGCCGTAGGCGATGTCCTTTAACTGGGCTGCGAGAGAAGACACACGGCTCAGAGACTCCGAAACACTGGCAGACGAGGCCACAGACTGGCCTCTGAAGTGGTCGCAAGTCTCAGCGCTTTCGGTTAATAGTGTCCACCTTAAATTATGTGACTACACGACTTTTCTGTAAATAATACTGTGTTATGCCGGAATTCATCATCCGTTCTGACATCACTTACTAAAAAACGACATTACAACTCAAGCTGTGACACAGGCTTCCCCAGGGAAGAGGGAAACCAGGCGGTTGAAGGGCGAGCCGAGGTCAGAACTGGGGTCGCACCTGCCCCCTGACCCTGCCCTGTCGCCTTCTCTCCTACGGAGTCGATCTCCCGTCCACGGGCTCCTCCCCTTCCACCCATCAGCACGCAGGGTGGCGGAAGCAGGCTGACGGCCGTGAGTACACGGAGCACAGCTTACTACTGTGTTGTTTTCCATCCGAACCCCCGCAAACTCACTTTTCTCCCACCCTGGATACACTTTCCTACTGCGTTCTGGGGGTGATGGATCTTTTTATCTTGATTATGGTGATGGTTTCGCAGGTTTCTATCCATCCGCCCAAACTCACCAAACTGTACACTTCAAATTATGTGGTTTACAGTTACGCTATTTACATTTCTCTAAGAAAGATACCATTTTTAAGGAAGACCCAGCTCTTTCCAGATACACATTTCCCCCCCTAGCATATCCGAATTTTCAGGAGAGTGATGTGTACTGTGTCTCCAACTCTGCATTGAGCAGACACCCTCCAGCCTCCTGCGAACAGCATCTGTCTTCCTTTTCTCCTGCAACTACTCAAGAAAAGGGCGTCCATAGCCAGTTAACTGCTCCGTTGAGCAGACTTCGGTCCCGGCGTTACTTGATTCCTTTGCACCGCCGACACCGACAACCACTTCTCCGGACGCCATCCCGCCTCGGCCTCCTGTCGCAGGCCTCCCGCTTCTCCTCCTGCCTCTCTTCTTATTCCTGCCGGGTTTCCTTTTCTGCTAGATTGCTGACCTTCTGTCTTTATCCTCCTCTTAGTCCATGTCTCTCATGGGTAAGTTCATCCCCTTTTATGGATTTCTGCTACTACTATCATCTAACGGCTTGCTGAGCCCTCTATCCAGATATTCCGAGGCACATCAGACTCAACATGCCCAGAAGAGAATGCATCGCGTTCTCTTCCAGGTATTTCTGGACTCCGCTTCTCAAGTGATGGCGGGAGCATTCACCAGGCTGCCTAAGTGAGGGTCCAGAGTCGTTCTGGTTTCCTCTCCCCCCACCTCTAGGGTCACATTCGACACTGGTTCCTAAGTCTTGAACACATTTGCCCTGTCCTCTCTGTCTCCACGGATGCTGCCTTACTTATCCGCTAGTGTTTACTTCCTAGATGAACTAGACCCACACTGCTTCCTTCCTGCCTATCTGACTCATTCTTCCTAATCCTGAAGCATCATGTCCACAATGCAGTCCTGGGTACGTTTCTCGAAAAACGCCTTAGTGGCTCCCCAGTTCAGTGAGGTTCCCACTCCTCAGGACGGCAAACAAGGCCTTCACAGTGACAGCTGCTGGGTCCCCACTCGATGGGCCCACACGCGGTTTCCCGAAAGAATGACAGAGCTTCCCACGTGGGCCCTTCTTCCTGCCTCGTCTCCTACCCGGACTGCCTTCCACAGCTGTCACTTAGTGGTGAGTTCTGTCGTCTACACACTCCCAGCCCAGAGTGTGGAGTCTTCCCTGAACCTTCGGGTATAAATGGGCATTTATTCCTCAATTTTTCCCTGGTACCTTTCGCATATTCCTGGCTCTACGCTCTTCACAGGAAAGTCTGTCTAAAAGTTCACATCTCCTGAGTTCCCTGAGGCTAGTGCCGGGGCTGTCATCCCTACTTGGACTCTCGCAGCCCAGCACTTTGCTCAGGAGGCGTTAGGAGCTTGGGCGTGTTTATGGGCTGAGTCGGTGCATTTAGGGAACAGATGAAATAGGCTGGTAAAGATGTACTACAACCTGAGAGAAACGAAAATCCCAAACTCTATGACCTTGTTATTCAGGAAAGTTCCACTAAGCGAGTTTGTATTGCGTACTACTTGAAACGAAAGATGCACACTGCCCTGTGACTTCTGGAAAACCCTGTCCGGTCAGATAAAGGTATTCTCTGAGCCCTTCTCCCTAGAGCAGTGGTTCTCAGAGCGCGGTCTGGAACCCCTGAGGGTCCCTGACACAGTCTGAAGGTTTGCGAAGTCAGGACTATTTAAAAATAATCCTAAGATATTGTTTGCTTTGTACATTTTTATTCTCTCACGAGTGTATAATGAAGTTTTCCAGAACCTACATGATATGTGATATCATAATGGGTTCAATACAGAAGCACATATAAAAACCCAGCTGTTTTCTATTAAGCCAAACATTTAAAAATTGCAAAAATGTTAAACAATTTCAAAATTAAAAAAAAAAAAAAAAGGCCTGGCTGGTGTAGCTCAGTGGATTGAGTGTGGGCCTGTGAACCAAAGGGTCGCAGTTCAATTCCCAGTCAGGGAACATGCCTGGGTTGCAGGCCAGGTCCCCAGAAGGGGGCGGACAAGAGGCAACCACACATTCATGTTTCTCTCCCTCTCTCTCTTTCCCTTGCCCTCTCTCAAAATAGATAAATAAACTCTTAAAAAAATTAAAGTGTCACTCTTCTCACTACTTTTTGGTATAGAAAATTTTGCATTTTAAAAATACATGTTGTAATTTATGTTAACATGAATGGTTTCTTATTATTTAACATGACTTGAAATACTTTTAAAATTTCTCACCTTTAATTCCTAATATGATAAACATCACAAGTGTAACCCACACAAACAAAAGGCCTTTGGCACTCTCAGTAATTTTTAAGTGGCAAATTGCTGCTGGCATAGATTGTTGAATTAAGCATCGTATGGCAAGGGACACGAAAAAGTGGTAACGTACTTCCAACTGCAGAACTCGCAATGTAGTCACAGAGAATGCGCAAAGCCCCAACAGCGAAGAAACCTGGTACCATAATCCCCAACACAGTTTCTGAGTACCCAAGAGAAAAGGTGGTAAGTGCCGAGACGGTATTTTTCAAATTGTGTCAAATTGGGCTTGGTTCTCTTGCACCTGCATCTGAGTTGCTTGGAGTTATTTATAAATAAATAGACTCGTGGGTCCCAGGGTTCCGGGAGGGCCCAGGAAGCTGCAAGAGAACCAAGCACCCTCGGTAACCGTCACACTTGCTCAAGTTGGAAAACCGCTGCAAGGTCATCTGCAGTTGAGTGGTGAGAAGTGATGGGAGCCAGCTTCCTGGCTTGGGCCTGCACTTGGATTTTGAAGCAGGGAAGGGTATATCTTGGAGTCAGGGGGAAAAGATGGTCCCCGCGGAGGAGGCAAAGGCACAGTGACAGGACTGAGCACGAGGAGTCTGACAAAGAGCAGGCACGCCTGTCTGGCTGAGATGCACAGGTTCCTTAGAAGAGAAATTAGAAATGAGGTGGTAAATTTAGTCCGAGGCACTGTACAAAGGGCTTTGAAATTCTGTCTGCAAGCAGCGCTGGATTCAAAAAGCCGTAGGAAATGACTACATATTCCTGAGTAGAAAATAATCAGATCATAACAGCCTTTCTGGTGATTTTTTATTACAGCTATAAATTGGGGGGTGGGGGGTGGGGGAGGGCACAAAGAAGCCGTGAGCGTGTATGTGGATTTGGATTTGGTCGAGAGGGACAGCGCGCTGCGCACAACGTACCTTCCAGTTTCCGGATGCGCGCCGCCCTGATGTCGAGAAGATGGACGTACTGCTCCACTCTGAGCTCGTAGTCCTGCTGCACGTTCTCCATCTTCTGGGTCACCGCCTCAACCTCCATCTAAAAAACAAGGTAAGTTTCAGTACTCGCGATCTGTTCCATTTTTGTTTTCTAAAGCAAAGATGATTCAAGCATTTCCTAGATCCTGGAGATACCGGGAGCTAGAAACCACTTTCCTGACCTCAAATTGCTTACAGTGTAGAAAACTGGTTTGGAATTGTTCATAAAATCAGAAGTAAAATCGACAAAACTCGGATTCCCTTGGTGGGGGCGGTCTTCCCGTTGGCGGAGGTTTGCGTACACCGTGGCTGGGGCCGGGCTCCAGAAGGACCGCAGTCCACCTGCAGGGGGCGCTGACGGTAGCAAACGGGAGTCCGCTGCCAGCATCGCTCCGGCAGATCAGGGCCTTTTTGTTCTAAGTACTTAGGTACGCGGCAAACTTCCAGGCGTGTGATAACACAGGATCACAGATTACAACAAGATCATACACGATACTGCTTAAGAAAGTAAACCATCCGTGGAACATCGTAGGAAACTGACTCTCCCCACTCAGTGCATTACACGTTACCTGATAATCTTTATTAATTTTATGTTGCATAATTAGCATGTTCCTTGTCTTTTCAAGTTCTTGCACTGTTTCTGCGTGAGTTGCTTGCAGCTCTCTCAGGGAGTGTTCTAGATCTTTATTAACTTTATTGTCTACTTTCTCTAAAAAGGAGAGGTCTCCATTTTTCTGTGATTTTTGAGCCTAAAACAAAACCATGTTTTATTATTGAAACAAGAGTCTCTAAAATGTAATCATGCAATTAAATATAGATACAGCAAGGAAAAATCATTAATTGAAAACAGATATATTTCCATTTTCCATCAGGAATAAAGTAGTCCTGGTATAGAAAATATATTTGGACAGACATTTGGAACAATTATAGAGAATTCAAAAAACAGTTTATTACTTCATGACATAAAAAAGAAATCATGTACATTTATTTCTATTCCTGTGTCTTCATATGATTAAAATCTACACTGTGATGATCTCAAAGGAAATAAATGCATTTTCTCATGTCTTCCTGTAAACAACAGAATATCCTAGAACTGGAAAATATCTTCTGGTAACACTTAAAATTCAATCTTTTACTTAAAATGATAGTGTGTCCCAAGATCTCTTAGGACAGATCTCTTGTTTGTTTTATAGTACGGCATGTGAAAGTAAAATGTCTGTTACAGTTGGAGAAAGTCCTTTAAACCAAAGTTTTTAAGACCCATGTTAATGTAATTTTGATGTCATTATGAAATATGTATATGCTGTAACTAAATGTCACCTGACCAGTTTCCTGAATAATTCATTGTCCACGTAAAAGGGTTACAGATAAGGGCCTTCATTATGCTGAGAGTTATATGTAGACATGAAATTCACGATGAAGTTCAGGAAGTTACCTTTATAAGCAGGAGAGCTTCACTCAGCTCATCAGCATTAATGTCACTCTCCTGCAAAAGACGGCGGAGTAAGCGGAAGCTCACAATGAGATATTAATGGCAAGAACTAGAGACACCCCAGCTATGCAGATTAGCCTCACGGAGCGAACGTAAGCTGCCTGACACCATGAATTAATACATGAAGTAATATATTTGTATTCTTCTTCATTCTGGTACCGCGTTCTCTCTGCACATAAAATATTTAGATAAAGATGTGGAGTCTACTTTGTGAAGAAGGAAACGGTTCACCTGGTTGTAAAACTTCATGCGGTTGTTAAGTTCATCGAGCTGTTGCTTTTGCTCCAGGTACTGGAACTGCAGTTCTCTATTTTCTTGAACGAGTTTCTCATTTTGCTCTTAAAAATAAAGTTGGCACAATTAGAAAGGCATGAGAGGATGCAGGATAAGAACACATTACATTTCAAATTAACACAGCTCCCGATGCACACACCCCACGCACCCACCGTTCTGGGCAGAGAGGAAATCGGGCGAGCACCCGGGCAGAGGCGGCGGGCAAGGAGGAATGAACGAGCCCTCTCGTGTGTCTGCCGTATGACTCGCTGCTTATCGAAAACTTAAGACGTAAGTTCGCAGTGCTAATGTAAGGAAATTGTGGCCTCCGGCACCTCAAAGGAACATTCTATCTAAAATACCTAAGAAAATATGTTTCTAAATCTATGACTTTTACTTACTTATTAAGGGTCCTGAAAGGCATGCAAAAAAAAAATTTATCTTTTAGTTTTTTGAGTTCCTTGAATTTCCTTTCCCCAATTTAACAAAGCCTTTTTATTCAAACAAGATAATTTCTCTGGTAATAGCTAAAGCCCTAATTTTAATCAGCTACACTTTTAACAAATCTGTTAAGGCAGAAATAGATTCTCAACCAGTGCGTGGCAGTATCAATAACAATTCATGTGGGTTCTTGATGAGCTCATGCTGTTAATGAGAAGGATGTGGACCCCGAGGTTACGAAACGGAGGTGGGGGATGTTGCCCAAGCCCACAAAAAGGGGTTCAGGGCAACAGCGTTATCAAAGATAGGAAATCCATAAAGAGACTAATTTTTCTATCCCTGCATTAAACATGCTTTAAACTTGAAAAAAAAAGCATAATAGCAAGCTAACAAATTTATTCTTCCGTCTCATGTTCTTAAGTGTCCTTTTCACTAGAGTTCACTGTGGTGGTCAAAGCACCCCCCATTCTGACTCCTGGTGGACTGTCCCTAAATCATGTCACCAAAGAGTCCCCACTAATTTCAGCCACTCCTGGAGATTTATGTTTGTCCTAAGCCCTCAATTCAAGTTCTACATTTTTGTTTCCCTTTCTTAAAAAAAAGTAATTCAACACATTCTGCCAAGAATTCTTTACACGAGTACATTTGCATACTGACTGCTTTTTATACAAAAATATGTTTCTGACATTTAAAATGCTTTCTGTTTCCAAGCTAGAAATACTACATGTAAGTAAAGAAATGGTAAAACACAGAGTTATGAAGAAAGGGAGTAGATATCGGATATCTTTAATGTTACATATTTCCCGGCAAACTAAAAAGTGAAACAAACAAACCTGTGAATCTAGGGTATGCAGAGACATTTTAGTATCAAATATATAGATACCTTTGCTTACTGGTAAAAGGTTAAAGGTTATCCTAGAGTATAAATTGCTAATATTTAATGAACAAAATGGAAAAAATTTAGAATGTGGAAAACACTTGGAAATTTTGAAGGTAAAGGTGAGATACTTGTCCTTAAACTAAAAATTAGGATTACTAATAAATATGAATTCTCATGAAATAAGCTTGCTTTTTGTTTAGAGAGTAAAGATGCGGAAGGCTTTATGTTGATTGGGTTCAAACGACGTCTAGATAGAATGGTCAGGTAACGAAAAGGAGGTGGCTGCAGTCGGAGGCTGCAGAAGCACGGGGTCTGGAGGATAGTACGATTTCCTTCTCCGGCCAGCAAAACTTCGAGGGACTCCGAGGGTGGACCGAGGGTAAGGGACAGACCAGCCCCGAGCTCGTTTACACAATTGTTTCTATGCTCTGGTTACCCTGCTGTTTCAGTTCTTCAGAGCGGGGCCCTAACGAGGATACACGAGTAAATATAAATAAACTTATTCCAATGTTTCTTTTTTTACTTGTTTTTCTTTCAACAACTGTATCCCCAGGTGTTCACCGATATTTTTAAACTATGGCATTATTAGTAGGTAAATAACTCAGTGGGAGAAGATATTACTGAGTACTAGTAACTTTCTCTCTATTGAATTTCATGTAGAATTATTCACTGTATTTTTCCTTTATTAGACTGTTTATTGGGAGACACTGTAGTTCAAAGAGGAAATAGACTTGCTGAATTATAATATGAAAAATCAGAGCATCCTGTACCAGATGAAAAATAACCTCCTTTACCTTATCATTTGACAAAAAGCAGGTTAAACAGCATTTTATTCAAATGAGATAACATTTCACTCTTTTAAAATTATGTTCTTCAAGCACAGCGTTAATAAGCAGAGTGCAGAGAACAATCCAACTAAACAATTTTCAGAACGCCTTTGTGTTAATATCTTCAGCTGTGATCAATAGAACCATATGCATTATGCTGAACTATGCATTTCAGCTAAAGACAGAAAGGAGCTTTCAAAAGCAGGACTTTAAACACATGCAGTTAATTTAAGCATTAACCAAATGCAAACGGCATTTACATATCCTTCCCCCACGTAGTCACACAATCTGAAACTAATTTGTACCTTGAATAAAGAGGTGAGTATTCTCTAAAAATAATTTGCCAGCGAGATGAATGACTTCAAGAAGCCAGGGAAACATCTTCTGGCAAAGAACACTTGGTACATGAAAAGGTAAGTGTGTGAAGAGACTTCAAAGTAAAATTAAACAATTTCAAAATCTGTTATACAAAAAGGAACTTTCCAAATATTAAAAGATTTCCTTAAATAGGCAATTTCAATTTTTTGGTTTAGTGTTTCCCTGGAAAAAATAGTTAAAGGCTGCAATATTTTTCTTTTAATCTATTGTGACATTTTCACAAAAAACAAAACCTTAAATCATTAGACCTATAAATTTCAGGTATTCAAGCAAAAAATAACTTACGATAACGGTGGCATTAAAAATAGAGATTTAGTTCCAGTAATTTTCTTTAGAAAAAAATGAATAAATGTACACAAATTTGTTTAGAAAATTTTTATGATACTTAAAAAACTAGAGCAATTTAAAAATTTATCACTAGAAGATTGTTAAACAATCTATGATACATCCTCACACCGAGGAACTATGACAACCACGATAGATCGGGAGGATGTGAATTTGTACGCATACTCAAGGAATTATTTCACAATATAGTAAATAAAAAAGCATGTTATAAAACTATCTATACATAGAGAAAAATCTGAAAGGACACACATAAATATTAATAGAGATTATCTTCACCACTGTGAAATTGAGTGATTTAAAAACAATTTTTTTACGGGACTTTTGTTTTATGGTGTACATGAGTTATTTTTATTATTGAGAAAATCCAAAAGAGACATAAGAACCAGTTTTTAAAAAGATGAGAAATTGACTAGTTGAAATAAAATAACTTGGCAATTGTAGATTTAATAATTTATAAGAACCCTCAAATTGAGTCAGATGTCCATAGATAAGAGTTTTGGAATTCTTAATATCTACAGAAGTACAGGAAGCACAGAAATAAGAAAAGTTTATTTCATTTCTGTTTCCTTTAAGAATGAGACATTTATATATTTTTGGAAGAGAGCAATTTATATGTTTTCTTCGCGAGCAGGAATTCATTGAGCAACTACTAAACAAGGTACTCTGCTAGGTACTCCGTTCAGCCCCAGTAAAATCAGAAACTATGTATCTTTCACATCAAAGCTTTAAATATCCACCTGGTCAGAAATCATGTCACCATTTTATTTTACTCACTGTTCTAGAGAAACATTCATAAATAATCTTTCCTCAAATTTAATCACTTGCTAAATAAGTGTTTCATTGAAATTAAGACTATATCAATCATAAAGTATGTTCGGTTCCAGCCTTCTTAAAATGTTAAAAAAAATCAGACCATAATTTTAAATGTTATGATTTATAAAATGCATCTCAACTTCAGAAATGTTATAACGGGGAAAAAATCTTTCTTCTAGTTAATGAAGTATGGCATTGTGATTTCAATCAGTATAAAGAATACTGACAAGATATGTTTTTTCTTTTTTTTACTGAGCCTGCATTAAACTTTTAAATGTTCTCATAAAATGAAACTGCAAATGTTCCAAAGAAGCAACCTTATTATCACATCCCTTGATTTGCCTAGTGGATGAGCCACAGATACAACATTTGAAGCAAATAATTCAGTTCCCTTGTTGTGCATTTGTGTGTAATATATGTGGGTGGAATACAGTAAATCAAACATCTACTGTAATTGTAATTATTTTCCTTCTGTGGGACAGGAAGGGTGAGACCTGTGACTCCTAAGGTGAAACCTACTAATGGTTATTATTCAGCAAGGACATCGTTCTTTTTTTGGGGGGGGGGCATCATCAGTCCTTGTTCTTATTCACAATACAAAAAACAATACAAAGCAAAAACAACATACCTGCCCTCCTCCGCAATCGGGTTCTATGCCCACTTGCCCCTCACACACGACTGAATTTTTACGGCAGGGACATCTCGACAAGGCTTCCTGGTGCAGAAGGTCGCTGTCACAGTGAGGAATTAGACTTCCCACTATCAGAGGGACCTTCCCTGCTGGACCTATCAAAAACTGCTGCCACTCTGTCGTCTGACACGGCTTTGTTTTCATTCCCAGTGTACTTGCCACCGCCAGACATCCGACACACTTACTTAATTACTGTTCGCTTCCCCCTATTGAACTTGACGCCACGTGCGGGCAAGGCCATTGTTTTCCTCATGTAGGCCCAGAACTCAGAACAGTGCCTAGCAAATAAACACTTGCTGACCGTCAAGGAAAGGCTCGCAGTTTAGGAAGGGGATACAAATTAAAGACAACCTGCATAACCCGGAGGGAAAACAATTCCTCTGGCCTATAGGGAAGGATGAGTTAAAGAAAATTTTCGCGACCACTAGTCCTCATGCGCGTGGACGGCTGCGGACACGGGCCGCGGCTCCCATGCACAGCCTGGCGTCCGGCACAGCGCCGGCCGGGTCCGTGAACCGCAGCGCGTCGGGCGCAGGTCTGAAATGGGTAAGCCAGCAGTCATGTCACAGATACCTCTTTCGGTTTTTAACCTGTCAAGGATCTCGGTTTTGTCTGCGAGGTCGGATTTTAAGGCCGTCTCCAGCTGAGCGATCTGCACTTGCAGCTGCTGTTCCTTCAACTTCCACTGCTCTTCAGGGGCGGGGCTGAAGGCACTGCAAGACACACGTGACATGCAAGGAGCGCTTGGAAGTCAGCTTCGACCGCACATAATAGAGAGAAAAGCTTTTGGTGGCGCAGAGACCACTGTCATCATGTCTCAGGAATTAGGCAAACATGTGCTGGTCTGCTGCTGTTGAGACCGAGGCGCCTTTCTCAGGCTGCGGTCGGGGAACATGAAAGGGCTCGTGGGATGAGCGAAGGAGCTGGCCTTAATTTAGAGCTCCAGAGTCAGAGCTGTTGGCAGTGCGCAGCGTTTGTGGGGCTGGCGGAGGAATTCAGACACTGTGCGTGCGCCGGGCTGTGCGCGCTCCCAAACCTCAGCGGTTGCCATCGGGCCGTTCCCTCCCACGCACAAGCCCTCTTCCTGCAGAGCAGGGGACCTGGTCTTTAACTCCCGGCTCTGAAGCGGTTAGGGAGTCCGTGATAACAACGCAGTCACAAAGGCCTGGCCTCAAAGCGACAGCATATTGAATGACAAGGCGGCAATTCTGATATTAAGAAGTAGCGATAAGGCAGTTTTTGTCCTAAAAAAACAAAAAGCACCAGAACAAAGAGTACGGGTTTGACTGGCAACACATGCCCGGAGGAAAATCCAGTGAGAACACCCTGGTAAGAATTACCCCTCGATAAAAGTGCAGCACTGTAAACCCTTGTTGAAATCTACCACTGACCATGACTGGAAGGACTCGTTGAAAAAGAACTAGCGAACCGTATACAGGAGATGCGCACACCCCACGTTCGTTTAGGCCAGTGGTGCCCAAACGTGGGCCTCCACTGAATGCTGGTACTGGGCCAGCGACACCGAGAACACTTGGGGAGACTTGAAAATGAAGATCCTGGGGCCCAGGAATTCCTCCCAGGTGATAGCCAGGTTTTGGAAAAACTGATCCTGATCTGTATTTCAGCAGAAAACTATTATCTGTGCAGCTTGATATGACTGAATAATTATCAGCAGCTTTGACCTTTCTACTTATTTGAAACCCAGTAAATGAAACAGAAATGTATAAAACCTGGTTTTGTACTGATGATGAAGTAAATGAAAAAGAAACTTGTTATTGAAAATTGCCCTTAATGTTGCTCCTAGCTAGTCTTGAAGTCTGGGGTTCCCCCCCAAAGAAGGGATACTTTTCTGGGAGGCATAACTTTCAAAAGAAAAAAAGCCAACAACTGTGCTCTCATTTTACATTTCGACTGTTGCTGTTGCGTTTAAAATAACACGGCCTTAACAATGAATGAAACTCTAGAAGTGTTTCTCAATGTGGCATCTGCTTCATCTACCCATGTTCTCCTCCCACGTAGGGAGCCTTAAAATCCACATGGATCCGATATGCCGATATTTTAAATTAATTTTTAAAAAGGTATAATTACCTAGACTTAAATGAGATCTAAATACAATACGTACTTTAAATACTAAAGAACACTCCTTAACATTTTCATTTTCAAATAAAGAACAGATATAATTTCTGTGTCTGGTCAAATTATGTCTACCAAACGCATACATATATATGCATGTGAGTTTGTGTGTGTGTGTGTGTCTCGTATTATTAAAAACATGTACTACCCAGGAAAAAAATTAGCATGATGAAATAGGCACAACTGTACATTATATCAGATGCCAGAAATTAGAAACAGTAGTGTTCCAATAGCATTAGTACCAGCAGAAAGATCACCAACAGTTAATCTGGCAGAAACATCAGAAGCTGTATGTGTTTAAATTAAGAACAATTTAGCAGCCTGGTTTTTCCAAACCCACAAAATGCTAGTGTAAATCAGCATAAGTCAGTATGAATTTAGTGCATGGCTATCTTCCCCCTGGATTTAGGATTACATTCCACTGGAGTTTCATGAGGAATTCCTTTTGAATTTACTGTATTCCTCTGTGCTTGGAGCCATCTGTGTAACTATAAATGGGCAGCCACATCTGGCTCCATTTTCTTTGGAAGGGCTGTGTACATGATTAAATCTGCATAAGAGAGCAGGCTTGGAGAGCCTTTTATTCATGAAAATGTTTCTGTGCATTGCCTACAGTGACAACTGAGGGGATGACAGTTGCTCTCTGTGCGTGTTTCCCAGTCACACTGTGTTGCAGGAGCGATCACATGTCTCTGTGCAGTGGAGGGCCCGCTGGTGCCCACGGGCGTGTCCACTGCGGCCATGGGCCAGCGTCCTGGAAACACACACCCCTGATCAGCAACAGGAGAAGACCGAAGTGGGAGCTGAAGAATTCATCTCTACCCTCGGGTGTTTCTTCTTGGGGAGAAATCGCACTTACTCCGCACCCAAGGGCACCCTAATGAGACAGGGAAGTGTAAGCTCTAAATCACCCCTGGGGAGATCCACAGGGACTTTGGTGAGAACCTAACGGGAATGAAATGCGTATCTACAGCAGGCTGTTTCACTTGTTGAAGGAGAAATGACAGCCCGAACGTCCTTGCTTCCTGTCTGGGAAGCGCCGGTCACGTGAGCTTCTGTGATTCCTGGCAGGGGCAGGTGCTTCTGTGGCCGTGGTAGGGCCCAGAGAGGCTGTGGGCGGTGAGCATTGTTCCTGTCAATTGTCGGTGTTAGGTGCCTGTCACGCTGTAAAAACTCCGTGCACCCAAGTCTTAAAAGGGTTAATGCCGTCTTCAAATACTAGCCGGACTCTTTTTTTAACAACAGGCATTAGAGTAGTGTCTCTGGGGAGTTAGTATCCAAAAGTCACCTTCAGCAGATTCTGTGGATCCGACCACAAACTGACTGAGTCTGAGTTGGATAGCAGGAGGTGGAGAGGTTTCAGAGGGGCAGAGAAACCCACATCTTCTGTCGAAGGACAATTGCATTCATTAATTACATCACCCTGAAACTATACTCACTTCAAAAATGGGACACAGCTTTTACAACTTTATCCTATAGAGTTTCTCTCTAACCAAATATAAAGATTTAATTGCAAAAAATTTATTCTCAATTTTTAAATTGGCTTTTCTTAAGGCTGCACTTATTTCTTGGCATTGTATCAAGAATGTTTAGCGTATTAGAAAAGGCTCATACCAAATACTAGCATGAGGGTTTTATCTTACCAGATGATTTCTAATATGTCACATGTCAAGCAATAAACACATTCAAAATTTCATCTGAGAAAGGAGGATGAGAATGCAATCTGCAAATCACATTTTTCTCCTGAAAACGGGCCAGTTCTGGATAACAAACAAATGCTCTCCTCCTAAAAACATGCTGTCGCTACGACTGACCCAGCAGAGCGCATGCAGCTTTGGAGAGCGCTAGCTGTGGGGGCGATGAGCACCAGGGACAGGCAACACGGCAGCCGTAAAGAATCTTAGGAATGGTACTTGTAGTCTGCTGAGTTTCTGTCGGGTTTTGTAGTTTCTCCAACTTCTGAAAGCGTATATTTGGAAAAACGTATCAGAGAATTTTATAGTTCTGTTTCCTCCTATGTGCGCTTGCGGGGTTTCGTGCGTGACGTGATTTTTTGGGACACGAGATGCTCCGACACTCATCGCACACATTGACTTCCAGCTGCCTGACACGGATTCAAGCGTAAGCAGCACAGTGAGGTCTGCGGAGCGTAACGGAAAAAAACGCAGCGCGAGCAGAAAGCATGAAAGAAAAGAACATTCCCAGTTATATTTGTGCTCTTAGATCACCATCTAACATGGGAAGATAACGCTTCATGGTGATCAAGTAAATACGAGAAAAACATGTCTTTCTAAAAATTCCATTTATGCATGATTCCCAGCTAAGCGTTTTATTCCAAAAGAGTATGTTCAGTAAATCCCCTAATTGCGGGGAAGCAGAAAATGTACAAGTGATGGCCAAAGGGCACTTACTTTCTTGTAGTAAGACTATGTTAAATTATTTGAAATACAAGATGTTGCAGATAAAAACCAACAAAAATTTCTGAACGTATGACAGTTCTGTTATTCCAATGAATGTTTCCCTTTTGAATGCACGATTTTCCAGGCCAATTACGGTCAGAGGGAGAGTGAAGCACAGGGGGAAATCAAGTTTTAGAACCAGAAGAACTAGGAGAAGTCGTGCCCCAGAGTCTCAGCAACGCCCTAAGACTGGACAAGCCCTGCTGTTCTTGAGTCTCTGTTCCCTCGTTTATAAAACAGGAGGGTACCATCTGCCCGACCATATGATGTGGTGGTTGTGCAATCGGTGTCATGAAATTTGACTTTTTCAAGCACATGACTACAACACTAAATACTTAGGACATACCAACACAAACCTCTGTGCTGTTTTATAGAGATGAAAATGTAAAACAAGAGGTATAATAAGTGCTTCAGGTAAAATTAACCAGGCAGATGAGAGGGACCAGCACAAAGCACCGGGGCCAGAGGCGCACAAGGGGGCTGCAGTCAGACCCCACGGAGAGGCTGCTGGCCGGCTGCTCCCTGCTGAGGAGCCCCAGACACTCTGGGAACTGTGGCCCGAGCCTGCCATTCGAAGCCCTCAACGTGATGAGCCACCGCGCAACGACCGTCAGCTTTCGTTGGTAAACAACAGGGATGATGCGTGCCACTGGAACGATGCCTAACGTTAACTTATTTTCAAAGTAAAAGTGAGTGACAATCTATCACCATACTCTCTAGGTATGATTTGTTTAATTTAAAAACATAAGTTTAGTTTCCAAAACACAAAATGCACAGATAAAAAGTTAAAGAGACATCTGTAGATGACTACTTTCTGGTGGATCAGTGGAAGCCACCGTTGCGTCGGCTCTAACAGATACCCTTCAGCACACAGAAAATGTGCTTTCGTGTCAACGTGTACTTATCGTTCGTCAGTGTCACGTCCGAAACGCACCCGCAGACAGCTGTATCACTCAACTTAGCAGTGGGGCAGAAGTCTCTTTCTAACAGTAGAAGGGATTAAGTTTTTAAACACCTTAATTATAAAGCAGATAAAAAATAAAACTGAAACAGTTCCTCAGAATGTATCTTGAGATAAAGATGCTTGTGTTTCTCTTTATAGGGAACAGAGACACTACGAAGTTAACACCCGTGCCTCCAGCAGAGAGTGCCACTCAGCTTACGGGCTGGGCAGCCCGGCGGAAGAGAGCAAGGGCTTGGCGAGACCCAGACAGGTTCAAATGCAAGCTCTACTACATCACAGCTGTAAGAAGCTGGGCAACCTACTTAATCCTGTTTCATTTTCGCTGTCTGCGAAATGGGCATTTACAATGCCTACACTTCCGGGCTGTTGTAAGGAATTTAAATAATGTATGCAGAGTGTTCGGTACAGTACCTACTAGCTTTGGTCTGTGTTCAATAAATACCAAGAGTTGTTACTAGTAACAGTGATAGGGTTTTCTCAGTAATAGATTACCATTCAGGTTAAAAACCTCATTGCCAACGCCCCCAAAAGCTCATGTTCTTTTATAATATATACAAACATATATGTCACAACATAGATTTCTTGCAATCATCTGTAGCTAATTCTTTAATAAATATTAGGTGTTCTGATACCCGATGCTTTGATAGAAACGGTCTCAAGACAAGAGAATGAGAGAACACATGGAATCGGATTTACCTGGTATAAAGTTTATCATAGTTTTCCTTTAAAAGTTCCCGTTCCTTTTCTAAATCATTAATTCTATCTTGCAGCTAAAATGAAAATTACACATTAGGTGGTTATCACATAAAATCACAGGGTTAAAAAGCACGCGAGAGGAGGCTAGCACGTTCTGGTCTTAAGCCCTCAGCTGCAGCTTGTACCAGTCCACTTACACTGTCTGAATTTAGCTTAGCACCGATTTTTCCCCACTTGTGCAGTGAACACGAAATCAATATATCTGTTTTAATCTAGTAGAAATGTATGCACTAGTTTACAGCAACCTGTGCCAAAACTCAATAAAGAATGTGTTAAAAGCTTGCTGTTAAGTCTGGGGAAACATAATATTACTTTCCTTCCTCCCAGTGAATTTCATCATTATATTCATTTTGCATGAATTTCCAACTGGCCCATTAAAAAGAAAAAGGATTAACTTTACTTTTATTGATGGTTCACAGAAATTTTGTCAATCACTATTTGCTCTGATGACATCATTTCTCACATGACCTGGAGTTTGCAAAGAGTCCGTAGCAGATCTTTTAAATATACAAACGAAAAATAAAACTGTATACCTTGCTTTATCCCAAAGAATATTTTTAGAAATTAACTTGGGGTAGTAAGTGTCTTTATGACTAAAACGTAGCCTTCAGTATTTAAGTTCCACTCAGCGGCATATTTTGTGGTTACGGCCGTTTCCATGGATCAGAGCACTCTTCAAATTCCTTTCTGTTCTCAAAATCGCTTTTTGGTGCTGGCAGGAGACCTAGTGAGAGACTCTCCCAAGATGAGAACAGAGTGTCTCATTTTCCTCCCCTCTCTCTGAGAGCGAGTCTCACGGACTCCAGACGGGGGCTGTACCGGCTGGGGGGCATGAGCAGCAAAAACAACAGGGAGATGAGTTTTCAAATGACTTCTTAGAAGAAAAATAATTTCACAAAACTGCTCATGTTGCAAAATACAACTTCCTTTTCCTCAGAAACAAATACATTCCTGTAACTTTGTTTTGGCATTGCAAATGACTAATAAACTAACAATTGAGAAAGTTAAGTTCCAGAGGTCATTTGGCATCTGTTTCAAAATGTTTTCCTTTTTCCTCAAAGATCCTTAATTCTTATGTAAACAATGGCTATGGCTCTTGGTGCATTTGCAAGTATTTTTTTTTTAATTTTATGAAAATTTTAAGCTTATTGATTAGAGAGAGAGAGACAGACAGAAACACTGATCTGTTGTTCCACTTACTTAAGCATTCATTAGCTGACTCTTGTGTGTGCCCTGAGCAGGAATCGAACCCGCTACCTCGGTGCATCTGGAAGACAGACACTGAAGCGAACCGAGCGAGTGGGCCAGGGCCCCTGGCAGGTGTTTGGGGCGCTGCTGTGCCGTCCACATAACATGCCGACTGCAGTGTGCTGTGCTACGAGAGCCATGCGTGTAGCTTAGGGTTTTTAAATACGTATAGTATTTGAAATGCCTGCGCTTTCCTTCTTCAAAACAGTGATGGGGGGAAGCTGCGATGCCCCGAGTGCTGGGCGCCGCGGGGGCTTACCTCTTCCACCCGCTTCTCGGAGAACGCCAGGGAGTGCAGCTGCTTCTCGAGACCGCAGCATTTTAAGCGCTGCTCTTTCAGCTGCTGATTCAGCTCGTCCCCGTTCGCCATCAAGGCGTCGTGGCTGATCCTCAGAGTTTTTTGCTTCTAAAAATAAAAAAAAAAAAAGAACAAAAAAAAAAACAAACAACTTTTCAAAATTATGTTTGGATTCTGATCTGAATACAATTCTATACGTAAATTCACCCCTGGAGTTCACGTTACGCAGTTTGCTCTGCGCCTCACAAACAGCGTCCGGGGCACTGGTCCATAAGACCCTCCCGCCGAGGCGCAGCGTCAGGGAGGAAATTCGGGGCCAACCGGGCACAGAGTCGGGTGACGCCAACTGTTCTTGCTCTTTTTAAAGTTTCTGCCTAGTGTTTCACCTGCTGACAGTGACCAGTGAGTAAGTTAGCCCTAAGGATCACTTTTTCCTCCTCCTGCTGTGACTACAGCGGTGGGACCTGTGTCCAGCAACGCTGCTCCCGGGGGCGAAGGTCAGTGCCATCCGCAGGTGGTCAGACAGAAGCCATGTGCCACCACAGCCTTGGGAAGTCAGCTCCTAATTTCCATTAAGTTAAAGTTTTCAATTCAGTAAAATACTTACTGAAGTCATCTCAATTTTTAGAGTGTCTATTTATGAATATTTTAAATTTGACTTTATATACTTAAATGCCACATCTTTTATAAATAAGAAAGGTGATTACATTAAAGTCTTTTCGGAGACCGCATGACCATGCCATGCAGGCCTCACCTGCTAATTATAATCACCTACGTTCCACTGAGGTTCTTCAGTCATTTAAGGGAAACATGTCCTGAGCTACTTCAGTCCCGTTTTCGTTCATCCGGTGTTACTGTAAAACGCTACCTTAAACAGCTTTCTCTGGCCTTCCTACCTCATAGAGGCTGTCGATTCTCTGCCCAATGCCAATCCCGAAACCTGTGCCCTAGCAGACACTTGTGAGTGCTGGTATTTCAACAGATTCCTGGCACCAATGTGAAACGGCGACCAAAACAGTCAGTGGTAAAAGAATAAATCCCTTTTTAATTCCTCCCTTAATTCCGCATTGTGGAAGCGGTTTTCAACGACATGTGTTTTTAATCCCCCTCTTCTCCCACTGTCGAGATAGCATGCTAGCATCCCTGCTCCTACGAGTCCCCTCGCTTCCACAAACTCTCTTGCTCCTGCAAGAGGTAGGTATATGATTTAACACTGAATTCAGGCTTCAGGTGACCCTGTGCTTTGCATCGATTCACTGCTCTCCTTGCCTGAGAACTTCAGAGAAAGCACAGTGTCTCCCCTTGACCATGGGGGACACGTCCCAGCACCTCGGTGTGCACTGAAATCACAGAGTGCCAAACCCGAGATATACTACGTTTTTTTCCTGTAGACAAATACCTATGAAAACTGTAAATTACAAATTAGGCACAGTTAAATATTATCAACAGTAACGAGTAACACAGTGGAACAATGATAACAATGTACCGCAACGAAAGTTATGTGACTATGGTCTCTATCTTTCTCTCTGGCAACCCAGACGGCTCCTAAGTGACTAAGAGGCCGGCGACACACGCAGCGTGGATTCGCTGGACAAAGGATGATTCCCGTCCCAGGTGGGCGGGACAGAGGTGGACGGCCCAAAGTTTCATCACGCTACTCAGAACGGTATGCAATTTAAATCTTAGGGTTTGTTTATTTCTGGAATTTTCCGTTTAGTATTTCCAGACGGTGGCTCGCCGTGGATAGCCGAAACCGCAGAAAACAAGACTGCAGATAATGGGGCCACTGAACTGCTTAACCCAAGTGCTGCTCGTGCGGGGTGTTTCGGGCTTGTTAGTTCCGGAACCTGTGTTCACTGCGCAGCGCCAACAAAGCCCTTGAGGGCGCGTCCTGTGGGGACAGCAACGGGGGTGACCAGCTCCAAGCGCCGTCGACCCGAGTGGTCCAGATGTAAAACGAATGCACGGAGAGCTGGCATGATGGATACCCAAATATTTTAGTGGCAAAACAAAGCGAAACACCACATCAAAAAAAGATTTAACAAAACCTGATTATTGGCCTATTCATAACCTTGGTCTTTCTTGGATATTTCATAAATGCTCAGAACTGAAGATATACGCAAATGCCTCTCAACTGTCAGTGCTCTGTGCCCATAGAGTTAAAAATAAATTTTCTTAACATGAGATGATTTATGATAAATGTATTTATCATTTTAAGATAACACAGATATTTATAAAAAGTCCAATCACTTGGTCATTTAAGTATTAAGTTATACATAACAGAGAATTCACAAAATGAAATTATACAAAATTGGGAATAAAAATAATAACCTTTACTTTTTCGTTTTATGACCATTATACTTAAAAATATACAACTTGAACACTATTTTGGACATTTGCATGTATGTGTCACCATAACAAAGTAAATTACCACAGTACCTCTTGAAGCTGAATAAATTTTCCTTCCATCACCGAGAGAGCACTGCTTTTCTCCACTAGTTGCTTATGAAGCTTAATCATTTCTACATTGTCCCGAATGTTTGACCTTCAATGGCGTGTTTAAGAAAAAGAGAGACAAAAATACAAGGCAAAAGTAAAAAATTTGTCATGGAATCACAATTTTTCATGGAATGTTACCTAAAAAAATTTATACACTTGCAGATCAGTCACCGAGATTTTCAGTTTATTAAATACTTAGGATTAGATTATTTAAAACCAACTAATAACCACTTAGAACTCCATAAACGCAAAGACTCTTGGGACATGAAGGAAGCCCCAAACATGATGACCCGTGTCACCCGAACAGTGACTGACAACACGGATTTCGTGTCACTTCACCGTGTCCCGGAAGACGGTGCAGGGGACATCAGCCTCGAGCACGGAAACCGCCCCACCACCCAACTTAGGATGACCGCGCTACCTTTCCCTCTGCGAAAAAACACGCAACACAGCCACTCATCTTCCCGCCACTCCCTCGGCACAAATGGTATCATAAGATTACCATTTATTGGCGTTTCCTCCTGGAGTTTGAACTTTTCAAAAAATTTCTAAAAAAAGTGACTTAGCATTTTATACTAATAATGCCCCAAGCTGGCATTTAAATACGTTGCAGATGTGCCTTTAGCTGGAAGAGATCGTTTAACGTCCACAGGGTATGTAGAAACTCTATATGCTGCAGTACCAGTTTGTATTTTTCCTACCGAGATTAAAGCAAATGTAGAATTTAACAGGAAGATCTTATTAAAGGTTAATCATAGATCTAAATGAATACCTGTTTTCAAAAGGCATTTATTTTCCTGACAGAGAAACTGAGTTCCTTAATTTAATACGTTTTACATTCAAAAGTATCTTTGAAAATGTGAAGCTTGGTTTTAGGCTTTATATTTTAAGGAAAATAAACATACACATTTTAAATTCAGAAAACTTTCTCTGTATTTAAAGTAAGTAATTTTGCTTCCCAGACCTATCTAGTGCACACATCTTGGAAAAATTGTCACACTGCCCTACTGGAACCAGAAAATGGACTACAAAGCTCACACATCTGTAAACCAGCTGAGGACTTGAAATACTTAATTTTCCTCTTTGATACTTGAAAGTTCATTGTATTTTGGCATTGGACAGTTAGTTGTCCTCACACAGAAGATAAACAAGTCCAAGAACCTGGATCTTGCCCAGGGCACAGCCCTAATACAATGTTAAAATAACTGTGTGTCTAAAACACATTATCTAGTAGTTCTGAGCGTACCCTCGACAGTGCACTTGCGGTTATTCCCTTTGTACTAGCTTCACTCACGAAGACAGTGTCAATACTACTATCTTTACTCACTAAAGATAATACCACTCTCTTTACTAAAAAAGTATAACATGGAGAAAAATATATTTTATAGGTCCAAAGAAAATATCCATTCTTTTCCCATTTAAAAGTCAAACTATGATTCATCTGTTTTCCCCAAACTACCTGGCTTGGCCACTCAACAGCGAGTGACATTTAGTGACCTGGAGGGACAGACGGTGTTCAAATAATTTCAGACCTTTTCTTGTATTTTCCGTTGTTCCTGATATTTCATTTTCCTTATTTTTGAGGATGTTAAACATTTTCAAGAAGATATACAGAGTGGGGGGAAAAGTAAGTTTATCGTTGTTTGTGTGGAAAACAATACAGGAATTAATAAATAGTAACACAAGAATAAACTCTGCATCTCATGTCCTCACAGCTGAAATCTACTTTCGCCCCACACTGTGCATGTCAGGTGTATGTAAATAACAACTACCGTTTAATGGTATTCGCAACAAAGAATGAAGCCCCAATTACCCACTAGGCCACACAGGGTCCCGGAAACAACAGATTGTAATTTTGAGTTTTCTTTGTATGGCAAAGGCCAGTCAGTAAGCATCTTAAAACTTTCAGTGGCTTAATTGGTGGACGTTTTCTTGAATATTTTCCTAAACTGCTTGGGGTTTAGACTTTTCGAAGTATTGCCAAGAAAATTGGGGAATTTTATGCTAACAGTGCCCCCAAAGTGGGCACAAATCACAACGTACGTAGGCTTTAGAAACCAGCAACAGTCCTGCGGCGCTTCCCAAAGCCGGTCCGCTGAAGAGGACACCTGTCCCGGGGCCACGGGAGGCGCCTGTGCGTCTGCACGAGCTGTGCTGAAGGGTCGGTCTGGGGGCTGTCGACCTAACAGCCGTCGCTGCGCCCGGACGTGGGTGCGGGCCGGCTCCGACAAGGCTGCCGCCCGCCGGTCCACCCGACAGTGCTGGGCCGGGGTGCAGAGGACAGCAGAGGTAAAAGCGACCGTGTGATGGCTGTGGGCTTTAGGAAGGCCTACGGTGAAGAAGCGTCTCCCACCTCCTCACCAGCTGACCACGTTTACAGAGACAAGACGCGGTAAAAAAAAAATGAGGGCGGCACCGGGAGAGACAAGACGGAAGGCCAGGCCCCACAGAGCTGACAAGGGACGTGAGAAGGGGGCTGCGGGTAAGAGGGGAGTCCCTGGCTACCGAGTGGCCTCTGTCCTGGACCCCGGTGCCCTCGGAGGATGGCCTTGGGCTGCTCTCCCCTGAAGACAGGAGACAGGCTAGGTGAATGACGATGATTTAAGTGACCTCCGCATCACACTGTCCTGCCCCATTCCACACGCAGTGATGGGACATCGCATCGTATCATCGGGATGGGGACATGCTCGCAGCAGCAACGGCGCCCAGCCCCGACTGCGGTGGCTCGGTGGGCAGGGCATCGCTCGGCCAACGGAGGCGTCACTGCTGGTCGGGGTGTGTAGGGAAGACAACTTATCAGCGCTTCTCTCACACATCGATGTTCCTCTCCCGCTTCTCCTCCTCCCTTCCCCCCCCTCTCATAAATAAATAAAATCTTAGGAAAAAAGGAAGAACAATGCATAGTAAAAGCGTTCCCATGAACTCGGACAGCCATGTACCAATTCGTCCACGCTGCATTACACATGGTGAAATGATCTGCAAACAGGTATCAGGCAGACCAATTAAATTCTTTGTAAAAATAAATTTCTCAACAAGGATTTTGAAAAAAATATGAACATCAAGTTGGAAAATAGCTTCATTTCTTCCTTTTTCTTTTTAACAGACATATTATTTAGAATTACGATAAAATCTTCTAAAACTCTGAAAAGACTTGTTGGCCCATCTCAAGATTAAAAACAAACTGAACTAAATTAGATTTTATGTTGAAAAAGTAACACCGCTCAACAACCTGTGTGCCAAGTTTCTCTTGTAATTTGAAACAGTCAAGCAGTGGGCTCTGAAGAAGGGATTCCTAATGGGAGCCCTGAAAACACTTGCTTCCAGCTTTGCTACCGGGTGCCATAACAGACCCAGGAACGCCTAGCCTTCGATTCGCTGGGGAAGGGAGACTTTCAGACGCACGGTGTCATGTGCGGTCTACTACGAAATCCGAAGGAGAAAAAGAATCTTTGCTTTGGTGAGTTTCTTATACTTCATTTCCCAGGCACACAACTCCCTCAACACTGCCCTCTCCAACCCCCAAAGACGTTTCATTCTTTGCTACAGTAAGAATGATGAATGCTAAAAGATCCTCTTGATTTTTGAAAATATTTTATTGATTATGCTATTATAGTAGTCCCATTTTACCTTTATTCCCCTCCTCCCTGCACCCCCCTCCCACGTGCATCCCCCCCCAACCACTCCCGGCTTAGTTCATGTCCATGCGTCGTACATGTACGTTCTTTGGCTTCTACATTTCCTATACTATTATTAACCTCCCTGTTTTGTACCTACCATTTATGCTACTTATTCCCTGTACCTTTTGTCCCATTCTCTCCCCTCCCCCTCCCTCATCACTGTAACCCTCCATTTGATCACCATTTCTGTGATTCTGTTCCTCTTCTAGTTGTTTGCTTTGTTTTGGGTTTTGTATATTTTTAGGTTCGACTGTTGATCATTGAGAGTTTGTTGTCATTTTGCTGTTCATACTTTTAATCATCTTCTTTTTCTTAGATAAGTCCCTGTAACATTTTATATAGTAAGGGCTTGGTGATGATGAACTCCTTTAACTTGACCTTATGTGGGAAGCACTTTATCTGCCCTTCCGTTCTAAATGACAGCTTTGCTGGATAGAGTCATCCTGGATGTAGGTCCTTGCTTTTCATGACTTCGAATACTTCTTTCCAGCCCCTTCTTGCCTAGAAGGTTTCTTTTGAGAAATCAGCTGACAGTCTTATGGGAACTCCTTCGTAGGTAACTCTCTCCTTCTCTTTAATCTTGGCTAATGTAATTATGATGTGCCTTGGTGTGTTCCTCCTTGGGTCCAACTTCTTTGGGACTCTCTGAGCTTCCTGGACTTCCTGGAAGTCTATTTCCTTAGCCAGTTTGGGGAAGTTTTCCTTCATTATTTTTTCAAATAACTTTTCAATTTATTGCTCTTCCTCTTCTCCTTCTGGTACCCCTATGATTCAGATGTTGGAGCTTTTAAAGTTGTCCTGGAGGTTCCTAAGCCTCTCCTCATTTTTTTGAATTCTTGATTCTTCATTCTGTTCTGGTTGAATGTTTATTTCTTCATTCTGGTCCAAACCGTTGATCTGAGTCCTGGTTTCCTTCCCTTCATTGTCGATTCCCATTATTTCACTTTGCAGAGCCTTCACTTCTTCTTCTATTTTGTGACCATACCCAACCAATTCTGTGAACATCCGGATTACCAGTGTTCTGAACTGTGCATCTAATAGGTTGGTGGTCTCTTCATCGCTTAGTTGTACTGTTCCTGGAGCTTTACTCTGTTCTTTCATTTGGGCCATATTTTTTTTGTCTCAGTGCACCTGTCATGTTGTAAGGAACGGAGCCTTAGGTGTTCACCAGGGCAGTGCAACCCATGTGGCTGCGCTGAGACACTGTACGTGGGGGAGGGGTTTGAAAGGGAACAATGGTGCTTGCACCAGTCTCTGCTGGCTTTCAGTCACTTCCCCCTCGCCCCACAAGCGAAGTGGGCCCTTCTGGCGCTGATTCCCTGGTGGGTGGGCTTGTGTACGTTCTAGAACCCTGTGGGTCTCTCCAACGAGCTCTCCTGTGAGGCTGGGAGTCTCTCCTGCTGCTGCCGCAACCCCCACAGGTGTTTTCAGTCAGAGGTTTGAGGCTTTATTTCCGGCGCTGGAACCCTGGGTTGTGGGTCTGTCTAGTTCCCCAGTTGTTCCTCCTGGTTTATCCACACGTGAGTGTGGGTCCCCCCACTCCACCAGCCGCATCTCGCTGGGTCCACCAGCCGCTGCCTCACCTGCCCTGTCCTCCAACCGCCACCTTGCAGTGAGTCCTGTCCGCCCCTCCTACGGGTCTGGGTGAGTGTTTCTACTTTAACTCCTTGGTTGTCGGACTTCCTTCCATACAGTTCGATTTTCTGTCAGTTCTGGTTGGTTTCTGTTTTTAAATTTGCTGTTGTCCTGCTTTGGGTTGTGCGAGGAAGCGCGGTGTTTCTACCTACGCCTCCATCTTGGCCAGAAGTTCCCCCCCCTTTTTTTTGCAGGTAAAATGTTATAATATAGTACTTAACACCAGTGAGAAGAGAGGATTTAGAGCACGGAAGCAGGGCTACAAGACTCTGGAAAGCAGCTATGTGAACTATTTATGAGATAGGCTCTTTTTGAGTAATAGTTTCAGGCTGACTACATTTGGGGGATAAAGTTGAAAACGACCGTAGGATTAAACACTGTACATTTTTTTTAAACAGTAGAGACATTCTGTAGGTGTACTGTTGAAAGAAATGTGGGTCATTCAGCGCTTTCGTTAGGGGTACACTGATAGCAATCGCCAGGCGGTACCCCTTCTGAAGAGGCTTACAGAAGGTTGCTGGTAATTTAAATGGAGGACGTTTCACTAAGAGCTGATGAAAGTCTGTTTGAAAGGTAACGGTGCCACTCAAAACTGCTGTGAGTTCGCAGGCGAACATAACGCTCCCCGATCTGAGACTGCACAGAGGAAAACATTTGTCTGGACGTATTTATTTGCCTCTGGGTGATATCTTTCTTGTGGTGCTGGGTCAAAATACAGATCAGAACTTGGTATTTTCTCTCTCTCAACACCCACGAAACATGAGGGGGCAGCGGGCGGAGCTCTGACACCCTCCTGACAGTGGAGGGCGCCCTCCCCGGGGCCGGGCGGGGACAGCAAGCAGCCAAGCCCTGACTCGTCTTGTACGGGGGGGCCATTTTCAGGGCCCAGGTTCATGGATTACCACTAGTAATAGGAATCTGAGAATTACGTTCGATGAATTAAAAAATTCCAATGGGAAACGTAGATTTACTGGCAATTCGTGGCAAAAATGAGCTAAAGGACTGTTTTTGTCTCTGGATGGAATTATACCTACTTAGTAATAACACAGGTTATTTCACAATTATCAGAAGCAATAGTTGGTAAGATATAGTCTTTAAAAAGAATTAATTAAATTAACACTGCTTCTTTAGTAGGAAAAAAAATATGTCAGAAACACAAGGTCCCAAGGAACCCAAGTGGCTGTTGCTAGGAAACCGCTTCCCCATTTCCATCTTCGTGTCATGTAGCTGAGGGGTGACCCGAGGCTGAGAAGAGCAGTGGGCCCGGCCGGGGTCCTCAGGTGCGGGAGCCGGCCCTCCAGGCCGGGCCTGGGGGAGCGCTTCGTCCCGCCCTCGGAGTTGCTTCCTTCCTCTGAGAGGCTCCGGGGCTTTGGCTTTCCCTCCACGCTCACGAGTGTGCTCACAGGCGAGTCGCTATTAATTGTGACAATTTCTGTGGTTTGTATAAAGTGCTGAGAAGCTATGTCAAGCTGCTATCACAGAAAATTCTGACATCATATTAATAATAAAAAGCACAGGGATAAAGAATGGAATGGGAATGGTAGTTTGCGCTGGACAAATTGTAAGGCATTCAGAACAACAGTAAGAGCCTGGTGAATGTATTTGTAAGAAAATGACAGATCACTGCCCTGTGTAATGGTAACGTGCGCATGGTTATCCCTGGCCCCAGCTACCTTTCCATCGGAGAACCAGATGTGCCCTCTAAATTAGGGGGCGGGGCAATCAGACAAATCCAAACTGAGGAACATTCTGCAAACAGCTATCAGTTGGCTGCAAAAGACTGGCGAACTACTCTAGAATAAAGGGAACCTAAAAGACGTGATAATTAAAACACAATACACGAGCCTTGACTGGACACCAGAGCAAAACAACACAGAAACAGCCATTTAAACAAAACAGCTCTGAAGGACGTTACTGGGACAACTGGGCAGTGTGAATATGGACTGCGTGTTGGACAATGCCACTCCATCACTCCTTGTGAGGTGCCCTGCATGTGACAGCTGCACTGTTAGTTACGCAGGAGGATGTCCTTGTGCCTAGAAGATGCTCAGAAGTGCACAGAGGGCGAAGTGGCCGGGGCACTCAACTCTCAGACATGAGGGGGTGGGGGGTGGGGAGAGGAGAGGGAGGGAGAAGGGCTCGCGCATGCGCACGAGCAACGCAGAACGAACGGGCTGGCGGCATTCGCAGATGTGCAAAGGGGCGAAGGGTAGCCGAGTGTTCTCACCGCCACGTGCACAACTTCTCCGCAGGATTGCAATTTTTCGAAGTGAAAAGTTGGTGAGGAACGCAGGAGTGCCAAGAAGCAGGCCTGTGCCTGTGCACAGAGGGGAAACTGGAGCCCTAGAGCCGGGCTCCATCTGACGTTGCGTGGCTGCAAAGGGCCTGTTTCAGGGTTTGACAGTCTGCTCTTAACCCAAGGGGATGGGGTAAGTTACGTGTTGGAAACGGGTATGGGTTAAATTTCCTCCGCTGGGACGTTATGGCAGTTACATGATTTTTAATTAAGAAGATAAACACCCTAACATGTACTTAAAAAAGAAACAGTACAAACTAGTTACACATTTGGTAAGAGTATAAATATTTTTGGAGTTGAAAAAGTCAATAAAAGGTAAAATCATTCTGATTTTAATGTTCATGTACATGTGTTCACTGGTTACTGCTGTGCATTTAATTTAAGACGGCCTTTTTAATAAGCAGAAAATGTGCATTTTTATATTGTTTAAATTTTAATACGGACTTTTGTTCAAAACAACACAGACATTCAGGCTACTTGTAAATGATACAAGATTTTTTGCTAATGAGGCATTATGTAGAACATATGCAAAAATCACAGCTCCGTCTTCCAAAATAGACCACAATAACAAGAAAAAACACGATTTTAATAAAAAGGAGCAGCACTGGGCTTTTACTTCAAAGCAATTAAGGGCTTTGGATAACCAAAAGTTTATGTCAAGCTGATGCCAAACCAAACTGGTCTATTAAACACATACTACGAAGAGTTGCTATAATATTCTATGAAAAGGCTCTCTGCCATAAATATCCAGCCCCGCGCTCTGAAGATTACAACTATGCTGGGTTCATGTTTGAGAACAAGGAGTCCAACATTCAGATCAGACTTCTAGAATTTCAAATCTGAAATAATGTATCCGTGAAAGACAAGTTCAAATATGTTTTCCATTTTGTAATTTTTCTCTACAGTAAATTATACCAAGTTTTATATTCTCCCCAACATTTTTTTCAAGGGTTTTCCATTCGTCTCAAAAGAAAAAACAAACCTGCTGTTACACAGAAAACTTTGAGCTATGTGCAAACATATAAGAAAAAATAGGCTCGAAGCCTCGGATTTGAAGTCATTTCTTCAGTTGTCAACAGCTGTATTTCAAGAAACAATATGCCATTCACTACAGGTACCCTTCCTTCTAAGGAAATAACATGTAATTTTCAATTTTATAAAATCAGTGAGGTAGGGTAAAAATTGGTTTATTTCTTTGGCCTCAACAAACAATAGTGCCTCTACCTGTAATTCTTATTTTGTCTTCTAGTTTTCGATATGCCAAAAAAAAAAAAAAAAGAAAGAAAGAAAGGCTGCCATGGCAGGAATGAGAGAGACCCCCACGGAGGGCAGTAGCTCGGTTCTAAGGTGAACCCCTCCAGGTGTGTGCGTTGCTGTCTCTTGCCAACAACATTTCACGTAGAAAACGTGTACCTGCACGTTCGCCTCTTTCTCGTGCTGACCCAGTCCCAGGACTGAAGGACTCTGGGAGTCCCTTTCCGTTCACTCCGACCACTCCAGTTCCTGGACGACCACTTCCCTTTGGAAGGGGGACCGGGAAGCACGGTGTCTGTGCTGCTCTTTGGGAACTTAAGAAGTACAGCCGAGAAAGTGAGGCTGATAGGAATGGGCGCCAAGCTTGGCCTTGGCCTCGGTGCCGAAGTTGTGTACTCAGAGGACATCTTAAATATGGCTGTGGGCACCACACTTGGGGTCCAGTCCTTCAGCATTGTTTGTTCCTCACAAGGAAACACAGATTGATTTTTCCAAGAAGGCTAAGTCTAGATCAGTTCTTCTTAGGGGAATACCAATAACTCCTTGGTATTCAGGCTGGTTCAGAGCCAAGGTTCAAATTATATCCCCTAATATATATATAATTCTCAAAAATACTCACTTTTTTTGCCATGCACTTATATGAATATGTAAATGTCCCTAAATGTATAGAATTTCATCATATAATTTAAATTTACACAAGTTTTCAGAAACAGAAGTCATTAGAGAGTGCTAATCTTTTAAAACTCTGAAATCTCCTTTTGCATACATTTTTAAGCCTACTTTACTTTTCAAAAATGAGTCTCGCATTATGTATCACTTCTTAGCTGCAACAGGTGTCACCACGTAGGGCTGGTTTGTTAGCGGAGAATGAGACTCTGAGCCGGAATGGAACACTGGAGAACCACCCCTGGCTTCTCTAAGATCCTAGCCACGTGCGCACGCCGTCACGTGAACTGGAAAGGGGGAAACCAGAAGGTCCAGGTCTGGTTTAAAGAACAAACAGAGAGCAGGAAAAGAGTGCACCGAGTGCAACGTGGAGGCCCCGTATGGACTCCAATTCCACCAGCAGAAGGACAGCGTCAGAGCAGTCTGACTACAAACTGGTTATTGGCTAAAGTCAAGGAACTGCTGTTTTTGTCAAGGGCGACAATGGCACGGTGGTCACATGGAAATTCCTGATCAGACAGAGACGCATACTGAAGTGTTTCCAGGAGAGGTGACGTGGCACCTGGCTAGGGCCGGTGCGTTGACGAAAACAGAGGTGAAGGGACAGATGAAACAAGGTTGGTAACAAGCTGATAACTGTTGAACCTGAGTGACGGGGACATGGGGGCTCAACATACTAGTCTCTTTACTTTTGAGTCCACTTGGTCAAAAAACAAACAAACAAACCAGAAAACAAAGAAAAAAGAAAAGTAACAGAAAGAGAAAAGCCATAAAGGGAAGAAAATATCAAGGAAGAATACACAAAGTCTTCTGGGGAGCACAGAGTGAAAGCACCAACAAGAGAACAGTTATTAGGGACAACGACAATGACAATGAACCCGGGGGGGACGGAACAGCAAGGGCTGCGCATTCCGACCCGTCAAAAATGAAGAGGCCACAAGGATAACCATCCATAACCATCCATAACCATCCATAACCATCCATAACCATCCATAACCATCCACGGAATGTGATGCCGACTTTGAATACTGGGACGGGCAACACCTTCGGGGGATAAAAAACAACTGGTACCACTGTAAGGAATTTACTGCCTCTCAAGGTTGACAAACCATGAGGCTGGACTTTTTCACCAGGTGAGCCGCCGGCGCCTGAGCCCCTGTCCCACAGAGCTCCCTGGGCAGGAGTAGCCGTGTGCTGGGAGAGCCTCCTGCAGTCTCGGTGAGCAGGGCGGCGCAGCGGGAGAGGGGACTGCCCTGGGACCGGAGTCGACGGCAGTTAGCGGGTCTAGAGCAGGCTCTTACGGAGAACGAGAAGTAAAAACACGGTTTTTAAATAGACCGGACTTATCCTTCTGTGACACACGGTGAAGCGTTTTAAACGAATTTTGACCTTGTCAAAGTGAGATTTCTGTTTCAACATACCTTTGATCTGTAGCCTGCTGTTCTCGGAGCTGAAGCAGAGATAACTCGACTTCATTTTCTTTTCTCCGTAACTGAGTTTTCAGGATCTCAGCCAGCTGCTCCAACTCTTCTATCTGGCCTCTCTGGGTCTGAACAACATCTTCTCTGAAACAAAGAACCTGCACGTGAGTGTGCCACTTGAAGAAACATCTGCAGTATTTAAGACCAGTACAGAGAAAGTTCTTCAAAATAAAGAGAAGGCAACAGGTCAAAATTTTAGCGGACGTGCCTCCGCGCAGAGGAAAACAGCAGCGGTCCGAAGGTGATGACCCGGAGGCACGCAGGGGGCAGCTCCAGATGCCCTTTTTACAGGATAGTGTCCCAGGCCAGGGAGTGGCGGCTAGATGCAGTTCTTCAAGCATTTACTGTTCACCTACTACGTGCTCTGCAATCTGCCCAGCTTCAGCTAATTTCTGTGCCTTTGCTCTGTCGTGTGCAGGCCTCCCTACACTACCCACATCAACGCCGCAGAGAGAGCGGGCAGGAAGCCTGCAAAACAGCACTGAATGGTCTCTAGCACATGTTTCTCTCTGCCTCGTCTGGCAGTACCCCCGTGTAACAGGTCTCAGGAAACGGGTGCGTGACCCGGCTTTTCAGCTAAGGAACAGGGTAACAAGAGTAGGTGCGGCCTTTTGTTTTTTTCTCTAACAGTATAATCATCACTGTATCTGATACTCAAAAGAAAAAAAAAGCCCACACATCTCTTAAGCAACTACCTAAAGTATGATACTCGACCCTCATTCAGAACTGGTCCTTTCTGATGCTCCAGGTGAAGGCCTGTAGATAAGGTGGAACCTTATCTTCATCTGTGTGACGCACGGACACTGCAACCAGGATGCTCCAATTAACTGGAAAGGAAGCTAAACATGGCAGAAGATACTTTCTGGAGACCACAGTATGCTGAAGAGAGCAGCACTGTAGCATCAGTGAAACAAACTCTGAAATCCACATGTGTTTGGTAAGCCTGAACTTTTAAGCCACTCCTTCCAAATATTTTTAACCACAAAAAGGCTAATTAACTCAGGATTTTAAAAAAATTACAGGTAATTCTTCTGAGAATGAAAATGTTGCCTCTAAAGCTCGTACTATTCTAAACGAGTGGACTTGATACCATTCCTTTGCGGGGGAAATTAAAATAAAGGACCTTTCTACGAACACTTCCATCGATGCAGTTGGTTAAACTGTTCATTTTCCCCATTTTAACAGAAACATATTCAATAATATATTCTTTTCCCGCAGATATAGCTATAATTTGGTGGAGCAAATTACTTGTATGCAAACCAATTTTGTTTAAAGAAAAGAGAGGAAAGAAAACAAAACAAAACAAAACATGATCAATACCGAAAGCTCCAAAACGACTACAGAAAGAATACATACAAATGTCTTATTTCTCCTTGGGCTTCTTCCAGTAAACTGGTGCCATATTTTGTAAGCATTGGTTGCTCTACAGCTACATCTTGGAATCTAATACCTAAAAATAAATCAGTAAGAACACAGAAGTCAGAAAAGAGGACCCTTGCTTGGTTCAGCATCATCGTCAGGAAATGTGTGATGTAGTAAGATTTCTCAGGCGCTCAGAGACACGTGCTCCGTGGTGCAGACGGTCAGAGACGCCTTACCAAAGGGGCTGTGAGGTCTCAGCCACCCGTCGGCGTTAAATCGAACACAGCGGCAGGTGTGGCCCGTTGGACAGATTCCACTACGGAAACTAAGTTACCTACAGGTGATCTGATTCCATTTAGAGTTCAACCTCCTGACGTAATTTCTGAATGCACCAAGGTCCTCAATTCAGGTCTTTAAAATATAAACTGAAGTATGAAAAAAAAGTTTCAAAAACTTTTTTTTCCAGTATTTTTGATAAATGTTACCTGTACTTTGGTTTATTCCACCTCAATAATCAAATCTGTATGCAAACAAAAGTAATTTGAGGAGAGATTGTCAACAGGGTTCCTTTAAATAGAACATTTTGCTGCTACACTTAAAATACAACTTTTCTTATAAAAATAGTTACATGCAATTTTACAAGCCTGGTCCCATTGGTAAAAATAAGACATACTTTTAATTATATGAATTAGTTTACATTTAGAGAATAATTAAATTATTAGAGTTGAAGGTGGATATTACACAGAATTATTAGAGTTTAAGGTAAATTATGACCATTTAGTTTTTAATGGCCCATAGTCCCAGATATAAAGGTACAGAAAAAGTTCCGTCTCCTGAGGAATGTTTCCTTTTTAAGAACGACAATTTTAATTGGAATAATGGCACTGTTTGTGCTATTTTCAAAGCGCTCCCCATCTTTTGCTGACATCTAAACCGAGGAACAGAAAGCGCTCCGCCTGAGACGTTAGTTACAACAGTTCACTGTGAAAAGGCACCAGGCATAGTCCTTTGGTGGTAACGCCAATTCTGAAGCATTTCCTACAGAAATCATGGAGAACCTGAACATCGCTAGTGGAATTTAAAAAACCTATTTATATTCAAAATATATCTTAAAACTATGGTCTCACTGTGAGTCGTCAATGGTTATCTTTTGAAACACATACACTTCATCAAAATCTTCGCTCTTCACCGCAAGAACTGTTAGTACATTGCAACGATCACCCCTTGAGCTGCTACCTTTGTCCCGTATCCCCACAAGGCATAAGTAGAAAATGATGGTCTTTGTACAGCAGCTTGGGGGGAAGGCTGATGTGGCCAGACAGGGTCTGGGGCTCTCACCCCACCTACCCAGGCTGCACTATTTCTGACAAGTCTGGCCTAATTCCAGCCTCAAAGGTGGTCTTAAAGAGTCTAGTGGGGTTACTATGGTAACAACCTTGGTAATGATGCTTCCAGTTTACTCGGAAAGAGAGCGGTTAAGAAAGTATTCATCACGATTTATGCTTTGTGCAGCTCCTGTCTTGGATTCTGTACCAAATAGTGAAACAGGTCTGGATTACTGAGTGTAAACACAAGGAGAAATTCAAGCTACATAATCATGTTTTAAAGACCGCTGCTCTGCGGCTTTTTTTTTTTTCCTCCTACGGGGAAAAACTCCCATCGAATTTTTCAATTTAAATAGCAATTCATGGCACTACATTACCTTGCCATGTTGATCTACACTTTGGGCGCCGTGTTAGTCTGAAAGGCCTGCAGCCCTGGGAGACCAGCTTGGAGCCGGGCAGCTTGCCCCGACCACAGCCGCAGAGGACAGGACTGAGGGGCAAGAGAGGGCAAGGGACTTTTTAAAGGCGAGTCCATTCTCGTGCAGCTACCGTCCCCAACCTTTTTTCTAATCTGGTGTTGTAGCTCCATTGCACAGAGGGGAAGACCGGGCCCTCAGAGGTCAAGCGCTCCCTTCCATGTAAAAGGCCAGTCAGCGGCAGAAGGCATTTTCTGCTCCGTAATTCACCGCGGCTCCTCCGGTGACACCCGGCCCACTGCCAGTCTCGCGCGGCGAGGGGCAGCCCAGCTCGCTCAAGCTGCGGCCGCCCCCTGCCTGTGTGGTGGAGGCCTTCCCGCCTTCAAAGGGGCGCTGTCTAGGGGATAAAGTGTTAACATTTTGGCTTCAAGAAAAAATAGAACAAATGTATCTCCCTTTCTGTTCCTACGCTGTTTTTTTTTTTTTCCTTAATGAATTGAAACGAAAGTTTACAACATTTTTTATGTCCCTAAAAATGTTTGGTTTTTATGTGACGCATAGTTCAAATAAAGATCAATTAGAGCTAAAATTTTATTTCCTTTCCTAGTAGTTGAAATAAAAAAATGTGTTACCTAGAATATTTCCTGAGTTTTTTGCTTCATTATAAATACAGTTTGCCTGTGGGTGGAGAGAATTGGAACTTTTTTGGAAATATTTGGGTCTTTCTATAATGAGTCTTGTCTGTGCAATGGAATTGTTTTATAACCTGGGTAGGTTTTAGGGGATTCATTTTCAAAATCAAGAAAGTGACTGGCCTATGATAATTCTGCGAGATGGGAGAGACCCTTAATGATCACTTGATTGAGTGCTTTTATTTTGCATGCACAGACCACTCAAGTTCAGAATGATTAGAAGACTCACTCAGAGTCCCCGGAGAGTAAGTGGAGGAGCAAGAGCCCAGCTTTTTAAACTCCTGAGTCTGTGCACATGCCACTCTCATGCCATCGCTACGCAACGAGAAAGACTGACGCGATTCTGCAAATTTTATAAAAGGTCTTTTGATGAAGAACTCAAGTGTGATCCCATGTAAGCAAACTAGCTGGTCTCCCCATTTGCCTACATCCATGGGACCTGCTTCTGTGATGTAAAAAACCAACTGGAACTAAGCAACTCACATTTTCTGTAGTTTCATACATGTCTCATACGCGTTAGAATGAACAGTGATGTTCAATGTTTTACTGAACAAATTTGAGGGTCTAGTGATTCTTAAGTAAAATGGTCTTCATATTAACATGAATGATTTTACCAACAAACAAGCCCAAAAATGATTTTTCTTTCCAAAGCAACTTAAAGACATGGGTAATACAGAAATAAAACTCGGTGTGTGTGTAAAATGACCTATTAAAAGACTTAAGTTGAGGATTCACAGAAGCTTTATTTTACCTTTCCTGGGGCAGTCCTGTGAGCCTGCATTTTCACTCGCTTTTCTACGCCCAGTGTTCACACGGGATTGCACATGATTGTAAGGCGTCTGCCTGTAGCCCTGGATTTGAAGTTGCTGTTTGGCTGAAATTAGTCTGTTTTTGAGGACTTCATTTTGTCTTTCAAGCTCATGAACTTTCTCTTGCAGCTGCTCCATCATTTCTTCCATCTCCACGTCTCGTCCCAGCCGCTTGGGGCCGCCACCAACCCGCTCATATCTTTTCTTGTCATTAACTAGCCGTATTAACTTGGTGGCCATTCTAGGGAAATAATAAAAAGATGAAAAGGAATGTGAGAAGTCAGCATAAAATGCATTCTGTTGAAAGGAACATAATCACTGTGAAGACTTCAGTGCAGAACCTGAATAATAAATTTCAGGTTTTGATGTAACTATTACTGCCTGTGAAGAACCCTTTGATGATAATTGAAACCACTGGGCAACAATCTGCTTTATAGCACTGACAAATAACAGTTTCCTAAGGCTTATCATTTAAGGTTAGTAAAGGGAGGACACATATTTACTCCATATGTTCCTCAAATGCAATTTTAACGCATGACCTTGCGGAGGAATGCTGAATGCACGTAAATGGGGCTGCAGAGTGTGGGTGCGGTGGGGTCCCTCTGCAAGCCGCAGTGAGTTAGAACTTTCGAAAAGTGTGCTAAGACTATGCAGCATTTAGGTGATGTATTGTTTTCAGTTTCTCTAGGATTAAGACATATGACAAATATAAAAGTGTTAGAATGCATGGATACACACATAGAAAAAGCCCCGTGAAAAATTCGAAAGGAACCAAAATGTGGCATTAACTGTTGCTTGGTGCTCAAGAAACATGTATGTTTGATGGCAGAAAATAATTAGATGCAGAAAAGTATTATTTTAATGCTACCTTTAGTTTTATACATAAATTGTGCTTTTGACATCTCAGGAGTTTGGACCTTTGACTCTTTTAAGTTCTGATAAAAACTAGCTCGACAGAACAAAAGACAGAAAGGGCACATGGGGGTGATGTAATATACACGCACGGAAAACACGCCTGACAGCGAGTGGAAAAATCTTGGCAGGACAAGAAAGAAAAGGTGGCTTTGATGAGAGACACAAGTTCAAGACTTTACAAAATTGGTCGCACATCTTCAATAGCTGACTCTAGTTTATAGTGAATCTATTTTTATAAAGACCCAGACAGGAGATTGAAAATAAAAACTCACTTCATTTTTCTTTAAATGGGGTTTGCTTTATTTTAGCATGGTTATGGACAGAAGCTTTTACTTAGGAGAACAAAAGTGAAACAAAAAAAAACCCCCTTAATCGCTTTGGGATGTCATAGAACAACCTTTTTCTGCCCTCAGCAGAGTGCTCCGTAAAAGCAGTAGTAATACATGTCTATCTACACTTCGGGCTTCTCGGCCTACAGCATGTGGCCCCAGGGAGAGCTACGCAGAACATAATCAGTTGAGATTGTTTTCTTTTTCCCTTGAGGCACATCCATTAAACATGCTTTATATGGCATCCAGGATAATAAAAACCAAGATCCAAGAGTCCCACAAACACCCTAGTAAAATAATCAATGGATTAGTTCCTTTTCCACCTAATCCGGAGAATGATATATCATCGGGAAACCTGGGCAGGTATCGCAGTCCTGCGAGCCACACACTTTTCACAGCCCTTTCTCGCGTTCAGGGTCCTAAGCCCCACCCAACGGCTTATCCCTAAAATATGGCAGCCGTCTCAGTGAGACGCCAGCCTAAATATCTGTTACAGAGAGACTGACAGAGACAGAGATAACATTCAAAGGAAGGACATGAAGTAAAACCAAGTAAACAGCAGACAAACAAAAGACAGACTTACTATGAAAAAGTAGTGCAAGAAAGGCACGTGGACAGACTGGCTTTACATTCCTTCCACGATGTTCAAGTAAACTTTGTCAAGAAGCCTAAGATCACGCCTCTTTCTCCAGTAACAGGAACACTCCTCACTTGCTTATTTTATGATGTTAATGAATCATGAGTGATCAGGAAAAGTTTGAGTCCTTACTTGAAAAGGTGGCTCATCAGATCTACATTTATACTAAAGCGACACTAATCACACCTGGGGCGTGAATTTGGAGGCGGTTTTACCTCGGTGTCTAGGCAGTGTCGGCAGTGCGACAGTGAGAAGGGACCTGGAGCTCTGGGTCACAGCGGTCCTGAGGTCACTACTCTCAGGTCCGAGTAAACCAAAACCCCAGGAGGTCAATGGCTACAACATACCATACGCTGGAGGCAGAGAGATAAACGGAACGCAAGCGTACGACCGGACTCCCAGCCTTGGCCTTCTGCCATTAAACTACGTGGCTCATTATTAAGTTGTTTTACATTTTCTGGCTAGGACAAATTACTAACGAGGTCAAGGTTGTGAATTCAATTCTTTCACTGACCCATTACGCTTACAAAGAAAAAGAATGGTTTAGTGGTGATAGACCAAATTCCTCATTCTGACAGGCTGACGTGTGTGTCACCGGTCAGAAGGGGAATCAGGCAAGTGAACCACGTGTCTTGAAAAAGGACATTGTCGCAACGCCAAGACCCAACTCAAAGGAAAAGCCCCGCACACAGCAGGTCAGTGGGGCATGAAAACCAAGTCCACAGGGTAGAAGCTGAACTAAAACCACCGCTTTACAATAAACTCTAAGCAGGAAAGCATCCCGTCTTCTTTCCTGGCTGCCGGACCTTTTCATTGGACCTAGAACGTGCACACGAATCCAGACCTGAACACGCTTCCACACGGGAAAGCACTTTTTTGTTCCTAGTGCTACCCACTCAGAAGACAGTCACAGTGTTTCGGAACAAGAAAGAATTAAAGAATATCTATTCTTCAGAAATTTTCTCTGCAGAAATGTTTGCATGCATATCGAAAGTGGCACCGTGTCTTCAGAAACAGCTGAGACTTGGAAGTAAATACAGAATCTAGACTAACTCAAGCAAAGTTAAGTATGTTCCAGATACTGAAGTAATGTTTTCATTAGTAAACCCTAAATTTTAAGGGCACAGGCATTTTAACACATTAAAATAAATAATTACTTTTTTAAACTTTCATTTTAAAATCAAGGCATTTAAAAAACAGATGCTTTGGCCATTTGCTTATTAAACTATAAATATTAAACCCAAAGTTATTTATAGATACAATACACTCAGGCACTATTAGCTCTTCCTTTCAAATAACAACTTCAGGCATAATAAACACTCATAATCTTTTTGGTTTATTATTCTAGTTTGTAAGAGTTTCCATTTTTAAAAATTGTACTTATTTACAACCTGCCTTGCTACAAAAAGATTCAAGGTGGAGTTTTCAATTAAGTTTATAAAAAAGCAAATCCTCTAAACTTTACAGAGTCAGGAAAAAAAGCTTAAAGCTTTTTATCATAACCTTTTAATTTTATCCTCTTGCTTGCGGGCTTGCTGTTTAAGTAAAATGTTCTCATCATGCAAACGCAAAAATCTGTCTTCCAGTTCCTCACGGCTGATCCGCGACACAGCCTGGTGAGACTTCATCGTTCGTGCTGTTGAAGTTTCTGCAAAAGTGCCAAGGTCATGAATAGTGGCATTACTTAAAATAGTCTCTAAAAATGATAACTGTTAATATTACTGTAAAATCTGCTGCACTCATCTCAGACATTTCCCTTTGTGACCTACAATCAAGATTGCTTTGGTAAGTATTACAGCACTGTTCACATCACTGATTGGGGGTGAGAATAAAAGCCTTTGCTATTAAGACTATAGATGCAATGCTAAAGGATCTGAGCGATAGTAGTACCCACTCAAAAATGTATTCAAAGATGTAAGCTGGAACTTTGATTCAATAGAGGCTTTTTGATTTATATGCTATGTGTTGAAAAAAACTAAATTAAAAGTATTTTTTAGCAAAGTGATAAAAATAATCTAGTAAACATAATATGATTAAGAATATTTTCCTAAGCTATGGGTGTTGGGTTACAGAAAATAAACTATAGGGGGGTGGGCTGGGATGGGAGTAAAAGGCAGAAAACTGTACTTGAACAACAATTAAAATTAAAAAAAAGAAAAGAAACTATAAAATTTGTAAGATCAAACAGGAAAAAACCCTTCACAAATTATTTATAATCTGTCTTAAATATTTAAAAAGAAGTGTTAAACCTTTTAGCATGCGCATATAGTATTTTTTACATAGGCTTAATTTTGGTATTTTCCACAGCACTGTGAAGTTAGTCAATTTTCAATGATCCTCCAAAAGAAACAAAGAACAAACGGATCAAGATTAAAGCCCTTTGGTGGGTAACTGAGGGGGAGAACTGAACTCAGAGTGTCAAATCCCAATAAATAGCTTTGCAAACTTAAAATCTATTTGTATTTGAATCCCTGATACTCTGCCAAAAATCTAACGCAGAGCTTGTACACATTTTTTACTTTTCACAATACAAGCTGTGTCATCGAATTTATCTCTGTCGGTGAACAATGCACTGATCACCGTTCTGTGGTAGTTCAAGGCAACCACTTGCGGTTGTCTGAGTCTCAGGTGCACGGAGACACCTCGGTGGCCTTATTTTACATCACCATCTTCTCAGTGGCAAACCAGTCTCGCGACTGCATGGCTGACATACGGCACGCATGACGGAAATCACAGCTCGATACTCAAAATTGTTCCTTTAAGCTACGCTTTCCTTTCTTAATTTGAAAATGCTTTTTAGATCTATAGCAACCGCTAAATATAAAAGGATAAAGAAAGCCTTTAATGTATATTAATTTGATAAATCCAAGTCAGTATCACTTGGATAAACAAACCATTTTGAGAGACTCTACTTGAAAGACAAAAAAATTTAAATATGGCATTTCCTCCCATACAAAATTTAAACATAAAGAAACATTTTAATGGTGAATGTGATTTAAGCCAGGCAATTCGTTTTGGAGGCTTGATACTCTCTCTGTAGTTTCTACTGATGTGTGGAATTTTAAAAAGATGATTTATAACAATTCTTTATCAGAACAGAGGGAGACCTGACATGTTCTATGAGCTGCTGATAACTGATGCATGCGGTAAAATACCATATGTTCTTCTAAACACTCTGTCCTCTCGTTTGGTCCAATCGAGAGCTATACAGTCACTTAAATGGCTTCATTTGTATAAATATCAAAAATACTTTAAATTAAAAGTAAAGAAGTTCCTGATCAAAGTTCATAACTGTAATAAATAACAGCTGGCCGTACCTCGTGACCCTCCCATGTCAAAGAGGTTTGGGCCTATATCTTTGACGGGCAGGTCTCCCGCGGTCTCATCGGCTGGACCAGACATGGCCTATCTGCAGAGAAAAGAAAATGCAAATAAAATCTTTCCAGCTTATAACGTTAACTATGCAATGGAATGAACCAAGTAAAATGAATAAGGAACTATAACTTTAATGGACATCTTATTGCCCACATGTGCAGCTTGAAGAAGATGAAAGCTATTTTAAAAGTAATACTACATTGAATTATGGAGACAGTGTTCCTTTCAACAGTGTATTTCCTATGACTTGCTTAGGAAATGAGGTAAGATTATCATTCTCCCTTCTCTCTTCCTCCTATTCCTCTATCTGAAACAAAAACAAAGCCCCCTAAATTTAGAAACACCTCCTCTCCATCCCCCATCCCCTTCTCTGTCTCCAAAGGAAAGCAGATAATCTTGGGAAAAACTCAAGTCGGGACTTGATTCAAATGGTTGTTCTATTACTTAGGAGGTGGTTGAGTCGCCTAATCTCCCTGAGTTTCAGTTCCTTAAGTCAAACATGGAAGAAGGAACACCATCTCACAGAATTACTAAGGGTAAGTGACAGGGTAAACGAAGAGCATTTAGCACATTTGCCTGGGATGCACTACTAAAGTATTAATTTTCAGCCCAACGCACAAATGAGTGGGTACTTCCAAGTGTTGGGAAGGGGGTTTCATGAAATCACCAAACGGGTTGGTTTTTCTTGTGTCTTGTCTTGGTAGCCATGAGGCCTGGGTCCCAGGGCTTGCGCCTTCAACACACAGGCTGTCCAGCGAATTCTGGCATGTTCAGAGTTTCTATTCTTTACAGAGATACACCACAGTAGCTTAGTTACGTATGTGGATGTGGGTGGTCCATGCAATGTCTGGTATGCTTAAAAAAAAAAAAAGATTTTTCATTTCAATCTACTCTAAAAGCCAAATGCAAATTGCCAGTGGAAACACCCTAAGGCAGAAGTTCTCAATTTCCAAAAGGTTGGTCCTAGAATGTCAAGTCCAAGAAAGCTGCAAGCCTGGTGGTTTTGTTGGCCTCTGTATTCTCAGAGGCTGGCACAGAGCTGGGCACATAGCAGACATTCACTTAAATAGTTGTAATGAATAAATGGTGTTCATGGAGCTCCAGGGTCTGTGGCCCCAGAAATAGTTTATAAAATCTTGTGTGCTTATGTATATATGCAGTATCTTTAAGAGCGGGAGGATTTATAACATTTATAATAACTCATCAAAGGTTGAGAACCACTGCATTTTGCCGGGACATAAATAGCTAACAGATATATGCCCCGGTGGTCATCTAGTTCTTCGGGAAACAGTGCTATAGAAAAGGTCAATCACAGGAACTAAATTATCAAGAAGCTTCAACACAGGACCCTTGTCAAAAGGTACCTTTTCCATGATAGAATTATAGTAGCTTTTATAAGAATAACAAGTATATGATGGTGGTGTTAATATTTACTGAATGCTTACTAAAACGTGCCAGGCGCTCTTCTAGGGGCTCCGCTTATATGAATGAAGCAAACATCTCACAGTATCCTTCCTTGTGAGGTTGTTCCTCAAATGATTCCTACTTTACAAATGAAGTAACGGAGACACAGCTTAGGACACTGTCCAAGATCACTCATCTAAGAAGTCACTGTCTTGTCATATTTTTGATTGTCACTACTAGGAAGAGGGAATGTTATTGGCACCTAGAGCTCAGAGATGATGCTAAACACCCCACAGTGCATAGGAATCACAACTATCTGGCCCCAAAATGCTAAGGAGGTTGAGAAACCCTGTGTAAAGCTGTAATTTTCTCCAACACCATCTCGGGCTATCCCTCTTTGCTTGCACTGTTGTCCTTTAGGTTCCCCAAATTCAGGGTACTTTTGCCTTGCCCATAGCCTCTGCTGGATCCCCATTCTTTGGGGGCTCAGCTCAAATGTCTCTTCCCTGATCATCCCACGTTAGAGTACTCTTCCTCCAAATTTCATCACTGTTTATTTCTGTTATAGCAACCATCTCTATCTGAAATGATTTTGTTTACTAGCTGGTTACCAGTTTGTCTTCACTGGTAAAGTACGAGTGAGCATGTTGAAATAGGCAACCACCCTGTTCAGCTGGCCGGTACAATGCCTCGCCCAAGGTGGGCACCAACATTAATGGTTATTGAATGAATAAATGAACATCTGGCACTGAGACCAAAATGGTAAACAAAGTCCCTGCCTTTACGCAGGTAATAGGCTATGGAGTAATAAGACGATAAACAGATCACTAGAAATAAATAATTGGCCACTCGGGAGGCTTAAGGGTGTACTAACCAACTCCTAACCCACGTCAAATGAGCTGTGTTTATGTAACTTTCTGCTTGAAGAAGGACTTGGAGAAGCTCTGCAGTTAGCGTCAGCTCTCATCAGGTGGGATTTAGGTCTGGTATAAATTTTCAAAGGGGGCTAAGCGTGGGGGTAATAAGCGTGGGCTGTGGTTCAGGCCTGACGATGTGGGAGTGTCTCGTGCTGGGATACTTTTCACGTAAGAACTCCAGAGCCTTCTAGAGACCGTAGAGCAGACCCCACGACCCTGGGCGGCGCTGCATGTAAGGAGTCGACCACCTCTATCGCCCTCTCCTTCCCCATGGTACTCACCGCCACTCTCTCCCAGCGGGTAGCTAACCGTTGCTATAGCGCCGACGGCGTGTCGCACCGCTGGCCGAGGGGAAGCACGGGAAAAACATGGCAGGCCCCATTGCTTCCTGGGAAATGTAGTTTTCCTCGGATCCTAGCCCGCCAGCTCGCTGCCTCGCAGACCTGGGACAGTCTAGTGCTCTAACTCCCGAGATGCTCCGGGAGTCGCCGCTGTCTATTCTGGGAGTGGTAGTTCTAGAGGCTATGGGGTAGAATAGCGGTGGATGGGAGCAGGATGCCGAGAGAACTACATGCAGGAGGCGGGGTCCAGAACGAGAGACTCTAAAAGACTGGCAGTGGCGAAGAAGGTTGTAGCGGCAGCATGAAGCGGACTCCGACCGCCGAGGAACGAGAACGTGAAGCTAAGGTATGTGGGGCCTCTGGAGTCTGGGATCTTTTGTGCACTCGTAGCTAGGGGCAGGGAACCTGATGGGCTTGGCTGGTTGGCGAGTAGACGCGAGATGTGAAGCCAAGGCATGAGAGGGCCTTCTCACTCAGCAAGGGAGCCAGAGATACTGGGGTTTATAAATTCGTACCGCTCAGGATGCAGGCCTAGTCCTGTTGGATCAGCTCACGAATGGACGACATCCGCTTACTTGTTCTGCACCCAACACCTTGGGTAAATCTGTAGCTACCCTTGTGCCTCAGTTTACCGGACTCTCAGATGACCGATTATACCAGCTGTGTCTTCTCTTTGGTAGTGATTCCTGAGGACTGAGATCAGATGTGTTTCTTTGGAACAGTTGTCTCAGTGGCTCGTTGATAATGTTTTCTATGTCTTCAGCACAGCAAGATATAAAAATTTAACTACAATCCTATTATCTACTTTTGGGGTTCAGCCTCTAGTAGTTGTTGCCATTCCATGGGATGAAAATAATAATAGCGATAGCAATTTTTTAAATAGCATGTGTTACGTGTCAGGCTTGCGTTAAGTTCATAATATTTATATTATTTCGTATTCTTACCACAGCAGATTGCAAGATAGATATTTATACAGATGGAGTATCAGCAGTCCTGTTTCACAGATGAAGACTTGAGGCCCAGAAGAATTGAGTGTTTTCCTTTTTCTCGTTCCCCAAATCATGTCCTATTTATTTGTCTAAATATATCGGTAACCTGTCCACTTCTTTTTCCATCTCCACCTTGGACCAAGCTATCGTCTCTAATGGATTGTTACAATAGTTTCCTTACTGGTCTACGCTTTATGCCCTAACACTCCATTGTCCCCTACTTGCCCTGCTTCCAAACAGTCACTTTTTCACACTGTGGAGTATAATCTTTTAAAAATGCCATTCTAATCATGTTCATTTCCCCCCTCCCTCCTCTACCAACCACCTGCTTAAAAGTCTTCCATGAATTTCTGTTGCTCTTAGGAAAAGTACAAAACAACATGGCCTACATGGTCTGAACACTAATTGCTTCTACAGCCTCGTTGGACACGACACTCTCCTTGCTCTCTGCCCATCAGCCACTTTGGCTGTCTTAAAAGTCCTTCTTTCTGTTACTGAACTCAAGGGGTTGCCCACCTAGGGGTGTTCTATTCAAGAATAAGTGGTCACTATTGGGTAGTTTTATTTACTTGCAGGAAGTAAAGGAAATGGGATTCACATCCAAAGCTCTGTCTGGAGGAAGGGAGGCTTAGCCATTGCTTTTATCCAGATTTGGTTAATTATATGTTGATTTTGATTTCTTCTTTACATCAGATTGGGTTCCTATCTAGTGCCTTTGTTACTGCGGCATCTACAAAATATGATGCTGTATTTTAACCTCTAGCAAGAATAGCATTTAGTAAGTACTGCTCAGACCTTGAGACCCTTGTCCTATATAAGAATTCCCCTCTGAGACTTTTTTATTCCTCATTCTTGAGGGAATGGGGCATGAGGGTCATATTCCTGTAACTGGTTCCTGCTGAAGATGGATGGAGGAAGTCTTTGAGTTAGAGGAATGCAATTCTCTGGCTGCTCGAGTAATGAAAGTCTTGGGGTCCCATAGCTTCTGGGGGTCCTGAGAACAGGAGTACATAAAGAGACAGAATGTAGAAAAAGCTGTTAGGAGTAAGAGAAGACTTACGAGACATAACTTATATCTTGTAGTGGCTTGAGATCAGACAGGGATTCACAGGCGAACACTGTGGATCTGGTTCTTTATTCTCACTGGGTAGATAGCAGGCTTGACTCAAGAGTGATGTATCCAGGAAGCTACATTTTGTGGTTTAAGAAAAGAATGAGTTGTTAATAACACCACATGAGGACCTGTCCATATTGGGTTCAGTTAATCTTGTGGAGATCCTGAGTTCCAGATTTTTAAATGTACCCAATCCCCTGGATTTTATGGGTGAAGTTTAATATCTTTTGGTGTGGGCAAAATCAGGTTAGCATTTTTATTTAAGCTACCAGTTACCTTTCCTAATTGCCTAACAAATATTGGAAGTAAGATGATAGGTGCAAAGGATCCCAGGAACAGGAAAAACCAAGTTACGTTGGGGAGGGTCAATTTCACTGAGCTCCTCCCAGCAACCCCCAAATCATCTCCACAATTAAAACCACTCCAGCAGTTATGTCCTCTTTATTTTTTTTTTTTTAAATTGATTTGAGAGAGAGAAGAAAAGAGAAAGAAACATTGATTTGTTTTTCTACTTATCTACGCATTCATTGGTTGATTCTTATATGTGCTCTGACCGGGGATCAAACCCACAACCTTGGCGTATTGGGGACAATGGTCTAACCAACTGAGCTACCTGGCCAGGGCCTATTCCTCGTTTTGACATCATACGTTAGTTAGTTACTCAGGTATGACAGCTTTGCCTCTATTTTAAAAGTGGCTCCATTTATCTTATTATTTGTGTTTTTCCTCCTTTGATGAAGATCTTTCCTTGAAAAGCATTCCTGATCAATTCTCAGAGAATAGCACTGATCAGTTCTTAAAAGCATCATTGCTCCTGTATTATCAGGTGGTTTATTGTGAGTGTGTCATGCCATTCTCGGTCCCTGAGGGCAGAAAGGCTCATTCCCAGTGTATCGTGTTCCATATAGGAGGGAAAGCTGCTCTTTCCCTAAGAACCTTAGGCCACACTGGAGCAAAAACACCAGAACACAGTAGGGCTCTACAGTCAAGTTTCTTTAAGGGCAAGGCCTGGATTATGTTTAGTTCTAACTTTAGTTTATCAGAGATATTTCATCCAAGTAGAAGCGGTATCAACAACAGAGCAAACCCCGCCTTACTTAGATAGAATGTTTTCAAAGAGCAGTTCTGTCTAATATTGCAGTGGAGGTCATGGTAATACCCGTCGAAGGAAAAGTCTTCTGAAACGCCTGTAATTTCTTGTATGGACATTTTATAGACCTTCATGATCGTTTGCAAACATTGAGCAACCTGTCGCAGAGGGGTGTCTTTATACCATTGAGCTATGCAAAATAAACAGATTTATAATAGCAAAAATGTTGAGTTCAGTTTGAAGAAGAGATCTGAATCCAGAGGCAATACCTGGGGGCAGGTAGCTGAAGATATTAAATAACTATAAGATGTTAGCGGATACTGTGTTTAACCATTTGGCTTCTGCGAAATCTGGTACCTTTATTGGCAATGACATCACCAGTCTAGGAGGGAATACGTTTAAGTTTCGTCACACGTGGATTAGTTAAGGGTACCTGAAGTTTTGTATTTTAGAGTTCTCTCCATGAATCTCTCTGAAGATGAAACATCTTTGCATACACATTTTAGTCTTATGAAAGCACCAGAGGAAAACAATCATCTGCAAATGACAACAGACTTAAAAACGGCCTTGGTTGGAGTTCTATACGTACATCTTAAGATCCCTCCTCCGTGAACCTTCTGTAATGTACGCACGCCTTTTGCAATAGGTGCAGCCCTTCGGTAACTTACAGAGATCTTCCTGTTTTTGTCCCATCTCTCCTCTCCTCAGTTCGAAACAGTCATTTTATTCTAGGAAAAATTATTTTCCTGTTTTTTTCTTTACCAATAAAACCTATGTCTTTCATATTCTTCCTTATCTAAAGACATTCAGTAAGAGTGTATGTCTATTTCCCATACCCTCTACTACCAAAAATATATGACCTATGCTAAATGTAATCAAACATAATCAAACATTGTGTTTGACAATGTTTCCTGTGTGATTTTAGTATGCCAAACAGGCCTACTTATTTTAATTTTTCCCTTTATCAAGACAAAATGAGTCGTGGAGGTATGTTAGGAATCCTTCTGAAAAACTCCAAAGTTCTTAAAAATGTCACAGGTCAAGAAAATGACTCTCCTTAAATTTTGGATCTTCAGGAGTTTGTGAAACAGCAAACATCTTAAAACATGTTCCAGGTAAAATCATAGATAACAATACTTTAAAGTTGTTCACTTAGTCAAAGTGACAATCAAAGACTTTTGCCAGCAAATGCAGAAAGTCTAAGAGTTGTTAAAATTTTAGTGTTTCTAATATTAAGGTGATTCGCTGGACTTGACCATCAGGTCTTGTAATTAAAGACCTGATGGTAAGGAGTATGCCTTTGTCTTCTTTTTGAATTTCTTATTAAAAACATACCAATAATACAGAAGACAGAACATTAAATTTTGGCTTTATGGAAATACACTATTGAAACTGAAACTTAATTTAGAAAAGCCTTTGTAATAACAACTTAATTTTAGCCAGCTTAATGCATAAAAGACAAAGTCTCCTTTTCTATTTTTTTATTCTGAATTTTTAACCCTTAGAAACCTTAATTTTAGTGACAACCAAAACTCAAAATTGTGAATAATTTTATAACCTCTAGAAATATAGGCTCTTGGCAAAATATTTCATAAGTCTTAGAAACATGTATTTCCTTAATATAGCATAAGACATCTATATTAACAGCTCCAAATATCTTTAGTTTCTCTGTATTAAAAAGCCAAAAAAGTAGGTAACAGAGGCAGCCATAAACTTATTTTTGTAAACCCCGGTAAAATCTAAAACAAATCAGTTTTCATGTTATTTCCTAGATCATGTAATCCTGAAAAGTACATTGAATTAATTATTAAGTGCTTAGTTCAAATAAACAGAGCTCTTCATAAAAACCAATTTTAGTATTTCCTTCTGGAGTTAGACAAACACACACACAGACAGACAGAGACACGAAAGCTTCATTTTAAAATTCCTTTAGCCATGGCACAGGTACAGAAAAACGAAGCAAAACATTAGTTTCTGTTCATTAATCACCTTAGTAGCTGGCTCTGAATCTGGGACGTGTGGCCCAGGACGGCTATGAATGTGGCCCAACACAAAATCATAAATTTACTTAAAACATCATGAGATTTCCTTGTGGTTATATGTGTCATGATGTATTTCACGTTGGCCCCAAACGACTCTTCTTCCAGTGTGGCCCAGAGATGCCAAAAGGTTGGACACCCCTGCCAAGCAAGGCAAAGCAAACGTCAAGTGTGAGCGAAGTGACCAGGCGAACCTCTCAAAGCCTGTTCCCCTGAGACGGCCCAAAGGGGAAATCCCCGAACCAACTAAGTCCTACGGGAAGTCGGACAGCAGGAAAGTCTCGGATGCTTGGTCTGCTTCTGGAGATGCACCTCCAGGGGTTGCCTTCGGGGGTCGAATTTGAGTTTCCCCGTAGCGGGCACGTTCAGGTGTAAGGCAAATGCAAACGAGCACACACGCACAACAGACTCCAGCGACCACAGGACAGGAATCGAAGGGTGGCGGACACTGATTCTAGAGCCTCCGGCCCACTGAAAACGCTGTCAGTGACCCAGGGTCTCCCGACACCAGGCAGCCAGCCCGGAGATGTCCCCTGAAGGTGTCTCGGGTCGCCTTGCAAGTGCTTCTCGACCCTCCAAAGTTAAACCTAGATTGGGCCCCGAGTCCAGAGTCCCAGAGGCAGTTCCTGCCCAACCTACCTGAAACCAAGCTCACACTCAAACCGAAAGTGTCCCTCCAGCAACCCTATACCCTAGACGGGAATGGCACACTAATTAAAGTGACCACAGGGGCTGACCACCCGGCCTTGTCTTCCTAAGTGCAGAATGAAACAGGCTCGGAGGGCACTCCGCTTTGCTCCAGAGGCAGGCCTGGGAGCCCCTTCAATCAGCACCTAGTGGGAGTCTGTCCAGTGGAGGGCAGGCAGGAAGCCCGGGCAAGCTGCCACTGCTGGCCACTCTGCCCAGTGCCCACGCCAGGCTGAGAGGAAGTCCCTTTAGGACAGTTCCATGGGAGTGGCCAGATTTACTTCTGGTGGTAATTTGGGGAACTAAATCTAAGGCGTTTGGGGTGGTGGGCCAATGACCAGGGGACTTAAAGAAATTGAAACTTTCCCTCCCCCTCCAAGTTTACCTTTTTCTTGATCTTTCAGGGTACAGGTCAGGCATGAGTCACCATTTAGTGGTTTTGATTGCCTTCTCTGGGGAGAAGGGTTTATTTGTTGGTAGTTTCCAAATCACTTTAAGTATCTTCATTGAAAATTATATTAAGCTTGCCCTGGCTGGTGTGGCTCAGTGGGCTGAGTGCCGGCCTGTGAACTGGAAGGTCACAGGTTCAATTCCTGGTCAGGGCACAAGCCTGAGTTGCTGGCCGGGTACCTAGTTGGGGGGTGTGAGAGGCAACCGAATGATGTTTCTCTTGCACGTTTTCCTCCCTCTCTTTCCCCTTCCCTGCCCTTCTCTCTAAAAATAAATATATATAATCTTAAGGGAAAAAGAAAATTAATTAAGCTCAGTTGGTTAGCATGTCATCCTTATACTGTAGGTTCCATCACCAGTCAGGGCATATACAAGAAGCAACCAATGAATACATAAATAAGTGGAACAACAAATCTCTTCCTCTCTCTCTAAAATCAATAAATAGAATTTTAAAAAATGTTAAAAAAATTAAACTAATGAGTAATAGCGAATTCTTGTTACTTTCTATTATTTCTTGGTCTGTTTCTTAATAATCCTCTTGTTGGTTTTGCGAATGAAATTTGCCATTTGGAAAACGTCTTAAAACACTTTTTAAAACACATTTAACACTTGGACACTTGCGACAACCTTTGGCTTCGCTGAAGTCAGCCTTGCTGCCTCGTTCATCCTTCCGTCTCCCCAGTGGACCTAGCTGAGTGTCTTGCGTGTGAGAGACATTTATCTTGTGGAGAAAGATTGAATATGGTCGAGGGTCTGCAGCATCTGTTACATGCGACAGGCTGGCGGTTAATGGAGACCACACCGGCTCCCCGGCTGCTGGCTGGATTTATTGTGGCTGAGCCGGGTGGACAGCATGCTTCAAGAGCGTGGAGCCTGTGTCTTTTTGGTTTTGTTGCTCACCGTTCTGTCCCTAGCACTTAAATGAACAGTGCTCAAGGCACAGAGTGAATATTCCATAAATATTTATCAAATGAATGAATGGCCAAAAGCATCACCTGTTATTTGTCATTAGGTTTTCTATGAGTGAGAGATGGAACAGGAGCCTGAAAGAAATAATGGAAAATGGTTAAATACTCTATGATCATAAATTGCTTAACATACCTTAGACCTAGGTATTAATTTTGAGAAACAGGACTCTTCAGCACACGCTTTGGCAACTGCCAACAACTGTTTTCTATTGTTGTCTTTCAAATTTAAAATGCTAGTTTACTCCTCAGGCTTAGTTTGTTTTGTTGTTGTTAGTTTATTATGGTAGCTTTTATATTTAAAGCGTGACTTGCTAACTTCTAGAAGAGAAGAACTTTGTAGTTGGCATGGTACTTTTGGAACCTTAAACTAAGGCACTGTTCAGAGGAGAATTTAGAGTTCTGTTAAACGCCATTCACCTTGACTTTCCCGTATATAAACTGACTTTATACTGTTTTACAACATTTTCTTACCAGGTGATTTTCCAGCGTAAGCTGGGAGGAACCTTCGGGACTGCTGGGTTGGGTCAGGGCGCGTTGCGCAGGTTAGGATTTGCGTTAGCAGGAACTTGACTCTGAACATTTGTCCTTGACACTGTGTTTCTGGACAAGACCAGCCAGTGTATGGGAGGTGAACCATGTGTCGGTGAACTAGGTGTCGGTGCTGTCGGCTTGCATCTTTGTTTCTGCCGCAAGCCTCTGTCGGGTGGCCACGCCCATCATTTATTTGCTCTGTAGTTTTGGGAATGACCTGCCTGCAAAGCAGGGGTGCCTGCCTTTAGGTCAAGAACCGCCATGCAGCTAAGTGGCAGCTGAGACCTTTACAGCTGGCAGAAATCGAGGAGAAAACTCACTCGGAAGGACCCACTTGTGTTGCGTCTGCTCTGAGGAGGGGACAAGTGTTTTCCTAACCGTTTGTGGTGGGAGGACTCAGCTCTGATTTCTGCATTAGCCCTAAGCCTGCCCTTTGGCACCTGCATTTAGTGGCTGGACCATCCAAGGCTGAGCCTCAAGGGCCAGCATTTCTCTAATAACAATAATAATAGTGGGCTGATGCGGCACCTTAACTCACTCAGGTGGATGGGGCATGATTCAGGTGTAAGACGGTGCTCCTGCGGATTATCTGTTTCTGCGTACCGCATCCATCACCTCAGTCTTTCCCAGTTTGCCATATTATGAAAACAGAGATGGAAAATGTTGCTGATGAATTTATTTTTTTTTCCTGTCAGCATAAACGTTCTGCCCTTTTTTTTTTTTTTTTTTGCTTGAGCACAGCACCCGGCAAACAAATTCAAACATTACAGCTTACGTGGACTGCAGCCTGTCTTCATGTCAATCCTGTTGTGTAGCTAAATAGTGTGCCATTTTTTCGCCGAATCAGCAGCCAATATGCTGCGAGCGATTTTTGTTTTAGTCACAGTATTGGCTGGTGACACTATTAATGAGACAGTAATTGGGAAACCGTAGTCATTGTTCTCATAAAACAGGATCCTTGGAACCCGCCAGGCAGAGGAGCTGCCTCTGCGGACTGGAAAGCAGGAAAGGCTGAGCCGGCCAGAGTGGCCAGCTTTTAAATTCATCAGACCCCTGCTGCTTAAGTTGCCCCAGCTGTTAATGCTGGAACCATTACAGTAATGGACTCAGCAAATGAAGGAGAACGAAGACACGCACACTTTATTACCAGAGGGGCAATTTTCTCTTCATCCGTAATAGCAGCCATGCCTCATATTGATCAGACCATCAAGATACTAATCCTCTGTAAAATTACTTGTTATAACTGAAAATGTGTTCATCCAAATCAGTCTGTGTCCTGACTGTCTACTTACTATTGAAAACAGACTATTAGATGGTTTATTTTTCATGATTTAAAGCCTTTGCCCTGAAAATGGGTGGCGTTTCCCTCGCAACGCCGACTGCTTAATCTTCGCTATGGCCAAGGGTTGTCTTTTTGTTTTAAACAGAACATCACCCACTTAATTAAGGAGTGAGTGTCTGTCTTGCTGTCTGAGTTATGCTGGTGTTTTATGTGCCTGTGGATTTATTAAGCATCTTGTTTTACATTCAGTCTGGGGTTCGTGCTGTAAATAAAAATAGGCCCATATTAGAAATTTGCAGGTAGCAAATGTCAATAAGTCCCAGAGATGTAAGGTTCTTTGATTTATATTTCAGGCACCGGGTTGTGCTTTGTCGATTGAACCCATAGGCGGGATGCATCTTGGTGTCTTCTGTGTAGCAGATGGGTTTTTGCATCATTGTCTCAGAAAGTTTATGGTTATTTCTGCATCCTTGGTTCGGTAGATTGCTTTTTAGACAATGAGGCCTACCTATGCCCTCCCCACCTTGTGTTTTGTGAGAAATGACCGAAGCTACATATTCTGTTATAAGAAGACCTGTTAAAACCTGAGTTGTATCTTTCTTAATGTTTAGCATTTTAGGAATGACTCCTTAAAATACCCATTTTTTTCATTATAGTCTCCACATATTTCTATATTTATTTGTACACAGACTCAAAATATGTATTCGGCAATATATTTTTTATTATAATATGTTGTCATTGCTTAAAGCTTTTGTGTCGAGTTCTCCATACAGTTCATTCAGAAATAATGAGCCCTCTTTGTAAGCCAGAAGTGGAGGTGGGGGCTGGAGACTCAAGGGAGAATAAGATACAGTCTTTGCCATTGAGGACCTCAGCTCAGTGGGAAGCTAGGCATGCGGACAAATAATTGCAAGAATGCACTATGGTAAAAGTTAAAATCCACGTGTGAATGTAGTTCCTGGGAGCAGATACCACTGAGGGCACAGAAGTGAAGTCAGGTCCTCGATTTTTCTTGCCTTATTACCAAAAGCAGAATCATGCTGTTCATTCGTGCTTTCAGACTTGCATGTGAATGACTCCTAGCTGTTTGAAAGAATCTCCTTTTTTCCTCTTGGGAGACGAGTTTACTGCCCCCTGGAGACAAAGTGTCTGGATCAGTGACCCCATCTTTCTAAAAATGTCTGGATCAGTGACCCCATCTTTGGGTATGTGTGGTTTCCATGGAGTCCACTCGGAAGGAAGGGGATAGTGCTTATTTGATGGTTTATGTTCTGGCATTTGGAGCTTTGTTGCCTGTTTTCCCCAGAGCTCCCCTACTTACTGGCTGAGAGATCTTGGTCCAGTCACCTAGTGTCCTTGAGCCGCAGTCTTCTATAAAATGGGGATAGTAATAGTTGTGAGGGTTAAGTGATTCAAAACACATAAAGCATTTAGAATAGCGATGTGCGTATATTAATATTCTAGTATTACGTGTGTTAATTATAGCATTAAGAATTATTCTAGTATTAAGAATATTAAGCAGTATTCTAGTATTAAGTATAATGATAGTTGCTGGCTTATTTAAACTACTTTTTTCCTGATTCCATAATTTTTTGTTATTTTAGAAAAATTTAAAAATACAGATAAGTACCAAGCAGGAAGAAAAACGGTCTCCTATAATCCCCCAGGGATAATTACTGTGTTACCTTGTATACATACTGGTATATTTCTTAGAGTATTATTATTATGCCTATTATATGCACAATGTATGACCCGAACTTCATCTAAAATATATTTGATACATATTTTTAGAGGATATATTTTAAACAATTGGAATCATAATGTACCTGTTTTGTTCTTGGGTCTCTATCATGAATATTTTTTCATGTCGTTACAATTATACAGTATTTCATTATATAGATTTTTTTCCTGTTATTATAAATAATCCTTCGGTAACCATTCTTGCACATAAATCTCTGTGCAGAATCTCTGGTACTTTCCACCGGGTCAATTCAAAGAAGGCGAATCGTTGGATTAGTATTCGTAAAGATCTTCGGTTTGCATTGTCAAATGCCACCCAGGGAGTTGGTGCCAGCTTCCACTGTGACAAGCAGGGTGCATATTTGGTGCATCCTCTTCCACCTTGGGAGTCATCGTAACATAAAAATATTTGTTGGGATGGAGGAGATGAAGTAGAAGCTCATTGTTGAACAAATTTGTATTTTCTTAGTTTCTAGGTATATGGTTGAATTCCCTCCTACTGTGTTTCTTGGCCAAATATAATTCTACTGTGATTGATTCGTTATATAGCCTTTGTTCATTTTGCTAACGTATGTGTATCTTTTCTTGTTGATTTGTAAGAGAACACTTCCTAGATTAGGGATATTATTATTTGTTAATTGTGCGATGGAACTATTTTTCCTAGTATGTTTATTGTTTGTCTTTTACTTTTGTATTTTTGTTATTCAAAAGTTTTCCTTTATGTACATAGGGGAAAATTTTCCCACCTACATATCCAATTAATGATCACCTGTATATCTTTCCAGTTATTCTATGTTTTAATTTTTTTCATGTAACTCTTGTAATATGTCTGGAGTTTAGTTGGTGTGTGAATGGAGGAGTTATCTATGCTTTTTTCCCCAATGCAAGTTTTCCCCACTGCAGTTGTTGACTGATTTGAATGCTAGAATACTCGGACCTGCTTTTTAGTCTCTTTCTTTTGTTTTGTCTGTTATTCTTGACACACCATTCTAATTATCAGAGTTTTATGATACCTTTTAGTGTCTGGAAATATAAGCCTTGTGGTTCTTTTCCCTTAAGTTCCTGGTTTTTCTCTTGCATTGAGAAGTCAACTTAATATTTTTTCCAGGTAAACTTAAAAAAAATTTTTTTTCAAGGTCTCCTGTGTATTCCACCAACCCTTTGTTTAGTTGTTACTGCAGTACATTTATAACTTAATTGGGAAGGAACTGAAGTATCTATGGTAAGTAATTTTTCTCATTTGATAATGTTTTGCACATTTAAATTTTCTTCTATGACCTTTGGAAAATTTTGTACTTTTATTCAGTTAGGTACTATTTATTACCTTTTGAGTTTATTTTTGGGTATTTTACATATTTACTATTGAAAATGGGATATTGTTAAATTATATTTTTTAAGTGGTGCAGGGGAAAACTTTGTGTGTATATTATTTTGGTAATTGGCCGTACTATAGAATGCATTGTTATCATTCTAACACTTCTTGGTAGATTTTCTTGGGTGTTCTGGGTGTATGCTAGGTAGATAATTCAACCATTTGCAGATTTAATATGATCTTTCCTTTTTCACTAATTATGTTGTCCTGTCCCCTTTTCCCTGCCACACTGTCACATTGTGTAGACTCTCCAGTGACAGCAGATAGTCACGTCTTTAATAGTTACACTTTGGGAGTTGAGTATTAAGTGCGATAGTTGTTGGCAATGATTTTTGATTCCTAGTTCACGTTTTCCCCTAGGGACTGAGGTTGAATTTTTATTGACTATTTTTGACGTATACTTAGACGGTTGTGTCTTTACTTCTACTGATAGGATATAATCTATTAATATATTTTCTAACATCGATTCCTTGGGATAAATCCTATTCAGTCGCATTACATTGGCCTTTTAACGTAGCACTGCATCCAGCCTTGTTGCGTTCGGTCAGGAAAGGGAGGTGAATCTGTAGCAGTGATTGTCGAAGAGGCCGCAGCGCGGCACCCCCAGGGGACAGACCCGCATCTTCAGTGACTCGTATTTAGTATACTTGCTCTGGTCGCAATTCCAACTGCGGTTGGTGACTTAATAAAGCTCTTTGGGCTGGTGAGGATAAGCCAAGAGTACAGGGAGGTACACTGGGTGAAAATATTGACAAACATTTCTTTTTTTGCTCTTCCGACAAGCTTGGATATCCTAATTGAGCTTGGGTCATAAAATGAATGGCATCATTTTCCTCCTGTAAGCGAGAGCCATTTTCAGAGCATCATAATTATTTGTCCCTTGGAAATTTGAACTAGATTGCCTGTAAAAACTCTTCGTGCGATGATGGGGGAGATAATTTTTCTCTTTTGTAGCTATTGTTTTATGTAGTCTTCTTCTTCTTGCGTAAGTTTTGGTCATGAAGTGTTCTCAGAAATTGAGGTTTCAAATTTATTGGCACAGCGTTGAACATAACATTCTCTGCTTTACTAAGACAGAGTTTTATCATTTTAAAACTCCCACATTCACCTTTTATATCTCCTTTTTAATTAGAGCTTTCTCTATTCATATATTCTATTCAAAAGTTGATTATATTTGCCTGCGTGATCTGTGTATTCATTTTAAAAAAACTAGCTGTTAAATTTGTTTATGTTAACTCATTGATTTCTACCTTTGTCTTTATTGTTCCCTTTTGCTTTGCTTAAACTTCTGTTATTTTACTAAATTCTTGAGATGAATACTCAGTTCATTTATTTCTATTCTTTCTAAGTTGGAAAGCATTGCAAACTCTTACGAATAATTTATTTTCTGTGTTCCCGTAGCAATTTGTGCGTGCATTTGTAGGGCTTCTCACTCGGTATTGTAATGGATTTTGGTTAATGTCCTTCTTCCCTCCTTAGTTACACAGACTGTTTATCTTTACACTCCAGTGCATACAGAGTCTTGAACACAACGGGCACTAAACAGTTTTTCTTGAATGAATATTGATCCCACCCACCCATCCCACCCTGGGATTAACCAAGTCCAAAGTTTTCACTGTGGTGCGTGGATCCATGCTCTTTTAGAAATTATTATCAAAGTATAGGTAGCGTACGGTATTTTGTAAGTTTCAGTGCGCGACACAGCGTTCCGACATTTGTGGATCTTGCTGTGCAGTCAGCGCACCAAGTCTAAGAACCGTCTGTCACCACGCAAAGCCATCACACTACTGCTGGTTCTGGTCCCCTTCACCTTCTCACCCATGCCTCCGCCCCTCTGGCAACCATCAGTTTGTTCTTTGTTTCCGTGAGTCCGTTTTGTTGTTGTGTTGTGTTGTGTTGTGTTGTGTTGTTGGTTTCTATGGCTCTGCAGTGGAGACAGCAGCTGCCGCAGGGAAGGAGTTCCTTCCCTGGAGTCAGGAGGCTGAGCATCAGGGACCGTATCTGTCCACGAACTCGGTCTGTCTTCTCTGATACTTGCCCCTCAAACTCTGTCTTGTTTCTTCAGCTGTATAATGGGGACGATCATCCACTCCCCTCCCTGCTGCATCTGAGACAGCAAGAGAAAATGAATGTAAAAGAATTGTGAACAATAAACATGTTATATACCAGTAGACATGAGTATATGCAATAGAAGGCTTTTCCTGTTGTCTTATCTACCGCTCCACCAGTCCCATTCCCCAATATAGAAATGATCAGAAACTGTTCATATATATATACATATACATATACATATACATACATACATATATACATACATATACATACATACATAATATATATATAATCTATCTATCTATATAAAAATAAAATCTATGTATATATATATCCTAGGTCCTCTGAAATATCTAGCCCAGAACTTTGGTGACAGGTAGGCAGTACATATTTGTTGACTGAATGTTTTCTGAGACTCACTTTTCAAACACTCATTATAGACGGATCCTTAAGTATCCTAAGACCTGGGAGCCCTGGACCCAACCATGGAATTTCTAGTTCACTATTTAAAAAAAAAGCGCCTCGCTCACTCGGGGAAACCTGGACAGGCGCACGCACACCCAGTCGGGAGAGGGAGGTGCTGTGCTCGAGGACACGGACCTTGTGGTTCAGTCCCATTTCCCCTGCAGAAGAAAGCTGGAGGCAGATACAGTCCCTTCCCAAAACACAGACCAAAAAGCTAGTGTAATTGTCGTAAATTGATAACAAATTATAAGATTGATTAGAATTGTTCTCCATTTTCATAAGTCTCAGAGCAGTCTTTTTAAAAAGTGCGTATTTGTAGGAAAAATAAAATACATGGTTATCTCTTCCCTTTTGGTTACAGTTACACTGCAATTTCATCGTTTCCCTTGCACTGAGGTTTATTTGTTTATTTTTAAAAGAGTTTATTTATTTATTTTAGAGAGGGGAGGGAGAAAGAGAGGGAGAGAAACATCAATGTGTGGTTGCCTCTCTCATGCCCCCAACTGGGGACCTGGCCCACAACCCAGGCATGTGCCCTGACTGGGAATCCAACTGGTGACCCTTTGGTTCGCAGGCTGGCGCTCAATCCACTGAGCCACACCAGCCAGGGCTGGTTTATTTTTATTTTTAACTTACTTCGTTTATTGCTGTGGAAGGGTGATATTGTGTACATTACTTAAGGCTTCCCATATTCTTTGGAGAGATGAGTATCATCTGATGAAGTCAGTCTGAGTTTAACAGGATGTGTTTAAATTGCTGGACACCATCCAAATGCAGAATGGCAGTATTTTTCTGTGTAATTATGAAGTATTCTCCTTTAGAATAGCAGTCACTGAAGGACATCATACAGCCTCTGACATTTCAGTGTTGTGGCTCCTCACGGAGCATGTGAGTGCCACCCCCCTTTTCCTGTTGACACTATTATAGATATCCCCCATTGCCCCCCCCCCATTGCCCCCTCCACCCAGCCCCTGCCCCCATTTTTTAAAACAGTTCATTGCAGCTGGAAAAAGTAGGCATGACTTTTTGAAAACAAAGATACCCTTCAAGCTGCTTTTAAAGACTTCTGTGGGACTGTGTATCTTAGATCATTGGTGGGTAAACTGTGGGGTTGTTTTTCTTTTAAGCTGAAACTATGGGGATTTACAAAAATAGTTTCATCTCAAAGAAATAAAAACAAATTTGATGATGTTGTATTAGACTCACCAATCCCTGAGGAATTGTCTCAAGTTCCTTCTCTTTCATGAAGCTTTTGAGGATTATGGCTTTTACCTCTTTTGTGACTGACCTTATTTCTTCTGTCAAAACATGTAACAATGGAGCGTATGCGTATGGAACATGTACTCATGTATGGCAAGTACATCTTTGACATTCGGTCATATTAAGTTTGGCATTTTATTATAGCTTATAGCTATTTAATGTCATTATCTTTTCCCTAGGGAGATTATAAGCTCCCTCTGGCCAAGAACCATGTGATAAATTTATTTTATATCTCTAGCAAGGTGCTAAAGATATGGTTGACTCTTTTAAAAGAAATAGATGTTATGTATTTATTTTTAGAGAGAGAGGAAGGGAGGGAGAAAGAGAGGGAGGGAAACATCGATCGGTTGCCTCTTGCACGCACCCTGACCGGGACTGAACCTGCAGCTCGGGCTTGTGTGCCCTGACCGGAAATCGAACCAGGGATCTTGCACTTTGCAGGATAGCACCCAACGAACTGAGCCACACCAGCCAGGGCTAGATACGGCTGACTCTTCATATTTCTGGTCAAATGCAGGCATGGAGAGACGGAAAGGTGTGTTGTTGTTTTCCTTACAGAGCATTCATTTATCTTCAGCTCTTGATTTGCTCCCCACCAGCAACAGCAGACATTGTGTTTAGAACCGTTTCTGTCTAACACCGTCGGGCAGACTAGACCTCAGGCAGCCACGCTTGCGGACCGCAAGGCAATCCGAGATTTCGGTGCTCCTTTCCCTGTTCTGGCGCGATTTAGAAGAGTTATACGGGAACCGCCGGAGTGTCCCGGTTCATTCTGCTATTTCATCTGCTGCTCTTCCTCCTGTTTTTATTTAAGACTATAAAGTTACTTTAGTGTGACTGCTGCTGTCACCTTTGCCCTCAGCTAATCAAATAGTTTACCTTGAGGGAAGCATTTATCTCCCACTTTCATTATTATTATTTTTGCAGCTGTAGAGATATATATTTTATGTCTGCAGAAGGCTGTAACGGTGAAACGAGGTATTGATCTGCTGTATTTAGCAATTTCTTTCCAGCTCGCCATCAATAGCGTGTCAGCATCTGTCCGTACCGTGGTTGACCTCACAAATAGCTCTTTATGCTCCCATTGGATTCAAATGATACAGTATGCTGAAAACTAAATCAATGAATGATCATCAAGTTTTTAGTAGCATTTCATGACCTGGAGGCAACTGGCACCCCTGGCAGTGAACGCTGCGGTGCACAATGACCGTGGTAAAATGACCGTGTCTGGCCTTTGTGCAGCTGAAAGGGGAACGCAGGACCGCCCGCCTGCGTGAGCTCCCACTTCCAGACCAGCGGTCACAGACACCGAGGGCCTTCCGTGGGGCATCTTGTCACACAGAGTCAGACGTGGAGAAGAGCCACCCCTCCAACGAGCTTTACCCCCCGGCCCCCACCACCGTGAGCGTGGAGCCGTTTCCAGTGTTATCGAAGCCCTGAGCGTGTAGGCTTTTGCTTTCATTCACAGAAGAAAAATAAAGTTAGATGCTGTGTCGTTATATCCCCGAGGGTCTAACAAAAAGGCACATGGCAAGAAGAGGGAGAGCTGCCTTGGTCCGGGTCGAAGGACAGGGCCCCGGGCTGCTGTCAGCACCTGGAGCAAATAACCAGTATACGGCGACGTTCAAGGCCACGTTCTCCAGCCCTCATCCCACTTGTGGGAGTTTTGCCTGCTCACCCCTGCTGATCTGTGGAGCGTTGAACCAGCTGGAGTCACTAATTAGACTGAATCCAGCAACGAGTATTTTTTGATAATGTTGCTGCACTGTGTGGGCGCTATGTAAATATACAATGGTCTGTCCAGAAAGTATCCAGCCGCACGCTATGACAAATAGAGACCTTTATTCGAGAAGACAGAAGAAACGTTGTACATGGGACAATGACAGCTCAGTCCCCTTCAAAGCAGGCACCTTGGGGCCTCACACAGTTCTCCCAGTCGCCATCAGCTGCCCCATCGTATTTTCCCGAATCTCGTCAGTGGTCTGGAATCTCTTCCCCTTCAAAGGTGATTTCAGTTTTGGGAAAAGGCCGAAGTTGCAGAATGCCAAATCTGCGAGGGAGAGGGGCTGAGTCACCTGGTTGATTTGATATTTTGCCCAAACCCTCTGCATGAGACGTGATGCATGAGCAGGCGCATGGTTCTGATGAAGCTGCCAATCACCAGTTGCCCACAGCTGCGGCCTCCTGAATCATCCAGATAGTTTCTACACAGGAATATTCAAGGTTAATGCAAAATCTGATACAGATTCGGTGCTCTACTCACTCAGTCATTTTGAATGCGATGGCCACACAGTACACATGCGCACTCAGCGGCGTCTACCACCCCCACTGACTAGTACAGTGAAGTCGTCATTGTTCACACATGCACACTCCAGTCCACTCTCCTTGGCTGCCAGGTGACATCAATGTCATGCAAACCATTCTCGTTACATTAACTGTGGCTGGACGTTTTCCGTACAGACTGTTTTCAGACTTCTAGATATTGAAATTTGGGGTATTCGGAAAAGTGGGAGGGTGACAGTGGGTGAAATGGGGAGGACGGAGCATAGCGGTTGTCCTCCTGATCCCTTGAGGGTATGAATCAAAAGTATCTCTCTCTGCAAAAATGCCGTTTTGGCGTATTCCTTTGTCCATCAGCCCAGTTCAGAGTTTGATGAGGAGAATCGAGGAAATCATTTACTGACTCATCCCTTAGGCAGTTGTTGAGAATCTACTACGTTCTGGTTTAGAGAGACAGGACATGAGGTCTAGCCCTTCCTGTGGAATGTTCATGGGAAAGCTGTCGTGCTCACTTTATCAAACCTGAGACGCGTCTGCCTGTCTTATTCCTGCCAGTTGCTATCCCCCTCTCCCTGCAGTAAGATACTTGAAGAGGGGAGGTGAAGGAAAGGGTGGGTTTCATGACCGCAGGCCAGAGTCCAGCCACCCTCTGCTGTATGCCATCTGCATGAAAGGGGGCAGGGGGGACCCTGTCATGCAAAGTCACAGAGCAGGAGGGCCCAAGGAGGGAGATTAGCCCAGGCTCCTGAACACGGGATTGACAACAGCATCAGATAGGATGTGCTCTTTTTCCTGTAAGTTTAAGCCTTGCTGATATTTCGATAATTTGAGCATTGGACTTTTATCTTCGTAAAGTTGGTCTTGGAATCTGCCTCTTCTAACTTCTTGGTTTACTTCTGTTGTCCATTATGAATCTGGGATCGATTCGTGAGCTAATCTGTGTTTGAAGTCATTTTGATTTTTGTTCTGTGTTGTCCCTTAAAAGCATTAAGTAGCATTAGTTGACTCTGTGGCATCTTCAGGAGTTCTTCTTTCTACTTGCCCTGTGTCAATTCACATTAAACCTTGAGGTACAGCCCAGCTCTAAAATGAAAGGATTTAGGGAAGAAGTCCCCATCTCGGAATTCAGTCTGTGTGATTCCGTGTACCATTTATGCCTGTGTACGAAGTAAGGAATTTCCCCCCTAAAGTTATCCTTCAGGAAAGAGAAGCCATTTCATATTCAAATTCTTACCAAGTCTCTTATATTGGAGAATGCCCCCTTAGTTATCAATACTTTATTTTGAACAGCAAGGTTAAGTAGCAGTCCCAATAGAATGTGAATAGGTACTTGTGGCTTAAGATATTTTTCTAGATCAGAACTACTCACAGTAATCTGGGTTGATCACCATCGTCTCTGGTTTTGCCTGAGAGTGAAGGTCGATGCATGCTCATAGGTCACTTCAAATAACTTATGTTCGGTTATCTGCAGCTCTCTGTGAGAAACTAGCTGTGTTCTTTTTGATGGAGCATAGGGCAATTAGTTGACCTCTCTCTATACGAGCTTTAATAATGGGGTGTCTGAGCTTTGCTCCTTATAGTCGATAGGTTATCTTCTCTCCCCAGACTTACTTAAGGAAGGGCCAGCGATAGTGATCAGGGCTTAAGGGGTGACTTTAGTGCTGCAGCTGATGTAGGCCAACACCTTTATATAAGGTTCATTTTCAAGTTCATACCACTAAAGGCTGCCTCTGATGAGGGCTACTTATGGCTCTATTTGTGGATAGAAAGCCCATTGTTGGTGAAAAGGGTGTAAGAAGATCTGTCCAACTTAATTCTTGATCCTAGCCAGTTACTTTTTGTGACAATCCTGTGGCCTCTAAATAAGAGGAGACATTTCTTGTTCCTCAATAAAGATAAAGAAGAAATCTCTTTGTTAGTATATGTTGACACACACATCTCATGTAATTCCACTACATAAAAAAGGAATAAGGTTTCCAACTTAGAATTATACAGGGTCCAGCAGAAGTAATGCCTGCATGAGTGTAGTTGATAGGGTAATAATATGGGTGTAACAATTTATAGTTTTAATTTGAACATTTCACCTAAAATGTCCTGTGGTGTGCTTGAATGTGATATTGTTATGTTATAGAATTACATGCTTATGATTTTGTAATAAAAGAGTTTGTAGTAAAAAGAGGGTGTTATTTGTGCCGGACCCTGTAGATCGATGTGTTTGTGTCATATGCTAAACTCTGAATCTTTTGTGAACAAACTCAAAAAAATCTTATAGAATGTATTGATTAGTTACTGTGTACTTAAAATTATACTGTGTTCATTAAATAAATTATATGCGCAGTCATATTCCTATGCTGTCGAAGCAATATGATAATCTTAGGATGAAATGATTCCTTTTTATTGTAGACGTGAACTTTCCTTAAAAACTGCACCTGGGTCCTTCTGTGCCATTTTTCATTGTATACGTATTAGAAACTCCCTAAAGAAGAATACATTAATTTTGCACTTTTCCCCCTTTTTGGGATCTGAGAATGTGTATGCATCTGAGGCTACCTAGGTGTCAGAAAGCATCGCATGCTTAAAAAGCATGGCTGCAGAGTTCTGCTTAACTGTATACTTTGCATGCATTTGTGATTTGAAATAGGGGGGAAAAGTCAAATCCGAGACAGCTCGAATGGCGTGCTGTCAGCGTGGAGCTCCGCGAATTGGCAATGGTCTCATTTAGGACCTTCAGATGTGTCTCTGCCCGGACGGAACGAGAGCGTGGTGCCTGTTCCGGAGGAGACAGCCACTCCTTGCTGCTCCGCCACAGGCAGCGGTGCATGACAGTTGCCCTTCATTGCGGGCTTCTCGGAGCTTAACCTCTGACCCTCCGCTTAGTCGCTGCGCAGCGGCTGGAGCAGGTTGGAGATGCCCGTGAATGACGGGCGCTGGCCTGCAACGTGCCTGTCATTATTCGGCTGTCAGGAGGGGCCTGCCGTCGGTTTCGATCACGGTTTGAAGCCTCCGAGCAGCAGTCCATAGTACTTAACTTCCAGGGCTGTCAACGGCATCATCCAACGTGCATGAAAAATCCGAGGGCTGAACGTATCTTCAGTCAGGAAGGAAGTTTGTCCCTCTTCTCCTCTTTCTCTTTCTCTCATTTTCCTTTTTTTTTTTCCTCCTCTTTTGGGTGAAATATATGCAGATAACTTTCAAAAGGCCAAGAGGTTGAATCTGTTGCCACGGTGAGAAAAGTGAACTGTTGTCTCCTGTGGTCTGGGTTTCAGATAGCACAGTGGCGATCGGGGCGGCTCCGCCAGTCATCTCTCAGGCCCGCCTTGTGTATTCTGTCGGCTTCTGCCACCCATCTAAGGGACGGGACCTAGTGCGGCGGTACCTGGGGTGAGCTGACGGGGTGAGACGTTTACTCCGGTCTTTCTGTGATGTTGCCAAGGTTTGGAGAGATCAGCGCACGTGATCTTCGGAGCAGGAATTTAAAGTTAAAGCAAGTAACAAAGAGGTAGCGCACGGTTATTCTCTCATTTAAGACATCTTCTTTCTTACGGTGAAAAATGTAAACACGGAGATTAACTGGCATGATCAAGTCTCAGAAACATCAGAGGTCGGTCTTAGGCAGTACATTTTTCATCAGCTATGGAAAAATAAGGCTGGGAAAACCATCTTTTCTCTTAAATTTGAAACTCTGAATGAAGAAGCATCCTAAAGGGGAGAAGGATAAAGGAAAACGCATCAATATTCTTGAAGTATTTGAACAGGTCTGGTCTAGCCATTTGAACAGGCACATTCCAGCCCTAAGACCAGTGTAGGAACTCTGAAGTGTCTTCTTTTTGTTTTTTGTTTATGTTTTTGTTTTTTAATCCTTGTCCAAGGACGTGTTTTCATTGCTTTTAGAGAGAGAGGAAGGGAGAGACAGAAACATATAGCAATGATCCCCAGCCCACCGTACACGCCGGGAGCAGGGATCAAACCCGCAGCCTAGACATGTGCCCTGACCAGAAATTGAACCTGCAACCTTTTGGTTAGGGGATGATGCTCCAACGAGCCGAGCCACACTGGCCAGGGCTGGATGGATCTGTTTTGGACCAAGTAGAGGTTAAGGCACCTTAAGGGCAAAGACTTATCTTGCTTTTATTAGCAGTGGTGTCAACATGCACCAGCAGGCCATGACCTCCTCTTCTTTCTGATAAAAGGGAAATGACCTGCCTGGCAAGGGTGGAAAGAGAGGTGCCCGAGGCAGATTGCATTGTCACCTCTTATAACAACAGCAGGCATTGAAAAAAAAAAGTCAGAAGATTTCTGTTTACCCGTGGAAAGGGTTGACATTTTCGGTTCCTGATGTTCGTGGGACGGTGGAAGGAAGGACTGAGGAAGACAAAAAAGGCCAAAAAAATGGTGTGTGGCTTCCTAAGAGAGATCTGAGGACAGGAAGGGACTTCAGCCCCAACCCTCTACCAAGCTACTGGCAGAGTCCTAAGAGCTCCGACCCTAGAGGGAGCTCCTCTTTCGGTCCCTTTTTAATTTAACCTGCGTTTATTTAGGGCTGAGACCTCGAACGTGGTTTGGCTGACTCCTCTCTAAAGGTGAACGGAATACAGGGCTACCTGCAGCGTTGTTTATAGTCTCTGAGGCGGTGCCAGCGTGGAAAATGAGAGAATTGCCCGATCTTCAACAAAGGAGGGTTTTTTCCCCTGCGTTATCTGCCTTTAATTACTTGAATTTGAGGACAGAATCTGAGAACTCTTGGAAAAAGTTGCAGTTATTCTGAGATGTTTGGTGCGATTGGAGTCTTTTTTAAGACAGTCATTAACTTGTTATCTTGAAATATGAATCGTGTGGAGAGAACATTAAAAATATTTTCTAGAGGACACTTCCAGGTGTCTCAGAAAAGGGTTTGAGTTTGTCTCATCGACCATGGCAACGCTCCCGAGTTATTATGAAGGCTGTTACATTAGGATTTCCTCTGGCGTTTTATATCCGAGAACGTAACTTAGTTGAGCCAGAATAAAAGGATTTTATATTAGTGGAACACTGGTTGGAAAGAAGGTAGAAAACGCAACAATGGCATTAACAGCAAAACAACAAACAGTACTTACTCCGCATGATATGAGCACACAGATTCTATGAATTGAAGGTATTTTTGGAAATTTAACTCCATTTGAATCACCCCGTGACAAGCCATTTTTTAAAAAATGTGTACAGGGTGGAGAAATACTACAAATACATTTCTTGATTTAGTAGTATTTACCCAGTCAAATCTAACAGTGAAGTTCCCCATCAGACCTTTTCTTTCTCCTTAAGACGTGAGGATGCGCACTCATTAACATTATTTGCAAGCGGTAGAAAAGCTGGCTAGTTCCACAACTTCAGGTTCTGGATTTCTGGTCTGTTGTTTAGGTTTCGTATGAATAAGGGAGTCAGTCTCTTATTTGTTAAAGAAAGTCATTTGTATTCCTAGCATGATGCCTCCTGGTCTGCATGTTACGAACCCTCCGTGCAGAATCTGAGAGGCATAGGCCTTCTCTGGTGATGTAGGACTCTTCAGTCCTTCCAAAATGACAGTTCCCTTCTCCTGGAGTAGAAGGGGTAGGTGATGCACCTCACTGCAAGTCCCAAATGTGTACAGCTCGGGTTGCACGGCCAATATTACATCGGAGTGGGGTGCGCGTTCAAGTGTTTTGTGTATGTGCTCAGTGTGAATTTGCAGTGGAAGACAATTGCAGTGAATGGGAGGGACAGTTCCTGAGCCCAGAGGGCTTATAGACTAGTAGGACAGAGAGCTTGGTCACAGTTCCGAAGTCGTAGCTTAAGTGCTTTGAATGGTGGAGAGCTGAGTCTGAGTGCGGTGAGTAGAAATGAGCTAACAGAGAGAGACTCAGTTCACCGCAGAGAATGACGAGTTGCCTCCGTCTTCGTTTCGATGCTCTCGGAAATCAAGGCAAAAACAGGTCTGCTCTTTTTGCGGAAACAGTGGCAGTTTGAGACTTCTCTGTACTTCTGGCAGCCGGTGATTGAGTCAGCAGCTCAGGAGGCAGCGTAGGGCCGAGCGTAAGTAGCGTCGCCTTTGAAGCCACACAGACAAAAGTTTCTGCCTCTCTCCAGCTGGGTGAGGAAGGGTTTCCTGGAGGCTCCGTTTCTTACCCTATGAAATGGAGCTAGTGCTCGCTTTGGCAGCACGTACAGGAAGATGGGAACAGTCCGGAGAAGGTTAGCACAGCCCCTGCTCAAGGATGACGTGCAAGTCCGTGAGATGTTGCAGGGTTTTCCGCTCACAGAACTTGCATGAAGGACCCATGGACATGGACAACATGGACAATGATATGGGGATTAATTGTAGAAGGCGGGCAGGCTGGGTGGAGGAGGGCAATGGGGGAAAACTTGGGATAACTGTGTACACAATGAGACATTAAGAAATGGAGCTAGTCCGTTGCGGTGTAGAGGCCGTGGTAGAAATAGCCAGCACTGACATGGTGCGAGTTGTGTGCAAAGCACGTGATTGCATTTAATACACTTTGTTCCTACGGAATGGGTCTTATCCTGATCTCTGTTGTACAGATGAAGACACTGGGGCCAGAGAGGTTAACCAATGGGCTCCGAGGTCTGCAGCTAGTAGCCGGTCAAGCTGGGTTTAGACAGTCTGGCTGGCCCTTGGATCTGTGGTCTGCATTGCGCTGAGAAAAGTCGATTGTACTTCTCTAGCCTCCACCACCCTGGGGCAAACCAAGTCGATCTCCCAGCTTCGTGTCTTTGAAATACTCCACATCAGCTCATAGTTTCCGCCCTGACCCCAGTCAGTATTGCATCCTTCCTGGAAGTCTTGGGGTCACCCTTTTGTCACCAGCCGGCTTCGCCCAGTCCCCAAGTCCTCCCACCTGTCAGCAGCTCTCAGATCCAGCCCCGCCTCCTTCCCGCTGGCTCTGCCTCCGTTTAGGTCTCAGAATACCTCCTTCCCGCAGAACTGCCACAGCCTCCTAACAGGTTTCCGGCTGCTGTCCTTCCCGTCTCCCCAGCGTCCCCTCTCTTTCTTTTGTCCATCTTTTATTTACCTAACAAAGTGGGGTTTCTTACTGTTTGGCTCTGGTCTTACTTCATCGTAGGCCTTAATCGAATGTATCCCAGGTGTCACAGGTGCCCTGTGTGTCCCTTTGTTTCCAGGCCCTCCCCGCCTCCCCCTTCCAGCCCCTCCCAGCCCCTTCCCGCCTGCCTCCTTACCATTCCCCCCCCGCCCCCCCCAGTCCACCTGGGGGGGAAAGCCAGCTCCTTGGCATTCTTGGGCATTCCTGCTCCTCACTGCTCTGGGAGCCTTCGAGTACTTTGCTGCTGCGCTGCCCCCTAGGGAGACGGGTACTGGTTCTCCTGGACTGACTTGATGAGGGAAGAAGGTTTACTCAGTGCCGTTCGTAAAGTTCGGCACGTACTTTTTCCAATAATATTTTCATCGCATTAATAACACTACTCACAAGTTAAAAATGGTCACACTTACAGCGGGATTCTGGTGGAAAATAACAACTCTCCCCCTCACTGCTCCCAACTTCTCTGTTTAGAGATGACTAAATTAAAAAAAAACAACAACAAAACTCTTAAGATGTAATTTACATACATACAGTTTACCCGTTTAAAATGTACCAGGTCTATGGCCATACCATAGACCCTGAACACGCCTGATCGTGTCTAAAATGTACGAGGCAGTGTGGGTTCTTCACGTACGTACGTCCGGGGTTGTGGGGTCGGCACTGAAATCGAACTGTAGACCTGTCCTTTCCGGGAGAAGCCCGGTGACGGTCAGCTGCCACCCCCCCCCCCCCCCCACTCCCAGACCTAAGCAGCCACTGATCTGCACTCTGTGTTCATAGACTTGCCTTTGATAGATAGCTTCATATAAATGGGATACAAATAATGTCGTCTCTTGTGACCGGCTTCCTGTACTTAGCATAATCTATCTGTTTTCAACATCCGTCCGTGTTGCAGAATGTATATGTCCTTCATTTCTTTTTATGGCCAAATACTGTTTCATGAGATGGATGCACCACAGCTTACTTACCTATTCATCACTTGGTGGACATTTAGGTGGCTTTCATTTTGGGGGCTAGTATCAATAACGCTGCTATAAACATTTTTGTGAGCAAGTTTTTATATAGACATGTTTTCATTTCTCTTGGGCACAGATCCAGGAGTGGAGTGATTGAGTCATACGGTCGTTCCGTTTAACTTTTTGAGGAACTGCCCAAGTGTTTCCCAAAGCAGCTGGGCCACGTCGCGCCCCCCCACCCCCACCGCCCCCGCTAGCGGTGTGACAGGGTCCCGACTGCTCACGTCCTTGCTCACATTCATCGTTGTCCATCTTTGTGCTTCTCTCCGCTAATTCTCATAATCCCGCCCGTCAGCCACAGAGAAATACTCTTACTGTCATTTTACGGGTGGAGACTGCAGGACACAGATGGAACGCCTGGTCCGTGTGTGAAGAGAGGGGAGGAAGAGGCAAGGGTTCAGAACGACCACTCGTCCACACGTGCTTTCAGCGTCTTTGAATTAGGTGCTCAGAGCTGTGGGGGAGATTGTATTTCCCACCCCCACATTTTGTCGTTAGTATGATTGTGTTTCTTTTGCCAGCATTTAAAACAAATTGAAGTATAATTCATCTAGCATACAAGTAACCACTTTAAAAAGTATATGAGCCCTGGCTGGCGTAGCTCAGTGGATTGAGCGCGGGCTGTGAACCAAAGGGTCACAGGTTCGATTCCCAGTCAGGGCACATGCCTGGGTTGCAGGCCAGGCCCCTAGTGGGGGCCACATGAGAGGCAACCACACATTGATGTTCCTCTCCCTCTCTTTCTCCCTCCTTTCCCCTCTCTAAAAAAATAAATAAATAAAATCTTTAAAAAAAAAGTATATGAGATAACAGCTCTTCTTTGTGTGCATTTCTTAGTGCTTCTGACAGTTATGTTGTCTTTAAAATAGGTCCATATGATTCAAAATACCTTTTCTTGTTTAAAAAGGAAGAGGGACAAATACAAACTTTGATCTTAAGGGAGGCACCCTAGATATACACACGGAATAAGAATATAAGGACCAGAAGGCAAACCAGAAATCACTTGCTTGGAAGTAATTAAGGTAATTTTGTTGACTTTCTTCCGTGCACTAGACATAGCCTTTTCCAAATCAGAAAGCTATGCTTGCCTTGTGCCCTGACATGAAAACTTAGCACCGTCATCTCTAACCCCAGGATCACACGGAATGTCAAGAAGCAACACCAGAACTTGTGTTTTTCCTGTCTCACTGTTTGTCTCACTGTTTGCTGACAGCTGGGATGGCTTTATGACATTGTGCCTACACATCTGAATGTCACCTATGTAGGTACCTGGGTAGGCGTGGCATGTATTTTTTCTTTTTTAAGAGCTGGACATAGTGACTGGATGTCATCAGTGACATCTGTTTTAGAATCCTGGAGAATTTTACATATCTATAAACAGATACATACAGACAAAAACCGCCGATCAGAATTTTTGATAAATTATATTTCCATGTTATGTCTCTGCTAAGTGATAGAGCATTTGATGGAAATGTAAAACTTGTAATGTACATAGAGAATTGAAGAAGCACTTTAAATAATGTTTTCAGGTTTTTCTTGTGCTTCTTCTGTGGTATAGTTTTATTTATTTATTTTTTTGTGTGAGACGACATGCACATTTCACCGTGGGCGCTCCCAGCCCGTTTGAATTCTCCATCTTCTAGTGCTTGTTTTCAGGTAGGTGCATCGTTTCTGCCCCTGCCGCAGCTGCTGATTTGTAGAATCCGTGTGGGGCCACGGAAAGGCTTCTCTCTGGTGTAGCTGACAGTCTTGGTCGCTGATCTGGTGGGAACCGGGTCTCCTACTTTTTCAGCGCCTCTCAGGGTGCTGGTGTCTCACAACAAAATTTCACCTCCTCCCCCTGCCCACCTCTAATGAGCCAAATTTCACAGTGCGTTCTAGTTCTGAAATACACGATCACATAGGCAGACAGTGCTGCAAGGTTTCAAGAAGAAAGTAAAAGTTATCCTTCATTTTACTTCCCAGACAAACATAATTGCTGTGAATATTCTGGCCTCTCATGGGTTAGGCAGCTACAGCCCGTGGGCCAAAGATGGCTAGCCACCTGTTTCTGTGTGTGGCCCGTGGGTTAAGAATGGCATTTACGTGGTAAGATGGTTAAAAAAAAAAAGTCAAAAGAAGAATGTTTTGTGACATAGGACATTAATAGGAAGTTTAAAATTTAGTGTCCGTAAGTAAAGTCTTACTGGAGTACCACCATGTCCACTCATGGGTTGTATATGCCCGCTTTCATGACGAAGTGGCCGAGTCGGGCACTTGGGACAAACCGATGGCCTCAAAGCCTGAAGCATTCACTATGTGGCTCTTTACAGGGAAATAAAATTGCTGGCCTGTTCGTTGTCTGTAACCTTTAAGAGTTTTTTCCCCTTGCATTTGTGTGAGTGTGAGTGTGTGTGTATAGGTCTCAGATAATGGGGTCATCCTGTGTGTTTTTGTAAACTATCCTTTTTACAGAATGTTATTTTTACCAGTGACTTCTGTTGAATCCTTTTTCTGCCTGTTTATTCCATTGAATTACAAGCTGAGAGCCACTACTTTTCGTTTTATGTTTGTGTAAACCCGTTAGATGTTGCCTGGGGACTGTCCTAATAATAATGATGGGACTAACTGTACCACTCAGAATGGATTGTGATTGCTGAATGAAATAAAGGTTTCTTTTGCTCACCTGGGTCTTGAGGTAGGTAGTGGAAATCAGGCCAAGAAGGTTGTGGGGACCAGCATATTTTCAGCCTCCTATTCTGTCATTCACAGTGAATAATGTCATTGAAAGATGACAGATAGACTCTGCCATTGCTGAGTGACAAATGACCGCACAACTTCATGATCTGAAACAACAGATATTTATCCTCTTAGAGTGTCCTCGGGTCAGGGATCCGATGCAGCTTAGCAGGGTGCTTCTGGCCCAGGGTCTCTCGTGAGGATGCGCTCAAGGTGTTGGCTGGAGTCACAGCTGCTTTAATCTGTTTGCAGGCTCGCTTGCGTGGCTGCAGGCAGGCTGCTGATCCTCCCTGACTGTGGGCTGGAAGGGACACCAGTTCCTGGGCACATGGGCCTCTCCGTAGGGCAGCTTGCAGTGGGGCAGCTGCAATAGCTTTCCCCATAGTGTCTGTGAGTGAGAGCGAGAGCGAGAGTGAGAGCAAGCGAGTGAGAGAGAGAGAAGAAAAGGAAGGAGGAGGAGGAGGAGGAAAAACAGTCTTTTGCAGCCTAATCTTGGCAGTAATACCCCAGGACTTCTGTGGTATTCCATCAGTTAGACATGGTATGAGGCTCAGCCTGCAGTCACGAGGAAGCATTACAAGAGGGTATGAAGACTAGGCAGCAGGGATTATTGGGGGGCTTATTAGAGGCCGCTCCCATCATTCAGCATGAAGTGTCATTAAAAGTGGTGGATAGACCCTCGGGCATTGGTTGGAGGTCCAATCTACAATAGTAGACTTACGCTTCTGCTTCATCAAGTAGAACTATGTCACATGGCTACTCCAGCTGCGAGGGAGTCTGGGAAAGCAAGCTTTTTGGGTGGGCCCATTGTTACCCACATCAAAATCAGGATTTTGTTGACAAGAAAAATGGTCAGAATGGATGCTGGGTGGTCAACAGGTAGTATCTATTATACCTGTCTTCTAAGGTGGTCATAAGAGTCCAGTGAGGTGACAGCCTACCACTTGTCCGGTTTATAACATGCACTCCATTAAACAAGAGCAATGCTTTTACCAGTAAACTGTATCATGAAGCTTTGGAAGTTAGCTTGCTGCTGTAACAGAATCCCTGTGCATTGATACTGAAAGAAATAGCAAAGAAAGAAGAAAATGGACATTTATTGTGTACTGCCTGTATGGCAGGCATTTTATTAAGTTAAATTATCTGATTTAACCTGCTTTATAATAAACCTGTGAAGCAGATGTTATTTGCCCCATTTTACAGATGGGGAAACTGAAGCCCAATAGTATTAATTGGATTGTTGAAAGAGCACACACAGTCCATCATTGTGCCTCGAATGGGTTAGGGTTGTGGAGCTTTGAGTCCCCTTAGCTCGTGGAGTGAGCAGCTGGGCACTGGGGCAGCTGGGGGCTGGGCCAGCTGGTCCTCCGGGCCCTTCAGCTCCAGCTCTGGCAACCTCTTCTGGTCACTCCTACGTGCCCTGCAGATTTCATACTTCTCTTCATGCTTCATGATGTGCAAAGGGTTAGAAAGTATCGCTCTGTCCATAAGTAGGTGGAAAGAGCTGGCATTTGAACCCTGGTGTGCCTAAGCCCAGAAGCCTGCCCTCTTTCCGTGACTGGGCCCTTGGCAATCTATGGAGACAATGACTTTCAGGTACTCTGAAATAGGAGTTAAAATGTAGCTTTGTTTAATTCATCAAGTATCATATTTCCTTTATACTTCTGTTTCTATTTCTTGCTTTTAATAAACACATCACATACTAAAAAAGAGGGGTTCTTGGATTATAAGTTAACTTTATTTGCTGTTTAAGTCTAGTCTGAGTGGAAACTTACTTGACCACTAGGTGTCTCCTTGTGGTTCTGTCCTTGCTCCTGGGCCACCATCTTAGAAGGAACCTAAAATAGACACAAGGAAGGTCTGACAACAAGGGACTAAAAGGATGGGTGGGGACTGCATTCTATGCTCCCAGGTGCCCTTTTTTGTCCTTTACTCTCTGCTTCTGCTTCTCCTTGCTCACAGGCTGATCTTTAGGTAACAGATCAATTCTTTGGAAACTTAGAGAGTTTTTGATGCTTATCGTTTATTAATAAAAGTAGTACAGTGAGAGGAAAGAATTTCTGTGTTCATGTAGCTATATTGGGTAATAAAATAATTTTAACATTTGCCAAGAATTTTAGGAACATACTTTTTGTTTCTTTCTCTTTCCTCTTTTTGGGAATAATTTTACTACAATTCATTATCATGGGAACACTTGTGATACTAGGCAAATAATGATTGCATTATTAATATTAATTTCCCTGCTTTTTAACGTAATAGCCCTGACTGTAACTAACAAGTATCATCTGTAATTCTCGCAGGAATTGTACTTGGTTGTCATTTTCCCCCTGGTTTAGAGATGAGGCGAAGAAGCTTAGAGAGATGGGTTGATTTGCTCCAAGTTCAGCAGAGCTCGGTTGCTTTCGGAATTTCCCCCTGCTCTGTTTGGAAATTATCCTAGTGTTAGAGCGTTTGGGAGAGTTTGATGTAAAATTCCTGTGAACTGATTCAGCAGAGAACACTCCTGGAAGCGTGGGTTGGCTGGGGGTGCGGAAACCTTGTCCGCAGCTGTCCTGTAGACCAATCGCTGCGCTCTGGGTGTAGGCTCCCCCGGGAAGGGGACAGGCTCTCCGCAGAATTACAGATCGCGCACACTCGGGGGTCACGCTGCCTTCCCCTTGCCTGAGAGTGCCTCGCCCTCTCATCAGGCCATCCTCGGGAACAGCGGGACACCTCACAGCTCTGTTCAGACCTGGGGCCTCACAGAATGGAACGTTCTTCTGACTCGGTTACAGGCACACGAAAAAGACGGGAGTGCAGCTCGGCCTAGGGTTTTCTTTGAGACTGCCAGCTGATAGGTTCTTCTTTTACCTGAATTTAGATTCTGCATTCATTTCCAGATTTCTCCAGTTGCCTTAAAAAAAAAAAAAATCTGTCCACACTAGGTTTTCTTTAGCGTCGAATAATTTCATGGTGCTTAGCATCGCTCGGCATCATACACTTCCCCCCCACCCTCCCTTGTGGTGGTGATTTCCATGGGACACGGGAAAAGGTGTACCAAACAGTCTGCCTCCAACACTGTCAGTTCTCCGTCTTTGTTCCCCTTCCCAACTCCCGTCCTGGTGGGGATGAGTGACACATTTCGGAGCAGATCAAATGAGCCCCTGACACCTGATCGCTCAGTGTTCCTTGTTTACAGCCGCTTTCCAAGGACCCTCGACAAGATGGAAAGCTTAACGCACAGTAATTAAATTTGCATTGGCTCTGGGATGCAACTCAAAGGAGCCGTCTTCCCCTCCACGTAGGGGTCCCATTGCAGAGCTCCTACTGCCTTTGGCCGAGCTGCCTCTGCAAAGGCAAGATGTGGACAGGTACACCAACGTTGGTCCTGCCTACTGCCTGTCAGTGTAACGAGGAATATGAAATAAGATCACCAATATTCCTCTCTCACGTGGCTCTCTACGCTTCGCTAACTTGTGTAGCCAGATTTAGAATGGGTCTTAAATGTAAGAGCTGGAGCTTGGAGGTGATTTTTTAAAAATGTTTTTTTAAGGGAAAACAAACATTGCTGAACAATCTGGATGGGTTTAACACACCCTTTGGTTTGTACATTTCGCACAAATGCTAATGAATAATTCAGCAGAGCCAAACACAATCTGCTGGTGGTATCTAGTGTTATTCACACTTGCTAATGAATAATTCCCTTTGGCTTTTTAGAGAGCAGCTCTAAGGAGTGACTTCTGAGACTCACATGGGTTATTATTGGGCTATTTGTCAGTGTCTTTGGGGCATTGTGAGCTGAAGTCCAACTCGGCTACCCACCCCACATATCTCTGTGATTCTTCTGGGAAACACACCGCTCTTTCTGTCCCGGATTTTCAGTTCTTGCGTGTTGCTATGGAGGAGGCGGTGCTGGACCAGGATTCAGCTTCCTCTGTTATTCCATTGAGTCCCTTTCTTCATTGTTTCATTCAAAGAAAGAAGTGTTTGTTGACACCTTACTAGGTACAAAGTACTGACTACAGCATTGTAGATATACAGAGGTAAAATAGAGTTTACATAACATGTCCTCCAAGGCAATGTGGGGTGTATAGGAGAGGTGTAGGGTCCTGGTAGAAGGTGCTCAGGATTTTTTGGGGGAGGGATCAAAAGGATCAGTTACTCGTTTCTCATGTTCTCAGATATGCATTTCAGTGCATATATGCTGTGGATGCTGTTGTATGATATCGCTTTAGAGAAACCTAAAATTCAATTAATCTTGGAACTGTTTATAAGATAAACCTAGCGACATCATTGCAGAGATAAGTACGTGGCCCTTGTTCATTTCTGCTGCACTGAAGTCAGGACTGTGGCGTGATGACCTGCCTTCGCCGGCCTGGAGAGTCTCAGGGGGATGGCTGTGGATTTACTTCTACCGGAGCGGTTTACCTACCGCCCCTTAGCAGTCATGTGCATGATGTGTGTGACTGAGCTCGGCGAGGATCTCCCAGCCTCGGTAGATCATTTCTGGCACCCTGTATGTAGGTCAGCTTTTTCCGTAGAACTCCTGCTTTCTGCTTTTCTTTTCGAGGACCCTGGGAGGACTGTAATTCCCATCTTCCCTTGCAGTGAGGTAGGATCATATGATTAGTTCTGACCAATGAAATGTAAGCGAAAGTGCTGGGTATCATGGACGGTCGAGACATTTAAGAGCTAGCGTGCCATGCTTTCCCTTTCCCTGCCACCGTGACCTTGGGGACTCCGTGTTCCAGATATCGGGGTCTCCAGTAGGCTGGGCCCATGAGTGACTGTGGGGAGTAGAGCCCAGCCTGCGTCCCGTTGGCTCATTTTGGACAGGGAACTGAAGCAAGCAAGTGTGTTGTTTTAGGCCTCTGAGATCTGGGAGTTTTTCCACAGCGGAGCCTAGACCATTCTCACTAATACAGCACCGATGTGCACCAGCTGATAACGAACTGCGGTGTGTCCATGTACGCACCTGGGTAGAATGTCCCTGTCAAAGGGGATTTGAATCTAAATCGGTTTGGCTTTGGGGGACTTTAACTCAAGAGGGTAGTTCCTGTTCAAATGCTACCTTAACATTTGTTCAGTTGATTTCGATACTATAGCTTGGCAACCAGTCTTGCCTCTGTGCGCGCCCCTTTTCCGTCCATGTGGAATAATTTGTTTTAAGCCCGCCCCCCCAACCTCTAAGGATGGAGCCATTATGCGTGGTTCCACAGACGTTCTTACACTGTCCTCTAACCCAGCTGTGCGGTAAGCAGTATATCTGCAGGGCAGGAATGTGGCTTGCAAGGGACAATAGCAGATTGCCCACAATTATCTTAATGTCTCCTGTGATATGATAAATGGAGTTTACAGTTATAATAAGAGTAAACCCATTTCCTCCAAGGTAGAAAGAGTTTGCAAGTAAAATTGACATAGTCAGATGTGACTTTTTTATGTTTTTAAGAATCCTTCATTGAGGGCCTTAAAAAAGAATCATTCCAGACATAAGTTTTCAATGATTTCGTCAAGCCAAATAAGGGCAGAAAAAGTATGGAAATACAAGATTCAGCGCTGCTCCTCCAGGAACTTACACTTTTTCGTTGGTGGTGTAATTGAAACTATTCACCCAAGTTTCGTGTCTGCGACACCAACTTCCGATAACTTACAGCGTATTTGCTGGGGTTTTCCCTGGCCCTGGGAGGTCCCAGAATTTGACTGTAATCCCTGCTTTTTACTATGGGGTGGTGCCACTTTGGGCTGTGTCTTCCCTAATTGTTGTAAATCCTCCAGCGCGCCCCCAACTTCACTTGGTAGGACTGCCACTGTGGGAGGCTAGCCGTCTCTCCTCAGAGGATTTGACACAGCGCCCGCTACAATAATTTAGATGTCTCCTTGAAATCGGGCCAAGCCTCACCATTCCCTCGGCCGGGAGGTGTGGGTCGCGGAAGCGGCACCCCTTCCCCCTGCAGCTGCGGCTTTCTGCTCCCCTAAGAAGCCAGGACGTCCCCGCTGCCTTGCCAGCTGCAGCAGGTCTGGAGGCCGTGTTTGCCTTGAGAAGATACCGTCGCTTTCATCCTGTGCCTGCCGCTGGCTACTGCTGACCCCCAGCCACACGCCGCTCCTGCCGCGGTTTGTCCACGGGCGCGACGCGGCGCCTTGCTTCACGCAATGGCTGTCTTCGTTTGATTTGCACATCTTTGTGGACCGTTGGTGAGCTAGGTTTGCACGTGTCCAGGCCTTCTAGGAACTCTGCTGGGAATCCTCTTGTAGGCTCTTTCAGGTGGGTCCTTCTACAGATTTTACAAGGTGAGGTAGACTGTTCCTGTTCCTGTTATTATTAAGTGATACCGCTCGTCCCGTTCTTTGAGTCAGACTTCCCCATAGTACACCTGGGGCCCAGGAAGCCCAGAGAGCTTCTTGGCTTCTTTGAGATCACACAGCTGCTTAATTGCGGAACCAAATCTGTAATTCAGAATTCCAGATCCAGAGTTTTTTCTCTAAACTGAACTGATGTGCAAGTTCAAAGGTACTTTGAATTGAAGGGGGAGTCTAGAAATTAATGATGAATTAAGATAAACAACACTCCGTCGAAATACCTCAACAGTGAAATACTTTGGGAAAAAATAATGCTTAAGTGTTTACAATTTCATTTACCTTCATTATCAATCAAAGGAACTAACAAATCTCCCTGGAAAACGCTGCTGACAGTCTTGAAATGTCCTTTCAGGTGCTTCTACAACCTACTGGTAGGTGTGACAGCATTGCTGGTAGCCATTCTTCCTTCCAGTGTCAGCGTTAGGTAGCAGTGACGAGGGACCTGGGGCAGAGCAGAACCGTTTCCGGTGGCTGTGGGCATGCCAGGAGCCACACCCTTCCGGGGTAAGAGGGCTGACCTGTGCCTGCTGCTGGTTGGTGCGTACTGCATGTGCTGGAAGAAGTAATTATTTTTAGCCGACTGACTATGACCAAGATTAATAGCTCTTGAAAGGGCTATAATGAAAGGCTGCCCCAACCGGCTTCCACATTATTCTTTATTTATTCCGCTCTCATCCCTGTCACCTTTGGGCATCAGCCAAACGTCGTTAATGTGAGATCTGCCCCTTGGATGTGAAAGGCCTTTCTTTCTTAATGATGGGAGGTGACTGGGCAGCCAGGCGGACGAACGTGGACGGTTGACCTGACCCAGGAGAGAGTCCCTTCGGGTGCGTGGGAGTCCCCAGAACAGGACACTCACTCCCGAGGCAGAAAGACCAGGCGAGTCCTCAGCTGACTGACCCCGATCGCTGAGGTGTACTCGAAGGATGATAGGGAGCCCCTCCATGGCCACATTGTCAAGTCCATATGTTTCAGTGGCTCTTCTGTTTGGAGCGTTGGCAATCTTTTCATTCTGACAAGGAATTTTTTTTTTTTTTTTTTTTTTTTTTTACTGAAACCAGCAACTATTTCTCCTTTTCTAAAACTTGGGAATCTCCTTGCGGTAGAGACTGAGAGTTAACTCCCAAATGGCTTCCCGGGTTTTTCAGGGCGGCAGCTGCCCAGAATAATCCAGATGGCACTCCCCAGCCTCCCCCGCGCCTGGGCGTGCCCATGGAACGGGGAACGGAGCCAGAGGATGGATCCTGCGGTTTCCTTAACAGGAATCCCAGGTGCATCCTTGGCCCTTTTCTTCCCGGGCCCTTCCTTTTATCCTGCTGCCTGGAGGTAAATGCAGCATCTGGGTGTTAAGGGGGAGGGCCCGTCCCGAGGGACAGGGCTGGAGTCTCGAAGGACAACCCGAGACTCACCGTGTCAGCCTGCTTGCGCACTGTCGCTCGGGGTTTTCTGTCTCTCGCAGCCAAGCCTCATCCTCGGTAACCCACGGTTTCCATACGTTGTGGAAGACGCAGATACACCCCAAGCCCTCTCAGATCTCCTTCTCTCACCCTAAATGTTAATGTCCAAATTTAAACAGATTTCTCATCCTTCCTTCTTTCAACTGCTACCCGTTGAAACAACTTACAAAAAAAAGAAGATAATACGTTACTTCATCTAAGGATGAAAGCCATGAGGGATAGATTAATACGAAAGCTAGGTAGGAGATGGGAAAGAAGGCCAGAACAGAAAATGACTCGTTCAGGAAAACGGTCTCCAGGACGGACATCAGTGGCTTTCTGGAAGAGGTGGTCAGGGGGCCCTCAGGACCTTGCAGGGTCGGGGATGGGGGCGGCACCAGCTTCTTTCTTTGGGGCTTCAACTTCATCCGCTTTCTTAAGGACTTGGGAGCTCGTTAAAATTTCAGGTTTCCAGCGTCGAGCCTGTTCAGTGCCAACAGCTGCCTTGCCTGATGCTGTTCCTGTTTTGCCTGCCTCCCGGGTTTGAGGCCCGCCAGTTCGCACGTGGCCGTCCTTCCTCGCCCGGTGCCTGCATTAGATGCCTCGTACTGTATTAGCTACAGTGAGTTGCAAATGATTAACACACCCCTTTCTAAAAGAGATGCTTATTGTTCACAATTAAAAAAAAAAAAACTTTTGAAAGAGAAAAGCAGTGCCTTGGTCCACTTGTTCTCATTTGCATTTGTAAAGGGAACCGAGCCAGAGGTTCTCCGAGCCATGTTTTTCCTTGCTGTTCCTTGCCTTTTAATGTGAAGAATGGCAGGATCTTGTCTTTTGTTCACACGAGTGAAAGTCCATTCAGCTGGAAAACAGAACAGGGCGCTCTTTGTGGACTGGGACCATTTGAATGCGCTGGGTCGCACACTAGTTACTGTTTAACTACAATCGAATGGGGACCCAAGGAGATAGACATTTAAAGGAGAAATGACAGGGCTGTTAATCCAAAAGCAGGTTTTGTGGCATTGTTGTTTTTAGCTAATAGGTATATAGCCTGGAGTCACGGAGTGCACTTGAAAGGCTGAGTAAAATCTCTGTTTCCAGCCAGTTAAAAAAAAAAAAAAAAAGGGATGTCAGTGGATATTTTAAATAACTGATCATTCCGTGTTTTAAGAAGTCATTTGAACACATTTAAACCATGTTTGGAAATGTCTAGGAATTTCCCTGAGGTGTTTGCTAGCTTGGCCATGTCATTCCTGTGTACATACACACGCATGAAGAGGGCGGGGCAAAAGTAGGCGCACACTTGTAGTGCATGAAGCAGAGTTGATTGCTGTAGTATTTATTAATTATTGTATTGTTTTCCATACCAACCACTGCAAACCTACTTTTGCCCACCGCTGTATATAAATACCAAGCATATTACGTATCTAATGCGTAATATGGTTCAAAGGCCTCTTAAGGAAGAGCCTTTAAGGCCGTTATAAGTCTATGAATTAAGAACTTCATCTGTCTTTACCACTCACTATGGTTCGCCGGCCCTTTGGTGGAGGAAAAGCATTTTTGAGAATTTCCTTCCCCTTTAGGGGTGCAAAGGATAAATCTGGGCCTTTCTTTATCCCTACCCCCAACCCTCCCTTATGGAGCTGAAACCTGAGTCTTTGGCTCATGAGCCTTTGAGAAGAGCTGACTCTGGCTGTGCTGAAGGTGCTCCAAGTTTGGAGTGCTGGTTATTTTCTGAGAGATGAAATATGCAAGGTTTCACTCATTTGTCGTTTCCGATTCATTGGATTTTTCAGCCTTTTCCCAGGGTACCCCCAAATAAAATGAACTCCAGTCTGTTTGACCAATGTCTTTGCCTTTTCTGCAGTTGCATCTCATTGCAGCAGGAACCTTGAACTTTGCTTCCCTCCAGGGCACGGATGGGGATAGGTCAATGAAAGCTATAGCTCGCTTGGTTTGGGAGAGGCAGCAGGGAGGCAGGTGCTGGGGTTGGAACAGGAAGTACCTGTCCTACCTCCAGGGCCTGCTCCAGCTTCGCTTCAGGGTGTGAATGGGTCTGGAGAGACTCTGATTTTTCAAAAGAAGGTGAAAATGTGTATTTTCATTAGAAAGTTCTTTGTTTTAAATAACTGTCTGCTAACCGAAATGTAAAACCTGCGTGGTCCACGTATTCCACGTTGACTGAATACTTCCCCTGGCGGGAAGCAGCCGTGGGCCTGCCCTGTGCCAGCGCTGTTATTTAGGGAGGTTGTATAACTAATGCAGCCTCTTCAAAGAAGGTGACCAGCCCAAAGAAAACCATGGAGGCTGACATTTGGGGATATCTAAAGAAAAGTCCAGGTTTCCGCTGTATTGCCCTCCAATAAGGCCCACCAGCTCGGTTTCTGCACATGCAGCTTCCAGTCCCACGGAGGTGGCCTCACGTGCAGTGCTGAACTGGTAGGCAAGGTTCTTCAGACGTGGAGGAATGCGTCCAACAAGAACAACAGACTACAATGTAAAAAAATCCTTGCCCTGGCTGGTGTGGCTCAGTGGACTGAGCAATGGCCTGTGAACCAAAGGGTCTCTGGTTCGATTCCCAGTGAGGACACATGCCTGGGTTGCAGTGGGGCAGGTCCCCAGTAGGGGACACACGAGAGGCAACCACACATTGATGTTTCTCTCCCTCTCTTTCTCCTTCCCTTCCCCTCTGTCTAAAAATAAATAAATAAAGTCTTAAAGAAAAAAAGGTAAAAAACCAAAGGAGAGGAGCCCAGAGAAATGGGACAATATGGAGAGCATAAGACAACACTTCTAAAACCAATGACAGGCCCTGGCCAAGCAGCTCAGTTGGTTAGAGTGTTGTCTGGATACACCGAGGTGGCGGGTTCAATCCTCCGTCAGTCAGGACACGTACAAGAATCAACCAATGATTGCATCAGTAAGCGGCATAACAAATCTATCTCTCTCCCCACCCCCCTCTAAAATCAACATGTAAAAGTTAAAAAAAAAACAATTATAATTATTAGAGAGATGAGGAAACACATTATGAACCTGGAACAGGACCATGATGTTAATAAGAAGGAACATTCATATTGTTAATCGTGTTCAATGTGATAATGTGTTGTGATTATATTTTTTTAAAAAAAGGTTATCCTTATATGTTAGAGATACATACCAAAGAATTACAATTGAAATATTCCATCGATGTTTACTTTGCAGTAATTCCAGGAAGAAAGTAGGTGGGGGAATAGATTAGTTAAGATTAGCAAAAAAGGTGAGAGGGAGTAAAGAAGTACAAATTGCCAGTTACTGATGCAGACACTGGCCCGCAGTGTCCGTGTCATCATGGATGGAATGAGACATTCACACGGACGACCGAGTCCGGTGGAGGAAAAGGGACAGCATGGCTTTTCTTTCAAGGGGAGCAAAAGCCTGCAGCTTCCGCCATGACAGGCCTTTATTAGGTTTCTGGTTACATTACATGATGGTCCTCACTCACTATGCCCAGGTTCACTATAGGTGGTTACCTTTTACGGACAACAAAGAAGCCAATGCCGCCAATCACATCACAGAAGAAGGATATTTGCAAATGAAAAAGGGAAAAGTGGTTGAGCCGGTTACACTCATCCTAGGAAGGTTTAGCATGGATTTTAGGAAGTTACAGCAAGCACTTGGCTATCTCAATTCAGGGTGAGGGAGTTATAGCAAAAGCAAGACTCAAAGCGGCCTAGGCACATTGCAGACCTGATTTCCCACGAGAGAACCTATCTGTGGGCGTGGGTCCTGTGCATCTCCGAGTGGGAGCTGGGCCCACGCCATGCAGAAGGGTCTCCCACAAGTTACAAAGTCGTCCTGGGGCTGTAAAGCACAGCATAGGGAACGTACTCCATAACATTGTAACAGCTAGGTGTGCTGTCAGATACACTAGATTTATGAGGGTGATCACGTGGTACGGTGGACATCCCTGTCGAGTCCCTATGCTGTGTGCACCTGAAAGTCGTATACTATTGTATGCCAACTGCAATTGAGAAATAAAACGAAAAAAGATGAGCAAAATGTCAGTAATTGTTGAAGCTGTGTAATGAGTACATGAGGGCTTATTGTACAAATCTTTCTACTTTTGGGTATTTGAAATTTTCGACCGTAAAATGTTTTATTAAAAAGCGAACATCCAGAGAACAAGAAAGAGTTCTTAGAAATTAAAAATACGACAGCCAAAACAAAAATTTCAAAAGGATTACAAAACAAACGAGAACAGAAAGACAAAGCAATGGAGGAAAGAGATGAAGCTCGAAGGCCAGTCCAGGTGGCCCCACTTCTTGCCCTAGGGGCTGTGGACTGTGAACCGAAATGTCAGAAGAGAAGAATCACCAAAGAAATAATAAGAGCTAATGTCCTGGATCTAAAGACACGAATCTGAAATTAAAAGGACCCACTGAGGGCCTGGCTGGGTCACTTGGTCAGAGAATTGTCCCAAAGCACAACAAGGTTGTGGGTTCGATCCCAGTCAGGGCACCTGCAGGAATCAACCAAAGAATCATAAATAAGTGGAAGAACAAATCGATGATTTTTCTCCTTTGCCCCCGTTCTCCTCCCCCTCTCTAAAAAAAATAAGGAAAAGCAAAGAGCCCACTGAGTGCCCAGCACGGGGATGAAAAAGGACCCCACTGGGCCACTTCCCTCGCGAGGTTATAGGACCCTGCGTGATGAGGGCCGTGCTGGCGCCTGGGCCATTGGCATCCAGGGAAAGGACATGGGGTTTAACCTCTGTTCGCAGACTTCCAACCAGGCTTCCTGTTTTCAGCTCCACTTCCGAAATACGGCTGCCTTCAGAGGTGCCTGGTTTCTGTAACTCCTGAGCCTTCCTGGCTGCAGATGGAATCAGCATCTGTGAATCGGCTCGCCACGTGCTGGTGCTGGTGCTGGTGCTGGTGCTGGTCTCCCCGGCCGGCGGGCGTGGAGTTTTCTGTTCGGTTGCATTAGTGTGGGGCTGACGTCTTTCATCGCTGTGCTCTTCTCTCTCATTCCCTTTGTCCTTGAGGATTGGTGGGTTTGCTTTGTGGCTGGTTTTGCTGTACCGTCTTCCCAGGCCTTTCGGTCAGGTTTTGTGGGGAGCGGAGCGCTCGTTTCGTGTCTGCCATGTTTCCGTGGAAGTGACCGTGCTGCGTTAATCGTTCATTTGGGCGTCAGGGTTTCTTTTCCTCGGGTTTATTTGGAAATCAGATGAAGAAGACAAAATTTAGCACGTAGAGACCCTTTGTTCTTGACGTCTTCCTTGCCCACCAGCCCTCAGCTCAGCTTGTCCCCCCTTCTCTGAAGTACAGAGTCCTTTGAAGCCCCCTGCTCAGCAGCGCCTGGACTTCTATGCCGTTTTGGGTCTTCCGCTAAACAACCGACGTGCGCTCTGTCGCCCAGCTCGGTTTTGTGACCTGTGAACATGCCGTGATGTCTCAGTCTGCTTCAGTATCCGCTCCGGCTCCTGATGAGTCTGAGTTCCACAGATACTCACCGATCAAAGCGTAGCACTCAGATCTTCATTACTTGGCTTTTGTATGGGTCACAGGGGACTCTTTCCCAGTGTCTTTGCTGCCTGTTGCTCAGAGATCAGCAGGAAGGAAGAATAACAATGAGTAGACTTTGGGAGTGCTATCGTTAAATTACAAATGTCATTGGTCTGCAGCTTCAAAAGTGTTTTGCTGAGATGGTACGTTTTCCGTTGTATTTTGAAACAGGAGAAATGGAGTCGTTAGACTGAGGAGGGGGACATCTGTCTGGGACTGGAACTCTGCTGATAGACTCCTGTAGACTGCTCACAGTGCGTTTGCCTAATGACGCTTACCTGTGACCAGGTACTGGTGTGTATTTTAAGCTCTTGCCTTTTAGCACGGGACAGCTTCAATTGTCCCGAGTCTGCCTCTCTTGTATAAGTCACAATGCTGTCATTTTCTCTCAAACCACTTTTTTTTTTATTACAGAAATTCTTTAATAGTGCCCCGTATTCTTTAGTTATGCATTTCTGTGAGTGCTTACTGACCCTAGCCCAGTGTTTAATAAATTATTGAACTTTGAAGAACCTTTGAGAAGCAAGGGCTTTATGTGACTGAGCAGCAGACATGAAAAACGCTATCCTCCAGAGCCTCTCCCCGACAGAAATAGAGGCTTGATCAGACAATGTGCGCACCGGGTGAATGACGGTGAAGCCATGAAATATTTACACCCGGAGCGCGGGCGAGGGCGGGGAGGGAAGAGCGTGTGGGTTTTATCGTTTTGTTGGTTGAACCTGATGCCAGACAACTCACACTCTGTGATCTTAAAAGCAAAACAGAAAATAAAACAGAAGGCGGGAAAGAAAGGAAAAAGGAAAATAAAGAAGGGAAAGAAGCGTATTGATTTGGTGATATTTTGTTGTTTGCGGGAACTTTTCATAAAAGCATAACCTTACTAAGAGCTGAGTTTTGAACAGTCCTTAAAAGAGACTAGAAAGTCACAGTTTCTTGCTACTGCAAGTTTAACGTTTTAATTTAATCAGTATCTCATGGTTTTGCACGCCCTAACAGCCCTCATTTTATTATCTGTATAAAGAGAGACTTGAATAGCAAAGAACCAAATAGCCTGATATGTTCTGACTTTCACATGAAATTTGGAATTTATTTATTTTCCATCATTTCAAATTGTCTTGTGAATTTATTTAATAATGATCCACAGAGCAAAATAATAGAAGGAAGAATTATCTGGGGAGGATGCTAGAAAAGATTTGGAAGATATTTATCTGAGCTGATATAGTTAGAGAATTTCTATTATCATCCAGCACACAAAAGGGCTAAAATGAACATGCCAGGCCAGTTTGTTTTGCCCCCTCTGCCCAGTATTTTGTATGTAAAATATTTACTTTTAATTTATTTTTATTTTTTTGTATGTAAATTTTTCTTAAAGGCATAAACCTCTTTAGATTTCTTAGTGTTATACATGTAGTGTTACTGAAAATATTTATTGTTGTTGATGAATAGAAGTTGACAAGAAAGAATTTGATTTATTAAATTGAATTGTACTCATGATTTATGTAAAAACCCGCCACAGATTGTGTTTGGGAGGTATTTCCATATGTAATGTTTTCGCCTTCGCTTTTTAGTGGTAGTAGAAACAACGGAATCTTTTATTAATAAGGAGGTTCAGATTGGCCATAGACATTGGCATGTCAAAGGGCTCATCTGGCTTTGTGGCCTTGGGTACCTGTTATGAGCTTCCTGGGTGTTTGATATGCATTATGCTACACTAGATTATTTGTCCCCGTGATCACCTTGACGTAAATTGACAAGTTTCTGTCACTCGTAAAATCCAGGTTAATGATGTTGGAAGGGAAACTTTGGTGAGACTCTCCTTTGCGACGACGGTAACATCTTGTCTGTAGATTAGAAATCAGGGAACTTTGAAAGGAGTTTAATTCACTGTTTGTCACCCAAGGCCCCACTGCATGCCGAGAAGTTCATAGTCTAAAAACCCAGGATCAGGGCCCTGTGGTCCCGATCTGTTGGTGACAGGATCTCTCGATCCCCAGACAGAAACAGTAAAATGAGATAATCTTGGTATGTTCATTATTTTGGTTGCTAAAATGATGACTCGGAAAGAACTGGGATTTCAGAGTTTGAATGATGGAGATTTAAATTCCGCCTCTGCCACTTTCTTGCCTGACTTCCGGCAAGTCTCGGGCCCTGACTTGGTTTTCTCGCCTGTGAACGTGAGGCTGAAGAGAGTTTACTTCTCGGTGAAAACACTTCTCAGCTGTCAGCACAATACCCAACGTTTGGGAGATAGTCGTTAAATATTAGCTGTTTTCCCCTTCCTCTGCAGTTAGACCAGGAGGGGTTTTATCTACAGAAGCAAGACTTTCAGAAGCTCTTGACTGATGGAGGGAGGTCGTTGAACCAGAAGAGTGCTCCGAGTCTGTGGGCAACGACGTGCAACAGAGAGAGAGAGAGTGTGTGTGTGTGTGTGTGTGTGTGTGGTGATGGACAGATAGGGAAAGGAAGGACTGAACGCACATTTGTAGAGGCTAGTGTGATACCAGTGATTTGAGACACCATCTGAACTTCCACTGTCATTATTTGCTGCTCAGAATTGGAGTGATGAGCACACGTGCAAAGTTGAGAATTCTTTTTTTTTTAGTTATTTTCTGAGAATTAAAAAAAAAAAAAGATTTTACCTACTTTTAGAGAGAGGGGAAGGGAGTGGGAAAGAGAGGTAGAGAAACACCAGTGTGTGAGAGGTACATGAATCGGTTTTTTCTCGCATGTCCCCAACTGGGGGGGACCTGGCCTGCAACCTAAGCATGTGCCCTGACCGCGAATCGAACTGGTGACCTTCCGGTTCGCAGGCTGGCGTTCAGTCCACTGGACCACACCAGGCAGGGCGAGAATTTGTTTCCTCCTGCCAGTCCTCTTGATCACCTCACCGTTTTCAGATGCAAAATGTTAGACATGTTTGATCCTGCACAGGGCAGCTCAGAGGTTTATCTGTCCTTAACTTCTGGCTCTGACCGGATGACTCGGAGAGAAAATACATTGCTGATACTGGGAGCGTGACAGGTATGGATGGCAGGTTTCCAGGTGTGACCCACGTATTCCTTCAGCAGCTGTTAACCGAGGCCTAGTGTGTGCTCAGTGCTGTCCTGTGCTCTGGAGGTTCAGTCTGTCAGACGATGAGAAGCAGTGAACAAGGAAACCATATATAAAAAAATAAGTAAATAAGGACCACGTCTAGTGGTGATAACTAGTACGTTATGCTAATAACCAAGGGGAGGGAAGTACTGCGGACGAAGTGGTCCAAGGTGGATTTTGATGTAAGATTCGACTGGGTATGCTGATCAGCTTTGCATGCAGGAGGAACAGAGGTCAATGGCCAGAATTTAAGGAAAAAGAGACAAAAAGGAGAAGGAATGAAGCCAGGATCACAGTCGGGTCCTTATGCAGTGGTAGAGGTTTAGGTTTTATTCCCAGCTTGATGGGAACCCATTGGAGGGTTTTAAGATGGACCATGTGGGTGTGGAAGGACCTCCCCTGATTTGCGTTTTGTGGAGATCATCCGGCTGCTGCTGCTGCTGCGTGGGGAATCCCGGAGGGCCAGGGGGAAGTTAGGGAGGAAAACCAGGAGGTGGGAGATGCTGATGGCCAGCCCAGGTGGCGATTGTGTGGTGGAGAGAAGGGGAAGGATTTAGCATTTATCGATGAGAGAGAGAGAGCGAGAGAGAGCGAGCGAGAGAGAGAAGCATTGATTTTTGTTGTTCCACTCATTTATGCATTGACTGGTTGATTCCTGTATGTGCCCTGATGGGGGATCGAACCCACCACCTTGGCATATCAGGATGACACTCTAATCAACTGAGCTCCCCAGCCAGGGCCAGGATTTGGGATATATTTTAGAGGCAAAGCTGACAGGGTTTGAAAGAGTTTTGAAAGAAAAGAGGAATCCAAGATAACTTCCCCATTTCCGCCTTCTGGACTGGACGGCGATCACGGACAGAGCCCAGGAGACCAAGGCAGGAGCAGCTGTGGGTGTGGCCTCAGGTCTTTCCTTTGGGCACTCACACATCCGGTGCCGGCTTGGCGTGGCATGCGAGGGGCTGTCTGTCAGGCCGTGGGCTAGGGAGCTAGCCGTCTGCAGAGTCCCCAGCACGGAGCTGATGGCTTCAGGCCTGGGAGCTCCTCTCTTCACGAATGGTCGTTGTTCCTTGGGCCTCGATGAATCCTGAGGCCCCCGCTTCCCTGAGCGAAAGCATTGTTCCGGGCCTTTCCTGCCTGCGGGTCGCCGTGCCAGAGCGCCCCCACGCCCCACGGACGCGCTCCTCCCAGGCAAAGGGAGAAGATGACACGCGCGATGAGCCAGATTTTCCCTGACAGACTTGTAAGGAACAAGATAATCGCATTGTGCCTCCCGCTACTTAAAAATAAAGGTAATATTGATTTTAGAGTAGCAGTTCAGGTCCTAAGGCATGATATTGATTAAGCGTCTGATGAGAATTTGCAGGGCAGCCTTCTAGACCAGCCGCTACAGGGCACGTCCCCTCCGGGTCAGGCCTGTCTTCTGACCTCCGCTGCTGTGAGCGCTGTTTTTCTTAGGCATTCCGGGCCCTGTTTAGTCTAGGCCCTGTCCAGAAGCATTTATTTTACCTGATGGATGACTTAATCCAGCCTATTACCTTAATCTGACCTTAAAGAGGGGAACTCTTTTGTTCTTGGTAAATAGGAAGGTTAATTTTGACTCTGTTTAGAATTATTTTCTGAGCCCTGGCAGTGGGTTGCCTGTTGAATCCTTTGCTGTGAAACTTCCTATTAATTGGTGCGTAATCTGATGTTCCTCTTTTTTTTTTTTCCCCTCTCCCAACGTCACTCTGGAGCAAGGCTCACTTTATGGATGTATGTATTTTAAAAAGGGGAAGGTACGTCTTTTAAAGGTATCATTATGAAGCCCATGGGCCTCCTCAATGTTAATGTCGCATCAAGGAAAGTAATATTCTTGCGGTTACTATGAGATGATGCATTCAACATACTCCTCTGACAGGTTTGGTTTCATAACATTTACAAGTCAGGTTCTGAGGATATTCTGAAAAATTTAATAACGGTCGAGGGATAAATTGTTTCCTGGCCTAAAGTATATAAAGAATCCCTAGGAATCACTCGAAAATAACAGTTTCATATAAAAGTTTTGACTTTCTATTGTAATAAGACCTATACTTCCCCCTTCCCCCTACCACCCCGGCACCCCCCTACCCGGGTCTGGAAGTTCTGGCTGGGTTGTTCACGGGTGGATCCGAGGTTTAAATGGGTTAATACAGGCTCCGGCAGTTTGCATAGTGCCTGAGAGGTGGCAGTGTTCCACTCTGTTAGTTAGCTGCTGCTGATGAGGACATGAGCTGCCAGCCGCCAGGGCCAGCTCAGGCCTAGGCACGCAGTGTGATATTTCGGTAGATTCCCGGGGACCGACTGGTGTCTCCCACATTTGGGACTTCCTCCCACGCCTGTGTTCTCATAGTTGATTTTGTGTCTCTTCCCAGATGGTCTGAGTGCCTGACATCCTCCCATCCTCTCCCCTTCACATGGTTTCTCTCAAAAGGGGCTGCTTGCATTTTGACTGTTTCCTTATCTGTGGAACTTCTCTGTTAGTTGCCAGATAGGGCTCGGGTTTTAAGTTCTTTGCAGTTAGAAGAGGTGGTAAATGTTTGCATTCTCAGGATGGTGCGGCACAGAATGGGTGAATGCCACCTGACTCAGCGGCAGGCCTGCTGGTCAAGTCCTCCCTTAGGGATAATGCCGGGAAGTGGGGTGTGTCTTCTCTTGAGGTAGGAGGTGAAATAGTGATTTCTTCTCCTGGTAGATGATACCAAGGGGATCCTCGCTTCTGGTAAATTCTCCAGTTGTTGCACAAAGGGACAGCTCTGAGTGGCAGGACCTTGGAGGAGTGGATAGGCGGCTTCCTACGTGGAGAAATGGCCTCTGTTTGGCTCAGGAGCCCAGAGTCATTTCAGGGGTGGTTGATGAGTCATCTGAAATATGCATTTAATCTAGACTTGTGGCCCGCTGGCGACGCCACTGCTTTTTTATGATCTCAAATGTCCATGTCAAAACTTGCCTTGTTTCTGTGTTGACTTTGAATCAGAAAACTGTTCACCACCGCATTTGGAATGCCTCCTCAAGTGTGCCTTTGGTCACATCACCCCTGGCTGCCACTGGTACGGGATTGTTTGTTTTGGAAGTGCCCACCTGATGTTCGGCTCGTTTAACCCACAGTGAAGTTAATCCGTGCTCCTCTGGAAAAGTACAGATTTACTTGTTAACTGCTTGCCAGAGACATCTGCCTTTTCATGAAAGTAATACGTATAGAATTCTGCTGACTTGTGGACCCATCTGCCCGCAAGTGCAGGGGGTGCCTTTTTAAATTCAGGGTTTAGATAGGGCAAATCATAAGTGCTCCGAGTTAGCTGAAGTTCTCTTATTTTTAAATTTTGTTTTTATTTTCGATTTTAGGGAGAGGGGAAGGGAGGGGGAAAGGGAGAGAAACACGGATGGGAGAGAGAAACATCAGTTGGTCACCTGTCCCGTGTACCCCAACCAGGGACCGAACCTGCAACCAAGGCATGTGCCCCAACTGGGAATCAAACCGGTGACCTTTTGGTTTGTGGGATGGTGCCCAACCCACTGAGCCACATCAGCCGGGGCAGAAGTTCTTTTTAAGATCAGTAATGAACGTGTATGTGACAAACATGGGGACGTAGTATTGCATATTCTATTATGCCCATTTATCTTGGCTCCTTGTGTTTAAGAAAGAAGGAAATGAAGCTGCTCTGGAATTCAAGTGTGTACCTCTGTGTCCGCATTTACAGCATAGTGACTACGGAATGGATGTCACATCTGTACTGCTTGGACTTGAGTCCTGGCTCTGCCACTTATGGGTTGTGTAACTTTGGGAAGGTTACTTAATTTCTCTGTACCTCAGTTTCATTATCTATTAAGTGAGGATAATTACAGTAATTACCACCAAGGGTTATCATGAGGATCAGGTGAGTTAATTTATGTAAAGCATTTATAAGCGAACCTTGCACATAGTTACTGCCATACAGTGTTAGCTATTACTTTCACTAGGAGTTAGTAATTGCACAAATAAAAAGGGAAGGTGTCAATCATTAATCTGGCCCATTTATCCCTGAGACACTATAGGCATTGTGTCTAGCACTGTGAATTTATATTAGTTGGATAGGTTCTTGTTGTAACAAAAAAATCAAAACACTGTATGATGGCTTGACCATAATAAAAAATTATGTCTTGCCTGTGAGACAGTAATAAGTAGGGAAGCAGGTCGGTGGGATGGCTTTCTTCATGCATTCATTCAGGGATGCAAGCTGAAGGAGGTGCTGCCCCTTCGGTAACCCGAGGTCACCTCAGGTTATCTGCCTGCCAGCCAGGCGGGAGGGGAGGAGGGCAGGCAGGAGCGGGTGGAGGAGCTCTGGAGGGGCCAGACCGGAAGTGGCCCCCAGCACTTCCGTTCACATTCCATTGGCCAGCACTGGCAGCCACCAGCCTCAGCCACCGAGCTTCTCCAGGGTCCACAAACAGGTAGGAGACCGGAAAACAAGGTGTTGAGTCCAAATTTCAAACACAAAAGTGCAGAATTGAAACAAACAAAGGACTAATGAAATGTTGAAGAGCTGTAGCTTTTTATCAGTCAGCTCCATAATGCGTTCCATTTAGTGTTTGTAAAATGTTATCACATTTGAAATTCATTTGTTGGTTGGATTTCCTGACTTCCCAAGTACTCCCAGTGATTGCTGAGAAATTATAGGTGATCGTGAGTGAGTTTCCCAAAGCCAGATAAATTCAAATGCAAAATTATGAAAGTCCCATCAAATTTTTCTATTGCAAAGAAACTTTCTAATGTGAAATGTGGCTACAATTTAATACGCTTATTTTGATGTCCAGTGGGGCCTTCAAATCAGCAGTAATAGCAGCTTACAAAGGTGTTTAGACCGTGCCGTTGTTGAGTCTCGCGGTGTGTGCTGACCCATTTTGGTCGCTTTGAAAAGGTGTGTAATGGGCATAATGAAACGCACGTTGAGCTTTGAGCTCCGATGTTTTCAGGCTCCTTTTATACCCCTTCCCTCTTCTTAGTTTATTTTTTAAGTCTTTATTTTATTTTTCTGACTGATTTTAGAGAGAGATAGGGGAAGGGAGAGGGGGGGAGAGAGAGAGAGAGAGAGGAAGAAAATACATTGATTCGTTGTTCCACTTATTTATGAATTCATTACTTGCTTCTTACAAGTGCCTTGACCAGGGATCGAACCCTCAGCCTTGGCCAATGGGGATGATGTTCTAACCAACTGAGCTACCTGCCCAGGGCTCCCTTCTTAGTTTTCGATGAAGCGTTTGCTGCTGTGATATCGAAGGATGTAAATTACTCTGCATGTAATAACCCGGGTTCTTGGTCTTGGAGATCATGTCACTCCTCTGCTCAGACCTTCTTACGGTTTCTCAAAATGTGAAACAGAGAGTTACTGTATAACCCAGCAATTCTACTTTTGGTTACCCGAGAGACAGGACAACAGGTGCCCCCATGGAACTTGTGCATGAGTGTTTACAGTGGCATTATTCACAGTAGCCGAAAAGTGGAAGGAACCCAAACGTCCATCAGATGATAAGGGGATGATCCAAATGGGGTCTGCTGTACGATGGAATATTCTTCGTCAGTAAAAAGGGTGAGGTAGCGGTACAGAGTATAACATGGGTGAACACGGAAAACATTATGCTCAGAGCAACAGCAGGCCACACGGTGCATGATCCCGCATCCAGAATAAGCAAACCCACAGGGACAGAAAGTAGATCAGTGGTTGCCAGAAGCTACTGCTAGGTCCAGGACTTCTTTTTGGAGTAATAAAAATGTTCTCAAGTGTGTGTACATGCCGAATCATATACTTTAAAAGCGCAAATTGCGTGGTGTGTAAATTATATCTCAATAAAGCTATTAAAAAAATAAAAACCTTTGGCTTTCTATTGGATCTGCCCCCAACATCCTCACCAACTTCTGCTCCTACTCCGTTCCTCCTTCTTCCTTCCTCTTCCTTCCTTCTAACCCACCCAAACTGGCTCTGTTCAGTGCCTCAGACTAGGCAAACGCTTCCTGCCCCAGGGCCTTGGTACCTGCTGCTCTCTCAGAACTTTCTCTCCCCAGGTATCTGCGTGGCTGGTGGCCTCACGTCCTTGAGGCCTCTATTTAAACATTGCATTCTCAAGAGGCTTTCTCTGATTACTCTACATAACACCATCTCATTGCCTGTGGGCATGCCCTACTCCCTCGACCCCGTTTTATTTTTCTCTGTGCCACTTACCACCGTCTGACACACATTTTGTGTCTGTCTTCCTCTGGTAGGACATACAGTCCACGAGGCAGTGACTTGGCCTCAGTCACTGGTGTATCTGCACCAAGTAGGACCGATCGCTTCACTAAATGGTTAGCATGAGAGGGACCTGGATCTCTGCGGCACCGGCGATGTTTGGGGCCGGCGCTGTACTCAGCAGAATGTGCGGTGTGCCTGTCTGGGGCAGTGTTAGAGAGCGGGGTCCAGGGGCCGCCCCTGTTGGGGAAGCCACTCTGGTTCCAGGGGGCAGAATGGAGCTTCTCAAAGTTACCGTCAGGTAGTGAGGTTTCCTATTTTTTAACCCATTGGTATTATTATGCTAATATATTCTGTGCAGCTTGCTACTTCTCATAACATGCCTTCTGGATTTGGAGCTTTTACTTAAGTCTTCATTGACCACCCTCTGCTGTCTTTTTCTGCCACCGACACTCTTAAGGGTCCATTCTGAAGACGTTTTCCGCCAGGAGATGACTGGCAAAATAAACTACATTGCCGGAAAGCAACTGATTCGTTTGAGACTTTGATTTTGGTTAAGAGGAGTTCATGTTGGGACATAATACCTATTTTGTGGATATTTACGAATGCAGAGGTGGGGGGCAAAAAGAAAAGAAAATAGATGTATGCTTTAAAAAAGTGTGTAAGTTTGAGGGGCCCTCAAAATTCCACTTCTTCGACCCCCGCTTCCTCTTCCTGCTTCCAGACTTAAGTCGCAGACGCCCCCCGTTGCCCTAACTCTGCAAGTTACAACGCGCACGTCAGTAGGTGGCGCTGAAGATCCGTCTCCGCACAGCGCAGCCTTGACTGCTCTAGTTATCTTGCTCCAGCCGACGGGATTTCTAGGTGTCAGGGAAATTGTTTTATTGGTCGAGGGCATAGTGTAATATATTCATCTCCACCCTAGGCAGCTATTTAATGCCCTGAAACATGCCCCTCTGGTGGCCATGGCCTGTTAACCGTGCTGATTTGGTGTAATAATTAGCAGGAGTCCTCACTAACAGAGGTACTTACCGACGCCTCACATCTTTGCTGCGCGTTTGTACGTGATGGATCGCGCATTCTGCGGAGGAAAGTTGGGAAGGTCAAGGCGTAACCTCTGTCTAACAGGGCTGCCTTCCGCACGGCGGGTCAGGGGAGGTTTATATTAACTCGCTTTTGAGCTTCTTCAGCCTGGACTTGCGCGCAGGACAAACACGTTGGAGCTTTTATGTTACGGCCCAGTGAAGGTCGGTAAACACAACACGGTTAATTTTCCAACTCTTGGAATGATAGAGAAATAAATGAGTAGCTGCCCAGAGAATTGGACGCTGCGAGCTCCTCGGACTGTGTGTGTTGGAAGGTGTCGCAGGGACATGGGGCCTGCCACAGGCTCCACATTGGAAGTTAAAATCGGAGACGAAAATTACACAGGGGATTTTTTATTTTTCCATGGTTGTGAGTTAGGCCCCATTTAATTCTTTGCGGCTTCCCTAGCCTAGCCCTCTTAGGGTCCTAATGTTTCTACACCAGCAATTTTAACATTTACTTTAGAACATGGTTTGAGTTAACTAACAGAAGACCAAACAGAAGAAAATAGGTTTAAAGCAGGAAATACTTCAGCGGGACCACTAACTTACCCTCCGTGACCTGAGGAGGTTGTTTGCCTTCCCTGCACTTGGTAGACATGTTGCCGGGAATGGAGACGGGGACACCCACCCTTTCGGTGTGCTAGGCCAGGTAAAATGAAGCCAGAATGCCTCAGAGGGCCTTTGCTCACGTTCAGAGCTCCAGAGAGATGTAAGCTGTTGTTCCAATTACTGAAGAACTCTAACAGGATTTTTCTTTGTTGATTCCGACTTGGGGAAATTTTGTTTGCAAGTTTTAGTTCTATTCTTTGAACCGTGTATTAGACATTTTATATACTTGGCTCGTCTGCCCTTATTTAAACCCACATATCTGCCTGGATTTAGCTGGAAGAAACAAACTATGTAAGAGGGGAAGTACATTCGTACGTAGTCAGTGGGAGGACCAGAGCAATGGGCTCACAGCCCAGGCGCCAGAGGTGGGCTTCTGCAACAATACTGCAGACAAGCTTGCCAGGTGGGCTGCTGATCCGTCACACTCAAGAGGGGCAGGAATCAGGAGCAGTTACTGGACTGTTGATTTTTAATAACGTCCCACCATAGCTGCATTCAGGGAAGAGCAAGGAACCACCATTACAACTGGCATCCGATAGCCTCAGAGCTCACGGCCAGACCCTGGAACGTTGTAGCAGGGCTCTCCAAGGTTTCCATGACCGTGTTGCCTACAGGAAAGGTCAAAGCAGCGAGCAGATGGCCTCCATTTAATTTCTGCCTTCTCAGTCTCACCTGGTAGAGCCCAAGTCTCATCCAGCGCCCCACCCCGCACGACAGAGCAGTCTGGGAAATGTAGTTTTAAACTTCTCACCCTTTGCAGCACAATCATAGATTAGAAGGACGCTGAGGGCCCGTCCCTCACATCCACTCCCCCCTCACTCAGGGGTGCTTAAAATCGCTTGTTTCCCTCTAAATCAGTATTTCGTTTGCTGCGTAGCCCAGCAACACTCTTAGCAGACTCTCAGTGGATGTGTTGTTAATGACCTTGACTGTTTGTTCTCTCTATGGTGTTGCCTTTTTTATAATCTTGGCGCCATAGTAGATTCCAGATCTATCTGCCTCCATGCAGCTCTCGGTTCTTTTCCATTTCCTTGCCGTCTCCCTGTTCAGGCCCAGCTCAAGTCTGCCTGGGCTTCTTAGTGGTCTCCTTATCTGCCTCCCTGGCCTGTAGTTTTGGTTTCTTTTTGACTCAATCATATGATTAATAGATTAGTATTTAAACAAAACAGGAAGTTAGGTAGCATGCTCCCATTGTGCTTCTATCCTTCTCAAAAACGTAGAGTCTGGACTCCTTCTCCTGACTTTCGGAGTCTCTATAATCCAGATCACTCTGTCGTTCTAAGGTTACCTTTCCACCCCCGACCCCATCCCCACACCCCCTGCCCTCTAAGCCGAAGTTGAGCCAGAAGGTCTAACGCTGGTGTCTGAGAGCGTCTCGTCCTTTCCTAATTTTTTTGGCTTTGCTCCCTTTACTCCCCGTGTTTAATTTTCTGCTTTCTTCCCATTTATTCATGCCCTTGGTCACGTTGGTGCGTGGTTTCCCCCGCCTTCCTCCACACTTTTGTGTAGCACTGTTTACCTGGGCATTTTTCTGGTATTACCTGTATTGTTAGCTTTCTGTGTATGACGGCATGGCCTCTTCTTTCATGTAGACAGGATAAATATTTGTTATGGGTTTGATCGGCCGCTTGATTCTTCATGGTCGAGACGCTGACTTGCTTGGGGACGGGATGGTGGAGGGTCAGTGCGCGGGCTGCCGCAACGCTCTAGCTGTGTGATTTTGTCCTTTTCATTTTCAGTGAAAGGACAAATTAACTATTTGCTTTGAGCAAGCTAATGCTGTGTTTTGTGGATTTAGCGTTTGAAAGGGCCCTTGGCTGGAAAACCCTGGAGCTGAGCTCCTTATGCCCGTTTGCCGGGCTGGACGAGCTCCACGTCTGCGCCACTGCGTGCAGTTTGCTGAAGAGCCGGTCGTGAGGCAGCAATGGAATTCGTCTGTGGTTTCTTGCCAGGGAGGAGGAGGAAGAAAGGATTCTGAGTAAATCAGACATGCAAATTAGCAAGGCCCATGGGCCTTAAGTAAATTACACAATAGAGCCCAAAGAAATTGTTTGTCTTCGTTCTGCTTTTCATTTGTGCAGGGTGTGTGTGAAACGGGCAGTGATTATGGATTTACTTTAAGCCAAAATTCTCAACTTATTGGCTTCAGGATCCTTTTATACTTACCCTGCAAAAAAAAGATGGAGGACCCCTAAGGGCGTTTGTTTATAAGGGCTCTATCTGCTGATACTTAGCATGTTGGGAACTAAAGTTGAGGAATTTAAAGATAGCATTAAGTCATTTTTTAAAAAACAGCAAAAAAAATTTGACCATGTTAACAAGTATTTTCATGAAAAGCAACCATTTCCAATACAAAAAAATAGCAAGAAGAGTAGCATCGTTTTACATTTTTGTAAATCTCTCTAATGTCTGGCTTAGCAGTGGCACTGGCTTCTCATACGTACTTTTGCATTCGGTTGTTGCAATATGTTGGTTTGGTTGAAGTATATGAATAAAATCCAGCCTTACACAGACTCTAATAGAAAAGGAGGGTATTTTAATTGCTTCTTCGACTATTACATGTGGATCTTTTTTGATATTACATCAAAACTCAACATACTTTTGAGAGGGTTTGGTTGCAGTGTGGAATCTGAAACCATATGGGTGATCTTTTCCTATTTATATTATTACCTATTGGTCTATTTTTGCACGTTGAATGGATCTATTAGTCGTGCAAGATTTTGTAACATCATGCTTTTGGTCCTTTGGAAAATTATTAGCTCACAGAATTAGATCTTTCAAATGTGGGCACATTTTATTACACTGTGTCAAAGTTCACATTCATTAATATCACCAATGCTCATGTTAGAAAAGTCATGAAGTATTGGGAACCTGTCCCATGCGAAGAGGCAAATAGAAATTTTCCATATTTCTACATTTTGACTTGAAAACTCAGGTTTTGTCATTGGCAGCAAGGATGCCCCTTTGAAGTGACTGGCTCACTGTATTGATTTTTGAGGACACACCCGCCAAATACCAACATTTGCCGAACCCTATATGTTCGTCGGTCATTTCTCCAGTAAATGTGGAATCCGGCGACAAAAGTGAGAAGCCCAGTCCACAACTCCGTCGCACAAGTGCGTTCTTCTCGGAGACAGCCACTTTGCTTTGCTGCTTATCAGAGGCACTTGATGCATATTCCCCATTTCGTCCCACACGGTAGTAAAGAGACAGCTCCTCAACGTCCGAGATTCGATACAACGTACAACTTTTACTGCTTCATCGAGGACACTGACGTTTTCCTTTTCCCCCTCGTTCCTGGGATGCCGGGGGTGGAGAAAGCAGTGTCTGCCAGGGCGCGATCTCTGCCCGCGCACCCGCAGTTTCACCCCCATTCTGCTGAGCCCCGCTGCCCGAAGGCCACCCCAGCAGAAACACCAGCAGTAGCATCGAGTTGCAGATAGCTGCAGATAACGCCGATCTCACGGGGTCTGTGCTGAACCACCGCACGAGAGTAACTAGGAAGACTTGACGGGTTAAAAACCCAAAGAATAGGGCAAGAATCTTATGACAGCTATCTCCCGGGCCAATTTCCTCTTCTCCCTGCGACCTGCGTGCGGCGCCCCGAGGAGAAAGTCTCCCTCCTCCCTCCTCCCTCCTCCTCTGGGCTTGCTCTCACCTTGGGTTTCATTCCTGGGGCTGGGTCATGATAATCCTTGGTGATGACGGATTTTTAATTAGACCAGCGGGTTGTGGCCTTGTTGTCGTCGTCGTTTGGGACGTTGGTGAGGAAAGGCTTCTCGGAGAAGAACCTATTTGGGGCAACATGTGAGAATTATTTCAGGCAGTTGGCCTCCTCAGCAAGCTTTTGATGGTTTTATCAGTTCATTTGTTTGCTTAGTTATTTATTTGATATATTTGAAAGCTAACCTACCGTCTGATTCTGGAACTGCTGTCAGGCCCTTGGATCTCCCCGCCAGCCAGCATCCTCGTCCTTCCCCAGCGCGAACACAGGCCAAACTCCGGGCAGCAATTAGCTGGTCCTGTAACAGAAGAATCCCAATTTTCCAGTTTCTCTCTCTCTCTCTCTCTTTTTTTTAACTTCTTGGGTGGTTGGGGCACATTATTGAAACAATTATTACATTTACTCAAGAGTTTGTCTTTTCTATTAAAAAAAAAAATTCCATCTAAGTGCCTCCCGGTGAAGAGGAGGAGAGATTGTGTAACCCGAGTCTGCTCTTAACTCGTCCTCATTGTTCGAGAAGACTGATCCCTTTGTGTTGGAGCTTGGCACACAGCAACGGTTTTAATTCAACAGGCTGGCTCTGTTAAAGATCAATTCTCTATTGTGTTTGGAATTTGGTGCCTTCCCAGTCTGCTCTCTAAGCTCTGGGCTTCTTTGGAGAAATTGGGGCAGAGGTTCATAGAGGCTTAGTAGTCATTTTGGGGATGGTTTATCGTTCTCCACTCTCCCCCCCAAGTTTCTTATTAATTAATGTCAGACAGGGAAGGTCATTACCATTTGTAAGTGCCTGTTCTGTGTCAGATACTCTACTAGGTGTTTTGTCTGCCTTCCTCTAGTCCTCACGGTGACCCCGCTGTACCCTGGGTGCGTGTACCTCTCCCCACCACTGTGACTACAGCGTAACAGCGACCAAGTCACCGTGGTCTCCAGCCTGGACTTCTGCACCCTCACATTGGTGTCCCTGCTGTAACTTTTCACAGCCACGCTGCCCGCCCCCTCCTAATCATTCCCCACACATGGGATGGACTCATTTTATAAAGGTGAATCAACAATTGTGACACCGCCCTACCGAAGGCCCCCCCCCATGAGGCCGCATCACAAACAAAAGGAAATCCTTGCGCTCCGGCCGAGATCCGGCTTCTGCAGATCTGAGCTCCTCTGCCACCCCCCACTGGTTTGTCCACTGTGCTCCGGATGTGCTGGCCTTCTTTCTGTCCCCAGCGGCCACCAGGCGGGTTCTTCCTCAGGACCTTTGTACCAGCCGTTCTTCCTGCTTGGAGCACTCTCCCAAGATCTCGATTCTGGGCCTGGCTTCTCGTGATTTGTGTCTTACCTGCTCAGTGTAGCTTCCCTGACCAGGCAACCTGCAGAGACCTCCCTCTATCCTCTCATTAACTTTATATTAATTAAACCACTCGATGCCATATTGAGTGAAGTTCTGTTGGCACACTGTTTGGGTTTCAAACTTACTGAAACCCAAACTGTGACTTATTGGCTGTGTGACTTTGGGCGAGTTACTTAACCTTTCTGGGCTTTGGTTTTCTCCTTTATAAAATGGATATAATAATTTCGTGTCCCTCCATTGTGAGAATTAAGTTAGTTAACACTTATTTCCTATAAGATTTTTGACACATTATATACATGTTCAAGAACTGTTAGCTGTTATTATTTTAAGGTGATTAGTATTATTAAAATTACTTTCCTTTTTTATTTGTATGGCTACTTGCCTCTTTCACCTAGAATATAATAAGCTTAATGAAGGGTGGAACCTTATCTGTTATATTCACGAATGTACTTCTAGAGCCTAGAATAGTGCTTGACATAAGTAGGCAGTCCCTACAAATGTGTTGATTATTAAAATATGAAATATCATTATCCCTGTTTTAGGAATTGTGTCATTAGGGTTCAGAGATGTGAAGTAACTTACCCAAGGTCACATAGCTACTAAGTCACAGTCCTGGGATTTAGACTGAATCCTGGTTCCAAAGACTCACGTTCTTTTGCACCACAATGCATTACATGAGTGATATTTCTTTAGTGCAAACTCTGTCACGTCTGACATGATTGTTCAGACTGCTTTTTATATAGCTCCTGATGTGACTCACGAAATGGAAACAAGCATTTGTGTGAATGTGAGAGGTCAAGGCCGAGAGCCCCAGAGGAAAGCTCAGAAAGTGAGATGTACGCAAGCCCACCAAATTCGAGGGGTGGAATAACAGTTACCCCGACTCCTGCCTGGGGGTTAGGCTGCCCCAGGAGATTCCTATGTCTTGACTTCTGAACGGAAAGGATCCCCGATGTCAGAAACCCCTTGTCTGGGGCCCTGTGCTCCTATCGGCTTATTCCTGTAGGGTAGAGGCAGAAGTTGAGAAATGGAAATGCCGGCTCTTGCGGCTTCTAGGAAATAGTAAGCTTGAATCTGCCTTCAATACAACAGCGTTGACGGCACACGATAGTGGTCCTTGGTCCGGGGGCGCTTCACGGACTTACTCTTTTAGACAGGCCCCTGCCCCCCCCTTTTTTATAAGCGAATAAAATATGAAAGCTCATGACAGAGGAAAAAAATGTAGGCTTTGAGGAATGGCAGGACCGGGTTCAGATTTCTGCCATGCCACTTCTTGGCTGCGTCTTAGGTCTGAAGTTCTTTAAAGCCGTTTCCTTATTTCCATAATTGGGGTCTGTACAGAGAGATGAAGGCGAGACCTGCCTGAAGTGTCCTGTGCAGCGTCTCCAGTTTGGGGGTCATTGGCCCTTTGAGAGTTGAATACCAGCCGTGGACCCTCTCCCCAGAAACGTGCATGTCCACTCAAGACGTGGCATTTACTTTCTGTGGGGTTCATGGAAACTCTGGTGCCTAGGTTAAGAATCTGTGCACTGGACCAGGGTCCTTATGGGAAAAGCCTGTGGGTTTTTCCCCCCTTTCTGTTTTAGGAACTAGGGAGTACTTGGCTTCCTGCAGTCTCTTATTAATGTTTGTTGAATGAGGGAATTTAACTAATTTCTGGATTCCTTAATCCCCTTGAACTCGATATTCGGTTTCCTTTGCCCTGGGGCCTGCGCAGCAGTGCCAGCTTCATCACTCAGGGCGGGCATGCCCGTGTCCCTGGCACTGTGGCAGAGACATCTGAGCCTGTGGTCTGCCGTGGGTAAACTGAAGAGCTGGGCCCGTGAGGTGCTTGGAAAGTATTTTCGGTTTATGATAATTGAGGGGTGGTAGCTCAAAGTATTTGGACACTAGATGGGGCGTGACCATCCCAGTGCATGAGATTTTGCTAATGCGTCTTTACGAATAGTATTTAAAACTCTTGGGGCTAGAAAGTCGTAGATAGAGATCATGTAATCTCATTGCTCCAGATCGATTAAGCAATTCGTCCAAAGTCACTGAACGGGCGTAGTGGCAGTGCTTGGGGCGTGGAACTCTCCACCTGGGCTCCCCTCCCTCATGCCCCACCCCCACCAGGTGAACCTTCTTTAGCCCCTTGGAAACCAAGGACTTCCATAGACTTCCATGTGGCTAACCAGCCTCGGAAACTACCTGCAGCCATTTTAATGCTGAATATCATCGCCGTCTGATACATAGAAAGGGTGTAGTTGGTTTTGGTTGAATGAATGAATGAATGAATGAGGACGAGTTACCCTGGCAATTGTCTTAATAGCGTCAGAAGAGTTGGGATTGCACCTCATTTTTATCCGTAACTTAGCAAACACTGACTGAACCTACCATGTAGTAGGCACAGAAATGAATGAGATAAGGTGCCTAGCTTCAAGAAGCGATCGTGTACATGCACAAGTAACACTCACGAGCGGCGGACCGAATTTGGCCTGCAGTAATTTTCTCTTTAATATGAGTGTGTGCTACACCACTTCCTGTGTCTTTTATTCACCTGCTTTGCTCATTTAGCTTTCTTTCTTCTGATGGCATTGGAGTTCAGGTTTTAGGTTCTGTAGATCAATGGTTTCTAGATACGATTGATGACCACTTCTGCTCAGCGGCTTCAGGACCAACTTGCACACAGGCATCCACACCTTACTGCTGGAGATTCTGAGTCAGCAGGTCTGGGGCGCGTTGGAAGCTGTAGGGAGGAGCAGTGAACTCCAGGGGCAGTGGTGGTTAGTGGCCGAATCTGGCCAGGGACCTCTGCTTTATAGCTGAGTTCCGGTCTTGGAACGTGGACCTCATATTCTACTTCAAACATCTTCCTCTAAGATTCCCATGTGTTTTTCCGTACCTACTTCTGTTCAAGGGCGCTCTGCAGATCCAAACCGTGTGCTTGCTCTCCGTATATGTGCACTCCGAGACTCCTCCGAATGGTAGACAAATGAGTGGGAAGCATCAAATGAATGGCCCCTGAGCGGGTCGTCGCCTCCTTTGGCTCTCCCGGTATCTTCCTGTGTGTGGGTTCTCCCCTCGGCCGGATGCAGCATGCAAATGCAGCAGGCACGGCTTGCGTGGTGAGTCTCAGGAGTGCGTACATTTTTGGGGAACAAGGGATGCGGATTTGTGGTTTTCCAGGCTTCCCCTTCCTTGGCTTGGCAGAGGGGGGTAGGCAGGCGTCTCTCCGCAGACCTGAAACTAGGTGAGCTGTCAAGGCGTTGGCAGTGACAGGCTCCTCTGGGTGGGACTCAGGGCACCCTACCAGCGAAAAAAGGAGACGAGGCTTAAATGATCTCACTCTTGGGCTTTGCTTCTAATGGTTGCTCGAAGTGTAAATTGGGGGAGACAGACCGAACAGGCAGTTGCCAAGTAGATTTCAAGTTACCAGGCGTTGACTAGATAAGTGAAGTTCCTTATGTGAAAAAACAAAACCCAAGAAAGAAATGAGCCTGGGCTTAGAGTTAGAACTCAGATATTGCAGATACGTATACACGTATTGAAACTGTTTCAAAGCCGTCTGTGGGCTCAGTTCAGTTACCTCTGTCCAGGACGGGGGTACAGCGTGGGGCGAGGCTGGGAGGGGGCGTGACTTATGAGACACTGTAAAAGAGGTGAGAATTGGTCATCAAAGAACTTTGCCGGTGGGAGTGGGACATCTTCCCAAGCAGCCTTAGGATAACACTAAGCTCTAAGTGCCTGTGCATCGGAGCTGCGATCGTTGACATTGTGGTGGACTATACATTGCTTCTATGTGTGTGACCGGTCCCAGCAGATTCATTCATTAGTAACTTGACTGGTTTAATGAAAATGTTACACAAGGCGTCTTGAGGCCCAACGGTAAAACCCGAGGACCGCGTTGCTGCAGTGTTTTCATTCGTTCGGGAAGTGTTCGTCCAGTGCCGACTCTGCGCCGGGGATTCCGCGTGCGGAGCCCGGCAGGCCGGCGGCGCACCAGGAAAGGGATCTCTGCCTTGAGGGGTGGTTTACCTCCTAATCCTGGCAACTTGAACAATGCCTTGCCCAAAATGGGCACGGAGTAATTACTGAATGGAAGAAGAAAGGGAGGTGTGTTTGATCTCTGCTCTCACGGAGCCTGCCGTGCAGAGGGGAGACAGACAAAAATAAGTGCAAATACACCAACAGAATGCGTGGCAGCGAGCGACTGCCGTGTGGGTGCTGTTTGGGATGGCGTGGCAGGGGCGGGGCAGGTCTGGGAACGGACTGGTGAGAAGGAGGCAGTTTGGCCCAGCTGAGGGGGTGGGAGGTGGGGGGCAGGGAGAGGGGAACAGAAGGAAGACCTGTGTGGCTGGAGTGTGGTGAATGAGGGCGAGGCTCGCTGTGACTTGGAAAGCTAGGCAGGGGCTGGGTCATGGTAAGGAGTTTAGTGGCAGCCCAGGAAGAGGGCAGAAGGTTTTAAGCAAGGATGATCTAATCTAGTTTTTCTTTTTTTTTTAATTGAATTTTATTTTTTAATTGCGGTTGACGTTCAGTGTTTTTCCGTATTTGTTTCGGGTGTGCAGCACGCTGGTTAGACAATCAGATACTTTTCAGAGTGGTCCCCCTGCCGTTGCCAGTCCCCACCTGGCCCCATACACAGTGATTCCAGTGTGACTGACTGTATTCCCTGTGCTGTGATTCTCATCCCTGTGCGGTCTAGTATTTTAAAGAAGCGGTTGCTCTGACTGCGTTGGACGGTAGACTGCAGTCAGGGGACCACAGGAAGGTCAGGAGGATGCTGGTGGAGTGTTACAGGCAGGAGATGATGGTGATGCGCCCTAAGGGGGTAGCAGGGGGGACAGAGAGAAACAGATGGATTTGGAATATATTTGGGGTAGAAAAAATGGTTTAGTAGTCTCAAAGAGCTGGACAAAAAAGTGGATGTGCACACGCGCGCACACACACACACACACTCTCTCTTTCTCTCTCTCTCTTTTTTCACAATGAACGTCTAAAAAGTGTTTGTTGGCCTGTGAGATTATTGCCCGTGCGTGAGCGAAGCGCTGCTTTTGAAGTCCGGGGGTACCCAGAGAGGAGACGGCCAGCCGTGTGCTCCGGGGCGGGCGCGGCTGTGGCTCCGCAGTTGCAGGCGGTTCTGACGGTGTGGGTTTAAGGCAGAATGGCAGGCAACACACACCGTGTATCTCCTGGCAGATCAGAGCGTCGTGAAAATAGAATCAGAAAGTTCAGCTCCGGCTCTTGAATGAAATAGGATTCAGGAGAGATTATCTGGAATCTCGTTTATGAGATAACGCGCTTTCTTATAAACACGCACATCAGTTATGCATTTAGAATGTCTGCTTTGTTATTCTGGATTCTTTCTGGCTGCGGTGAAGGCGGTGATCCACTTGGACAGTCTCTGTGACTGTGAAGTTTTAATAGGTAACAGTCAGCAACAGAGGGAGTGGGAGCACATGAAAGTCATGCACTCGGAAACCATTAACTCCAAGCCGGTCCTTCCCGACCTCACGCTGGGGCAGACGAAGGCAGAGAGGCAGCCTGGGGTTATTGGGACGTTGGTTGTCTGGAAACAGCACCCCCTAAACAGCACACGCCGTCAGTTCCCAGGGCAGCAGACGACCTGCACGTCTTCGTGGGGAGCTTGCTGTCCACACTGCCGCCCATAGAAAGTCAGGTGCAAACGGCTCTCCTGCTGTCGGAAGGGGCACAGCAAGAGAAGGGGCTCCCCTTCGTGGAAAGTGCCACCGGTATTTGCTAGTTTATTTTGATTTCGGTAGTCAGAAAATCACTCCGGAAGTCACCCTAGACAGAGGTCATGGACTACCACACATCCTATAGCTAAGGAAGCTAAGGGTTTGCCTGACATTAAACGTTAAGTGTAAATGTGCCCGTTGACCCAAGGAAAATCGGGCAACTATAATTAAAGAAACATCTCTTAACTTTTTTTTGCGTTAGGTTTCAGAGAAATGGTGGTCAGTAGGAGAAACCCGATTGTTCATTTCAGGCCGACAGCAGATTAAATTTGAATGACATTTGGTTAGAATGGAGGACATTAATGCTATGTGGGCAGGTGAAATTTTTTTCTAAGCTTTTGAGGCCCCCCCCAACTTTTTGTCTCATCTGCAAGTCTGGTATATTTAACTAATCATATAAACATCTTTCATCTTAGACTGTGTGGTGTGTCCTTAGCAGGCTAGGTGAGGCAAGTGAAATTATAGTTCAGTCATGCCAAAAAATACAACATCAGAGAGAAGACAAATGAGTCGGGTCTCCATGGTGAGTGCTGGAGGTTCAGACCCGCTGAGGACACTGAGTTCCTCATTGCTGCTGGGTCACAGCAGCAAATCAGAGATGTGTTATGCTGATTCCCTGTGACTGGCTAATTCTCGGGCTGGCTCCTTCGCTTCCTGCCCCACTCAAGTCTCCCTCCATCACTGAACCATAAATTTTGGGTGTTCAGAAGCGCCAGGCTTTTGTTTAGAGGAGCAAGATTGGGGTGAAGATCAGCAAGAAGCAAAAGGGGCCATCTTTCTTTCCCACCCGGTGATGTTCCGGCAACACTCCCGGGCTCTAAGCGCTGAACTGGGAGTCAGCTGTACACATTCCGGAGTTTAGGAAATTATAACCTGATGGGTCTTCTTCACATTGAATTCTTAACTAAAGTTTGTAAGTTCTTTCCCTTTCATCTTCGAGCTTTCTTTACTCTTGACCCCCTGTTCTTTGCGCCTCTTTGGCTACGTGCTCTTCTGCTTTTGATACAATATTCACCTTCATGCTCAACCTCTATCTCCACTTCCCTGTCTCCTTGGAAAATATTTGGTACCAGATGCTTCTTTAGCTTCCTGGGGGCACTTATCTCTTGGGGAGTAGGGAGGACCTTGGGTGTGTGTCTCTTACTTGGACATACACTGTGCTGTATCAGTAATTGTGCAAATGCATTGTATTTATTGCATTTTCCCACCCAAGCATATCGTGCCTGTAATAAGAACCAGGTGTTGGAATAAATTAATCACATGCCAAATTTCATTTTGGAAATGAAATATTGTAGCTTAAGACTGTAGCACATTTGCAAAGCTGTCATATATTGCAGTGACGAAAGCTTTATAAAATGTCTTATAGCTGTGCTCCTTAAAACCCCTCCTTGTCACCTGTGTTTTATGCGTGTGTGAGTTTGTGCATGCTCATTTACATACATGCAGATATATGGGTATGTACATATGTATGTGTGTATATATACACGTGCTCGCTGACACACATGCAAATAAGAAGACACTCTCTGAGCAAGGCCTGTGTGTGCCAGATTTTAGCCCAAAGGGACTTTTGTGGGAGAGAGGAGACCCTGGGAACGGAACCGTTGGCATAACCTCGTGGATCATCTAACCAGCAGCGCTGTAATGACCTGCAACATGAGCTCGAGATCCACAAAATGCTCAGGGAACACAGGCAAAAGCATTATTTTTTTCCCCTAATGAGCTAGGTCGTCCTCCAAAAGCAACAAGTCCTGCGTGTGTCTGCAGAGAGCCGGCATGGAGTCCGCAGACTCTTTGTGGTTTCCGCTCAATGCAGGACGGCTCCATACCCTCCGCCTAGGAAAACTCCACGGTGCTCTTGGACTTCGACGAAGGTTTCCTAACTCTGGAGCTTGGGAAGGCTCTCCTTTCTGATTAGGCAACTGTTAACATTGTTTCTGTTCTCATTGCATGATGCTGAACAGTCGTACATGACTGCTTTGTTTGGAGAAGAGTGTGTGGCCTCAGACATGTAAGGTCATGTGTAGCTTAGGGCTCATGTCAACTGTGTCAGTTTTTGGGCTTTTCTCCCCAGACTTTCTGATCTTTCTTTCTCTCTTTCTCTCTTTCTCTCTTTCTCTCTTTCTCTCTTTCTCTCTTTCTCTCTTTCTTTCTTTCTTTCTTTCTTTCTTTCTTTCTTTCTTTCTTTTTCTTTCTCTCTCTCTTTTCCTTCCTTCTTTCCTTCCTTCCTCTCTCCTTCCTTCCTTCCTCTCTCTCCTTCCTTCCTTCCTTCCTCTTCTCCTTCTTCCCCTTCCTCCTCTTCTTCTCCTCTTCCTCCTTCTTCCTATTTGAACTTTGCACATACTGTTCATAGTGTCTGCAGTGCATTTTTTTTAAAGACTTATTTTTTTTTCTAAAGGCTTATTGAAACCCGGGCACCAGTGGGGACTTTCATGTCGTAATATCCCGGAGACAGTTTTGAAGGCAGGTTTGGGCTGGCGATGAGGATTTGAGAGTCATTTGCAAGGGGCTCATTGTAAGAAGATGACTCTCCGAAGCGCGAAGAGGAGGGAGGGGAGGGGCGGGAACCCCTGCGGTGGAGGGCGGAGGAAGAAAGACCTGAGGCGTAGACTGAGAAGGAGGGAGCCCAGGCCAGAGGCAGAGAAGGGAGAGGATGGTACAGAAACCGGGGCCAAGAGGGTTCTGAGAGAGGGCAGTAGGTCACCGTGCCCAGTGCTTCCTTCCCACAGGACCGAGAGGACGATGCGGTAGTGCTTTGGCAGCTAGAGTCGGTCCTTGACTTCGGGAAGAAGAATGGCTTGAGTCGCCTGGCACCGGTGGAAGGCAGATCACAGGAGGGGCCAGGGCAACAAGACGGCAGGCGTTCTGGGCATGCATCTTAAACTGCTGTCCCGGGAGCTGGGTAGGGGAAGAAAGGGCTGAATGGGACGATAGCAGCTAGAGTGGGAAGTAGGGAAGTGCAAGGAAGGGTTAAATAATGAATTAATTTGTTAAATGACTTAATTTTCATGGGGCTCGGTTACTTTTAAAGTCAAGGTAACAGAAGCATAAAGGGTGAAGAGAACAGACCTCTGGAGAGGAAGCGGTGGCTCGATGGCGTTTGTAAAACAGAACGGTGAGGGGTGAGGACCGGCACACGATCCGGAGGAGGCAGGAAGGGAGGGGACCCCGGGGACAGACACACTGTGAGTCGTTTGCGTCTATTTTGAAATTTCGTTACCACCTGTACCGACGTGAAGTGTTTGGTACTTTGGTTCCTAGCGGGAATTGCATATACAATGGTCTCTGGGCCATTTCCTTTATTCTTCCCAACCGCCCTGTGAGGTGGGTGGGGTCACTGTCAGCTACTTTGGAGATGGGAAACCGAGGCCCATGGAAGCTGAGTAACTTGCTCAGGGCCTCCAGCCAGTGATTAGCAGAGGCAAGGTTTGAACCAGCGAGGCCTAATTCTGCAGCCCATGCTCTCAACCATTAGTTTAGGCTTTGCCCTCTCACCCTTTTTCCTGGTGGTCGCAGGCCACTTAGAAAGGTAGCTTTCTGTCCACAGTTCAAATGTGAAGAGCGGAGCGGGCAGCCTGGTCCTCCGGTCATCACGTCTCAGGTTGGAGGGTTGTGTTCTCCAGCATGGTGAAATTAAACCCGTGACAGTTAGGTTAGGAGGCAAGCCTTGGCATGTCTGAAGAAGGATGAGCGTAGTAGACGTATTGCTCACTTTTTATCAGCCAAGCCAGCGTGCGTACGTTTTCATTAGTGGTGTAATTAGAAGAGGGAACTGGAGAACATCGAATGCGCACATTGAAGCAAGATCAAACACCTGCTGGTGAAGTTCCGGGGTTCCATGCAATGCCTCAGTCAAGAAATTGCAGTAGCGTATTGATTTTTCCGGGAGGAATAAATGAAAACAAAAAGACACACCTACTTCGTATTATAAGCCTCTCAAGTAGTCATTAAATGACTTACTGTTCCAGGCGTTCTTCTCTAACTTTTCATGACAGCCAGGCGAAGCTCATAGTTGCGAGCGCGGCGTCTGCGGCGAAAGGGATTTTTGTTGCTTTCACAGTGACACATTGTGCCTTGTACGATCCAGTTGCGGCTGCACAAGGGTGGGTGTATTTAGTGTCTGATTATGCAGGGCCTGCTGTGGAAGCAGCCGAGAGCCAGGGAGGGGCAGTCGGGAGCCCAGGGTTATTAAACGGTCCCTCACCGAGGTCGCTGATTGATGGCATTACAGCAACATCTCGCATGTCCGCTTTCCTATGGCAGGCTGGCTGATCACGGTGCAATGGCTAAAGCTCTGTGAAATGACAAAGGAGCCCGAGATCCTGCTGGTCTCCAGTGTCGTCATTTGCCGTTGGCCTGCTAGCAGGGAGGGGCTTGGTTTTGACCCGGCTCATGCTGAGCTGGGCACGACACGTGGTGGAATCTCAAAGAGCTCTGGGCTCTGACGTTCGAGTAGGCCATCGGAGGTGTGGAGTTACAAGGTGGCACGTTCCCTGAAGACTGAAGTGTGACTGAGAGAGTTTGACTTTTTCATCTAAACAGGTGTGGCCAAGGGGAGAGTTTTTTTGTCCTCTTGGAAAGGTAAGGGGTGCATTATTAGGTCCTTAGAGCTAGAAGAGAGTTGCAGTAGTTCTGAAGGAGTTTTAATTAATTTGTTATCTCCCTTTTATGGTTTGGAATGCTACTGCCCTAGCTCTTGTATTCATTTACAATATGCTGGACAGTATTATGACTGTGCAGGAGAATCTTGGGTGAGTGATTATCTCTGTTTTCAGTCAAATACTTGGGGTGGCCCAAGGAAATTTACAAGGCAGTCGCTCCAAATGCAGTCAAAAGATGTTAGGCTTGTTCCAAGTCATTATCCCAGAGTAAAGAATCCAACGTTTTGTTTTGTTAAGGGTACTTATTGCTTTGGTACCAATATTAAATCATTCCGATGTGGAAACTGCCCTTTCCCCAAAGCGTCAGTCCTTCCTATACACCTTTATTTCTTTTTACATCTTGTCTAGCTGCTTTCCATCATAAACATTTTGCTTTTCAGGAAACTTTCTTATCCTTTTGAAACTTGGACTACCTTCTTACATTTGATGATTTTAAGTAGGAACTTAATATCAAGTTGGTGAGACAAATGGTTTTTGATACTCAAATTATTATATGAAAAGCAAAAATGTATACTTTGTACCTAGTGTTTTACTGAATTTAAAATTTTTCCTTTGAAAGAGAGTAATTTATGAGAGTGTGGAATGCCATGGCTAACCTTGTGGAAGATCTGGCAAAGTGTGAGGCACAGTGAGAGGTGCTGTCTCCGAGAGGACCGTTTACAAGTGCTGGAAAATTCAGTGACAGCTTGATGCAAGAGAGGTGACTTCCCTTAGGAACAAATTAATTTGTTAGACAGTTGCTCATAATAAAAGAATGAAGAAGAAATGAAGAAAATTCTAATCAACTTGCATAAAACCCAGATTCATTGTCTTTATATGGAAGCAAAGTATAGATTCTTAGATTGAAGACAGGATAAGATAAATACTCCTGCCAAAAACAAAAAAAAAAATGGACAGAAGACATGACAGGAATTGCACAGAAGAGCTACTGCAAGTGGCAGTTAATATAAGAAAAGTTACTCAAGATCTGATTAACAATCAAAGGAGTGGAGATTAGAGTGAACTTGTTTTTTCATTTATCAACTTGCCAAAGATTGCAAAGTTTGATACTAACTGGTGTGTGATCATGAGAAGAAATGGATATTGTCTGTTGACGGGAATGAAGTGGATATGGTTTTCCTGGAGGGCGGCTTCACAATATGAATCGACAGTCTTAATGGAGCGTACCTTTTGACCCAGCGAACCTCTTGCTAAGAATTTTTATCACAAAGAAATCATCGGTGCCTCCTTGTCAGGTGGTAAGCTCAGAGTCCGCGTATGCCTTCTGCTCCAAGCACGCATACCGGTGACAGATGACACGAGGAAGGGATGAAAGATAAGGAGAGAGTCGTGCCTGGGCTCACCCGCCGGGGGAGGACAGCGTGGAGGGGTCAGCTGGACTGACACCACAGGCCTGCAGGTGCTCCGAGCGTGGGAACAAGAAATGGCAGCTGCAAGTTTGGGTCCTACGGGATCACAGGGACTAACAGTTCCCACGGCAGATGGGACAGCACTAGGCCAACCGTGTGAAGCCAAGGGTGGAGGTGAAGTCATACTCCTCACAAAGGGAGACTGAGAAGAGACCACCATGTCGGGGACCCGGCTTGTCTGGAGATAGGGGTCTTGAGGGGGTGGGATAAGAGACATAAACCTGTAAGGATAGAAAATGAATTAGTCTGATTGATTGTGGAGTAACGGGGGTTGGGGGGAGGTTGTGATGCTCCACATCACCACTTAATGAGGCGTGGTCCAGGACTGTCCGTACAGGGATCCTGGTGCAGGTGACTGCTGACCCGCTATGCGGGAGGCGGTGAGCACGGATGGAGGGAGGGGGAGAGAGGAGGCAGGGGAGAGAAAGAGGTGGGAAAAGGCAAAGAAAAAAAAAAATCATCCACTCAGAAGGAGCCTTCAGATCAAAATACCAAAACACTTGAAGAAAATAAATGCTAGTAAAGACAGCTGACAGAAACAACGAGAACGAAAGATCATTCCAGATGTGGTTAATTTTATGGAGAAGGTGGTCAAGGACTAAAAGAAGCATGTTCAGGAAATTCAACGGGATAAGCCCAGACATCCCACTGATGAAAATGAGACTTTAAAAAAATGCTCCAAAATATGCAGAAAAGGGACAAGGAACAGTTAGCTGTACATGAAAAAAAAAAAAGAGCCGTTTATAAATTTCGGAAATAAAAAGTATGGCCGTAGAAATAACAGCCCCAAAGGATGGGGTGAACTGGAGACCTGACGCACTTGACCAGAGAATGGGCGAATTGGAAGGCAGCGCCCAGGAATTCAGCTAGGACGACGCTTACGAAGGCAAAGGCTTACAAAGAGACAGAGAGCATCCGAGAGACTTGGAAGGTGGATCGAGAGGTTCTAACCGTGTCTGCTGGGAGTTTCAGCAAGAGAAGGAAGATCATGATGGAGAAGAGACACCTGAAGAGCTAAGAGTTGAGCATTTTCCTTGTTTGAAGAAGACACGAGTCCTCAGGTACTTTGAGTAGTGCCGTCATGTTGCTACATAGAATATAAGGGATGTTTTAAAGGAGAAAAGTATCTCTGAAGAGACTTGAGATATAAAAATGCAGATTGTCTGTAAAAGAAAGATTCCTAGTACTAACAACAGGTACTGGAAGAGAGGGGGGAATAAAGTCTTCGAAGTACTAAGGGAAGATTGCAGCTAATTTTAGTATTTAAAACCCAGTTAGTCTTTGATTCTGGGGTAAGGGAAAAATACGGATATTTTCAGCGATAAAAAAGACTAGGAGAGTTACTATCCATAGGCTCTTACTAGGAAAACGGTTCAGTGTTGCACTGTACGCTTCTTACTGTAGCAAGAAGACAAGTGAACCCAGCAAGAGGCTTTTGATTACAAGAGACAAGGATGGACATAGAAATTGATAAAATGTATTAGAAAATTCACTTAATGATTGGTTTCAAATACTTTCTGTTTTACAATGAATACAAAACTAAAACTCTAGGTAACAACAACAATGAGAACGTCAGAAAGAGGAGGCAAGCCACGTGTGATGCAATATGAGGGACTCCAAAGGAGACACACTCTTGGGATCGATCGTTGGTTTCTGAGAGTAGTAGGAAAATATGGTACATTTGAGAAATGACAGATGAAATTGGGTACGTATCTAGAAAAATATACATTACTCAAGTAGCCTTAAGTGGTAAAAAGTCTGACTAAAGCAATGAAAGAAAGTGAATGATAATCAAAAATCTATGCCCTAAATGCATCAGGTCCATTTTTGCAGGCAAGATACACCGTATTTAGGTGGTCCCCGCTTTCCCCATTCCGTTTTTAGAACAACTTTGTTGGTATCATTGACATACCATAAACCGTACATATTTAAGTGCTACAACTTGGTAAGTTGTGACATGCGTATGTACTTGTTAAACTACCATCAGAATCCAGGTACCTCACTTAACTCATTGCACCAAGCAGTTTCTTTCTGCCTCTTGGTAATACTTCCCTCTTTCTACAACCCTGGCCCCGGGCAACCACTAATTGCCATCTGTCACTATTGATTCATTTGCATACAAGGAATCAAATGGTATGTACTTTTTGTTCTGGCCTGTCCTCCTTCTACTCAGCATGATTTTAAGATTCACTGATGTCGTATCCATAACTCGTTCTTTTTTGTTGCTGAGTAGTGACTCTTGGTATTGCTACCCCAGTTTCTTTTTCTCCAATACACTACAATTTTTTTCTGTTCCCTTGATAAACATTTGGGCTGTTTCCAGCTGTTGGCAATTGCAAATACAGCTGCTGTGAAGGTTTATGTACAGGTTTTTGTACAGATTTAAGCTGTCATGTTGTAGGTGTGTATCTTACCTTTTTTCAGATATTAGCAGATTGTCTTCCAAAGCAGTCGGACCACTTTGTTTGCATGAGGGCCGTGTTTAAGAGTTTCTAGCTTTGAGAGTTTTGGGAATAGAAGTCCCTCAATTCGATGAAGTTTATCCCGTTTATCTTTGTGGATAGTGCTTTTGGTTTCAGATCTAAGAAAACTTTGCCTTGCCTAACCTAAACATTCAAAGAATTTTCTGTTTTCATCTACTAGGATTATAGTTTATCTTTTACACTTATATTTATTGTTAGGTTTTGCACTGATGTATTCATTTAGAGTTAAGTTGATATATGGTACAAGATGTGGATTAAATTAAAAACTATGGACACCTAATTGTTTAAGTAGTATTTGTTGAAAAGAATTTCTTCCTCCACTGAATTAACGTTGAATCTTTGTCAAAAATCAATCGATCACAAATAGGCGAGTCTATTTTTGGATATTTTATTCATTTACGTATTTGTCTACTTTTATGCCATTACCACGTTGTCTTGATTTCTGTAGTTTTAGAATGCCTTCACTTTAGTAGAGTGAAGTCCTTCGACTTTATTCTTCCTTTGCCGAGTGGTTTGGCCAGTCTAGGTCTCGGCACTTTTATAAAAATTTTCCATTTTTACAAAAAGGACCGCAGGGGTCTCAGACTGGGACCGCACCCACCTGGGGACCATTCGATATCCAGTCTTCAGACCTATGAACACACTATATCTCTCTCCACTTCCTCAGAACGTCTTTAATTTCTTTCAGCAATGATTTGTGGGGATTAAAAAAAAATGGACGTCTAGAAAGATCTTTCACCAGATTTATCGCTAAGTACCTTATAATTTTTGATGTTATTGTTTATGATGTTCTTAAAAAGTTTGACTACAGGTAGTTGTTCGCTCGTATGTGGAAATACCTGAGTTTCGTGTCTTGATCTTGCAGCCTTGCTCTCCTGTCCCTTGCTGAACGTATTAGTTCTAACAGCTTTTTCGTAGCTCCTGTAGCATTTTCTGTACAGGTGCTTCATGGCCAATAAAGACCGTTTTACCCATCCTGTATTTTTCCATAGTCTGGATGCCTTTCGTTTCTTTTTCTGGCCACATTACAGTGCCCGGAACCTTTAGTACCGTCTTGGGTAGAGGGGTGACAGCCAGTGTCTTTGCATTTTTCCCGATTGTGCAACGAGACCATCCTGGCTTTCCTCACTAGCTGTGATGTTACCTGTGTGGTTTTCCCAGGCTCATCTATCAGGTTGAAGGAGTTCTCCAGTTCGCCGAGTGCGGGTAGCAGGATTGATGGTGGGTATTGACTGATGTTCCTGCTGCATCAGTTCAGATGAGCATATGGTTTTTCTCTCTTAACCTGAGAGGATGATAAATTATGTCGATTTTCAAATGTTAAACCACCCTGGCGTTTCTGGGATAATACTTGGCCATGATGTATTGTCCTTTCTTTGTGTTGATGGATTCCATTTGCTGAAATTTGTTAATAATTTGTGTATTCATATTCTTAAGGGGATATTGGTCTGTAATTTTATTGTAATAATTCTGCTTGGTTTGGGGATTGCATTTCATTAATTTTCTGCATGAGTCTGCGTAGAATCGATGTATCTTTCTTACATGTTTGGCAGAATTCAGTAGTGAAGGAGTTTTCTCTGTGGGAAGTTTTTACAATACAAATTCCATTTCATTATTAGATATAGGGCTATTCAGGTTATTTTTTTCTTGAGATAATTTGTGTCTTTCAAGGAATTTTTTCTACTTTGTCCAAGTTTTAAAATTTATTGGTATAAAGTTCATAATACCCCCCTTATTATCCTTTTAGTTAGTATGTTGAGCCTTTAGGGTTTTTTTTTTTTCTTTTCCTATGTTTTTGGCTCAAGATTTTAAATTTCTCAGAGAAGTAGCTTCTGGTCTCATTGATTTTCTTTACTTTTCTGCTTTCTATTTTATTGATTTTACTCAGATCTCTTGTAATTTTCTTTCATCTGCTTACTTTGTGTTTCATTTGCTCCTCTTTTTTCATTTTCTTCAGGCAGACGCTGAGGCTGTTGACTTTAAATCACTTTTCTTTTTTTGTATAGGCATTAGTGTTATAAATTGCCCTGTAAATAGTGCTGTGGCTGCAACCTAGAACATTCTGAATGTTTCGTTTTCATTTCTATTCAATTTTAAACTTTCTGATTTCCTATTTGGTTTCTTCTTTGGGCCATGAATTATTTAGAAGTGGGTTGTTTAGTTTCCAAATATTTGGGGAGTTTCGAGATACATTTCTCTTATTGATGTTTAATTCACTTTTGTTAGAGAACATTCCCACCCCACCTCCCACCCCCTCAGCTTTACTGCACTGTGACATTGTGGTCCTTTGACATGCACTGTGACATTGTGGTCCTTTGACATGCACTGTGACATTGTGATCCTTTGACCCACGTATTTGCAGGGACATGATTACCTCTATAAGGCTAGTTCACACCTCCTCCATCTCCCATAATTCCTTTGTTTCACTTCACACCGTGTGCCTGGGTCTCCCCCTTCTCTGCTGGAGCTCTGGCAATGGGAATAGTCCCCGGGGAAGGGTCTGCAAATACGCCTCCGGCCGGATAGCAGATCTGAGGCTCCGGGCCCTCTCTGGCTTTCTGTGTGGCATTTGTGAGCGGCTTGACGTATTTGACATGAGTGTGACAGCAAAGACGCGTGAGCAGAGCCGTGTGCGGCAGGGCCAGCTGTGTGGGTTTATCTGTACCCCAGGCCGAGGGGCCAGACCTGACGGTCAAACACGAGCACCGTCCACCTCCGCTCCCGGGTGCATTTTCATGTGTGCGTTTGCCGGCTGGCTGGCATTCGACCCAAAGGAATTGTCACAGCTGTGTTTTTTTTCCCTCTTCACCCCGAGTCTGTGATGATTTGCTCCCCGCCTCCGAATACGTCATTGTATATCGGAAAAGTATGCACTTTCTAAAACTAAGCCAAAAATCACGTCATCTTCATCTTTACACTGAATTGCATGCTAAGAACTAATGGGTGATACCTTTGAGTTGATATTAGGTAATCTGTTGAATAGGCAACAGGTTTACCCAGTTTGAAAGCGAAGCAATATAAAATGGGACACTTTGAATGCTCTCACTCTGCCCGTATCACCTTCAGTCATTTCTCACCTCCCCCCGACAGGTCACCACTCGAACAGTTTGGCACTACCCTTCATGTTTCGGGTATGCAGGTACGAACAGGTGTTTCGTCCCTGCCTCTTACTTCCCAGTAAGCCCCAGAGGGCTTTTTAAAATATCCTTTCTATGAAAAGGACCGGTCAAGATTCATAGGAAAGTGTAGCCTTCCCTGAGCTTGATGCCAACATTGAAATACAGATTTTGATTAAATCCGTGATGGAGCGCAGAAATGTGCAAGTAAAATCATGGAAATATCATTAGTTCTTTCTGTGTCCCAAACGGTGGCTAATGTTGAAAACAGATAAGCCACCTGACCAATGATTTACCTGAACAAGTGGTTGGCGTTAGTGGTACAGGTCCTTTATAAGGGAAAACTGTTCCTAGTCTAACTGGTAAGCTGGCGTTACTGCAGGGAAGAAAATGCCTGTAGTCCAAACGGAAAGTTTCACTCCGTAAGCAGACTAGAATGCTGTAGCGAAGTGGGCTGTTCCCTCTCTCTCTGGTCCACTGGTGGCTATATTCCTACTCCCTTTGTTCACTGCAGATAATTATTTTCTTTATTCACTGCGGATCATCACGTAAAAGGCCTGGCAGGAATTGGAGTTCGCCCCGAGGTTGCTCTGGGCTGCCCTGTGGAGGCTGGGGGAGAGAAGGCCGCCCTGCCAGGGTGGGGGTGGGGGGACGCCCAGGGCTCCCCTGTCCAGTGAGCCGGTTGTCCACTGCATCACGACGCGCAGCTCGCCGGGTCCGCCGAGCCGCCTGCCCCGCTGCAGAGCCAGGTGCGCCGTTTCCACCTTCTTATCAAGGAGCTTCGGGGGCTGGCAGTCTGCATGCGCATTTTATCGCAGTTCCGGTCAAAATCAGTCCTTCCCGCCATTTCTGGTCTTCTTCGTTTAGAAAATTTCTGTGGCGTATAGATGATTCCTGTGTGTATGTGCATCCGGCACATATGCCATTTATATATCATGTACACACACGCACACACCATGCGTGTTTGAATATAAGCCCAGATATTCTTTGAACAATAATCCCTCGGAAGGAGGGCGTCACCTGATAGGTGTTTGATTCCTTAGACGGTACTTTATCACCTGGGGCCCTTACTTCCTTTGCGTGAGCAGCAGGGTGCCACAGGTTCGCCCACCATCCAAAAGAAGAGCGTTCCTATGAATCCCTTTGTAATCGGAAATGGTGCCAAGTGAAGACGCAATTACATTAATTTATATGGCAACACTTTTGAGCATTCCCAGACCCCCCCCAAAATAATCTTCTGGATCATACCAAATAACACATAAAACTTGAAGTAACCCTGGTGTGTAGTAAAAGGAGGAGTGATGTGGTAAATGTACAGCCTGTATACAGAAGTAATGTACGTACAGTATAGTTTCACTTGTTAAAAAGACTGACTTCTTCAATATAAGATCACAGAACACCACACTGTACACACCCGTCCATCCATTCAAGCAATGAATGGACTTTGTGTTTTATCCGTTACTGGACAGCGACTGAAGGAGACCGCTTTGCTACTAGTAGAACCATTAGTAACTTCAGCAGCTTTCAAGATTCTTGCTCTCTGCATGTGAGCAGTGCAAACGGTGAATGCAGGCAAGTTCAGCGCACACAGAAAGAATGTCATTATTTCGTTCGCCGCGGTGAAAGTGCTAAGTGCATTCAGTTCTCTGCTAAGCGTGATACCCTTACGAGCAGTCTGGGGCTTCTCTGATACCTTGGGCGCATCTTGCTAACAGAGGCACAAAGTAACTCGCGATAAAGCAAGGATGCTCACAGGCAGTTCAAGGTTGAGGTGGCTTGATGCTGAGATGCTGGGTGTGGTTCCCGGGGAAGGAGCCTGTGGGGACCTCTCCCTGTGGGGTGCCGCGGCCTCCGTAACAGCTCACTGCAGGGCAGTTGCTGAGCAGTAGTTTCATTTTCTTTTGGAAAAACAAAAATTCACTTTGGATTTGTTTTGGTTGGTGAAAACAGTCCCTATCGTAATAGGTCTTTGTAGACCTGAAGTGTCGTAAAGCGAACTTTTGGAAAGTGGGGGAAACCTGTATTTGGGAAGACGCTGTATTCTGAAATGGCTTCAGACAGTGCAAGCCGCTGCTGCTTAAAAAGATCTCTTCATAAAACGGGAAAAGGAAAGAAGCAAAGGGGCTTAACACAGATTGGACAATTATTCTAGAAGTGAAAGATCACTTTTAAAAAGTAACAGTGACAGTGGATACGATAGCCAATAAAAATCTACAGGATGAATAAATATTCCAAATGCCCCGTTGTTATGCTCACGGACACTCGGAGCTTGGTTCGGTATTTCCAGGGGTGGTGCCATGGAAGGGCTCAGACGCTGCTGAGGCTCCAGCGGACTTTGCAGACAGGAGGAGTTGCTCTGGAAACTGTAGTGGATGACTCCAAAGGAGGCTCTCGATGAAAAGGACCCTGATGTGGAAGATACATACCAGGAGTTAGTTAAATTGTTTCACGAAATGTGCTAGTGAACAAAATCACTATTTCCAAATTAACGCTTCAGACAATGTATAACTTAAGTGTATGTCATTCAGTTACTGCACTTTATAATTGCCATTTAACTAGTTTCTATCTAAAAGTGTAGACATTCAAGTTGGCTAAAATTTTTGTTATCTTTGGTACTCTCTCTTATTGGACAAATAAGGGATTGTCTTATAGTTTGGGCCACTTTATCGTCAGTCACCTATAATAATTATTATTTTTGTACAGAAACTGAGGCTCCTTGAAGAGCTCGAAGACACCTGGCTTCCTTATCTGACCCCCAAAGATGATGAATTCTATCAGCAGGTAAGTCCTTTTCATACCTTTCTCAGTTTGTGGTGATTTGTTCTGATCCACCTAAGTTTACCTGCGAAGCGCCTGCCGTCTAGAGGGGTTGAATGGGAAGCGACAGGGTCTGATTCGGGAGTCTCGCGACTCCTCGTCACTCACAGAAGACATCCCCCCACGACCTCGCAATCAGCTTTGCGCTGCGACTTCCGTGCTTCGGCACAGGGGCCCCAAGTTCCCCGCCCCCCCTTGCCTCTGCTCGTGCGGTTTCTTCCACGTCAAGTGCCCACTTGCCGGATGGCTAATTCTTCAAGACTTCTCGTAAACACCGCCTCCTTTGTGAGAGCTGCCTCGACTTACCGTCCCTACACGCAGGCTTGGCTGCCCTCTCCTCTGTGCGGCTTGCCCCTCGTCAGCACCTCTGCTGCCCCCATCCGTCACACGGTGCTGCAGATATGGGGTTCGGCATCCCTCTCTCCCTGGGTGAGTTGGAACTCTCTCCACCATGAACAACAAAACCCCAAAGAGACGCACTGTGGAAGGAAAGGGAATTTATCGACCTGCCTGAGATGTCCGGGAGGACCGGGCTGTATCCAGCTTCTCCAAGGATGTCGTCTGTTTGTCTCTGTTTCGGTGCTGGCTTTCCTCCATGGGACTTTCTGCTGCGGGGGGCTCTGCCTGGCGGCAGAGGAGGGATCTGACAGCCCAAGGGTGGTGTGGTCTTAAGCACGTGGGGTCTTAGAAGAGTATAGTGATTTCTTTTTTCCTGGTTCTATTTGATTCTCCAGGCACTGATCTCATCGGCCTGTTTAGACTCACAGGCTCATCTCCGAAGCAGCCTTTGTGTTTAGGGCCGTGAGGTGCCCTCATTTGCCTGGCCTGGTCTGTGGCCCCACTCTTGCAGTAGGGTGGAGTGTGAGCAGTCCCCCTCAAACGGCATCAACTGTGAGTCAGAGGCGGATGGCTCTCCCCAAGGAGAGCCATCCTTTGGGGTCCTGTTCCCCCAAAAAGGAGGGGAAGGCAGGCTGAGCAGGCGAAAACAGTACATGTTCACCATTCTTGCCGACAAGAACGTAAACTCTCAGGGCCTGAGGACTGGGCCACAGCATCTCTGTGTCGGCAGCCACTGGCTCGCACTTCTATAGCAGATGCTCCGCAACTGTGGAAGGAAGAGGGGAAAGGAGTCCCCCCAGCTAGAGCCCAGGTGTCTTTCTCCCCAGGTCACTGTCCATCCACCTCCGTTCTCATCAGATCCTCTCTGTCTTCCACCTCACGGGCCCTTTGATGATCCTCTTGTTTTCCTCTTTGCCCCTCTTCCTTAACCCTTAAAGCGACAGCGCATTTTCTTTTTGCAAGTGGATTTTTCAGTTTCAGTTTACACCCCGCATTATTTTGTATTAGTTTCAGGTGCGCGGTGCATTTTCTCACTGGGACGTAACTCGGAGCATGCCAGCCCCCTCCCCGGCCTCAGTCTCCTTTTCGCGGTGCCTCCGACTGGCTCTGCAGTCTCAGAGTTTGGGCCTTCCTGCTGCACCCTCTGCTGATGGCCTCTTTCTTCTGTCCTTGATGAACTTGCGTGTCCCCTGTTCGTCACAGCCCACGTGTCACTCCCGGCAGGGCGCCTCCCCGCCACTTCTGCAGCCCAGGGAGTTGTCTCTGCTCCTCGTCGCGAGTACCTTTACTAATCCTTCTCTCAGCTTGTTATGGTGGTTTTCTTAATGTCTGCATTTGTCTCTCTCATCCTCCATACTACATATGGTGCCTGGCGCCTACTAGGTGTTTAATTAGTTTACTTGAGTAAATGAATGAATGAATGAATGAATGCACACAGTTAATTTAAAAAGCCAGTTCTATAATAATGTGCAGTGTGACTCGAATTTTGTTTTCACACACACGCACCGCTCTCCAGGGAGGCGGCATCCGGAAAGATTCGCAGGACTTCCTCGGAGATGTTATCTCCCAGAATTGGTGGGGTGTCCTCCTTTGAGCTTCTGTAGTTCTCCACGTTACCATACATGACCACGTATTCTTTTGTAATCAGGAGAAAAAATACTTTTAAGGAGTACCCTTAAAACAGGCAAACCCAGAAGATGCAATCGGTGCTTAACTCCTTACCGATATTTCCTAGATAAGAGCCTTCCCGTACACGGCACGCACCTTGCTGTAAAGCGACTGCCGAGCCCGTCCGGCGCCTGCGTTGTGAAGGCAGCGCACGAAGAATCAAACACCCGAGGTTATCAGCCCACTGTGCGGCGGACCCGCCACGCGCTGGCGGATGAAAGCAAACTCAAATGCAAACAGAACAACGCTCAAGGCTTCTCTGTTAGCGTTCCGCAGCAAACCCGACACCAGGCTCTAATAATCACTTTAAGCGCACCTCCTAAGAAGGCTTAGTGCATCCACAAAACCTTAGGAAGGTAAATCTAGTCTCTTAAAAGGCGGAGAGAAAAAACTGTTTAATGACGTGGATACATAGACAGCTCAGACCTGCCATCGGGTTGGTAAAACAGGCCCTGGCCACGGGTATGCCAGCCCAGCTGCCAGTCACATGAGACTCGGGGGGGGGGGGTCTGTTTAGTGACCCTCCTAGTGGGCCAGGGACTGTGCTTAGTGTCTTTAAAGAAATTAAAACAAAACAAAACAAAAAAACCCCTGAGGCCCAGAGAGGTTTAAAGCTTTCTTCAGGGTTTATAAGCGAGAAGTGCCAAGACCAGGATTTGAGCCCAGGCGGGCAGGTTCTGGGGTCTGAACTCAGAACTGTTCTACGCCCCCCCGCCCCATCTCTTGGGGCTCCTGGGAAGTGTGTGCTTCCTTTCCACCCCCGCCCCCACCCCTCCCAGCTCCCTTCCAACTGTGTGTACTGGGCGGCTCCACTTGATCCACATTAATTAATTACTCATTTAAATAATTGTAGTTAGCTCCCCCTGCCTGTGCCAGGTAATGTTATTGATACTAAAGATGAAGTCGCGGAAAACAGCAAAAGATTCCTGCCTTCTTTGAGCTTATTTCCTGAGGGGCAGGGAGGAGAAAGGGAGTAGAAATTTTTTTTAAAGAGTGAAAAAAAAAAAGAAAAAGAACAATGAGGGAGGGAAGCTGGAGATAAGAAAAGCAGGCAAGGGGGTAGGGAATACTGTGCAGGTGGGGGCTGCACACAGCGCGGTACGGAGGGCCTCCTGGTGGAGGTGCCTGAACACGGAGCGTGCGGAGGTGTGGGAACAAGCCGTGCAGGTGCCTGTGGGAAGAATGTTCTGGGAACAGGGAACAGCAAAGGCCCTAAGGTATGTTTTGAGGACAGACAGCACCCAGGGCTATGGTACCTGCAGCCAAGGGAGAGCTGGGAGAGTAGAAACAGACGAGATCACAGAGCAGCGGCCGGACTGTGTAGGAACTTGCTCTCTGACGAGAATGCCGGCCGTGACCCCCAGAGACGGGCTGACCCGGGAGGGCTCGGAGCACGGGTGTGGTAGGAGGTGACCCGCTTTCTTCTAAAGCTCCTCTCCCTTCTCCAGGGGCTCGTCCCTTGTCTTGTTCTTCAAGTTCAGACCTTGCTGTCCTCAGCGTCTGCCCAGGACTCCCCCCCCTCACTCAGGCTCTGGGCCCTGGCTGCCCCAAGTCTTCGCAACTACCCCCCATCCGGGTTGTTTCCCCTTTTCAGTGCCACCGGCACGATCTCGGGTTAGCCCCTCAGCCATCTGCTTCGCCAACGCAGCTTTATCGTTCCGCTCATCGGTGCCCCGAGGGCCCTCCCCAGTGCCGTGAGAACTGATCCTACGAGTATGTCTGACCTGTCATTCCTTGCTTCATGCAGCTGGCTGGGTCTCTCTTGCCCCTAAGGTCAAGCTCAAACTCCTCAGCATATCCTGAGGTCATCGATTCTATGCCCTCAAACTTCTTCTCTGATCTAATCCCTGCCTGTCTCCTGACACCATGTCCAACCTCGAACTATCACACGGAGTTTCTTTCCACACCCGAGTCTGCTGGGCCCATGATGATTTTCGAATCCCCTTCCTGCCTGCTGAGCGTGCACTGATCCTTACAGACCTTGCTTAAATACTACCTCTCCTGTGAAGTTACCGGAAGTCCTGCTTATTTGACTTCCAGAAACAATGAGTCTGACCACGGCTCACTTCCTCTGCCCCTTACCCAGTGGCCAAAGCTCCCATCATCCTTTTCTCCGAGGGCGGCTTGACCTCCTGACTGCCACCTTCGGCCCCCACCTTCAGTCTGTTTTTTTTTTTTTTTTTTTTTTTTTTTTTAAAGAATTTATTTATTTATCTTTAGAGGGGAAGGGTAGGAGAGAGGGAGAGGGAGAGGGAGAGAAACATCAATGTACGGTTGCCTCTTGTGTGTCCCCTGCCGGGAACTGGCCTGCAACCCAGGCATGTGCCCTGACTGGGAATCGAACCGCGATACTCTGGTTCGCAGGCCCGTGCTCAATCCACTGAGCTACACCAGCCAGGATTCAGTCTGTTTTAACACAGCATCGGTAGTGCTCTTTTTAAAACCTAAATCAGCGTCTGACCCTCTCTTGCTGGCCCTTAGCTAGATTGCCATCTTGCTTGGAGTAAGAGCCCATGACCTCCCATTCTCCTACGCAGCCCTGCAGGCCTGGCTCCTGACTGCGGCTGTCCCCTTTCCTAATGCTTCTCCTGTCCTCTCCCCATCCTCACTCCACGCTGCACCCCCCCCCCCCCCCCCCGTAACCAAGCAGGCTCCTACCCTGAGGCCTCTGCACTTACTGTTCCCTCAGCCGGGACTCTCTCCCCGCCCCAGGCTGCCTGCGGGGCTGGTACCCCGGTTTCTTGCGTTCCTGTGGGAGATGGCTCCATCAGAGCGGCCTTCGACCATCCTGGGTGCAGCCGCAACCTTCACCCCTGCACTCCTCCTGCTCGACTTCCTCGGCCTCGTGCTTCCCCGCAGCGCTTGGTTCCATCTCAAATGCTGCGTATTTTACTGGATAAACAAGCACTAAGTACTAAGTGATTCAGTAAAATGCGACGTATGTAGCGAGCTGTACACACTGCGTATTTGTACACTGTACATATAAACACGGGCTCCCAGAGAGCGTGTGGAAGGTTTGCTCGCTCTCTCCTCCCAGGACCCCGTGCTTGGCACCTAGGATGCGCTCGGTAAACACGGATTCAGTAAAGAAGGCTTTCCAGATCCAACTGTCTCCTGCTCCCAGAGCAGTGCATTCATGCGTCTACTGCGATGTCTTCCTCTGACTCTTGGTTTGTATTTCCGTCTGTCTTGTTAGCCTGTGAGATGCTATAAAAGAGGGCCTCTTGACGACAATTTAGACAGTGCCTGTCAGATAGTGGATATTCGGTGTGTCTTAAATACTTTTTAAAAAGAACTACTGAGTGAACGAATGAACAAACACCCATCTTTCTATCACTTAGCAGCAAACCAGAGGTCCTCACAAGACCCCAGGGCCAAATGAGTGGATAGCCATTTGGCTGCACGTGTTGGGGTGGCTGCAAAGTCCTAAGTGTTTCTTCGTAGTGAAAGGTATGCAGAAAACACAACTGGTACAGTGCAAATTTCTAGAGAGTGCAAAGTAGAAAGTGCCACCAGCAGAATTTATTAACGGCCAGATTAGAAACGCACTCCAGTGAACAGGTGTATCCTAACACTTTTAAATGAAGGACATTGCCCAAGTCATTTGACGATTTTACATTTTATTTTCCTCTACTGAAGCTCAAGTTCCGCTGGGCTGCATTTAGGTGAGCCTCCTGTAAACTGGTTCCTTACTCATTTGGCACTATGTCTGACTGCTCCGTATGATGAAATGCTCTCAGAAGCATCCCTTGATGCAGGAGGAGAGGGTAGAATTTTTATACAATGGGTTAAAGCTGGTGGAGAACACAGCCTATGCTTTAGGGAACCGAGAATTCCCCGTCTTTCAACCACTGAGACAGGCCCGGCATGTTGGCAATTTAGATCTGAAATGCCTTTCCAAGTGCTTATTAAACTGTATACTCATCACTTATGTCATAGAATCTTTTGTAGATCGCAGGAAATATATAATGTGACCAGACACTGTTGATACAGTTGCGTGACTGTATACTTCCTGGAAAAATGTTAATAGGATCAAATAAAAAAAAAAGTTAACATATTTGGAAATCTGCCAAAAGGTGTTCCAAATTATTGCGTGATATCTGATGTTCTATTTGCACCTGTCCAAAATGGAGAGGGAACTTATTTGTTTGACAGCATTAATTAATATTAAATTATTTCATGTTCAGTTCTTTTCCAGAGTTACTTGCTGTTCTCTTGAAAGAAAAATTTAACAAATGCTACAGGCACTTTTATGTATCCGGCACTAATCTCATTCCTTTATAAATATTAAGAGAGGGCATTGAGTTTTGGGGTTCTTTTCTCTTGCATTTTTGAGATAGTGACAGTATTAGCCAACTTATTATTTGTATTAATATTTCTTGTAATCACATCAAAATTTCCTAGAGTATTGAACAATATTCCAAGTCAGTTTTTAAACTACCAGAACTTATTTTGAAAATTTAGGGTCCTTAGAAACGGTCTCCTGGCAAACATAAGAAATGTCATGAAATTAAGAAAATTTGAGTACAACATCTTTTCTCTGATTTTTGTTTTAAAAAAGTATTTTACATTTATCTCTGTTAATTTGGGAAATATACAGCTATCTAAAGGAGAAAATTGAAATTATGCCCAAGTTCACCAGAGATGAGCACCATAAAACTTTTAGCCATATTTTCCTCCGAATCTTTTTTTTTCTGTGAGTATTTACATATTTACATTTTTTTCCTTTTGTATGAAACTAGGATGCTATTGCCTAATTATCATGATACTGATTTCTTGTAAAACAGTAGCTCTTTTACTTATATTTTCCATAAAACAATATAAAAATTCTTCTAAGGTATGTTACTTTAGTACTTGGTCTGATGAATGATATACCATTTTTCTCTCTAAACTCCTGTTGGGCATTTTGGTGTTCGGTTTTAAATCATTATGAAGCAAGGTATGATGGATATCCATATAATCTAGATAAATGTCTCTATTTCCCTGTGATAAACTCTTCGAAGTAGAGTCACTAATGAAAAGATGACTGTGTGAGGGTTTGGTGGATTTTTGTCCAGTTGGCTGTAAGCTGGGTTGTATTAATTTGCTTTTCTAAGTGCTATCAGAATACTTGATATCCACCCACCAACGATGTGTGTTATCACTATGACAAATTAACATTTTTTGCACATTGGACAAAATGGACAAAGCTAAATTGAATATAATGTAATACAATTATGTTAATTTATAATTTTTCTGACTATGATGCGGTTAATTTTTTTCTATATTGAAGAGCCTTCTATGTTAATTTGGGTGACTTTTTCTATTGCTATATATGTATAGTTTTTAAAGTATATATATTTAAATTTAGGATGGTTCTTCATTAGGAATTTTAAGCCCATTTCTGCCATCTAGATTGCAAATATTTTTTTCCAGGTAGCGTTTGTGCTGTTTAGTTTCACAACATTTTTAGGCAAACGTTTAAATTCTTGTCTGTGCAAAGCCCTGGCTGGTGTAGCTCAGTGGATTGAGCGCAGGCTGCGAACCAAAGGGTCGCAGGTTCGATTCCCAGTCAGGGCACATGCCTGGGTTGCCAGGCCAGTTCCCAGCAAGGGACACATGAGAGGCAACCACACATTGATATTTCTCTCCCTCTCCCTCTCCCCTACCCTTCCTCTCTAAAGATAAATAAATAAAAAAATCTTAAAAAAAAAATAAATAAATTCTTGTCTGTGCAAATGTATCAGGCCTTCTCTGTGTCACTGATTGTGGATAGACCGTGTGCGGGCACAGGCCGCTCTAGAGCATTTGCAGCTCCCCAGAGAGGTCGTCCCCGCCTCTCAGCCCCGACGCTGGCACTGTTGGTCTCCAAGCTTTTCTTCTTTTACCCTGAGAAAGAAGTCCTGCGAAGGTATATTTGAGCCAAGTCCTGGGGGCACGATGGAGAACGAAACAGCTGCCGCCTCCTTCTTCCAGGGACTGCTGTCCTGCAGGAGAGATCATTAAGCGCATCCTAGTTCAAATACATGCTAGTGCAAAGAAACACAGGGTGGGGCCAAAGGAGGTTTGCGGTTGTGAGTACGCAAAACACAGAGTGCGTTCTCGTATTATTGTGTATTAGTTATTGGATCATTTCCCGTGGGAACCACTGCGAAGCCACCCGTCCGTAGTTACGGAGGGACGGCTGCTGAGGAAGGTCGGTGAAGAACCGTAAGGGGGTGGGGCGGGGTGGAAACTCAGGGCAGGCCTCTTGGAGAAAGGGCGCCGGAGGCTGAGAGGGGCCTGGCGGGTGGAGCCTGCCTGGAAGGGGAAGCCCTGGGAGGACAGGCAGATGTGGTCAGTGGGGAAAGGGACAGGAGGCATCAGGAAAAAAAACTTATTTTAATACTTTCCTATGTCGTTATTTTTTTTATTTTATTTTTTACTTTTAGAATGCTATTTTTTAACCTCAAGCTATTTACATGGGATACTCCTGTGGCCACACGGATTTCCCAGGCCCTTAGAGTGGTGGTTCCCCTGTGTTCTATACGTTTCCTATGGTCTCCAGCCCCAGGACATGTTAAGCAGTACCAGCGAGAGTGAGTGGTCTGTGTGTACGAGTGTATCTTTCCAGTCTTCCTCCTCTTAGCCCCAAAAGAGTGTGTTCTAAAACCAAAGTTCCTGGGAACTATTGTATCTTAATTTTCTTTAATATTCTTACATTAAGGACTACTATAATAACACTGGAGTTGTTAAAATGTGGAAAAATTTCCTTCTTAATTATCTTGCCAGTTAGACATGCTTCAAGTAGACTGAGCCCTTGACGATTTGCTCAGACGATAACCAGTTGAGGGATAAGATTAGTTACTGTCCATGGCTCCAGAACGTTCTGTCTCTTGCTCACTGCATTCCAGTGCTCCCCTCACGAGCTGCGAAAACAGAAAGCGAGATATTTCTGATCTCGTGTTCCCAGTGGGGTACACGAGGGCTAGAAACTAGAAATTGTGAACACATCCCCACGGCCTCTGTGACAGGCCGTAAGGGTATGCCACCTAACTCTGCCCTTTGTCACTTTGCATTGTGACTCCACAGCTCAGATAGGGGAGCAAGCCACGCCGACTGTGCTCTCCTAGGAGACCCGTTTTCCGCCATTCTAATTGAGTTTTCTTCTGCCTGCTTCCTCACACTGTCTTCCTGCCTTCGACTCTCCGCATTCCGGATCAGCCAGAACAGGCCAGATAACGCTGGAGGAACAAAGAAGCCTCAAATCTCAGTGGCTTCGCCCAACAATATTTCTTGTTCATTTTACACATCATTTGTGGGTTGGCAGAGCGTCACTACCCATTAAAGTAGTGACTCAGGAATTCAAGCAGCCACCAGCTGGCTGCGGGGCCACCGGGAGAAGTGTTCTGGAGGGTCTGGCACTGACAACTAAACGCCCCAGGCTAGAAGTGACAGCCGTCACCCCTCATCGAGCAGAAACAGCCCCACGCTTCATCCAGCACGAGGGGGCCAGGCCGTGTTGTCCTCCATCGGGCCCCAGAAGCTGGGTGATGGGGAAGGAATCCAGAACTATCTGGCAAACAGCCCTAACGACCAGCACGTATTCTTAGCTAGTGATTCGTTTTACATTTTCACTGAGAGAAATGGAAGCGCCCCTCTCCCCGCCCTCTCAACACCCCCCAGGCTTAGTCGGCTGCCTGTTATCAAATTTACAGTCCTGGGAATGTGTATCTTTTTTCCCTTCCAGCCTCATCCAGTATAGGAAGTATTTTTTTTCCTCCTTTCCGAATGCTTGGGATCATATACTCCGACCAGTAATAAGTTTTGATCATAAACAGTGGTGTCCCACTAAATGTGTGACAACTGGTTCTCTGGGGTGGGCAACAGCCTTGAGTTTTGGAGTTTCCTGATTTCCTCCGTGTGTATTGCCACCCTCGTCAGTTTCCACCAGGTGTCACTGAACGTGCCACCGGGAAGAGACGTACACGAGAGGCTGTCTCCAGGTGAAGCCAAGGGACTCCAGCGCACTGTGTGCAGGTTGGAGTCCCAGTACGTACACACACATTTTAGTAAAGCTTGATTTCTTTCTCTTTTTTTGATTAGTAATCAAACAGTTCTACTCTCCCCTCCCCACTTCGACACCAGCGGGTTGCCCTCTAAACCCCAGGGGTGTACCTGCCTCCCTTTGGGGGACTGCTGTTGCAGACGCTCAAGGACTGTGCTCCTGTGGCTAGTCACCCCCTCTTGTGTGACATCAGCCTCCTCCTCGTGTCATCCCCAGGAGCATGCTGACAAAGTCCAGGGTGCTTTGCTCTCCTCCACCGTTGGGAACCCTCTCCGATTCGGCCTTCCCCTTTCCCAACAGCTCCGTGTTTCCTTCCCAGTCATAGCGGGACCACTCGACACTTACATGGACCGTCTCCACCTCCTTCCCTTTCGTTCCTTATGAGCCCACTCTCACGGCCACCACTCTGCAGAAATGGCATTGTCACCAGTGATTTCCGTGCGGCCAGATCTAGTGGGTCGTGTCTGTCCTCCGCTCACATGGCCTCTCAGGGGCGGTTGACATAACCTACGATTCCGTCCTTGTGGGATTGCTCTCTCGGCTTCTACGTTTAAGGCACTGCTGGTCCCCTTTGCTGAGCCCTCCTCTGTACCCGAGGAAATGGCTTGGGCTCCCTCCTGTATTGCCTGGTTTGCTAGGAGATCTCATTAACGCCCGGGCCTTCAGAAGCCAGCTGTGTGCAGACAGCGCCCACCCTGACTTCCGGAGCCCCGCTTCCTCCCCTGAGCTCCAGCTGTGTGTATTCGTTGCTCGCTCACCGTTCCCACCTGAGCGTTTCATCGGGTCTCGTAATGGGTCCAGCTCCAAAACGGAGTTCCTCACTGCTCTCTGCTCTTCCGCCCTCCATTTCTGTTCTGCCCCCGCCTGGCTTATTTCAACAAAGAGTGAACTGTTGATTCATTTATTCAACTCAGAAACTCGGAAGTCATCCATAACCTCTTTCCTTTCTTCACCCCTCACATCTAATCCAAAAGCGCATCCTTTTGCTCTGCCAATTAAATATGTATCTTATCTGTCCATTTGTCTCTGTCTCTAATCCAGACCGTCCTCACGTTTCTCCTGCATGGGTGTGATGGTACCTAATAGGATATTCCACTTTCGTATTAGCCTCTTTCCATTCCGTGCCCGGTATTTTAACTGAGTGATTTTTATCAATGAAAATCAAATTACTGGGACATGGAGAAGGGTATGGGGGTGGGCGGGGAAATGGTGATGGACGGAGACTTGACTTGGGCTGCTGAACACGCAATTATAGAATTGTATACCTGATACCTCTATGATTTTATTAACCGGTGTCACCCCAATAGATTCAATAACAAGGAAACAAAAGGAAAAGAAAAAAATTAAATTACCCTTTTCCTCTTCAGTTGTCCAGCTCACTTGCAGTCAAGTCCAGAGTCCTTACTTTGACCTCCAGGTGGTACCCATCGTCTGCCCTCCTCCTCTTCCTCGTCTCATCTCCCCCTGCCTTTCGCTTTTTTGCTCCAGTGAAGCTGGCCTTCTTTTGTCTCTGAAGCAGGCTGATCTCCATCCCTCCTCCCAGGATGCTCTTTCCCTAGTTGGTCCGTGACTGGTACCTTCTCTTCCTGAAGATCTCAGCTTCCCTGCCAGCTCCTCAGAGAGCGCCTCCTTACTCTATGATTTCCCATTGGTTTGTTTGGGCTTACTTTTTCTCACTTATGCATCTGATTTGGCAGAAAGCTCTATGAAGGCAGGAACCTAATCTCTACCTAGTGTTTATTTCGTAGGTGCTCTGTGGACATATTTTAAGTGAAAAAGAAAGTTTGGGAGAGTAGAGGGTCTTGCCCTGCTTGATCACGTACATGGTGATGGTTGAGTGAAGATGAAGAAGGGTGTATGTCAAAAGGGTGGGCGGCGCAGTACTCAGAAGCAACCCAGTCACACTAAATTGTACCAGGGTGAATGAATGTGAAATTCTGCGCTTTGATTTAAAAAAAAAAAAAAGGTCATTTCATTGTAGGGAAGGAGGGGACTCTGGCAGGATACCAATTCACATGTCAAGTGCTGGGAGCGGGTAGGTGCTGGCTGAGAAGGCAGTGCAGTTTGCAGCTGTGTCAGTAAAGCCACGTCATTCCATGTCAGAGGGACTCATCTCACAGGACCCTCCTCCGCTGACAGCAGTGGCACGAGTCTAACTTTCTAAACTGCAGTGGGGCACCACACTCATTCATTCACTCACTCACTCGTTCATTCAAAAGTTGGCTGGTATATTCCGGACACTAGTCTTAACAGTTGCGAACAAAATTGCCCCGGCTCTTGTGTTCATGGACCTCAGCGTCCAACTCCCAAAGAGAAGGGGGTCTCTCCTTCAGTGACACTGTTGAAGCAGAAACCAGGGCATCATTTGCGGAGACACCCTGCGATCTAGGGGTTAAGAAGCCCTGCTCTGGAGCGATTCAGATTTCAGCTCCCGTGTTCATCCGCTGTGTGACTTTTGGCAGGTTTTTAAGACGTCTCTAGGCTTCGGTATTCCCATTCGTAAATGGAAGGCCAGAATAGCACTGCCACTTAAAGTTGTGGGGAGTAAATGAGTTTGTGTTCGTCAATCGCTGAGAATAGTGCCCGGCCCATACATAGTAAGCACTGAATACGTGGGGGACGGGCAGTTAGTTAATAGAATTATGTTTCCTGGAGGACCACAGGCTGGAAGACAGATAGAGGGCGGAAGTGGTCGTGGAGGGGGCCTGCGAGATCAAAGCCTAAATGATTACATTATTTTGTTTATGTATTAAAGATTGCTACTTGAGCGTGGACCTGCAATCTCGACTGTAGAGTTGGCGACAATTGTGTTGCTTGGTCCTCTATTTTAGGCTAGAGAGATGTGACTCCTCTTTAGAAGTACCACCAGGCAGGTTTTTTAAATGTATTTGTTTTCCCTAATGCCTGTAAAGAAACACCTTTTGGCAGTCCCGAAATCAACACCCTCTATAAACTCACCTTTTTGCTCTGGTTTTGCTTCAGTGGCAGCTGAAATACCCCAAACTTGTCCTCCGCGAAGCCGGCAGCGTCCCCAAGGAGCTCCACAAGGAGGTCCAGGAAGCCTTCGGCGCCCTGCACAAGCATGGCTGCCTGTTTCGGGACCTGGTCCGGATCCAGGGCAAAGACCTGCTCACCCCGGTCTCGCGCATCCTCATCGGCAACCCCGGCTGCACCTACAAGTACCTGAACACCCGGCTCTTCACCGTCCCCTGGCCCGTGAAGGGCTCCGCCATAAACTACCACGAGGCGGAGATCGCGGCTGCCTGCCAGACCTTCCTCAAGCTCAACGAGTTCCTGCGCATCGAGACCATCCAGGCTTGGGAGGAGCTGGTGGCCAAGGACAGAGCGAATATCGACGTGGTGCCCGTGTGCATAGGGCCGGATTTCCCCCGGGTCGGCCTGGGCTCTTTCGACGGGCAAGACGAAGTGGACATTAGGAACAGGTCCGCGTACAACGTGACTCTGCTGAACTTCATGGATCCCCAGAAAATGCCCTACCTGAAAGAGGAACCTTACTTCGGCATGGGGAAGATGGCGGTGAGCTGGCACCACGACGAGAATCTGGTGGACAGGTCGGCCGTGGCGGTGTACAGTTACAGCTGTGAAGGTACAGTCCGCTCGGCAGGGCAGCTGCCTGAATGCCCCAGGGCCAGAGCTGTGCAGGCTCTGGGTGTACATGTGAGCGTGCGTGCGTGCGTGTGTGCGTGTGTGTGTGTGTGTGTGTGTGTACGAACACGGGCGTTGTGCATCCTTTTTAGGCTAGCCACAGCCGACGATCTGCAGAACACACCTCTTGCTCACGCAGCTGTGCTGTCCGGCTCACTGTCGTACTGACACAGCGTGCAAGCACGGCTGTCCCTTTGTCCCTCCCGGGCCCCGCAGAGCGGCGTCTTGGTTTCATACAGCCAGTGCCTTTCTCTCAAGCGCAGGGAAGGTTGGCAAGCTGCTGATAAAGTGCTGGGAAAACAAAAATCTGTGCAGTCTCTCCAGGTTCCCACAGGTGCGTGTTTCCCGTCTTGCCAAAATATTTTACGGTGATTGGCGTCACTGTCTTGTTGGGAGTGACTTGTCAAACACGGACTTGTTCTTGGCTTCCTCCCGTCCTGACCGGTGTTTGTAAGCAGACAGTCCTCTCTGTTCAGGCAACTCTCCAGCCCCCCACTCATCCTGCGCAGCGAGACCTAGCAGGCTGGGTGTGGTGGGCTCTTTCTCCCGGACCCCTCGCAGCGCAGGTCACAGGCTACCTTTTCCGGTGGCCCGCCCCGATTTTCCTTCTGTTGCTCAGTTCCTGTGCGTTTGGGGTTTCCCGTGTAGTTTTTCACGACAGGGCTACTACCAAGGTGGCTGGAGCCGCTGAGCACAGCGTGCTCCCCGCCAGCTTCTCCCTTTTTGCCTGATCATCTGACAAAGGAATACAGGACACGGGTTTGTTCTCTGGCCTGTTTATCTCTTCTGCTTGTGTATTGAAAGATGCCTGGAAAACCAGAGTTCCTGATAGCGCACGAGGGAATGAACTAGAACTTTTAAGGGTTAGTGTTTTCTGACAACGGTTGTGTTTTTTTTTTTTAATTTGGATCTTGTTGTTTGTTGTTGCTAGTTTTTTGTTTACTGAAATGGCTGTTTTGCAAAAAGGCATTGGAAAAAAGAAATTCTCATGGTTCTCTTTCAATTTCTTACCCTTTCCCAGTCTCAGAATGTTCCTCAGGATCCCTAAGCCGTTTTCTAACTTGACCTTAGGCCTTGAGCCTGAAACAAGGAACTAGTTCAGTGGCTGGAAATTTCACCACGTTCCTTGGCGTCTCAAATACTGGTGCTGACTTAAGAAAATCACTTCGAGGGGATTTGATGCTGTCCTAATGGAAAGCACCGAGATCCTCTGATCTTCCATGAGCCCTTGCCAGGGCTCTAAGAACTGTCACATCCAAGAACTCTGATGTGAACCAACAATGGAGTTTGTCGGTTTCCTTCTTCAGGAGGCAGCACTCGGAGACGGAGGCCGCGGTCTGTGGTGCCCGGGCGGCCACAAAGGTGTCTTTGTGCTCCCGGTCCTCTCGGCCCTGCAGCTTAATAGCCCCATTGTCCTCCCAGAGTGTGGGTGACCGAGCCGTTTCTGAAATCTAGAATATCTCTCAAGAGGAATTTAAATTTTTAATGAATCGCTTCTGCGGTCAGGACTAGTTAAGACTGATAAAGTTGTGCAAACGCACATAACCTTATGAAGGTTTATTCTTCAGTTTTCACCTGGAGCGGGGAACTGCCGGGCTGGAATCTGTAACCCCTGAGATTCCCAGCGGTCTGTCTAGTAACAACAATACTGGGAGCTCTCTATTGGGCACCACCTATGTGCCACCCACCAGGATAAGCATTTTACATGTATTAACTTACTCACTTTTTACAACCACCTCATGATCCAAGTACTACCATTATCCTCGTTTTACAGATGAGGAAACTGAGGCACAGAAGGATGCTTTGCTTTTCCACGGCTGCACAGTATGGACTAGCAGAGCCAGGATTTGAACCTGTGCACTTGGGCTCCAGGGTCCTAACAGCTTTGGCTGGATGCCTCCACAGCAGGTGTTGCCTGTCCCTGCAGTATAGATTTCTCTGGGACCTGGATTTTTTCAAGGTTCCACCCCAGGACCCGTTAAAGGAATGTTCCACCTGCTCTTCCCTGCAGGTCCCGACACCCTCACTTCCCTCTCCCCACAGCGTCGGCTGCGTCTTTCCACACAGCCTCTGGGGTGAGAGATGATGGGAAGTCATTAGCTCTGTGAAGCGTGCGGCCTTGCTCGAGGTCTCGGGCTGCACGCGTGAGCGTGGGTCAGGTGGTTTACAGTGCTCATGCCTTGAAAGTTTTTGGTGGGGCATCTCTCCCGAGTAACTTCTTCCAGGTGACAAGGGACATGCTTGTTTCTCAGGCCTCCTTAGAATCCTGCCAGAGGTATGTTCAGGCAGACTCGAAGAAAGCCCTTTGGGTTAAAGTCATGTTTGGGGTTGGGAAGGGCTTAAAAAGCGCAGAGTGGACATTTCAGACAACGGTACTGTTTTCTGGGCCCCTGAACTTGTTTGTTGAGCACTTGCTAAGGAAGGTTCAGTGATAGCACAGAGGCTCCAGAGGTCAATCAAACACCCTTCTTGCCTTGAAAGTATAGGTGGAGGGAGGTGATCTCCTGTGAGTCCAATGAAGAAATGCTGAACATCCGGTCTGGAAGGGACTTTGGAAATCACCAAGCGGAAGCCTCTCGTTTCACAGACGGAAACATGGAGGCGGGGAGCGTGGAAGTGACTTGTCCAAGGTCCCACTGTTACTTAGTGACGAGAGGATGCTATGGGAAAGATTCAGAAAGATGCATGTAGAATTCAGAAAAGAGGCGATTACTTCCTGGTGAAATTGAATTCAGGTGAAGCTTAAGCGCTTTCTGGGCTTTGATCTCAATGCCTTTTCCCAGTGAAATCTTCATGTAGGTTTATAGTGAGCTGGTCACTCCTCTTCGGTGTATTTGTCCGAGAAGTAATTTATATAGGATACGTGTAATTATGCACCAAAGTCATTGGCTTCCCAAGCAGTTCTAGTTAATAGATCTCTGCAGCAGGGAGATTGAAATGGTACAATTTTTAATCAGGAATGGCGTTGGGGAACCATGTATAAGTAGGCAGAGCATTTGATTTTTCTATTCCAGTTTTGCTGGCAGTTGCAAGTTACTCCAGGATATTAAAACACACACACACACACACACACACACACACACACACACAGCCATCCCCACCAATTTCAGCAGGGAAGGCATTAAAAACTCATTGTTTAATATGGTCCTACACCTTGTTCTTACACTGGAACACCTTCAAAAAGATCACTTATTGGTTACCATTTTTGTTGACTTGGAAGAAAACATTTTCTGGGACATTGTCTTTACAGGAAGAGCAATTCTTAAGATATTTCAGGGCCAAAGATTGCCAACTATTGCAGGTTCTTGATCCTATTTTCTCAGTCTTTCATGAAGGGCCAAGGAGGAAGGGAGGCTGGTCCTGCCTCCTGCTGTGTAAGCGACAGGCTGGGAAGTCGAGACTCTGCAGTGATTTTCTTTTAACTCTCACTTTCCCATTCATTCGTGCCTTCAACTTGGGACCAGGTGAATCCAGTCAAGGATGGAAATTTGTTCCCATGACCGTGAAATCTTTATATTTCTCAGCTCCTCTTTGAGACCATGGAAACCTAGATTGTAACTGCAGCTTAGGGTTTGGGAGCATTGATCCTTTAAAAAAAAAAACGCTCTGATATTTGATGTTTTCCTTAGCCTCCCAGCATTTCTGTCTGAGGTCTCAAAGCTCACTTACCTTGTGTTATTGTGAAGTCCCTTACGCTGCTCAGTAAAACTTGTTTGGTCTTAGAGGTCACATATTTTTTTTACCACCACCACCCCCCCGCCCCGCAATGATTTATTCAATCAACAGAAAGCATCTCCTGTTTGCCAAGCTCCCTTCTCGGTGCCGAGCATTTCACAGTGAACAAAAGTCCCTGGCTTCACACAGCTTACCTTTTTAGCAAGGAGAGGCGGGAAAGACACGAATCAGTAGACTACGTGGCAGGCGTGAGGTACAGGCTCACAGCGAACTAGGGAAGTCGGGCTCCTTCAGAAGGAGACACCGAAGCAAAGGCTCTTACCAGAGAAGTGAGTTGCAAATAGTTTCTCCCACAATTGGCTGAACACAATTTTAATGGTGTATTCATGTAACGAGCAGGGGCCAAGAGGGCACACTAGAGTGGAACCAGCCTTATTGTCTGCGACACAGGTGGGCAGTTAAGTCCCGTGCTGTTGAACGACATCGGTCCGTCCTTCGTGTTGATATTAATTGGCTGTGGGACCTTAGGCAAGTTGCTGAAATTCTCCCTGACTCAGTTTTCTCGTTTGTAAGAGCGATGAGAACCCAGGGAATCCCACCTCAGGGTGGAGAGGGTTAAACGCGTGGGAAATGCTGAGAAGGTAACAGTGTGTAGCCCATAGTAAGTATTCAGTAAATGTTATTTTAAGTTTTTATTCAAATCATCCATTTTGTTAGGCAAAAACAGCAGTTATCTGTGCCTTTTCTCTCCACTTGCATTTCCTCAGAGGCAACCGTTCTTACTCTTTCCTTTCAGGCAACGCTTTTGAAAGAAAGCATTGTACTCGCATTGTTTGGGGGCATTGTCGATAGGCTTCCAGCACGGAAAGAGAGGGCTGGCTTTTCCCTCTTTGCCCTCCCTGTCCGCCACTCCCCTCGTGCGGACTCTTCCTCGTCCCCACAGTCCTGAGATGGGTGCACCTCAGCTATTGCCAGCGTGCGGTGTCCAGTTCCCCTGTCCGTGAACACGCTACTCAGCGCCTCCTCGTAAACTTGGACCAGTTTTCCTTTGCTTTACACGTTTTATTTTTCCCCTTGTTAACAGTGCTCTGGTGTTTTGTCTGTTGGGGTGGTGTTCTGTGTAGTCATGGCCAGTGAAATGCCGCACTGTCTACCAGCTGTCTGAATCTCCTCTCGAGAGCTTCAGACGCATCACAGACTCGGTCAGTTTCATTCTCTTGGAGAAGTAGCTTCCGGAGTATTCCAGCCTGCTGTACCCTGGACAGTAACCTTCTGTGCCTTCTTCTGGCGGGATCTGAAGTTCGGGTGGCTCGTCGGAGAAGACAAGCACAGATGCACTGTGTTGTGATGTCCCCTCAGTGTCCTCCAGTGGAGACCCTTCACCTCCTTGTTGGTGATTCAGATTCCTGCATCCCATGTGTCTCTCTTTCCTGATTGCTTTCTTCGCCTTGGTGGAGCGTACCCTTGTTTCTTAAGGAAGGGTGGTGCTTAGGTGCATGCATTTTGAGATCTTGACTATCCTAATTTATCTTTATGCTGCCCCAACAGGCGTATATGCTTTAGGTATAGAAGTACTGGTTGGAAGTACTTTTTTCCAGAACTTTCTTCAGCAGGCCCTGCCCCAGTATATTGAACCTTCCAGTGTTCCTGTTGAGAGTTCTGGCTTTTCTTTATCCTTAATTTGCGATGATTTTTTGTTGCATTTTTCCTAATGTTTTATAAATTTTCATGATTTTTTTCACCCTCGATACGGGCACTTGGACACTCATACTTTTCAATGCGGCACTTTTTCCCGAATTACACTGTTAATTATGTCTTCCTCTGGATTTTTCTCTTTTCCGTAGAATCCGTATGTTTTGGTTGTCGAACGTCCTGGGCTGTCCCTCTAATTTTTCAAAATTGATTCTCTTCTCTTTAGTGTTTTTGCCTTGTTTAACCTGCTCTCTGAGAGATTTCCTTAACATACTCTCCCAACCCGTCTATTTTTCTTTTAAAATACTGAGATGTAACAGGTTATGAATGTACGGCTTGATGAACTGTCACAGAGTGAACATCCCTGTCACCCAGATTAATAAAGAAAACATTTGCTCCCCCCAAAATGCCCCCTTCCGAGTAGTCTCCCCTCAGCAGGAAGCGCTGCCTTGACCTGGGCCATCCGCTGGCGTTACCCATGTTCGATGTACAACGGTAGCTCTCGGCAGCTGTGGCTTGTATCTTGCTGCTTCTTCGTGTCTACCTAGAATGGAAAATCAGTAAGCATTTGTTGTCCCAAATCAATGAGTATTTTCCGTCCTTGAGTAGCGTATGCTCGTCAACTACACTGTGCCCACTGCCCGATAACTCTTCGATTTCTGCGACTACAGCCTCTCCTTAGAGTTGGGAGTCTTCCGATTTCCAACTCTCACCTCAACAGTTCTTAATTGAAAACGGTGAGGATTCGCTTCCCTGAATCCTAAGACCAGCAGTCTCACCGGCTTTCAGCGGGCCTTGTTTCAACAGTCTCTCTCCTTCATCTTTTGGTTCTTCAGCTGTGCTTCCCTCTCCCGAGGCACACCAGCTTCTCAAGACTGTTCCCAACTTCAGTGGCCACGCTCTTTCTTTTTCAGGAGTTTTGGAAAGGAGGGAAACTCGGTCTTCCGCACGTACTTTGAACTCTGGATAAAGCTTTGCCTGAAGCCAGAGGAACAAATAATTACCCTGATCTTCTGTGTTATTCACAATGGAAAGGTTACCTGTAAGTGTCCAGGTCTCCCTCTGCCCTCTCCTGGGGTAGCCCCGGGTTCCGTAGCTTCTATTGTTAGAAGCTCCGGTTTGGAGGAAGTATTGTTTGAGAAGTATTTCTGCTTCCTTTCCTCATTTCATATTTTACTTTAGATAACGTAGTGGTTTTGAAGCTTTAGAGAAGAGCCCCAGAGCAATTTTTCTCTCTTTTCCTTACTTTCCCTTTTTTCCCCACCAAGTCCATGAAAAGTGATGTAATGAGGTTCTCCCATTTATGTGAATATTTATGTCTTAAAAAAGTGTTTTTTTCAAGTGCGTAATCTGAAAGCTGACAGAGCCAGACATCATGGTGAAGGGCTTTAGATTTTTCGGTAAGGAGTTTTCAGTATTTCTCCTGAGATCCCAGAAAACTTCTAATTAATTTTGCAATTTATCTGTGTCAAGGGACTACGTGTGTCCTGCATTGCTTCTTCTTTCGAGGCATCTGAGAGCAGCTTCTAGTTGCAGATTCTGAGCTGGGACTGATTAGGTTTTCCCTTCAAACGTACCCGAATGTTCCATTTCCTCAGACCGTTCCCTCCCCAGTGGCCAAGAGGCACTGTACTCCATGGGAATGGCGGGCATGACTCCTGCTTCTCCCCACCCACAGGGAAACATTTCTACCCTCCCAGGGAGGCCTCTCCGTGGCTAGTCTTTCCTTGGGATGGAGTCCCGCATGAGGGTTTCCCAAATGTTCTTTGGCTTGTGCCGTTTGCCATGCCTTTGGAAACCTGTCCGGAAAGACTTTGCAAAGTCTGCCCACAGAAGCCTCTACCTGCCAGAGGGGTCATTCTGGGCAGTGGTCTTGAGCGTTTGTCACTGCGCTCAGCAGACGTCCGGGCTCCTCCTGCGGTTCACAAAGCCCTCCGCGGTTCACAAAGCCCTCCGCGTTCCGGCCCTTCCGGCTCTCCGGCCTCTTCTCCTGCAAATCCGTTCCATTGCGGTGACACTCTTGCAACTCTGCATCGATTATGTTTGTATATATCCACCTGCCGTTTCCCTCCTCGCGTGTCTTCCCAACACTTCACACCTGCCCATTTCACGTTCCGTCTCTTTCCATTAAAAACAAACAAACAAACAGATTTGTGGGATCTAAAAACAAAGCAAACAGAACAAGCACAGACTCAGAAACAGAGACCAAAGGATGGTCACCAGAGGGAGGGGTGGAGGGAGGGGTGAAAAGGGGAAGGGGCTTACAGTCACTAATTTGGGATAAGTGTACACGGTGAAAGATGATTACTAGAATTAGTGGAGTGGTCACTTTTTAAGGTATACAAATGTCAAATCAGTATTTGACTATTGTATGTGTGAAAGCAATATAACCAATATAAGAATATCAACTATACTTAAATAAAAAAAAAAATTATAAAGAAAAGATTCCCCATCACAAACGCTGGAATGTCACAGGTCAGCCCTGGACAGAGAAGGCATCATTAGGTTTCATATACCTGCTGACCATCTGCAACTTCTGGACCTCTCCTGACATGGGCAGGAAGGGACCTACCTGCTCTTTAAGCCTCTCTAAGTGTGGGATTCAGGGAACAGAGAAAGTAATTTGCAGGGCCAGAGTCTTAGAAATCTTAGCGTTTGGCCAAAGAAATAGGGTGATGTTTTTAATTGTGTGGTGATGACGGATATATATAAGATATAAGATATAAGTATCAGGGAAATTATTGACATATGATATTAATGGTGTATATTATTGAATATGGTACAAAAATTCAAGTGATGTGGCTTTTTTAAATATATTTTATTGATTATGCTATTACAGTTGTCCCATTTCTCCCCCATCATTCCCCTCCACCCTGCACACTCCCTCCCACCCACATTCCTCCCCTTTAGTTCATGTCCATGTGTCATAAGTTCTTTAGCTTCTACATTTCCCACACTATTCTTGCCCTCCCCCTGTCTATTTTCTACCCACCGTCTATGCTACTTATTCTCTGTACCTTTTCCCCCTCTCTCCTCCTCCCACTCCCCTGTTGCTAACCCTCCATATGATCTCCCTTTCTGTGGTTCTGTTCCTGTTCTAGTTGTTTGCTTTTGTTTTAGGTGTGGTTGTTAATACCTGTGAGTTTGCTGTCTTTTTACTGTCATATTTTTTGTCTTCTTTTTCTCAGATAAGTCCCTTTAACATTTCATATAATAAGGGCTTGGTGATGATGAACTCCTTGAACTTGACCTTATCTGAGAAGCACTTTATCTTCCCTTCCATTCTAAATGAAAACTTTGCTGGATAGAGCAATTTTGGATGTAGGTCCCTGCCTTTCAAGAAAGACTTCAAATACTTCTATCCAGCCCCTTCTTGCCTGGAAGGCCTCTTTTGAGAAATCAGCTGACAGTCTGATGGGAACTCCTTTGTAGGTGACTGTCCCCTTATCCCTTGCTGCTTCTAGAATTCTCTCCTTCATTTTAATCTTGGCTAATGTAATTACGATGTGCCTTGGTGTGTTCCTCCTTGGATCCAACTTCTTTGGGACTCTCTGAGCTTCCTGGACTTCCTGGAAGTCTATTTCCTTTGCCAGATTGGGGAAGTTCTCCTTTATTATTTGTTCAAATAAGTTTTCCACTTGTTGCTCTTATTCTTCCTCTTCTGGTACCCCTATAATTCGGATGTTGGGACATTTAAAGATGTCCTGGAGGTTCCTAAGCCTCTCCTCATTTTTTTGAATTCTTGTTTCTTCCTCGTTTTCTGTTTGGTTGTTTTTTTCTTCCTTCTGGTCCACTCCATTGATTTGAGTCCCAGTTTTCCTCCCATCTCTATTGGTTCCCCATGCGTCTTCCTTCATTTCACGTATTGTAGCCTGCATTTTTTTCATCTAATTTGTGAGCAAAATCAACCAATTCTGTGAGCATTTTGATGACCAGTGCTTTGAACTGTGCATCTGATAGGTTGGCTATCTCTTTGTTGCTTAGATGAATTGGCTCTGGGGCTTTGATTTATTCTCCGGTTTGAGCCATTTTTGCTGTGTTCTTTGTTTTTTTGGTCTGGTCGTGGCTGTTAGTAGTGAGGGGTGGAGCCTTAGGTGTTCCCCAGGGCGGGGCAGCCCCGTGGCTGAGTTGTGACGCTGTATGTTGGGGGGGGTCTGAGAGGGAACAATGGCGCTTGCTCCACTTTCTCTCGGATTCCAGTCCCTTCTGCCACTTCCCCTTCCCCTGAATTATCTGCACTCGAATGTGGGACCACCTGGTCAGCCAGCCGCCTTGCGAAGCCTCACTGAGTCTGCACAGTTGCCACCCCGTGTCCGGTGTCCGCTAGCCACCGCCTGTAGGCCTGGGAACTGCCAGCCGTTGCTGCCTGCGTGCCCGGGTTCGCACCTCCACTTTTTTCTGCAGTAACTCCGCCCTTCTTACCAGTCTGGATGAATGGTTGTTAGATTTCCATACAGTTCAATTTTCTATCAGTTTTGGATGTTTTCTTGTTTCTAAATATTTGTTGTCCTTAATTTTGGTTGTGAGAGGAGGCACAGTGTGTTCACCTATGCCTCCATTTTGGCCGGAAGTCTCAAGTGATGTGTTTTGTTTGATTAGAACGGTCATCTCTCCCTTCATGCTCAGCCTTCCTTATTTCCTATGTAACAGCGGTTGCATGTAGCTTTAAAAACATAAACAAAATATTTGCTGGAATTTATCTTTATTAAGTGGAACTAATTTTTTCTAAAAACTATGTAGCATAAAAAATTGAATTGGTTACTTTGTAGGAGGTGAGTTTTAGACATTTGAAACTTACATTTAAACTTTGTGGGTTTTTTTTTTTTTAAGATTTTATTTATTTATTTTCAGAGAGGGGAAGGGAGAAAGAAAGGAAGAGAAACATCAATGTATGGTTGCCTCTTGAACGCCCTCTACTAGGGACTTTGCCCACAACCCAGGCATGTGCCCTGACTGGGAATCAAACTGGCGGCCCTTTGGTTCCCAGGCCAGCACTCAATCCACTGAGCTACACCAGCCAGGGCTTCTTTGTTTTCAGTTTTTGTATTTTGGCACATCATTTACCCCTGTAACAGCCCGGTTAGTGGGAGCGGGGAATGCACCGAACACACTGAGGCACTGAAATTCCATTCAGGGGAACTGAGGCATCCAGGCAAGTAGGAGCCTATTGCTTCTGCTCATGTCACGAGGCAAGAGTAATCGTGTGCGGTTGCTGTAGATAATTACGAGTTGATTTTATTGAGAAAGAGAGCAACACTGTACTTATACAATAAGAAAGCGATCACACTTGCAGCTTCCCCCCTCCCTGCCCAGTCCAAGGGGAAACAGAGCCTCAGCAGAACATGATTCTATTGAGCACATTTCAGAGGTGCTGGATTTATGGGAGACATCAGGAAACACGATTGCAATTACCGTCTCTGTTTGTCGTCTGGGACTTTATTGGTGCCACATTGAGAAGAGTGTTGGGATGCAAGTTAGAGGGGAAAGTATTCATCCAGCCCGTTAGCCTGTAAAAATAACCACTTATTAGAATAACCTTACTCAGTGGTATTGAGACCCCCTGAAAATCATTGTATTTGCAGTTTGAAGTCATTTCTTTTCTAAAGTTGAGTTATAGTTGATTTGACCAGGGAGGGACATATGAAAACATTTCTTAAACTATTTCTGTTGTTTTTTCGTGTCAGGCTTGACATGTCTGTTGTCCTTTGGGTCTCACCCCGGTCCTCCAGTCACAGAGTTCTCAGCAAAGTCAGGCTGGAGTATCCTTCTGGAAATAGTCTACGTATCTGCACATGCATGTGTGTGTATTTGTATTCTTCACACAAGTTATAGTCTAGGAGTTTGTTTCTCTTAAAAATGTATTGGATAGTCCTATACCAGCTGCGTAGTTTTTTTATTGTGCGGACATATCATAATTGATTCAACCAGAAACTTATGATGAACATTTAGGTTATTTCTGATATTTTGTTCTTATAAACAGTGCTACAATACACACATCTCCTTGCTCAAAAGTGACTTTGCAACCTCTGCAAGTAGAAATCTTAGTATACATTCATAAAAGTGAAATTGTAGCATTCCTCTAAGTTCAAAGGGCTTGTGCATTTGTCGTTTTGATAGATATTGTCAAATTGTCCACTACAGAGCTTCTGAGTGTGCCAGTTCACTAACAGCATATTTTATCAACGTGTTTGATATTTTCTGTCCTGATAGGTGAAAAACATCTATTGCAGCTTTAATGTGAATTTATGTGAATAAGTTTGAACATCTTTTTTTATGTTTACAAACTCATTTTATCGCCTTTTATGTGTTTTAGCTTCATAACTTTGCCCATTATTCTCTTTGATGATTGCTGTTTAATCTATCGATGTGGAGAGAGCTGGTGATGCTTAGTTATGCTTTCATGTGAGCAGTGTAATCAGTTTGCCCAGTTACCAACCCCATTCACCCAGAAATCAGTCCCGGTGGTGTTTTTATTGTGTTTGTGTCAAATTTATAGATGAATTTAGGAAGAACTGACATTTCCAAGATATCCAGTCTTATTTCCCAAGAAAATAATATGTCCTTATCTTTGTTTAAATATTCTTATGTGTCCTTCAATAATATTTTAAAGTTTTACTTCATACAGACAACGCACATGTAAGACTCTTACTAGATATTTTTATCTGCACACTTTTGTAGCTAGCATTTTCTTAATTCACCTGTTTCTTGGGATCTGTTTTTCCTGGTTGATTTGCAGATAAATAATCACATCATTTGCAGAAGGACGTTTCTCTTGTTAAAACATCTTTTACCTCTTTTTGTCTGACTAGGACCCCTCTGACATACCAGCCCAGTGGGCCAGTCCTTCCAGAGTCATTGTGAGTCACGGTGGTGACAGAGGACATCATCTTCTAATTCCTAACTTTGGGAATATTCCTCATCTTTCCCAACGAGAATATGATGCTGGCTGTGGGGTGGGGTAGATCTGTGTTTTATCACTTGAAGCAACCAGCCGCCTATATCTCTTTCATTGAGATTTTCTTTATGAAAAGATGTATTTCGTTGAGTACTTGAATGTATATCTGGTGACTCATGATTTTTTGTTCATTTATGAATATGATTAATTTTAGATATACATGTTTGCACACTGAACCGTCCTTGTGTTTTTTGAATATGTTCTACGTGGTTGTGCACTGTTATTCTTTCACTGCTCTGCTGGATCTGAATTCCGTTCGCTTAGGTTGTATTTAGGAGTTTCGCCTTGATTTTTTCAGGTGTGCGACTGGTTGTGTGTGTGCGTTTGTGTGTGTCTCTGTGTGTGCATGTGTGTCGTTTGTGTTTTCTTTTTGGATTTCGATACATACTATTCTGTCTGCACAAAAGGAATTTGGCAACTTTTTCTATGCTCTTAAGCAATTTAAAGGATATTGAAATTACTCACTCTTTAACTGTACAGTAGTGTTCTCCTTTGTGTTGTAATTCTCTTGGCCTGTGTTTTCCTGGGAGATGCTTCTTTGACGACTTCCTCTAGCTCTTCCGTGCCTTTTAGCTATTCTGTCTCCTCCGGGGTGGATTTGGTTCTTCATACAGTCCTAAAAACCAGACATTTAATCTAGATTTTTCTAATTCATTGGCATGGAATTTAACAAAATATTTTTCCCCTTGATAACTAAGGTTATTTCCTCAACATGTTAACGTTTTTTGATTAAAAATAAATGTTAAAAATATTCTAAAGACTGTTCTTTAAAAAATGTTATAAAAAGACTATATTTCTGTTAAAATTTCAGTGATTCCTAAGGTAAGCATTGTGGTCCCAGGACTTGAGATGAAACACTTTCTGTCTGACACCCCCTCCTCTTCGACAGGTCCCGAGGAGGAAAGCGAGGATGACCCTCAGCTCGAAGGCAGAGACCCTGATACCTGGCACGTGGGCTTCAAGATCTCCTGGGACATAGAGACACCTGGCTTGGCCATACCCCTTCACCAAGGAGACTGCTACTTTATGCTGGGTAATTCGGAGGATCGCAATCCTATTTTGGTGCTCCGTTGTCTGAGTGTTACGTTATTGGGTCCATATTCTGAATACGTCCTTTGAAATACACTTTTCAAGTATTTTATAGTGATAAGGAAACTTAGACATGTACCTAGTTAGTTTGTTTGTTATCCAGCTAATTTTTGAAAGTTACTTTTCATTCTCAGTGTTTCTGGAGTTCTGCAAATGTTCTAAGCAATTTTCAGGCATCTTCCTCAGAGCCATGGAATCATCGAAAGGAACTCATCATTGTGAGGTTTTAAAAGCACTTCCCTGTCTCTGTGCGTTCCCGGTGGGAATGTATTTTTCTCCCCCAGCATGGCATTTAGTCACTTCTCCGGGGCCGCCGACCCAGCAGCGAGCGCGCAGGGCCTTTCTCCGCCCTTGTCACGGAGTTTTCCCGAAGTGCCCTTTCCGCGGAGGCTGAGCTCACCGAAGCTGTGTGGTGTCAGGGGCATCCTTTCCACTTCTCTGCTCTAAGGGTGGTGTGTTGTCTGTGGGCGTTCGGCTGGTTTTCGTCACCAGTGGATGGGGTGTTGCTTTTACTCCCAAAGCCTCTCGGGGTTCCCTCTCTCCTTGGCTGTCGCTCCGGACCATTCCGGGTCTGTCTGGCTCTGACCTCCTTGGGGTGCTGCTCCTGGGCTGGTTTGCGAGCCAGGAAGCACTGAGGCTCCAAGCCAGTATTTGTGATAAAATTACTTCCCAATCATGTATTTGTAGCCTATGTTCTGCATGCTGCGGAAGGTTCTAGAAGAGATGCTGGGGGTGGATGAACCTTGGTCCTCACCTTCCCGGAATTCGGATTTTACAGTCGCTCTCTGGGCCGTTACCTCGTCAAGTGTTTCCCAACTCTCAGTCATTCGCACCAGCTCGAGGTTCGGGCCGTATCCGCTCAACACCTTCCCCGTCACTCATATAAATTTCTCTTTAAAGGAATGCTCTTGTTTTTACTGAAATGAATTTATTTTAGTCCAAGTTTTATTGTAACTTAATATTTTAAATGGACATTAAGTGTCTAGTTATCACTTGGCATAACTAGAAAGCTTTATAAATTGGTAAAATAAAACAGTATCAAGGGTCTGCTACTTTTTTCCCCCCTCAAGACCCCGAGTCTGGTTCCTGTTGTGTCTTTGGTAAAGGGGAGACTAGTAACGGTTAGGGGTTAACTCTGCGATGGCACCTCTCCGAGACTTTCTCCTCGATGTCAGCAGGGAGATGGGAAGATCGTTTTGTACGAAATGAGCTTCTCCCAGTGGGATTCCCTGCTACTTACTGTTGTGTCCCTTCACCTCTTAAATTCTTCTCCTGAGCTGATTCCTGCATTTGTCGGAACACGGACCTAAATAAGCCCGAAATCTCTGGCCTTCCATTTGCACGTCGCTTTACAGTTTGCGAGTCCGTTTCACATACGCATCTCATTCAGTCCGCAGACAGCCTCGTGAGGGGGTTGCTGCGGGGACTTTTCTTTTCTTAAGTAATCTGTCTGTGGTCACTCTGTCACTCTGAGGCAGATCGGGGACCCGGACAGGTTTCAGGTTTTGTGTACAGATGGTCCCTGACTTATCATCGTTCGACTTAAGATTTTGTTTTGCCTTCGTGATAATATGAAAGCAAGACACATTCTTCAGTAGACATCACACTTGGAATTTTGCGAGGTGGTCTTTTCCCAGGCCAGAGATGTGCGGTGCTGTCCTCTTTCACGGTGCCGAGCAGTGCGCCGATTTTGGCCAGCAGGTGACCGCCGAAAGTGTTCTGAGCACATCTAACGTCGGCCAGGCTAGGCCGCGGTGTTCCGCAGCTAAGGTGTATTAAGTGCATTTTTAATGCACAATAGTTTCAACGTACATGGGTTTTCCCAGAGGTAACGCATCGTAAGCCAAGGAGCATCTGCACAGTGCTTTTTCCACTCTAAAACAGACCATTTAGACTTGAACCCAGTACACCAGAAGGAACTTCCATGTGGGGATGCTTTTAGGATTACGTTTTATCTCCCTCTGCCTGTCCTCCGCCTGCCTCAGGAATGAAGTTTTCTTATGAAGTCTCTGCCCCATCGCTGAGTACCATGTGTAGGTAAACAGATTATTATTTCACTTTTCAATGTACCATCCTGATATGGATATTTATTCAATACCTTAAGTATAAATAGGTGTTAATTTCAACCAATAAGCCACTTTCCTTTGGGTACTTTGTTCAGGAATTTCTATTACCAGTTTGCATCTTTAAAAGAAATGAGTCAGAATGATACTGTTTTTAATAGCTTTATTAATTTTCTGTTCATAAAAGTAGTAAATACGCATTGTAAAAGTTCAACTATCTTCCACTTATTTACTAATATTTCATGTGTCCTTTTCCAATTGAAAAAGCAATCTATTCTCGTTCTAGAGAAAAGAAACTCTGAAAAGTATAAAATGAAAGAAGATGATAAAAATCAGGTTCATGCTTGTTTCAGGATATTCTTTTTAAGTCTTTTTTCTGTACATGCTCATGTCCAGAATGATAGTAGCACCTGAGCAACAACCACCTTTATGGCGGACTAACAGCAAGTCACTCATTCTTTTAATGTTCTCAGTGACCCTAGGGAATAGGCCTCAGCCGCAACTGCCAAGGAAAAAAGTGAGGTTAGGTTGATGTGGCCACTTCGCCATGGTTACACAGCTAGGAAGCATGGGCTGGAACTTGCCATTTCCTCCCACCCGGGCTCTGCCCCCACGTGTTGGGCCACCCCTCCTCCTGACTCGGGCGCTGACCCCTGCTCTGGGCTCTGGCCCCTCCTCTCCCTCCCTCAGCACAGTGCCATGCCCGGAAGGCTCCGGGACTAAGTGGTTCCAAAAGGGAAGAAAAGAAGACGACAGTGGTCCATTTGCTTCTTTCTTTTTCATTTCTTTTGAAAGTTCCATTTTTTTTCTTGCCTTTGAAATTGGTCAATAGTGAAAATACTGAATCATTACATTGTCCTTTTGAGTTACGTGTTATAGTGCCTATACATCTTAAATATGCATTAGGCCCCTTTCGCTACCATAGGTGAGGAACGGGAAGAGAGTATTATTTTATGGGAGCTGATAGCCAAGCTGTAGTATCTCTTCCTGATTTCCTAAATCTTGCCTTCAGATGCAGGTGAGGAAGCTGTACCCCACTGAGCAGGCCAAGCCCAGCACAGCGTAACCTAGGTTTGCATCGAGAATATAGTTCCTCACTAAGATGTCATACTGTATTTCTAAACAGAATTTTCCTCTACTTCCTCTTCAAAACAAACAAACAAACAAACAAACAAAAGCAACTGTGGTCAAATGCTCCCTTTTCACTTTTTGCAAATCCAAATACTCTCAGGAGCCCTAAGGAGGGACCTCAGCCCTGCGCTGATATCTGAAATCTGAACTTCGTAGCACTTGTGAAAAGGAAACAGTTTAGCTCCATTTAAAATAATATATTGGTCTGCAGAGGAAGTGCGGGCTGAGCCCCGCTGTCTCAAGTCAGTACTCGGGGGGTGTCTGATGGGGAGCGCGCCGGGTGCCTGTCATAAATCCACCGCCTGTGCGCGCGCCCCGCCGGCGGTGCCCGAGGACACGCTTAACTGGAGTTGTCCCGGTCTTACTTTGAAATTGGAATCTTTGCCCTAATCTCGGAGTTAGACATGACCAGATTTGCAAACAGATTTACAATTTTCACTAATTTTCCAACCAGGACTTCAAAACACACTTAGAGGGGAAAAGAAAAATAGATTCTGGTCTTTTTCAGAGTAGGGTGATTTACTTTGCCACAGATGTTTTCCATAGACCGAATGTAACCCACGGGACGTGAAAGTAACTTGGGGACACACTGTAGGTTTGTGTTTTTGTGGAGCAGATTATATAGTTCAAGGAACATCGACCCAATTGTTTATTAACCAGAAGCCTGGTGTGGAGGTGGCATGTTTCAGGACAAAGGTGGGTGCTAGGTAAACAATTGGGGCGAACCTCCTTCTCCCCTCCTTGATTTATTGTTGTTACTTTTTACACGTCACTCTTCACGACTCCATTCTATCTCGTCTCTACTTGCTTCAGTTTCCTTAAATCCAACTGAATCCCGTTTTCAACTCTCTGTTCCTGTAACGATCAGCTACTTCAAAGCTTCAGCTGCCCAGTAAAAATCCACCTCCCCCCCCAAAAAGAGAGAGAGAGAGAGAGAGAGAGAGAGAGAAACAATGTCAGTTGACATTCATAGCCTTTCCTTTTTTGGTTTTGCGTTCCCTCACCAACAGTTTGGGGTAAGATACTGAAAAAACCATGCGGTTTTCCGTCAGGTGACCGGGTTCAGACCCACCACACCGTCTGCCGGGGAGGCTCCGTCAGCCCCTCTCGGAGTTCCTACCCTCCTCACCCCCAAACTAAGTAAGCTGTACAGGACAGTGCTTTGCACGCTGTGATTTGAAAGTGGGGCCTTGGGAAGACTGGGACGTGGGCCGTGGTCCCTGGAGAACCGGAAAGGCCAGCAGGTGGCCAAATGTTCTCGTCCTCTTCATCCTGAGTTTTGTCAGCTTTGCGCCTCACTCTTCCACGTGCACATTTTTCTAGCACCCGAAGGAGCCCCCGGAAGGAGAAGTCTCACCAGGTGACGCTGGCGCGCGAGAAGTGCCCATCTGGGCACTGCCGAATCAGAGCTCTCCCCTGGGTGGAGGCCGAGTTGATGCCTGGAGCCTGGGGGGCAGGGGGGTGGTTTCGGATCCACGAGCTTCCCGTCCTTGCGGTGTCCGTGGCTCAGAGCTGCAGGCCCGGGGCTGCGCTGGAACCTGGGAAGGCGCCGTGGGGGCATTGGGAACGGCCTGGGTGGGGTCTGCTGAGGCCCCTCTGGGACCGAGTTCAGAGGCTGTGGCATCTTAGTTAAATCCTCCTGGTGTCCCTCAGCCCCGCCCCGGCTTACACAGTTTATTCAAAGGAAAAGGCTTTTGTTATTTTTTCCCTCTGCCCCATTCCCATCCTCCCTGCAACCTCTGGCTGACCAACTGAAGTAAAAAGTGCCTATAATTTACAGCTTAATCATAAATTCTGAATAATTACGCTTTATTACCTCTCCTGGGCCTTGAAATGCAGGCGCAGTGTTCTGCTTTCTGCCAGAGCAAGGGAATAATACAGAAGCAGCCATAAATTATACCTCGGGCCGCCGTGGGTAAGCCGGAGGAATCGCCGTCTAGGTGGAAAGCGCTCGAGCAGCCAAATGAGCACCTGTCATGTTTGTTTTCACTCTGAAAAGCGGAGACTCGACGGGGCTCTCCGGGCGACCTCCTGCCACCCTCCCCGCCCCCGCAGCAGCACCCTTCACTCCCTGCTCCTTGCTTTCTGCGGGGTCGGGGCTGCGGCTCCCCTCCGAAACTCTGAAACTCTCTCTTTAAAATACACCCCCACGTGCTGACGTTCTCCAAAGTGCGTCTTTGGGCGGGGTGCCTGATTTTTCTGTGCTCCGTAGAATTCGGGAGAGGCCCTGGCGTGTGGAAAAGGCTCTGAGGATAGGAAACCGAGCTCCTTCCCGGGTGTTTGAAAGGATCCGCCGGCCTCTGACACTTCCTTATCAAGGACAGTTTTTTTTGCTGTTCCTGTGCCGTTTTCATCTTGGACTTTCCAAGTGCCTGCTGAGGGCCAGGCCCTGCGCTGGACGCGGGGATCGATTTTACTCTTCAAAGCAGGCCCGTCAGGTCCTCACTGTCTCCCTGGAAAGGAAAACAGGTGGGACAGACGGCTCACATGGACGCGGTTTCTCTCGGGGCCGGGAAAATGCTCTGAAATTACTTTGTGGTGATGGCGGCACAGGCCTGCGAACTCGCTGAGGAGTTCGGTGCATTAGGTACTTTCAATGAGGGGATTGTTCGGCGGGTGAATTATATCTCAGTAAAGCTCTCTTTCGCAGAAAGGAAATTGAGGCTTAGAGAGGTGAAATGACTTGTTCAAAGTAACATGCCGGGTAAAGCTGGAGTTGGAATCCAGGCTTCTCTGAGGCCAAAGCTCTTCCTTCTTCCCCAGGACTGTGCGATCTCTACTAATGATGCAGTCACGGAATCTTCTCCTTTAAACACGTAGGAAAAAAAGTTGAACAATTGATGTCAGATGAGTAAACATTTTTCTCATTGTGAAGGATTCTAACAAGATTGAACTACGGACAATAAAGTGTGGAAGTCTTCTGTTACCCTCCTCTCGTATTTGGTCCTTTTATAACCAGTAAGATACATGTAGTTATGCTAATATATTTATATATGTTGCTGCTTTAAAAAGACGAAAGGGACTTTATTATATATATCACCATAGCACTTGCTTTTTTTGTTTTCTTTACTTAAGAGAATGTCCTAGAGATCTTTTCCTGTCCGCACCTCATTCACAGTGTTGTTGGTATCACAAAAATAATGTATGCACTAGGAAAAACAGACGGTTGAGGATGATCTAAAAAGGAAACGACGAACTCTTTGCACCTAAACCCACGTTCCATTCTTAGAAGTAACTGCTTTTTGCTGTATTTGCATTTTATTCTTTAAATGGCCACCTCCTTAACTCTGAAACATACGCTTAATGCTTCCCTTTCTTCACCCTTCCCTCAGGAAGGAAAATGTGAAATCGGCTCCCATACACCCTCTCCTGCTCTTGCTAACTCTTGTTAGTTCACATTTAGTCTTTTTTCCCCCTTAATTGATTACCTGTATAACCATTATATAGATATTCTCTCTCTCAACTGTCAGTGTGCATGATGGGGAATTAAAGTTCTTTCCCAGCCGTATCATTACTTCCACATTTTTGAAGTTGATAATGTTTATATGCTAACCTGTCATTTTGATAAGACTATCTCGCTTTGTCTGTACATTGATTCTGCAGTTCGACAGCCAGCACGTAACTGTGCTTGTGTGTGTGTTACTTATTGCCGCACCACATACGGTGACCGGATCCATCAGCAGAAGACGCAGTCCACGGTAATCACTACCCAAGTCAGTCGAGGGGGAATGTGACCGATGTCGGTCCAGTCCCTTCGTCAAAGGCTCAGAATAATCATGCTCCGTTTGAACTTGCTTTGTGTGTGAACCGTGACTTTCTTGTGCAGCTCCCTCTTCCCCTGGAATTCATAAATACTTTTCTTTATTCTTATTGATAGCAGGATCGTGCCAGAGTGATGGCCCTGTGCCACCGGGCGTTTTATCATGCTGCTTAGTTAATGTTTGGATAAGGACTGGGTGCTGCAGACCTACTGGGCACAGCCGTCACACTGAGATTTCTTCTCAGGGCACTCCTCACCTAATTCCACTTTTGTGTGGGTCCCCCGTCTGCCTATTTCTTAGAATTTTCTAAAAATGCCTTCTACCCACTGTATTTTATGTTTCTAAAAAATCTATAACCTCTACAGCACCTAACACAGCACTTTGAATGTGGTAGGTGCTTTAATGAATAATTATTGAGTTAATGAGTGAACAGCTGAACCAAGAATTAGCTTTTTTAAAAAAAAAAAAATCATAGCACTATGACTTGGCCATATAGACTGAACAAAATATTTATCCTGTCTTTGAAAGCTCCATGCTGGAAAAGGCTCTGAAGTCCTTGCCCCAAACAGGTGGCATTCACCTCCTGCTTGGGGGTCTCCAGAGATACCTTTGGAATCTTCCGTGGTGTCTGTCTCTTCTGTCACCGATGCTTCACTTCTTTATATCCAGTCCAAATACGCGCGTGTGGCTTCTTAGAATTTTTCAAATCGACGCAGTGCGTGGATCAGTCCGTACATCCTCTTCCAAATCTTTTATGAGAAAACCAGCAAAGGTAACGGAAATGTGTCGATTTCTTTGACGCTGAGGCTGATGTGTTACTGTGAGTGGGAGACCCTTTCACGCTCCTGTTTCATTCTGAGTCTCGCTGTATCGGGATAATTCTGCCCCTGGCTTAGGTGGGTGGGATGTTTTCCTTCGGCGGGCAGCCTTCAGGCGTTCCCTTTGGCGCTCTCCCTGTGTAACCCCTGAAAGCGTGAGCTGTGGAAGATAATTTTTCAGGCTTTTAATCTGATTGTGTATCCTGTGTTTATTCTTTGTCATAAAGACAGTGGAAGCATGACCACAAATGAAGCTTAAAAACAATTAATCCTTATTGAAGGTTCGAACCCAGGACTAGACCAGGAATGAGTCTGACTTTTCTAAATCAGTTAGTCCCTGTTGCATATTTCACAGCCAGACTATGTACCATGTGATGGATGATTCATTAACTTCTTCCGGTGGAATAATTCTTCTAGGCTCAGTAAGCATTGAAGCCATTTTAAAAAGATATAAATTATCATCTTTGTCAGTTCACGGTAGTGGCTTTGTCCTAAAATCCTTTCCCAAAATTGGCCCTGGCACAATCCTTTCTCCTTATCTTTCTTTATTCTGTTCCCTCCACCATGTCATGCTTTCCCGTTCATCTAGGTGTGTGTAGAACTCACCTATTTAGAGATGACATGAAAAAAACACCCAGAATGGCAGGAGCGCCAACCAATCAGGGCAGGTGCCATACTCTCCCGTCTGGACTGTAGTGGTTGATAGAGAAGTCTTATCTCCCCTACCAGAGGTGAGCTTTAGGGCGTCACTACTAATTACTTATATCCTCATACTGCACACAGCACTTAGTGTCTTGGGCATTAACAGGAACTTACCACCTATTGGGAAAGAACGTCCTTTTTTTTTTTCTCCCTAAGCTTTAGCCAGAAACCGTAGCCGCCTTCCTCAATTGCCAGTGGGACATTGGATGTGAGATAGAAGTGCGTAAAGAGGAAGTCAGAAGGCATAGGAAGGAACAGAACTCAGAGGCTTAGGTGGCTGCTTCTGGTTCATTCATTGACTTACTCAGAAAAGTCTGGTCCCCACAGGCCACTGGAGTCGTGGGCGTAAGTGACGAGTCTGCATGTAGGCACGGGGTATAAGAAAATGACGTCACACAGCTTAACCTCTGTCCCTTCTCAACCATTTCCTCACCCCCACTGCCCTCCTGTGTCTTGGGAAGAGTTGCAGCCCAAGCGGGAATTTTGTGTGTGTGTGTGTAGTAAGAAAGCAAAAATGAATGATTAACCTCAAGAATCTATTCTTCTCACCACCCAACAACAAACTAAGCATTCCATGCAAGTTAATTTAAAAAAAAAGAAATAATAAGAGGGGGAAGCTGTGTACCCTGAGGTCATCTTCACCTCTGTACTTGTTTTTATAAAAGAGTTTTCACTCCCACGGAGAACTGTGTTTGGGGGGAGATACACAAAACTGATCAAAGCTTCTGTCACCTTCGCTGATGGCTGTGCGCCATCGTTTTTGTTTGGGCGACGAGCACCTCTTTGAGGAGTCTCTCTTCATGGAAGGTTTGCTTTGGATCTTTCAGAGATAATGATACTTACTGTTTTATTTTTCCTTGCTACGTGCGGAAGTAGTCGTATCTGTCACCCAGTCAAAGATGCCATGAATTTTGAGATGTAGGCCAATTTCAGAGAAGTTAACTATGAAGGAAAAAAATATGGGCCTTGGAATTGGTTAAATATAGGGTGTGCCCTTTGTAAAGACCTGGCAAACCATAGGAAAAGTATGAAGTAGATAATAAAAATACATCATAACATCACCGAGATGATATCATCCACCCTATTTGGTCTAATTCCTTCTAGTGTTTCTTTCCGTATGTATGAACGTACGTGTATTTCTTTTTAGAAAATATCGGATATAATATTTTGTGCCTTGGTTTTCTTCTATATTCTCTTATCTAAAACATTTTTTCTTATTAAAGTATTCCTTGAAAATGGCTTATTTAAAAGTGACTGAAATAGTAAGCCCGTCCTTTTGGTCATTTAACTCACTTCCCATGTTTTGATACCAGGCACCAGCCTCCGGTCAACAGCTCTGCCCGTCAGGCTCTGTCTGCGTCCGTGATGATTTCTTCAGGGAAAATTACAAGAAGTGGGAAACCTGGGTGAGGGGAGAGTGTGTGGCTATTTTAAAACTGCACCCGTTACACCGTCCATCCTTGGCATACCTGCCTGACCGCCTTCTGATCCCAGCAGTGCCCGGCTCGCTTGTTAAAGTGGCCGCTTGTGCCAGCAGCCTGTGCCGAGGTCCAGGCGCCCCGCAGCCTCCTGGGCCCTTCTCCCGCCCCTCACCCCCTGGGCTGGAGGCTGAGCGCTCCTCTCAGGGTTCACTGGGCAGCTTACCCGGATGCCACTCTCTCAGAGCAGCCAGTCACGTGGCAGCCTTCTGTAAACTCATCCCACCACTGCTGTACCCAGCACCATCCCTGGCCCTTTCTGCCTTATGATGGAGCACCTTTCTCTCATACTTAGTGTGGAAAGAAGTCTCCATCTCTCCCAGTGTACCATGGCCTGTCTCATTGGGAGTCTGGGGATAGGGCAGGCGGAGGCCTGAGTCTATGCTGACATCTCACCAGGACGCTTCCCCTTTCTCCTGTCACTGGCCGTTAAGTTCTGAAAATGTTCTCGGTCATGGATGTCCCTGCCTCTAGGAAAAATAAGGTCATAAATATTAAGATTGAGGGATGAAGATGGACAGGTGAGTAAGAATGAAAAGCTTCAGTGACTGTGTGAAGCTGGGAAGATTGGATTTCAGTATTGGGCTTATTTCGCCCAGGAGTGCCCTCAGCGAAGCCCTTGATTGTTACTTTAAGATATCTGGGATGCAGTAGCCACAGTGACACGGTGGACCACAAAACCAAGGAAGTAAGGGCTGGGTGAAATTCAGAGGGACCGACTGTTAGGGCTCCCTCTGAAGCCCTAATGGCGGGGTGGGGGTGTGTGGTACAGTTTGGTGAGGAGGCAGATCTGAGGAAGAGAGACCTGGGTGTTAAAAACAAGAAAGTCCTGGGCCTGAATGGGTCACCATGGTGCAAATTAAGCCTTTGCCCCTGTGGTCTTTTATACATGAGATGAGATTTCATGCCACGATGATGGCCTGGAGCCCTGTTCACCCACAATAGAGCACGCAGCATTTGTCAGCATAGGGTGAGAGATTTTCCTATTTGTTTTGTTGAATACATTCTACAAGCTCCGGTTCTGCCTGCATATAGAGTCAGCCAACTTTTAACTGTATTCTGAGATGGCTCTGGCAAATAGACGTTCTTTAATGTTTTCTTTCTAAAAATTAGTAGGAGTCCACTTCTAAAGTTCGGAATGTCTTTAGTATACACACTTTGAGGAGTACAATCCATGAAGGCTGAGCTACTTTTATGGACTTCGAGTTTTAGGTAAATTAGAAGCTCTTAAAGGAAAATTACAAGGTTCTTTCTAAAAGTCATAAAGGGTTAGAGACAGTTGGGAGCAGTTGAGAGTTTTTTGATTAGAGAGTCGCCAAGGATTTAAATAAAGGTACAAGCCCCAAAGTAGTACTTCGAACGTTGTGTTTGCCACTTGATCTGCATCAGATCCGTTGCCCTTTAGTGGAACAAAAGCATCTCACAAATCTGTTCATTAAGATGACTTCTCCCCTTTATGGTGTCTGTAGATCCTCGTATTTTGATTGATTGATTGATTGATTGATTTTAGAGAGAGAGTAAGGAAAGGAGGGGGAGAGGGAGAGTTTTCTTGTTCCACTTATTTATGCATTCCTTGGTTGATTCCTGTATCTGCCCTGGCCAGAGACCAAACCCGCAACCTTGGCGCATGTGAATGATGCTCTAACCGACTGAGTCCCCCGGGTAGGGCTGTGGATACTAGTGTTAATAGCACGGGAGCAAGAAGGCTCTCATCTGGGTAGATGAGAAGGGCCTTTATGTATTTCTTAGAAATTGTTCCACCCCTTTATGAAATCTAGGCTGGGAACCTCCTCCAACCTCTGCTTGTTTGTTTGTTTGACTCTGAAACCACCGTTAGGGAAGCTAGTCTGGATCAACCCGGGGTTCTTGGGGGTGCCCTTACCCAGAATCCTCAGAGGGGGCCAGCTAGAGGAGAGAGCAGTCATCCAGCCTTCCTCATCAGGCCTTGAGCCACACCTCTGAGCCCCAGTCTGCCGAGGCTGGGTCCACTCTGACCCTCCCCATGAGCCTTTGCCATTGTCTTTACATTTGACTCTAAAACTCCAGGTGCGTTGCTGACGTTTTCACTTTATTGTGTTTTGTAATGCTGTTTATCCAACCCTCCCAATGTTTTATGACTTCCTGAACTTTCCATCAGTCGTGCTGGTGAAAACCCCCACATTGCCCCCAATTCTGCCCCCCACCCCTCACTTCACTTACACAGGCCCTTAGCAGGTCCTGTCGTTTCCCTTTAAAACCTTGTGACTCTGGCCACTGCTCACCATCACCCTGTTGTCGCCGCCGTTCAAGTCACTGTCAGCTCCTGCACGGAGCACTGCACCAGCTTTCCAGCTGCTCTTTCTGCTCCAAATCGAGTTCCCCTTCGGTCCCCCCACCGCCACCTCTTTTCTATGAAGCTGCCACCATGGTCTGTGTTAAACTTAGATCCCATTTTATCCCTGCTTAAGATTTTCTAAAGGCTTCCCATCATGTCTAGAATAAAACCGCAAGTTCTAGCATGGCCGACAGAGACCTCCGTGATCTGTTCAGCTTCCCATGTGCCCCTTGCTCACCACGCTGCTCTCGCACTGGCCTGTCTTCCTCCCCAAGTACAACAAGCCCGTCCCCATGCCCGAGCCTTGGCCCCGGCCCTGTCTCTGCCTAGAATTGTTGAGTACCTGATTTTGTTGGCCTTTGCTCTAATGAGTGACTAAATGATCTGGAAGAGGTTTAAGTCTTTTAAGGCTTGCTTTTAATCTGTTAGGCGGAGCTATAGCAGCCTTTAATCTAAGATGCATTTAGCACTATTACTAAGATGAGGCTTTTCCAAAGACTGTATTCATTATCTTATGTAGTGGAAGCCATTCCGCTGCTCAGAACACAGTGTGTTCCTGGCCCTGTGTGAGGTCTGAGATGTGTTCTGCCTGCAGCTTCCTGCTGCTGCTTTTCCTGCCCTTGGACAGTTTCCATTCACATGTGCAGAGACTGGAAGGAATTCTTCTGCAGATGCCTGCTTGCACGCGCGCCCGCACACTTGCGCTCTCTCTCTCTCTCTATTTTGTGCAGGTTCTTCTATCCCAGTAGTCCGCCGTACACACTCTAGTGACTGCCTTCACAACTCAGCAAGAAGGAAAACTGAACACTGAGTATTCTGACTTCCTCCTCTCTACTCAGTGGCTTTGAAGCTGTCTTCAGGGAGTGAGTTAGGACAGTCAGAGGGCTCCCTACACATCATTTCTCTCGCCTTCGGACTATATCGTGCTCTGTTTTCCAGCGTTGGAACCTTTGTTCGCCACTTTTGGTCTGTTTCGTCATTTGAGGTCAGAGGATAAACCTTGTCACTGTTCCTCCAGAATGCCCAGAAGCGAGAGTCCTTCAGTTGCCATTCTGCATTTCCTTTCTATGTTCAGAGGTAACAGTGTAGGTGGTTTTTGCCAACATGTGAAGGGTGTAGTGCTCTTGGCTTCTTAGTGTTAAGTCGTTGTCTTTTTCACTCCTGCATTGCTGGGAAGCAGTACCAGTCAGTTCTCTTCTTTGTAACATGGGAAGGGACCGGCTCAGTGGAGGTGATACAGATTTTGTCTGATACGGGGCATCATTTCTTAGAATACACAACAACACTGATGTTCCTCCTGCTGCACGTGCTTGTAGGCATGTTCTTCAGCGGATGAATTCACCACCTTCTCCATCCTTGGGTTGTCAGTGCGTAGGTTTGAATTCTGTTCTGAGAGCCAGAGCTTCGCAAGATGCTGAGTCGGTTGGTTTGCTCCCTGGAACACCGTTAGGGCAAAATCGATACTTTGGGGAGAGAAAGAGGCAGGTTTTCAGATGAAAGATACTCAGCCCCAAATAACCTGAAAGAATTTCAGCTTATGCTAAAGGCATGGGTAGAATTAGATATGTCCTAAGAAAGAGAAAGAAGTCCAATCCATAAATTTTTAACTTTGTGGGGAGTGGGTATCATGAGACTGCAAGTAAGTAAGGTGGCCATGCATCCCGTCTGTGGAGGACAGTCCTGGTGTGGGCCTGTTGTCCCGAATTAATGCTAATAACATCCCCTTTCACTCTTGAAAGTGTCATGGTTTTGTCGGTCATTGAATTTATAAAGAATGGTTTTAAGAATAAAATGTAGTTGTTAAGTTTTTGGCCACTGTCATTTTTTTTGAATGATGGATTTACTTGTTTACATTGTATTTTATTAAATAATATATAGTGACTAAGTGTGTGTTTATGTGTGTGTGGTTTTGTTTTTAATTTTTGGTCTTTTTCCTGCAGATGATCTCAATGCCACCCACCAACACTGTGTTTTGGCTGGTTTACCACCTCGGTTTAGTTCCACCCACCGAGTGGCAGAGGTAAGTGTAAATAAAAATGTGATTCAGATTAATTGGATGTGGCAGAAGTGGTTGAATGAGCAATTTATCATAGAACTTTGGAAGAGTATTTGATAGGAAAATTGCTTCCATCTAACTTGACTTCAGTCTCTGTTTACTTGCTTTCTTGGCTTTGAGTTGTGTTGGATAGTTTTTGAAAGTGCATTCGCAGCGTGGGATAAGTGTATTTTGCTCATTTGGGTTTATGTTTCTTGGAGAAGGTAAGTGCCATTGGCAGGTGTTGCTAGTTAGAGATTTTCTAAGGGGTTTGTATCTGTCAAGGTCAAAGGCAGGAGATGGCCAGAAGGAAATGGGGTGGATTTGTGTGCGTGTGCATGTGTTAGCTGTGATTGGGCTCAGATGGTTGAGAGTTTACATTGCCCTTAATTTTTTGGTCGGGCTTCTGGGCATGTGAATGTAAATGAAGGAGAGAGTTACAGCAGAGCCAAGGAATTTCCAGGCTCCCCAGTCATGTTTGCAATGCAGACTTTATTGCGAAATTCTGCCACCACTTGCAGTGGCTGACGGTCAGATGATCGGACTAGCTCGGTACAGAAACGTAAGCGATGAGGAAAACCCCTTGTAGTCAGCCCGGGGTGCTGTGCATGTCGTTAGGAAGGGAGCCAGAGAGCAGAGGAATGATCATAGAGAGGATTACAGGTCGAGCTCTTTCCAAGCTTGCTATGTGCGCTGTGCTTTGCTTTATAGTTTGACTTTGTATTGTGCTGTGGTGGGAGAAAGTGGGGCAGAAGGGATTCAGCTAAATGGCAGGGAATGCGGGACCTTTCCAGTGCCGAGACCGTGAGTCTGCCAGGCAGTGTCATGCCTTTTGGGAATTAGGCAGCTTTTCTGGTGGACTGGTCATTTGGCTGCGCGGCGGAGAGGGCATGGCGTCCATTTCCATCAAGCTGCCAGCAAGGCCAGCAAGTATCCCTTCCTCCTTTCTCCTCGCCTTCCTGGCTTCTCTCTTCCATTCGCTCATGCACCTGAATGTCTGAGTGCCCGTTACGTGTCCAGCAGCACCACGAGCTTGAGAGACACAGCCATCAACACAAACAGCTGCTACGGCCATTCCCTGTGTTGAACTTTCATTTCAGTTGGGGAGACAAAGGTGGAAAAATTATTTTAAGGACCTAAAAATTAGTTCTGTTAGAAGTCAGGAGGGAAGGAAGGAGTGAAGGAAAGGACAGAGTGAGCAAGCATTTTACAGATGATTTAATACGTGCTTTGCGTTATATAAAAAAGACCTCACTTTTATGTGAGATGTTCTAGGCATCTGTTTTTCTAGCCATAATCCACTCAAGAACCCTTTTCTTCTGGATCCGTTGGAGTGGGTGGCTGCTTAGGTGCATCCTTCTTGCATCTGTTAAAATCTAATCTGGAAGAGCAGACAAGCTTAAGTTAAGGGGTATAGGTCAAGCTGTGAGGGTGTCCGGTGAAAGGCGCGGAAAGGGGACCAATGGGAACGGTCCTAGACTTGGAAGCTGCTCGTCATCTGGACCTCTGGTTCTCTCTGCAGTGCTCGACGGGGACCTTGGACTACATCCTGCGGCGCTGCCAGCTGGCTCTGCAGAATGTCCGTGGTGGGGCAGGCAGCGGTGATGTGTCTTTGAAGTCCCTGGAGCCTGCAGTTTTGAAACAAGGAGAAGAAATCCACAACGAGGTGAGGATTTTGAAGAACTGCGAAGGGTCTGAGATCCAGTCCCACTGGCAAACGTACAAGTGAATCTGCCATAGTTTCATATAAGACATGCGACTCCCAGAGACAGAGGACAGTTTCTTACTCCCAACAGTAGCAGGAGCCAGAGTATCAGAACTTTTGTGCCAGTTCTCCAAGCCTCTGTTTCTACAGGGCAATGCCAAGTGGGCCAGACAGCAAGTGCACACGGAGGGGTTGCCTTATAGGAGAGGAACCCGAGCTAAGGGAACCCAAATCTTTTATAATAGGCAGTCAGTGTGGCTGTCCTTTGCTCCAAAGCAAGACACTGTCTTCATCCTCCAAGTCTGTTAGCAAACCTGCCCTTTGTTGTGGAGGGAGGGGCCGTACCTTCCAAGGCCGCTCACAGGACGGACATCCTTGCAGCGAGAGTATGAAACGAAGGGCAGTCACTTCCCTGCCTACAGTGCAGAGAAACGAGAGACCCATGGAGAGCAGCCTCCCAACAGATCTGATGGGAACTGAGGGTGCACCCTAAGAGCAAGTGGCAGGGCCTCGCCTTTTGCATTAGCGCCAGTTCTGCGGCCTGTGAGACCACAGGTCTGCATCGCGTGAGTCTGTGCTACAAACTCCGCTGTCATTCCGCTTCGTCTTTGAACCACACAGACTCGTAGTTGTTTAACCTCTCTAATACATTTCAAACATCAGCTTATTTTTTATGTAAATAAATTGCTGTAAGAAGGAAGCTTTACGTTTCCACCGTGAGTGGAAAACCAGTGTCACTAGCCAAAAGAAAAAGTAACCAGAAGAATGCAGTCAGCGAAAACAGAGCAGTGTTATTCCAGCAGCTGGTCCTGCCAGCAGAGGCTGGGAGCCTGAAGTCTTCATTCTTTATGTTAAGGAGGGAAATTAGGGCATGGATTCATAAATTTTCTAAAAGTCATCGAGTTCTACACATAAAATGGATGAATTTTATGGTGGGTCAATTATACCCACCAAAAAAAAAAACTATTAAAAGAATTTACCAGGTGGTAGAATTATTGATGATCATCGCCAGCTGGAGACGTTCTCTTTGGTGTGATTGGAAGAACTGATGGAGAATTTGGAATATAGAAGTGTTCTCACTCAGTTTTTCAATAAATAATTACCGAACACACGCTAGGCACCCTCTTCTGGGTGCTTTAGGATATATTGGTAAAGAAAATAGACATTCTAGGGCAGGGAGGTGACAAATATTAAACACGTTGCTTAATTATCTAGCATGTTAGAGGTTTATAAGTGCTACAAAACACAAACAAACAAACAAACAAACAAACAAACAGACCAGCCCAGTGATGGAGATTGCGAGAAGCAGAGAACAATCCACTGAGAAGGGGTCCTTTGAGCAGAGACTTGAAGGAAGTGGGGGGCGAGCCTGGTGGCCCTCTGAGGACCAGCGCTCGGGCAGAGGGACATTCCAGCGCAGAGACTGTGTTCGTGATTCGTTCAGGGAGAGTCTGACCAGAGGGGCGGGGTGAGGCTGTGAGTTACAGGAGATGAGGTCACGGAGACGGCACCGGAAAGGTTTGAAGGTCCCTGGAAAGGACGAGGACTTGACGAGGACTTCCTTTTCCACCCTGTGGGCAATGGGGAGGCATTAAGGCATTTTGAACAGAGGAGACACGATGTAATATGGAAACACTGCCTTATTCAGAAGACCCCAAAGCAATGGAATTCTGCCTTTCAGGGAAGTATTAACCAGTTCTGCCGCTCGGCCGAGCCTGGGGCTGATGGTCTTCCCTTCGTTGTGCCTGATCAGTGGCCCACGGCCTCTCCATCTGTCCCCGCCACAGACATGGCTGGTGGCCAGCACTGTGGGAAGGATGAGTGTTGTCGGACCTGGCAACCTCACCAGATTAGGCTTGGGGGCGAAGTTATGTCTTTCTCCATTTTGGGAGTGAAGAAGTTCTACTCTACGAGTGTGCTCATCTCCTTCCCTGACAGCCCTGTGGTTTTAGGAGTTAGGCTGGGACGCTCTCACGTACACACACACGGACTTTTCCCTTCCCCGTCCTTCCTGGTCTTTGTCAGTGACTCTGATGTTTCGTTGTCGGTGGTGGGCGGGGCAATCTGTAAAATCACACTGCTTATCTATTCAGTTGGCCAAAAAGTCCCTGTAGTTTGTTTTCCGTAAAATAAAAGACACATTTTTCATTTTGACCAAGAACTCTTGATTTGGGTATTTTGAGCATGTCGCTTTCTCCCATGTGGTAGAATGTTGGTTGTTCTCAATTAATTTCTTGATTTGATTGCTATCAACTCCAACTGGTCTACCCAACCACGGAGCATCGTCCAGCGAGAACTCTCCAGCATGAAAACCACTTTTGACACGTTTGATCAGTCCCAGCACCTTCTCCATACACTGCACGAATTTTTTTTTTTGGCGTCTCAGTTCCATTTTTACCTTTCTTGAAATAATAAAGCACAATATGCCAAACATGTTGCGTATTTTCTTACACCTTCAGTGTTAAAATGGCTACACAAAAATTCACCCATTTTGATGTTTTTTTAAACATGCATGCTGATATGACAGCTGTCACAATACGATCTAACGAAATGGTTTCAAATGAAGTTAAATCAACTAAGCGCTGCTAGAGCCATCTTACAGAAAAAAAAAACAAGAAAACAAATGAACTGTTTGGCCAACCCGGTCGAACACTGTCATCGGACCACATGGGCTTCAGAGTGCCTGGCTGCTTTCGACATGGTACGTGTCAGCAAGGCGGGGCGGAGACGAGTCAGAAACTTGGCCCTCTGAGGCTGGCCTGCCGCTGAATGGAGAGAGAGAACCTGGGTCTGCGTTCCAGTCCTCTCCGAGCCCCAGCCTTTGGTTCTTCAAGGACAACTCCTTACTTGAGAATTAAATCCATACGTCAGGGCGCGTCGGCACACACCGTTCTTCGCCGTCCGACTTGGCTTGGGGTCAAGCGCTCGCAGGTTTAGTCCCCGCTGCGCCCGCCGATCGTCAAAGCGTAAACGTCCGTAATAGTTACCCCGGGCCCTTGTTGTTGGCTTTCCCCTTTCTTAAAGGCCATGTGCCTTTGCTAGACTGATTACAGGGTGAAGTCCTTGGTTTTATAAGCTACAGGCTTGTAGGCCGTGTGGGTTTAGAAGCGGCTTGTTTTCCTTGTCTTAGATGGTTTCTAAGTAAGCAATTTGGGAGCTTTGGGATTGGAACTGAAGCCACAAGAAGCTTTTTTTTTTTTTTTTTTTTTTTAATTTAAGATGTTTAGAAAAGGTTTTTGTTATAGGAAGAATCTTCCTCTGTGTTCTTGAATAGGTTGTTTTCCTTCTTAAACAATGTCAAATTCGGAAGCCGGTCTCCCTAAGTAGCAAATTTCCCCTGGAGCACATGTTCTGTGATGACACCCTTTGGCTCTCACTTTGTCCCGGTCAGAGCTCTTGTGAAAGGGACCTCGAAGGGCCTACGGTCCTTCTCAGTTATTACAATGAGATGTTGACCCCTGTGGCGATGTTCACACGTCCCGGGAAGGAACTCCATGACTTGGCCTGGGGTCAAATTAAGAGCCCAAACTAAGGGGAAGAGGAGCAAGTAGGTGACATTTGCTTTCCTGTAAGAGTAATGGAGATGATTATATGGTGATGTAGTAGCTCAGAAACAGGATGTTGGGATAAGCTTCACTCTCTTAATGCCCAAGTGTCTGGTGACCAAGAAGATTCCTGCTGGTGGGCGGTGTCTGTTTCTTCCTTCCCTTCAGACTTTTGCCATTTCTAGGACAAAAGCTTTTCCTGACCGATCTTTTTTCTTTTCTTTTCTTTTCTTTTCTTTTCTTTTCTTTTCTTTTCTTTTCTTTTTTCTTTCTTTTCTTTTCCTCCTCCTCCTCCTCCTTCTTCTTCTCCTCCTCCTCCTCCTACTCCTCCTTCTTTCCTCTCTCCCTCCCTCCCTCCCTCCCTCCCTCCCTTCCTTCCTTCCTTCCTTCCGTCCTTCCTTCCTCTTCTTCTCCTCCTTCTTTTCCTTCTCCTTCTCCTTCTTTTCTCTTCTGCAGAGAAGGCAGGTGCAGATTAAGAAGCTGTAGAGATTTCTTTTGAGTCACAGCTATGAAACGGACACTATTATGAACATGTTTTCACTTTCCCCTGATGACTCAGAGGCCCTTCCGGGATCCCACAGGGCCCTCCAGTTGTCGGCTTGCCTTCCGGTACCTGTGGGCGCGATCCTGAATTTCCGTCAGGTGCAAGACGGCAGTCGGAGTTTGGTCACAAGCATCACGAGCTCTGAGTCGTGGTCTCCCTGCTGCTCACATCTCGGCGGGGTGGGGGGCATCAGCTGCTCCCCTCCTGAGGGCTCGTCTCTGATTTCTGCTCTGGTCTCTGCGAGCCCCCCAGAGGGACCGTGGTGAAGGGTTGAAGTCCCTGCTCCTGTCACAGCCAGCACCTCAGCTGTCCGTCGGTCCGGTTAGACAGGTTCTTTTGCCCTGAAGGAAGGTTCCGCTCTGTGCCAAGGCCCCCCACCCTTTGGTTTCATGTGGTGTCCACCCCTCCGTAGTTGTCCTGTCTCTCATCCCTAGAGTTTGGGTGGGGGGGCGGGGCCCAGCATTTTTTGAGTGGCAAGTGACTCAAACCCTGTACCAGGAAACTGGAATTTTTTTTTTTTTTTTGCCTCCTTAATTAATTTTAAGAAAGGAGCCAAGTACTCCTCTTGGCATTGGGGAACCTGGTGAGGGTGGCATTTGATTACAATCCTGTAATATTTTTGTCGCCACATTGAAAGGAAAAAGCCAGGCTGTGGAGAGCAGTGACGTGCATGCCGGTGGGGCCGAGGCCCACAAAGATCGTATCTCGTGGGCAGTGCTTTGACTCCAGAAGAAAACTCTGTTGGGAGTAAGTGCTCAGCGTGGAACTTTCCCGACTGGCTTCAGTGAAAGGGGTGGGCGTGAACTGGCGTGGACATTAGACATTTTCTTAGAAAATATGATGGGAAGATCCTTGAAGACAGAGTTCCAGGCCTCGTGACCTTGTTCAACTCCTAGTCCCAGCCTCTGGCATTACTATTATTAACCCACGTAATACTAATTATCCACCCACTTAATCCTCACCGCAGACCTCTGCGGTTATTGTATCACTATCTTTGTTTCATGGATGGCGTGGCTCTTCAGGAGTGAAGCCCAGTTCTGAACTGACCCTGGAGCCCTTACTCTTAACGATGACATTCTTTTGCCTGCAAAGATAGTTGCGCGACTGAGCAGGAAGATGAAATCAATATTTACTAAGAAGGACAGGGTCTCTCTTTGCCATCTTGTCGGATAGCTGTCTCCTTGCTTCTGAGCTGTAATTCACTGGAATCCAGACTCTGGGCCCTGGCGTGTGGAATGAAGTAATGATATAGGATCATCTACTTTACTTCCGGGGATACCATGGTTGTCGAGACTTTTATGTTTTGTCCTCATTAATGGAAATAACCAGCCCAAAGATACAAAACACTTTAAAAAATCTTTTCAACTTTCCCTAACATAGGGCTTGGTGCTTTGCTGACAGTTTACTCCTGTAGTGTGAACCAATTTCGTGTCATGTCTATTTAACAGAACTCTTTTTTTCCATGTGATAAATGATGTTGTTAATCCTGTGCCTTCAGAGAAGCTGAACTGTATACACTCGTTTTTATTCTGCTTTCAAAGCAGTCAAGTTCACTTCTGTTAACCGCTGTCTTTTGTGCCACAGGTAAGGCTTAGCAACCATTGTCTTAATATTGTCTACATTCCCTTTTTTGTTGTTTAAACAACTTTAACCGAGATCACTTCTCCATATCAAACATCTAGTTAAGGTAAACTAAAACCCTTTCATATGACTTGGTGTTCTTGGGTTAGTTATTTGAGTCATTTTCACCATTGTTAAATCTTCACAAGTTGCTTTTGTTTGCTTCATGAAAGTTCAACATGTATAAACAAACAAAAAAATTCTTTGTGGTAACAGGTGAAGATTATAATAGCTTGGTGCCTGTGTGTGGAACATGATTACATTAGCAAAACCCGATGACCCGATGTTAAGCTGTGAAAACTCTACGTTTCTTGAGAGGGCAGAGGTAGAAAGTATTTGGGGATGAATGGAGTTGTACTTTGATGGTAAAATCTGATTTTCCAGTTAAGATGAGTGATAGGAGCCTTGGAAAATAGATAGGAAAGAATTTCTTATCTTTTCAAAGCTTTATTTAACCTCTCATGTACATATATGGGGATCATTTCAGTTGCAGGGGACAAAAAACAATTACCACCTGCACTGGTTTAAGCAAAAAGGGCTTCAGGAATAGCTTGATCAAGAGTCAGTTGATGTTACCAGGACCCAGTTTTGATCGGTTCCCCTTGCAGCTGCTTCCTCAATTTTTTCCATTTTGCCGAATTGGTTGCAGAATCCACTTGCTGTTCACTTCAGACAGTCTACAGTCTCAAGACTTACTCTGATGGAACACAGGCCTATTTCCCCAAAATCTAGTTCTGTGGACTAAAGGAACGTGGTGGGCTGACCCCGGGTATCGGAGCTGGGGCTCCACCCAGACCATGCGGACTGAGACTCGGAAGGGGGTGGGTTACCAAATGAATAGGGGGGTTTGGCTTGAATAGAAGGAGGAATGCTCTGGAGGCAGACAAATAATAGCAATGTACTACAGTAGCTTCCTAAGAAGGAAAAGAAATCGTTTGTTTTTGCGGCCGCTGCCCTAAGTTGAAAACAGACGATTTGAAAGGCTCTGCAGGGTTAATGGATGCGTGCGTTCATGGTTATTTGGGTCGTTCAGTCGTATGGGTCGACATTATCTCCAGCTCCCCCGGACCCATGGGTAAATTCTTCATTTTAAATCTAAGACACTTAACGTCAACATCTCCTAACGTGTCTGACTATGGCTCTTCATGCTAATCTTTAATAAAGACATGTAATAAAAACATACTTTGATTAGATCTTTCCCATTGCCCCTACCACGGGCTGCTGTGTACTTTAGGGTCCCAGTACTTGCTGTTGGTTGACCGAGAGCTTCCTCACGTCTGACCGATAAACGTGGCTGAAAATCCGTCCCGGCCCGAGCTGGGTCATCTCTCACTGCCCACCGAGTCTGCTTCTTCCCTGGCTCTGCAGAAATGCTCCGGGGACCCCAGGTCAGGGTGGGAACTGGGCAGGCTGAGCTTTTCTCCCTTTCCTCATCCTAGGGCTGTGAAGTCCCTGGAGGAGAGTCGAGGGACAATGTCCTTGTCCTTGGTCATCCGTCACAGGGCGTTGTAACCATGGCCTGGTCTTGGTGGTCCACAGGTGGAGTTCGAGTGGCTGAGACAGTTTTGGTTCCAAGGCGATCGCTACAGCAAGTGCACCGACTGGTGGCGTCAGCCCATGGCCCAGCTGGAGGAGATGTGGAGGGCGATGGAGGGCGTGGTAAGTCCACGGGGCGTGCGTGGGGCTCCTGGCAGAGGGCTCTGCGGGCGTTCTCTGCCGCCTCGTTTGCCGGGGTGAGCACATGCGCAGCTATTCTAAATTACCGAGCTAGGTAGGTTATGTTTGGTGACGTCCCTGAACAGGCAGGATTTCATCAGTGCAGCTTTGGTTCAGCTGGAGGAGTATTTTTTGAACATTTCCTGCATGTAAGGCACTGTGTTAGACGCTCCAGGAAATAACGAGGAGAGGAGAATGATGTAAGAATAACACCTAAAATTTATTTGCCTTTTTCCATGCACCAGGCGTTACTCTAAGGCGGTTCCCTCTATTAACTTTTCAGATTCTTACAGCCGTCCCATGAGCCGTAGAAATGTGATGAGCCTTCATTTATAGATGTAAAAACGGAGGCACAGAGGAGTGAGCGTGTCACCCAAGGTCCCCCAGTGAGTGGCATCGCAGGGTTGGGAGCTGGCAGCTGGCTCTGCAGCTTGTGCTCATACCCACGACCCTCAGTCTAACCAGGAGGGGGACCCAGGGATATCCATGTGTCCCACTGGCATCAACAGAACCTGGTAACAGAGATTTTTGGAAAATCACAGTCCAGCGGAGGGGGTATCAACTTCAGACCACGGGAGCTGGGACTGCTGTGAAATGGCAGGTGTGGCTTTTGGGGACCTTGGATGTGGAGGAGTCGGGTCGGAGAGGGCATCTGGAGAGGCGTGTAGGCCCCCAGAACTGTCTAAACAAGATCAGAAGTGGGGGGATTGAGAGAGACGAGGACTTCAGGGGGCGTGGCAGGGAATCTAGCAGCTGGAAGGCGAGTTGAGGCCACATGGAGGGCTTGAATCAGGTCTTAATGTAACTAATAGAAATAATAGCACATACTTACACAATACTAAGTGCCAGACACGATTCTCAATGCTTTAAACATAACTTATTTAACTTTTATGGCAAGTCCATAAAGTAAGTGCTATTTTTTTCCCATCTTGCAAATAAGGACTCTGAAGCACAAAAGGTCTGTGTTGCCTCCCCAAGGTCATTGACTCCAGGTGAGGAGCCGGCATTGGAACTCAGGATGGTGGCTCTCGCTAGGGTCATGCCTCCACCACCTCTCTGTCCTACCTCCACGCAGCTGAATTTGGAGGGCCGTGGAAAAGTGGTAAACGCCTGCAAAACTCTGGAGAGAGTGTCGCTGCACAGACTTTGAAATGCGCTAGAAAGGAGGAACTCTTCTGCAAAAATGGGTTAGCTCTTGCTGACCCCCATTTTATCATAATGAGCACATCAAGTCACAACTCGGGAGGGGCCCCAGTTGGCGAGTCTCGGTCAGATTCAGAAGTCCCTGCTTTCCAGACGTCTCCCCTAGTCTGTAAACCTTGCCCTTTTGTGGATATGTGTCTGGGGAAGCAATGCTGTACCCCTTCTTTTAGAATACTGAAAGTATTCCCCAAACAGGGTTCTCCAGAACAGTGAATCAGTGCAAACCCGAGCATCGCACACCTGAGCGGGAGGCGATGGAAAGCCCGTGCTTGAACCTCCTCCATTAGCTCCGTCCCCCGACTCACCTGTGTCGAGTGTGCTCTGGTTTTGTGGGATGTGCGTGTAACAGCAGCTTCAATTGCAGGCCGTGCATTTTTACACCCTGGCTTCGTCCCTTTACATCTGAGTCAGAACGTCTTTCTTTGCTGAACCTTGACTGTGTAAGACGTCAGCTTGACCTTGGGGGTTGTCATTTGACAAGTCCGTGAATTAGAATTGGCAGGCAGACAAGAAAGGAGCTCACCGATTTTGTTAAAAATGTTTTCCAGTTGCTTTTTCTCAAGCCTTTTTTTTTTTTTTAAGTGAAACTTTGGTGTTGGGAGCTTACCAATGATGTTTGTTGTGACTGCACGTACGAGTTACAATGTTTTTTTAAAACCTTGGTGGCGATGGCCCATGCCGTGGAACATCTTCTATTTATAACGCTCGTGTAAAAAATACTAATAAAGAAGAGCGGTCTTGGGAATTGTCCAGAGCGAGCTGGCTTGCAGGCGGTGTGGCGTTACCAAGTGTTCGGAGTTCAATGAATGGCCTCAGTGTCTCGCAGCAAACCTCGGGACGATCCTTATCAGCACAGGGAAGGTCTGGGCCGAGATGAAAGGGACAGCACTTCTAAATTAAATTTAAGCATCGCTTCGAGCCTCTTCTAATGACTTTGAACAAATGCATCATCATTTATTTGTGCGATTGGAGGAGACAAAGAGAAGGATCATTGGGAAAGTCCACCGGCCCCTTGTGCATGGGCACTGGCTGGTTCCATTCCCGCTTTGCCCCAGCCCACCTCGTGTGTTTTCCGTTGCAGTCAGTAGGGGGCAATGTTGAGCTGCCAGTTGGAGGCCCCCAGATGCTAGCCTTTGAGGAAAATACAGACAAATCTACCATTAACTGTCAAGAATTATCCCTGTAGCTTCAAGTTAGCTGTAATCTCCAAGATTCCATAACACAGGAAATCAGTTGTGGGTTAACAAATTCAACAGCAATTTAACATAAAAAGTGCAGAGTTTGGTGCACATTTGGATTCTATAGAATTAGACTAATCTAAACGGCATTTCTGAACACATTCACTTTGCTTCCAGGGACTATATTACTCAAAATTATTATCCTTTAAGACAAATGATTCTTCTTTATCTTCATGCTTTTTTTTTTTTTTTTTTGGACTTGTAAAATCATGTGTGTGTTGTGGAAAGACTTCTCTAATTAATGTCTTTTGTCTGCTCCGCAACATAGCATCGATCTCTTGGTGAGGAAATAAAACCCCAGAAAACCTCAGGCTGTCTGCACATTACTTTCCCCCTTCAGCGTATGAGTAAAGCAACCTCTGGCAGCCCTCGTGCCAGCGGAGAGACTGGCGTCATTTCTCCCCACCTTTGTGTTCTTTTCCTCACTTTGTGGTTGGAAGGTGTGGTCTCAGGTAGGACCGAGAAGAATGGGAAATGAGCTTTGAAATCGCGCTTCTGCCATTAACGGTAATGCCTCCGCATGTCATCACAGGTCACACCCTTCGGGAAGTCGAGTCAGCCGCCTCCGAAACTCCCCGCGCCTCCAGTGCCCATCCTCAGTCTAGAAGCACCGTTTTTCTCGGGCTGCATATTCTGGCCATTCCTCTCCCCGAGGATAGTTTTACTCTGCGAGCGCTCTTGTGATGTAAATGTGAAGCCTCTCCGATTTGAATGACATTCCGATAAAATACCACATTTCCCTTGAATATGTATCACGAATTAAACCCAAAGCAACGTAACATCTCTTATAACCCAGGAATTTAGCCTAACCTTTTCTCTAACTCTGCTGTCTATTCAAGAAGGTATTATACCACTGAAACACCAGTCACGTATTTGTATTTTATTTTATTTTTTTTTCTAAACCACCCCACCACCCCACCAGAGTCCTCAGGATAAGAGAGAGTTACCATTTGAAAGAGGCTGTACAAGCCGGGCTTTCTGGGTAAAGAGAAAGATGAAAAGCAGAATCTCCTGTGAGGTGAGGAAGTCTTGCTGTAGCCAGAGATTCAACGGATAGGCCCTTCGTCGGTCTCCCAGGGTCTGGTATCGCACTTCGCCAAACTGACATTTATTTTACCTATAAAATGTTTTAACACGATCACATTCACAGCGATACAGAAAAGAATGCATGGTGTGGTGTCCTTTAAATTGATGACATTTATTCCCTTCCCTTTGACCTTAAAAAAAAAAGAAGCTTAATTTGGTGTCATCCCACAGAAATATTCTTAGAAGAGTTCTCAGAATAAGCGTTTTCAGGAGAGTGGAGGACTTCTAGACTGGAAAGCAATGTCCTTGTGCCTTTTTCCTTGTTCTTTTTCTTTCGGAGGAGGAGAGGAGATCCCCATGGCTTTGAACGCTTTGACTTGCATTTCCTGTCTTGACAGTTTCTCAGGCTGGGGTAGCAATGCCTTCCTATGGCCCTTGGCTTTACTAACCTTCACTGACTTCAGTGCGTAGGAGCCAAGCCTGGATTATTTTTAATGTGTCCACTCTGGAAGCCATGTAAAACACAGCCTATAATTACGTGAGGTAAGGCCTCGGCTACGTTTAACGTCACCCAGGTATGCTGAAATTTGGCACATCAGAGCAGGAGATGTGGACAGTGAGCAGGTGTTTTGTTTTAAGATGGTACCCCGTTTCGTGTTGCTAAAGTTTTAGGAGAGGAAGGTGCTGGAGAACGTGAAGCTCGTCCTTTACAAGTCGGCCAGAAGAGTCTCATCCCAAGATGAGTTATGCCTTGGTCCTTGTCTTTCTGGCCTGCGTGCAACCTCCTGGAAAATCTCACGCTTGGAGCCGGAGCCCCGAGGTCGGGCTGAGCCCCTCTCGGTGTGGGTCACCCAGTCGCAGGGAGGGGCTCCCACCTGTTTGTTTTCGGAGAGATTGATGAAGCTCTCATCGCAGGGCTTTAGATCGGAATCTCTGTGACTGAGCCGAGGAACGAGCTGCTTTTTCATGTACGGAAACAGGTACGCAGAACGCTGGCCTTTGCTTTCATGTTACAGTCCAGTGAGCCAAGTTCATCTTAAACTTTCCGTTAGGATTGGAGATCTGGGGGGAGGGGAAGGAGGACGAAAGTGGATAAATGAATACTAATTTTTTGTCCGTATTGATGGTGAATTCACCCACTTACATATGTGTGTATGTGTGTGTATATTTATGTGTATCCCCCTTTAGTGTTAATATATATACCAAATTGTACCTGCTAACACAGTCCTGTCTTCTCTTCTCCAGAGTTAGCATTTCTGGTGTTGGAGCAGGAATGTATTATAGTAATTTAGGATCTGGTGCGAGCTGTCCAGTGGTTTTCAATTAAAATTTAAACTCCCTTCTCCACTTTTTGACTGGTACAGGGCTGAGTGGTTCAGGATACGCACAGATTTGAAGGCAGGTCACAGGCACCCAATAATTCAAATCGTGTGCGCAGACACTGAGTTTGGGGGCTGCTATGTTTAGCTTTGGAAACTTGGAAAAAAGGGGGGGTGGGAATGTCACTTTCCAGCCACAGTGGCTTAAAATGCTTGGCTCCCATATTTTTATTATCTTAAATGTGTCCACCGAAGGTTGGTGCTTTCTATTCTCCACACCCCCCCCCACCCCCACAATTCCCCACGGCTGCATTGTTCTAATAAGAGTAAACTATCAGGAGGAAATTGTACATGTAATTTAGCAATGGATTTTTAACACATTTTGATTCCTTCTTTTGATTTCCTTTCGAATTTCTCTCAGATTTTTCCCATTTTTCCCTTAGTTGCTACGGACTCAGTAATGATTGGGGGGGAAAGTGTTGTATATCCTGTCTTTTTGGGAAGAAATTTACAATTCCAAGTGAATTCAGGCTTAAGCCTTAGAAACAGAATGTGCATCGAAAGCACAAAGCACTATGTTTATGATTCTCTTTGAAGTGTTTTTGCAACTGGATAAGGAAAAATTTAGAGCCCGTCTGATAGTGTTCAGGGTAAATACTTAAACCCCTTTAGAGAATTTCACACACAGATACTGTGCAGGAGAAAAAAGGGATACTTATGTTTCTTAAAGCAGCTACAGCCTACAGCTTTGTACTTAAAGACAGAGGTGTTGAATAGAATTCTACTGAGGATACATTCAGTGACAGTATCTACAAGAACATCAGAGCCAACCAGTGGGTAGGACTTTCTGTGTTTAACCCTTGCGTGAACTGCGTGAGGGCTGAGCCTTGTTGGTACCAAGTGCTAGGGTGCGCCTGGTACACCGCAGGAATGTTCAGAGGAAGGTCCAGGCGTCTGCTCTGCACACAAAGGGAGCGAGGCTGAAAAATGCTGGAGACGGTGAAGCACTGTGACAGGAGCTAGGAAATTCCGAGGGAAAGGCTTGTCTGTCTTGACTCTTGTTAGCGTGGGGAGCGGAGAGCGGGAGCACACAGCCCGGGTTTCTATTTTAGGCTGCAGCTCAGTTGTGCTCGCCTTTGTTAGATACACATGCACATTCCTTTCACACCCACACGTGCACTTTATACAGGTATATACGTATATGTTTTCAATAGAGGAATTCTTTTGTTTTTCATCGTTTTAACTGCATTGGGATTCCGACTGATGGAAAGGTGTGAGGATCCCGCCACCTTTCCCTGGTGTGCCGGGGTAGCCAGGTTGCTGGGATTTATTCTGGATTGCTGAACTTTGACCAGCTGGCCATCGTAGCATTCCAGATGTGAATCCAGAAACCCTGGTGCCGGACCGGGGTGTTAGGGATTTCCGTTTTTCCAGGAAAAGACGCAGCATAGAACGAATGCGTACTTTATTTCTCTGGGGTTTTCTAGAGCGGGGAGAGGGTGGGGAGTGGGGCATTGAGTGCCGCTCTAGTCTGTCATTGTCTTATTAAAAATACCTTTGAAATGGTCTATAAGAATCTCTAGAAAAATGAAGTTGTATTAAAAAAGACAATTTTGAAAGGGAAGCGAGATTTTAAAATGATGTGCCAATTGTTGGTAATATTATCAATATTTTAGGATTTTTTCCCCTGCATTAGTTACTGGAAGGGTCGTTAAAAGCGTTAGCTTCTGAACCAATTATTCGATGACCAAAGGAGAAGGTCTGTGAAATACCAAACACCGTAGACATGCCAGGCATCAGCAACAGTGATTTTAGAAGGAAGAGTAAAGAGCCCTCAGTTCAGGAAGCTTCACTCAGCGACTGTTCACCCGTGTCTCCCTTAGAGACAGCGTCCCTCCCCCGCTCTTCTCCTCTCCCTTCCCCTGGAGCTGGGGTCAGTCCCAGAGCCGTCGGGGCTCATGGCGAGGTGGGGCTCCGGGCTACTCCGGTAATGCTTCTGCTCCGCTGTGGACTAGATGCTTTGGGAGGCGGGGCTGGGCATCTTTCCGTAATGTGCGAAAACCGTCTCTGTGGAGAAATGTGCTCCCAGTGCTAACACCTGACTTAGCCCAGCGCTCCGGGAACACGTTGGGTGGCTCCTCCGGGCATCGGGGATAACATAACCATCCTTCTGTTCCACTCTTGTCCGACATCTGCCAAAGAATGGGCTTTTTTTTTTTTTTTAAAGCCAGAGGAAACTGTGATATGTTATGTTTTCAGTATTCCTGCAAGTATCTATCTCTGTGATCGTTTGTAGAAGATATTTCTATCACTGTCCTGTCCCTGACGTGTGAGTTTGGGTAGACTTTTTCATTTTTCCTCTCCATGATCTCAGCCCATCTGGAACCACCTGTGACAATCTCATTTGTAAATTTTTCCTGGATGTGTATAAAAAAGCTTCCACTTGGTTTTAATCCGTTGGCAAAATCAGCCTTCAGATAGAAATCTGGAGTACTATGGCAATATTCCAAATGAATTTCCAGTTTTTAGAACTCTCTGTTTCGGTCACAAAGACTTGGAAGAGGTGGTAGCTTGATAATATATATCCCTTTTATTTAAATATTATTAAATGAGCAATTATGAAATACCTAGAATTATGCATAGATCTTCTTTAGCAGATGCTGGGGGATTAAGAAGGCTTGTGTTTTCATTCATGTCATATACTTTTCCTGTAGTTATAGTGAATATTTTTAATGGTGGATATGCCAATGCCTATAATACATCAATATTGTCTTGTCCTGGGTCTCACATCTTGGGACACCAGAACAGTGGTTCAGAAGGGCAGGCTGTAGTCAGGCATTTAGGAATAAGTATTCAGTATCTCCAATTTAATACATCCAAAACCAGATTCTCGATTCCCATAATCCCCTGAGCCTTTCTCCCAGGGTCACACAGTTCCTTGCCCCGTCCAGCTGCCCCGCCTGAAACCTTGGCATCATTTCGTTTGATCTCCTGGTGTCTCAGCAACTCTAGTTAGCTCTGTCTTCCAAATGCGTTCATCATCGGATTCCCCGCCTTTCCGCACCCCTTCTGCTGCCACCTTGGTACGAGCCACCATGGTTTGCGGAGGGCCTGCCTGCCTCTGCCACCCCAGTCCACCTGTCCGAGCGCTCCTTCCACCCGTGTCAGGACGCCGCAGTGCCCAGACTCACCCACGTGCAGGAACCCGGCTTCCCTGCCCGCCCCTCCGCTGGCCTCCTTCCTGTCCTTAGAGCTCACCCAGCTTCCTCCTGCCGCAGGGACACTGCAGTGCAATAGCCTCAGTCTGGAATCTTCCTCCCTCTTATTTGCCTGACTCCCCCCGGCCCTCCCACTCAGGCCTCTCTGCTCCAGCCCCTCCTGGGGGAGAGTGTCTGGCCCAGCTCTCGCCCACTGGAGAGATCACTGTGCCCTGCCCCGTGGGCCTCCTGCCCCCCTCCACCACCTGCCAGGACACTCTGCCTGTGGTCTGCCTCCACCTACGAGAGTCCTCAGGAGGGCAGGGACTTTGTCGCCTTCGCTGCTGCATCCCCAGCTCCTAGATCAGCGTCTGCTACACAGTAGGTGCTCGACAGCGTCACTCGCTGAAGAGATAATGAACGTGAGGTCAGCGCGCTGCACCTGCCACTTCCTCGCTCACTCACGTTCACCAGCGTGGCCTTTGGTACATTCCCTTCAACTCTGTACATTTCCCTAAGACGTTAGGTCCCGCTTAACAGGAACATTTGGGGGTTATTTTTATTTTTAAAAAAACGTGACCCTGCAAACAATGCCTCAAAGCATCTTTAACATAAAAGAAAAAACCCACGTATGAACCATGACCAGCGTGGCTCTGTTGGTTGGGCATCGCCCTATAAACCAAGAGTCACCGGTTCAATTCCCAGTCAGGGCACGTGCCTGGGTGGCGGGTTCAGTTCCTGGTAAGGGTACGTGTGAGAGGCAGCTGATGGATGTTTCTCTCCTCCTCTCTCTCCCTCTCTCCCTCTCTCCCTCTCTCTCTCTCTCGAAAAAATAAATAAATACATTTTTAAAAGTGCATATCGAGAGCACAGGGGATGCAAGAATGTCCTGTTTTATGCCTTTGACGTTAGCACCGAGAAGACGGAGCAATCACCGGCAAACACCTTATGCAAACATGAAAAATCTTTTTATTTAACTGAGAAAGGTAAGTAGGTTATTAGTTTCCCTGAGTATCCGAGCTGCTAAAACTTAAAATCATGGTGATTTATCTTATTTGTTGTCATCTTTCATTCATTATTTTAGATTTCCCTGTTCTTGGGGGAAAAGAAAAGAGCATAAAATTGCCACACAATTAAGTGAGTTCGCCAACCAATCTTGGACTTCTCGTACTAATTCCCAAAGTTCTAGAGGGACAGCGACGTGCACCGGACTGGTTTTGGGCACAGAACTAGGGAACTCTCTGGGGAGTAAACTGACTCCACTAGACAACCTGAAAACTGATTAAAATATTTATCATCCTTTGGGTATGCAAGAGCTTTTGATGATGGAAGCCATATTAATATTCATCTCCGCTGCTTGTCGACACTTCAGACAGATCCCGGGAACGGGTGTCCAGGTGACCAGTTTTCTTTCCTCTCCAGGAGTCCTCGGGCCCCGGCACCGCTTGGAACCGGCACGCGCCTTGTGATGTGCTCTGGCGTTTCCTCCGGGGGACGGGGGCGAGGGAATGCAAACCAGGGGGGACTTTGGACCGGAAAGCTTTAAAGGAGTCCCGCTTCCTCACAGGAAGTCTTTTGCTAGAACAAAGGGAATAGTTGGGTTGTAATTTCATGAGCAGGAGAACCGCCTTTGCTCTCCAAGTCCATGCAGCAGAACTGGCTCCTCGGGTGAGCAGGGGAGATCTAAGCCTCTCAGAGGATTTTGGTGGGAATGCCGCTGGAGGCTCGCGAGCCCCTCTCCTTTCCCCTGCCACCCCCATCTCTGTTGAGGAAGGAGAGAAATCAGTTGTGTTTGCTGCTGACTGGTTGTTCTAGAGTGTTCTGTCTATCTTTTGTTGGGACAAAGTAAAAATATATAAATATAAATATATGCATATATATGTATACATATATCCCACATAGCCAGGCGTAAGTAGTACAAGGTAGCTTTACTGGGGTTCCCAGGATCTTAAAAATTTTTTTCCGCTCAGCAAGAGAAAGAATCTGGCTTATTCAGTTAGTTAAGCAGCATTGTCTTCTGTCTAAATTAGAATAGCCTTACTTACATTCTACAGGCAAGGAAGAGCTCCGAGGGAGCCTGACCTTTTTATCGGGAGTGCTCCGAAAAACCTGGAAATGGAACAGACTTCCCGTGAAAAGGACAGCGTGTTAAGAAACTTAGTTCCAGTGTCTGAAAATTCGGAATCCTCCCATTTTTGCATTTTAGTCTTTACCATTCCATGCGAAGGTATTTCATGAAGGGTACGGTAGAAATCGGACAGCAATTATATTCAAAACCTGTTTTAATATAGCGAGAGCAGAAGAGCAATCATCTTTTTCGTTTTTCCCATCCTGGTCGTTTCTTCCTTCATTTGCCCCACCTGGTACACGTAAGGGTCAAGTTACACAAGAAGCTGGGACTTCCTGTCTCCCAGGTTGCTAGGGCACAAGACAGTAAGTAATTCAGAGGAAGGGAAACAAAGGAAGAAAGAGGATGCTAGCACAGGCCTTTGGGAATACGGGGGATTTTGATAGATGGAGGTGGGCGGAGGATACTTCAAGATGGCAGGAGCAGAGAGAGCTTTCGGGGAAGCCACACGATCTGCTTGCAGACCCGATCCGCCTGGACGGAGTGCGGTTCGTGGGAGGCCAGTAGCGAGAAGAGGGGGTTAGGAAGATTAGCAAGGACCTCCTTTTTCTCAGCATGTCTTTGGCAGGTACACTGCCGTCACCCCTGCGGGGCTGGCTTCCCACCAAAGGGTCGGGACCCGAGGCCTAAGCGCGTACGACGAAGACCGAAATGAAAACTGTTTTCCTTACCTGCATTGGCAAAGGTTGTACTTGGGACACAAGTCACAATTGTACAGTCTGCACTAATTTTAAGACCTGTCCACATCCTGAGCGTACCGCACTAGCAACACTGCGCATTTTCTTTTCTTTTTTTTTTTTTTTAAGATTTTATTTATTTATTTTTAGAGAGGGGAAGGGAGGGAGAAAGAGGGAGAGAAACATCAATGTGTGGTTGCCTCTCACGTGGCCCCGACTAGGGGCCTGGCCTGCAACCCAGGCATATGCCCTGACTGGGAATCGAACCTGCGACCCTTTGGTTCGCAGCCCGCGCTCAATCCACTGAGCTACGCCAGCTAGGGCAACACTGCGCATTTTCAGAGGAGTTACGAATGAGTCGAGGCGTTTTCCTACTGGGGGTCTTTTTTTCTCCCATAAATTAAATGCCAGCCTAACCTTCTGGGACTTCGGTCAGAGGCGGGCGTTCCCATGCGTGAAGCCCTTGTGACGCTCTCTTGTTTAGGAGCCTGGGTTCTGTTTCATTTCGTTCGTTTACTGTTTTGATGTTGGAATGGTGGTTTGGAGGAAAAGTGGTTTGGAGGCGCCTCCACCGCCTCTCGGAGAGGGATCCCCTTGAGGGCTTACGCACGCACTATTGTGAAATACAGCCCGCGTGTTCTTCAGGAGTTACTCGATCTGGCACAGGAAAGCAGGTGCGGTCGTCTGTCATTCCCACTGCGGACACGAGTGCTGTCTTCCCCACGCATAGTCGCCCATCCGCGGGCTCAGAGCACATCTGTGGCCGTGCCCTCCATGCCATCCAGTATTTGCCACTGCCCTGTGGCCTGCCGGTCCCGCCCCGGCCTGAGAGACTGCGTCAGCGCTCGGAATGTGTCTCGCCCGCCGGGAAGCGTGATCGCCACCGGCCTCTCAGTCTTCCCCTGTATGTGACGTTCCTGTCGTCTGGTGGCCGGGTTTGCTCTCAGGCACGAGGTGTTCATTCTTGAGGGACTGATGACTCCGTTTGTTTGCACTTCAGACCCTGGCTTCTGAAAGGTTGCCTCCCCTTTGATTTGGTTCAAGGATCTAAGGTCTTGAGTTAACTCAGAGGCCACCTTATGTCTTAGTGAGATGGAGGAAGGATATTTTGGGGCCACCGTTTCATGTTACCAGACAACCTTAGGGGAGAGTCACACCCACGTGGTGCTCCATGTGGCACAAGCCGAAAAGGGTTTGTGCCTTTTTGGTGTGTCTTCCCTTTTGGTACCTCTCCATCCCTCGCAATGCCAGGGATGCGGCCATATTTGCCATGGCTTCATTTCTTTCGAGGTCTGGAACTTTTAGTCCAGGCTGTCTGCGGAGTGGGCTGGTGATGCCTGCCCTCCTAGGCTCTGACAAGCTGAGGCCCCCCTGCCTTGCAATCCTGGCCTGTCAGCGTTGGAAGGGACCCGAGAGATGATCACCCCATTCTCTTTGTTCTGGAAGAGGAAGGGCTCAGAAGGAACAGAGGCTTGTCTGCGGGCATCCGAGCCAGGCAGTGGTGTGCACAGAACTCACATTGCCCAACTCCAAGTTCACCATTTCTCATCATTTTCCAAGTGTCCCCGTGGCCGGATGCTAGCATCAAAATAGGATACCATGCGTATGTTCCCTGGAGCGTCCTCCGCCTTGTGTTTCGGTGGGGCACATCAGAGTTAGAGTCTTGGACGCTGACGTGGACCCCTCCTCGCTCTTCCAGCGTTCACTCTCCTTCTCTGACAGCATCTGGGCGTGACTTTGTGGCCCCGCGTCCTTCTGTGGCTGCAGGCAGAGGTGCTCCTGGCTGCCCCCCCGGAGCACGTGGCCCGGGTGAGCTGGGTCTTTCTGATGGGTCCCCCCAGGACTGTCGGCTGACGCGTGCGCGTGGCACAGAGTTCAGAAAGCAGAGTCAGCCTCCATCCCCCATCGCGTTTCCTTCTTTCAGGGGCATGCGCTCTCCCCGGTGCTTTCCGTGCCTTTCCAGGGATACTCCACGCACTGAGAGACGGATGCGTTGTGCTTCCAAACGAACGGCACTGCCCCTTAGAGGTTTGTCCCTGCTTGTACATTCTTTTCAATGACCACGTGGCGTTTCATTGCATGTTTCTTCAGTTATTTAATGAGTCTCCTCCCGTCTTCAGTCTTCTGCTTTTGCACGTAATGCTGGGATGCCTGTCCTGATGCTAAGACTTCCACATGTGACACCCATGGTAAACCTAAGGTTGGATCAAAAGACATGTGCACTTTTGGTTTTAAGAGAGATGGTCAACTTGCCTTCTGTAACAGAGTTGGTAGCAGAGTTTGTACGTGTGTGTGTGCATATATGTACATGGGTGGAGTTCATGTGCCGCAGCACCTGTTACCCTCATGAACGCCGTGTCCGGGAGCTTGGGCTTTGTTCCGGAGGCATCGAGTAGTTGCGGTGGGTAGACCTTGGAGCACTCGCTGTTGCGATGGTTAATCGGTAGTTGGTGAGTCTCGCCAGCCATGCCTTGACGGAGCGCTGGGCGTCGTTGGGCGGACCGTGAAACGGAGTGCGGGTAGCCACACCACTTCTTTGCGTGTGTTTTCCTGCATCGTTGGAACGCGGTGTGCATCCAGGTGCTGTTGTCTGCAATGAGACACAACTCAGCAGATTTTCTTCGTAAGAGGCAAGTCCAACATGTATGGCTGTTCTGTGTAAACCGGTGGTGAAGACACTGTCCAGTTCCTGACACACTGCGTGCAGACGAGTGAACTGGGGAGGACACGCTTCCTCTGGTGGAGCCTGAGCTACACCCTCTGTGAGGCTCCTTGCCTGATTTCAGCGTCTCCGAGCATCACTCACGGTAGACTTTACGAAAGGCCGGCGCCCTGGGGGTGGTCATAGTTTGCTTTCCCTTGACAGACGTAAGCAACCCCAGGAGCCTTGGCCACCAGCCTTTTCCTGTGGGAAAGGCCGGGGCCATTGTCTTCGCTGTTGCCCCATCGTTGTCTAGGTGGGAGTCACGTGGCAAATCAGGAAATGTCGGGGGCCCGTGTATTTTGGTACTGACGGGCCGTGCAGAGTGTGGGCAGCGGTTCCAGCTGGAAGGGACTGGAAGTTCCCTGGCCCAGGGTCCAGGTGAGGCTTCAGTTAACCCAGCACACAGCCACCAACGTTTTGGTTAAGAGTCAGCGTGTCTGGCGTTGGCGAAAATGAGGAGCGACCGCCACTGTGGCACGTGCACGCGTGTTAAGGAAATAGACACACACGTAAACGAGGGATGACGTGTCGAATGACAGGTGGGGACACAGTGTCACAACAGTGCCCCCGAGACTGCGAGTCTGGGTGGGAAAACTGGGGGGGTCTTCGTGGAGGAGGAGGTGCCTGTGCATTTACCTTGAAGAGCAAACTGGCCGTTAGTAGGCAAGTTTTCACGGGGGAAGAAGAGAGACGGGGCGTGTTTCAGGCTGTGCGAACAGTAGGCATGCGGCTCAGCTCTAGGGCAGCCTAGGGCGTGTTTGCCCAGGTGACGTGGTGCCTTGCCACCTGGGCTTCAGGTACCTGTTTTGGGGGAGGGGGGTGCGTGGCAGAGGGGAACAGGCACCAAGGAACTAGGGAACATGTGCAAAGAGGACCATGTGGCCAGCTTAGGAAGAGCCGTCTGAGGTGTGCTCAGAAATTTGGCCTTTGTTCTGAGAGAAGGGAGGAGCTGGTTTCAAAGATTTTTGAGTAGGAAAGTGGTAGAATCGGGTCTGTTTGGGAAACTGGGCCCGGCAGTGGCACAGCAGGTGGACAGTGGGCAGGAGAGGCTGGGCCGGGAAGACCTGTGGCGAGTGTTCTGCTGAGAAATAACAGAATGAGGCTCTGAACCCAGGCGGTGGGAGAAGGCAGAAAAGGGCGGCTGAATCCCAGTGTTTAGTTGTTAAAGAAGTCCCTAAACTTGAGGACCACGGGTGTTACAAATGAGAGACGAGGAAGAGTCGTCACAGGCGAGTCGACAAGATTTCCAGCCTTGTATCTGGGCAGGTGATGATACCATTCACCAAACAGAAGTGGAGGAACAGAAGCGGAGGAACTCTGGTTGGTACTGAGTTTGAGGAGCCAGGGGAGCATCTAAGAAGGTCTGGAGATCCTGGTCGGGAGCTCGGCGGAGCCGTCCGAGCCAAGCGTGGATTGGGGAACTTCCGACGCGTCTTCAGTGGGCATTCCTTACGTGCCTGTCGTGCGCCAGGCCGTGTTCTCCGTCGGTGGATCCATGCTTGAAAGTGCTTGACCCACGGCCGTCGTCCGCAATACACGGAGGCAGTGGCTGAAGCCGGTGGAGCGAGAGCGAAGGCAGGTTGAGCTGTCAGGAGCATCCACGGGGGAGCGGGGAGCGATCTGGAGTAAGGACAGGCCCAGGAGAGCCGGTGAAACAGAGTGGTTTCAGGAAAGCCAAGAATGGATGGGGCGCCGGGGGGAGATGCGCAGTGTTGGACCCGCAAGGGAAGTCCTAGGGCCCACAGCCACCTGCTGTTGACTCTTCTCCACGGAAAGAGGCACCGTGGAGAGGCCGGGCCGGGGACAAGGTGGGAGAAGCCCGGTGAACCTACCTCTGGTTTTGTGATCTGATCTGAGAGGAGGTTTCTCAGAGCAGTGTGTCTGCTAGGGATGTTGATAGGTCACCCTGAGGGGCCCGAGAATAAGGACGTTTCAGCCAGATGGGGGTGCTGCGGCCAGCTCTCCTCCGAGTTCCTCCAGACGTGAGCCCTAGACATTCCGGTTGCCCAGGAGCTGGCTGAAGAGAGGCTGACCCAAAGCAGTAAACATTTCAATTTGCAAAACCATCGTCATAAATCACAAACAGGAGGCCATGCAGCTATGCATCTCCAGAACTGCACTGGACACTGGCTGTGGTTTTGCCATTTATGGTGAGAGCTGAGACTGAGCTCTGTGGCGTAGATACAGATGGTTGATTTGGAGATTAATTTGGTCTGTAAGGCCAAGGAAACTATTAATGCCGTAGATCAGTTATAAAGTTTTGGTAGTATTTGCAGAACAAAATGAAAAATCAATATCATAACCACAGGATAGCTCTCTCAAAAACCAAGGTGTGTTTTGTTGCAAATTCCTTGGAAAAAACTGACCCCAAAAGGGGACAAACACATCTTCATGACTGCACAAGTGTGTGTCTGTTGTGGAAAAGCTGAGGACAATGGTTGGTTATTATTACAGTGTAGCTGGGGCTACTAGGAGAAGGACTGCATTGTTGCAATTTGGAGCAAAAACTCACTCACAGTTGAGTGTGTCCTAAGGCAGCCTCACCCAGAAATCCGTAGAAGGGCTTTGCAGTTAGGAGCTGGGACACCTGGGTTATCCTTTAGCCTCCGCGCCTCCCAGTCAGGTGTCAGCCAAGTCTTTTCTCCTCCCTGTGTTCTGTGGTTTTATGTGCAAGCACTTCAGAGACACATCGACATGCTCGAGTGAAAGAGGAGTGTCTTCCATCAGCATCACGAGGACTGAAATGCCTGAGGGGTTGCTCCGCTTCTCCATTCCTGGGAGCGGGACCAGACCTCTTTTCTGTCAAGCCTTCGCATTTAGAGGGTGGGTGGGGAATTCCTTTCTTGTTTTGCGTTTTGTTTTGGGCAGAAGTGAATGATCCCCCCTGCCCCGCCACCGCTGGTCAGGGCAGGAGAATCCTCCTAACAGACTGTGTTAGACACCTAGAATGTTGAGGGTAGATCCTTTTTTTTAGACAGCAGTGTTGAGGACTCAGAAACAACTTGCTCGCCTTGGAGTTGGCTGCGGTGCCGAGGTGAGAGGCAGGCACCTCGACATCCAGGCAGAGATGCATCCTGGGATTGGATCTGCCGTTCGCCCCTGTCGAACGGGAGTTAATCACGATCCACTGTCCAGTTGAGGCCGACCAGCAGCTTCTTAGCCTGGGGCATTATAAGATTCTATCCTTACTGGTTAGATCCCACTTTGAGGCTGGAGAAGAAGATCCCGCTTAGAGAAAGGAGAGTGAGTGGAAGTGGCAAGAGCTCTTTCCACCTCCAGTGGCCCCTTTCCAGTGAGCGCTTCTGTCCCATCCTACTCACCCCATCCCAGGGCTGCGGGGTCTGCTCACTCTTCCTCCTTTCCTTTCCTTTCCTTTCCTTTCCCTTTTCTTTCCTTTCCCCTTTCCTTTCCTTTCCTTTTCTTCCTTCCTTCCTTCCTTCCTTCCTTCCCTCCCTTCCTCCCCTTCCTTTCCTTCCTTCCTTCCTTCCCTTCCTTCCTTCCCTTCCCTTCCCTTCCTCCCTCCCTCCTTCCCTCCCTTTCTTCCCTTCCTTTCCTTCCTTCCTCCCTTTCTTCCCTTCCTTTCCTTCCTTCCTTCCTCCCTTCCTTCCCTTCCTTTTCTTCCTTCCCTTCCTTCCTTCTCTCTCTTTTTCTTTCTTTCTTTCTCTCTCTCCCTCTCACTCTTTCTTTTTTCTTTCTTTCCTTTCCTTTTCTTTTCCCTTTCCCTTTTCCTTTTCACCTTCTCCGCTTCTCCTCATTTCAACTTAAGCTGTGAACTGTGTAGTCTTTTATGAGGTAAAGAGGAGTGAGTGCAGCCATTTTTAAGTCACTTTTTCTGATCTTACAAGCTAGCTCTTTGTAAAAGAAACACTCCTATCTTGTCAGAATGACAGCGATTACGCTGCAGTTGGGATTGGCTCCAGCAGCTTTGTTCCCTGAAAAAACGACCTTGACTTGTTGAATGAAAGTTTGGGGTGTTTGATGAGTCAGAGGGCAGGAAACTGTCCTTGTCCCGGATGAGGCTCTCACCATTAGACACGCTGAACATCAGGGGTAAAATAAACCTTAATCTCCCCCCATACCCCCACTGAAAAGACTCTGGAGCATGAAACTGTTTCCACCAGAAATGCTGTAAATCTTGCAAACCTTGTAGGTTTTCTGTTTGGGGCAACATCAAAGGGCAGTGACTTTCGCTATTAAAGTGTGTTTGACAAGCCAGACTTTCCCCGAGCCCCGCTCTGTATGCTCCCGGTGAGACTTGGCCTGTCTCTTGCTTTTGTTTTGCCTCCGTACGACTTCCTTTCCTCCCACGGAGCCGGAGGCCTCACCTCCTCCCACCGGGACTCGGCTGCCAGGGTTCCTTCCTTTTCAAACCGTTGTAGGCCCAGGGGAGGAGGGTCCCTCCTCCGAGCATTGTCCTGCCCCCCGGGCTGGACGGCACCTTCTCAAGGTCACTTCCCAGGGACCCTCTTATGTGTGGAAGAGTCTCAGAGCTCCAACCAGGCGGCAGGAAGACAGCACTTTCCCTCGGCTCCGCCCAGGACTTCGTCTTTGTCCTTAGCATCCCTCGTTCTCTTGAAACCATCTTCTCTGCCACGGCCAGAGGACCGCTCTGCTCTTGCTGTGTGTTAGGTTTACCTGTCTCTGACTGAACTTGGAAAGTCTCCGTGGCTTCTGTTTTGCAGATTGGAAATACGTGACGCTGTGTTTGTGCCAATAAACAAAAAATACTTTTCCGATCCATTAAGTCGTTATTGAACAGAATAAAAACTTTTCTTCAGTAACATCTGTGGAAAGGAAGGTGTGAGAAGATTTCACTTTCAAACCAAATCCCCACTAATTTAAAGAACTTGCATTCCCTAAAGTCACACCTGCAACCTGGCTGCGGGCCGCATCTCGGGGAGGTCACATAGCAAATGGGGGACAGGCTGGGAGGCCAGCCGCAGCTTTTAGGGGCAACGCCACAGCGGAAAATCTCATCGCTGGAAACGCGATGTGTGACTAAGGATAGAGAGTTATTCCCAAGTGGGACCATAGCCACAGTGACTGCTTAAGGACTCACTTTAATATCTGAAATTGTCCCCGTTAAGCATGTAGCTGCCTTAGAGGTCAGACAGAGCCGAAGCTTCAACAGCTGTACAACAAGCATCCGAGATTGTTTTTAATTGTGTCCCCTTTCTCTAACAGCGGTAATTCTTGTTTATATTGTCAAGAACCTTTCCACCGAGCACAAGCGCACCATACTTGCAGGTCAGATGCTTAACCCTTCTGCATGGTTACAATGAAAACGGACCCCTTTGTTTCCCATTAATGTATACCCCGGCCACGCATACGGGGTGAATGGGGGCCTCCAGCGTTCACCACGCTGGAGTAGCTTATTGTCCGCGTGCCACAAAGAGAGCATATTTTCTGTTTCCATACGACAGTTGCTTGGCCTTTGCCTGTGCACCCGACCACGAGACACTATGCCCATTTATCAACAGGCAGAAGTTGGGGGTACCATTTTGTTCCTTTGACCTGTGTTACTTTTTACTGACCCGACCAAATTGCTTCAAAATTTTCCCTTTCTGCTGTCAGTGTTTAAAGCTGCTTAATGTCTCTGAAGGGACCCCCCCAACCCCGCTTTCTTTTTAACCCTTTACATTCCCGCTTACCACAGCACCTGTTACTGTAGTGAGCCATGAAATCGCAAATGTTACACGGCTCTCGGTGACCGATAATAATTTGTTAAATATAAACAGAGCATCCCCTGACTCTGGGATCACATCGACAGGTGAGCAGACCGTTGACCCAGTCCAGGGATCCACGTGTATGTATTTGCAGGGGCCTAGTCAAGACAGTCCATCGGTGGTGTACCTATTGGTTGCTGCAGGCAAGGAATAGTTCTTATTCTGCTCCTTTAAGAGTTAACGAAAACCAAAGGGGCCCGTTGAGCAAACATTAAATGCGAGCCTCAGACGAGAAGGCTTCTTTGTTACCGAAACAAAAATGCCGCAGCAGGTGGTGGACTCGAACACAGGAGGGAGGAGGACGTTCGGCCGCTGCCCATTTTTCTAATCCTTTGAAAATACCCATTGTCTCAACCCCCAGCGTGGAAGTCTTCCCGCTCAGTCTCACGGAGACAGTTTCAGCATGAAAGGCCGGTGCCCGGCGCAGGGTTTCTCCGGTGGTTTCGTCTCCGGGTGTGGAATGTCCGAGCGCTCAACGAGGCAGAGGGGCGATTGTTGTCTCTGGAAGACGAGCCACTCTTGCGCCTACTTCTGGGAGCACAGACCCGTTCTGACTGCGGCACGCGGGGGCGGAGGAGGAGCCCACGCACGCAGCAGTTGTGTTTGGCAGGTTGTACTCCTCTGGACAGACATGTGGCTGTTGTTGTCTTTGGGGGGGGGTCTCAAAGCAACCTCGTGGTGACCACCTTGCCTTTTTAAAGCTAAGGGTCAGCTCTGCGGTCTGTGCCTGCTTGCATCACGGTGTTTCATGGGGGGGATAGTTTTTCGAAGGGGTTCATCATGGGCGTGGGAATCATTGCTTTCATTCCCTAAAAATGGACGAAATGTCGTTTATAGCTCTGGAGCCCAGAGCACGCTGGGCGGGAGGTGTTCGAAGCTGAGGTAGAGGGCGAGGCAGAGCCCTGGGCAGGTTCCCGTTGCTGCTCCTGATTCCTGACAAAGGTGCCGAGTGTCCCCTTCTTCCCGGTCCCCCCCCCCCCCCCCCCGTGTGCTTGTCGAGCCATCCTAATGGTTTCTTTTGTTCCAAGTCGCAGTTGGAATGACTGAAGACAACGGATGCGTGCAGTGGTAGTTCTCTTCCGTAAATTGCTGAGGCGGCTGGAGTTGAAGACCTTGCTTCCATGAATTCGAGAAACTTTCCCGAACTTCAGACATGATTAATTCTGATAAATGTGCAGATGTGCCTTCGACGAGTGTTCTGGCCCTAGTTTCGCTCGTGAGAACGTTGGGTGTTTTCCTCCCTGGAAAGAAGCTACATTTCTGCTGCTCAGGCCACGTATTCAATCGAATGACAACCGCCGTCGGTGCCACTAAACGTATAATCAGAACAGCGCCTGCCAGACTTGCGGGCTCTGTAACTTTCTGGAGAACAACACTAAGAGTCCGCAGTTAACATGAACATCGGACATTCAGATTCCTTTCACACGTAATATTGATACACACGAGGAAGGGTGAAAAAACCCTAAATGACCCTATTATTTCAGCCTCGACTCGGGATATCAGAGCCGGGGAAGGCCTGACATCCCTGGCGTGGGTGTTGGTGGAAAGATAGTTTGGTAGATCTGAGACTCAGCAACCACTTGGTCGCTGCCTTGTGTATTCAAAAATCGGTGCTGTTCTCTGTGTCCCTCAGGCCCCCTGTCCGTGTGTCCAGGTGGGACTTTAGCCAGCCAGGCAGTGAGTCACTCTGATCCCTCATCTGTCACTGAAGTCATTGTCAAGAACTTAGCGTTGTTTGTAACAGCCCTGCTAACGACCCTTTCTCTGGCAAGGAGATGCTGGGCCAATTACTAAACTCCTGTAAAATGAGTTTGCTAACAATGCCAACCAATCTTGTCGGATTTTTGGGAGGATTACATGAGCTACTGTATCCCTGCCTCATAAAAAATGCTCTGTAGACTCCTCATCATTACATAGTTTAGTGGGTAAGAACGTGAACTCTGCGAGCAGACTGCCCAGGTTCGAATCCTGGCCCTACCACTTACCAGGCGTGGGTGGGATGTGAGGCAAGTGACTTAATATTTTTTTGTGCCCTGACTCTCTTATCTATAAATCAGGATAATAATGAAACCGATTTCACTGAATCGTTATGAAGATTTAACGAAGAGTACATGAAAAGGAATTAGGGCAGGGCTTGGCAGGGGATCAATGTTCAGTAAGTGGTCATTTTTGGTCTTGTTAGGACCTTGCGAATTATATTGTGTAGAGCCCCCAGAAAGTGTTTTTCTTTTCGTTGTTACTGTTAACGCACTGGCACTATGCACTTCACGTTGCTGACTTGATGGTCGCTTAAACAGGCTCTGAATTCCTGTTTGAGAACTGTGTCCCCGGGTGGTGTGTGCATGCATGCGTCTGTCTCCTCTGAGCTGAGGGGACACATGCCAAGTAGCAAGTAAAGCTGACACCGTGGACGTCCTAGACAGTGGTGTTTACAGAGAGTGGCCCCGGGCAGGGGCGGCGTTTGTCTCAGGTAGACGTTACCTGGGGACAAGGGCCACAACTCTGCCCACGTGATTTTCACTGACTTGTCTTTCCCCGCCAGGTCGTTACTTCATTTAGAGTTTTACGAGTCACATGGTCCATCGCACGAGCCACTTCAGTGTCGTGGGACATAGCTCTAACCTCAAGAACCTTAGGGAAAATAAGAATTTTTCCAGGGTGGGCAGATGTATATCATGAAATTAATTAGTTATATCGTTGTTCACTCAGGTCTCAAAATTAGAAGGATACAAGTGCTTAGCAGATCAGTGTTAAATGATAATGTTAAGGCTACGGTAGACAACGAACAGGGCATTTTAGTAAATCTTATGAATGATTTCTATAAATAAAAATCAGCTCCAAGCGTTTTATTGAATCCGGCAGTTATTTTGTGTAGCCCCCTTGGTCACCTTTCACCCTGCGTAAATGTGTTTTTTCCCACCTGAATCGTAATTTCCTGTTGGCCAGTTGTGTGATCTGATGGATGTCTACCAGGTAGCAGGGATGCACATTGGTTGTCACGTGAGAATTTGCCTTTGGTTCATTCCCTTCCGTGTGTCACCTTAGGTGTGCTGGGCCTGGAGTCAGAACAACCGATTTCCAGCCATAACTCAACTTGGACTAATTTTGATGTCGCATGAGCTACCTGGCTGAGCCTCAGATTCCTTATGTGTATTAGTAATCCCATGGAGTTTTTGTGGGGATTATATGAGAGAATAAAAGGTTCGTGAAAGTGTTTTTCAAAGTGTAAGTCTGATGCCTGGGTTGGATTTGGCTCTATTTACAAAGGGGGTAAAATCTGGCAAGTTGCTTCACTTTCCTGCATCTCAGGGTTTTTTAAACTCCAAAACAGAGATGATCATTCCTTTACTTCATAGACGTATTTTTATAAGTCAATTATGTTATACACGTGACAGCACCTGGCAGGTAGTGAGTGCTCGACAATGTTAGGTGCCATGTCACCTTCATCATCATCACCACCCCCACCCCCATCACCACAACCACCACCACCATCACCACCATCACTTCTACCATCATCACCACCATTACGACAACGACCACCACCACCATCACCATTGCCGCCACCACCAGCACCACCACCAGCACCACCACCACTATAACCACAACCACCACCACCCTCACTGCCGTTGCCATCACCATCGCCATCACCACTACCACCACCACCACCCTCACCATCACCATCCAGAAGGCATCTGGATTAGACATACTGACCTCCCTGGTGTGGATGGTTAACACTGAACAGGGGTTTAGGTCGTATAAAAATGACAGTCAACTGTAGTAGCTTTAACGGTGGCTCTAAGTGACGAGCACTCTAAAGGACCTAACACTTACTGACTTACCGGCGGCTGCTTCTCGTGTGCCGGGCGCTGTTCTCTTCTGCGGACCTGTGTGTGAAACTTGAACCCTCTCCACCCTGTGAGGCAGGTGCTGCAAATAGCTCCACCTTGCAGGTGAGGCAGCTGAGATATGGAGAGGGTGGGCACCTTGCCTGCAGAGCTGCGCCCTTTCTCCCTGCTCTGCTGGGACCCACACGGACAAGGGAGACCTCCTGGCTCACCCCCCGTCATTTTCTCTTCACTGCGGCCGAGACCCGGGAAGCCTGCCCCGTTGGCTGCGCGTGCATTTGAGTTCTGTGCCGCCCAGTCCCCAGCTGAGATGCGGTGACATTTACAGTGCAGAGTGGCATTTGTGTGTGTGTGATCTTCCTACATCTTCAGGCTTTGCAAGGACGTTTCTCCCCTGCTCCATACTTCCATCTGCCGGACCTCCCACACTCATTCCCACGTCTGCGAGTGGCTGTAGGGAGTCACTCACCCTCTCTGAGCCTCAGTGTCCTTATCTTTGAAACAGAGACACCTCACATTTGGTAATTGCTGGGAGAAATGAGATGAGGTTGATAAAATGCTGTCACAATGCCTGACACATAGTAAGCGCTCACTAAATGTCTCTCTTGCTGTTATTGCCACCATGGAGGGACCCGTGGTCTCAGCATGTGGGCAATAGAAGGGTCTCAGCCATGCATTCTGGTCTCACTCTCCCGAGCAGTTAAATTTCCACTAGGGCTTTGGTTTGGATGTTCCTGAATGAAGGGGTGGGCAGGAGGGGGGTGGAGAGCCGATAGATACAAAGATAGATACAAAGGAGTGAATTATAACAAAGAGACTTTCTGCTTCAGTTCTTGTGCAGAAAACATATGTTCAGTGATGCAGGCAGCAGTTGGGTTAAAGACACACTGTAGGGCCGCAGACAAAAGTCCCGCACTCTCCCTGCATTTACACTGTTTCCAAACATACTCGCTTGTCTCACTTGTTAGGGATTGGGCTGTCAGCTGGATCCTCTTGCCAGCGTGATTGCTTTCTCCCCCATTCCCTTTCAAAGGCCTCCCCGCCTCCGCCTCCCCGCCTCCTCCTCCCCCCGCTGCCCCAATGTTTTACACTTCATATAATCCAGTGTGCCTGACAGACCACTTCAGCCTTTGTGCTATGGATACCAGGGCGGGGGGGGGGGCGGTGTGGGGGGGTGCAGGGGCCTGGGGCGGGAAGCAGGGAGCCGATCCGACAGAGATCCTGGGGAACTTTCCACTTGCCCGAGGATCAGAAGGTGCTAAGCCACTTTTAGGACAAACGTCACCAGTAGCTCAGTCACTTAGGGCTGGGTGTAGCTAGCCATTCTTCGCCTTCAAGTAGCAGGCCGACCCCCTGATCAGGGCAGAGAGCCTCAGCAGCGCCGGCTGGGAACTGGGGGCCTGCGCGCATTGCCGTGGGGTCGGGGCTCTTCTCGCTTTTATTTGTAGGGTGAATCGTCCTTGATGAAAAGACGCAGATAAGTCAAGGGCCCGCAGAAAGAAATGCAGAGAAATCGTGGTCATTCTCCTACTCGTTATGTGGAATACATGCGTGTGTCCATACGTAGTTCTACATCCAGGGAGTATTGCTCTGTGCGTGTCTGTAGTTAGACTTTATTTTTCCGTTGAAGGTTTTGCAGCTGTGATAGGTTTATTTCCCTGGATGAGACTTTAGAACCATACTCTTATGTGAATTACTTTGTAACTACGTATATGCGTGTAATCTAAAAGTTATTATTTATAATACTTTACGTATAATCCATTAGAGCTTCCGTGGCCACGAGCAGTCAGCTAGAAACGCACAAAATTCTCATGCCAGTGGCTCTTGGCCGTAGCATCTTCCCAGTCTCAGTTTTCCCATCTACGAAATGGGAATTCCATTACCGCCACACCTTATAGAGCATACCCTAATCAAACAAAATCAATCAGTATCTGCAGCAGAACGGTCAGTGGAAGCACTCTGTCTGTGCAGAAATCTTGTGGCTTCGTTGCCCACGGTTGAGTCAGCTTCATTGCTTTTGTTTCTTTTTTCTTCCAAGTCTCCTGCTCCTGTTCTCCGTTGCATGATCTTGTTAATTAGTTGACTTGCTCATCCTGGAAAGCACCGGCAGATTCCGAGGAAGGAGGGAGGCAGGGTGAATTTCCCATTGGCTGAGAGCTCTAAATGGGTTGTTAGCTCATTGCAGCGGTAGAGGCAATTACCGTCCTGTTAATGAATAGGCAGTCAGGTGGAATTTCCCATATAGACTGTCTTCTGGTGTGAGGATAATTTCAACACCTAAAAAGCCCCAGACAGAAAACATTGTATAAATATTTTCTAAGGAAAGGTGCCAACGAAGTCATCCCCGCCAACCCTGACAAAGGAAACTACTGATGCTGTTACAGTGTATGGTGCTGCCATTGGAAAACGCCGGGAAGGGAGACATTGTGGAAATGTATCTATATTACCCCCTCCCCCGCAGGACCGAAAATAAGTCTGCAAAGATTGTACTAATGGACGAAGCTAATAACCTGCAAATTGGGATAGAATGCCCCCGCCCCCCGAGCTGGCCCCGCCCTCCTTGCCTGCAGTGGGACGTGGCCCATGGCCAGCAGTAGGGAAGCACATTGATATTCGTGCCCACGTTGAATGGATTCATTTCACAGAGTGATGGGAAGGGGAGGCGATGATGTGTGTTTGTGAGGCTTGCCCCCTCGCGTACAGTTTTTTTTTCCCTTCTTGTTTTTAAACAAAGCTGATGCTTCGGAAGCTAGAATGATTCCTGGACTCTCTCAGCAACACTAATTATGCTGTTCTTTCACCTCTCTGTGTCAGTATCTTTATGATACTGACTGCCAGTAGGAGCCACAAAGAGGAGACGATGGAAACAAACGAATCTATTAGGCTGCTTGGAAAACAGAGAGGGGGGAAAAAAGAACAATGATTTTGTAAACTCCATAAAGGTCAGAAAAAGGCTTTCAGTAAGTATGCAGAGACTAGAAATCAAATCCCATTTCCTATCATAAGAAGCCCGTTGTTTTAGCCACGGTAGTTAATGTACTGTATGTGAAAGATTTAAGACTCGTTGGAAAGCCTTGCTTCTGTTTTATTAGGCTGCTATTGAAAAGCCAGCAGCATAACTTGGACTAGGTGCTTTGAGATTTCTTAATGGGCTGTCAGGGGCAAGACACCAGGGCTGTGCTATACTAGCTCTTTCCTGTACATTAAAACAACAGGGGCCAAGCGATCACATACAGAAGTATGAATTACTTGATGCTTTCTCTGTTCCATATGGCCAGCCATGTCTTTGGCAATTAATCATGTACAAAATCAGTCGAGTGCTTTCTGAAGCATTGAAGTCAACATTTAGTTGTACCTGTGCCAGTGGGGGTGAAGGGTTGCAAGCGTAAAATAGCGGGGTAGGGGCTGCCGGCGCCAAGGCCCACGCAGCTGGCTTCTATAAACAACACTTTTTTCCCCCTCTTCGCCTTTTTTTCTCTTTCATTTTTCTTTCTTTTTTTCCCTTCTTTTTTCTCTTTTCATCTCTCTGTCTCTCTGTCTCTCCCTCTCTCTCTCTCCCTCTCTCTCTCTCTCTCTTTCCTTTCTTCTTCTTTTTCTATTTCTTTCCCCTTCCTTCTTTCCCCTTTCTTTCTGTTTTCCTTGACAAACGCATAGACCACTGTAACCAACTGCAGCTCTGAGGTTCTAACTTCCACTCTCCACCCCGGCGTGGCAGGTTAGGCAGGCAGGGCAGGCTGTCTTCTGCTCCACAGCCTGGGTGTTCCAGCAGCACCCACCCACCACCCTGGGCACCCACGCGGTTACCAGCCCAGCTGCTTGTGGTGAAGCACGTGAGGTCCAGTGATCTCCATACTGGCGGGAGGAACAAAACGGGAGGGACGAGAAGAGCGCTCTGCAAACACAAGTAGCTATTCAAGTTCACGGCTGCAGTATTTAGGACAAATATCAGTGTCCGTATTTTCTGCGATCTTTCCCCCCCAATTTTTTATCCATAGTACTGCTGATGGTAAGAGTAATAACCATTTGTCAGGTTTATCAAGCATGCTGAGTGTACCACACCTTGTGCAAAGCGCTTTACCCGGATTATCTCATGGAATCGTCCCAAGAGCTTCCGGCCCGTTCCACTGACCCCTTTCCAGATGAGGAAACTGATCGGCGGAGCGTTTGCCCTGAACTCTGTCCCCTGCACACTGCAGCCTATTCTCCGCTCCCCTAGCTCACCAGTACACGATGGAAAAATGCTGAGCTGGGTGCCTTGCTGGTACATGTTTGAAGATTTCATCAGGTAAACTCTGCGGAGACGTTCATGTAAATCAAGTGCGTCTTTGAGATGAGCTGAACCAAGTGTGTTCTTAAGTGGGAATAAAAGGCCGCTTTGTCGGCAGCCTCTCGGAGACTTCTGCCTTTGTGCCTTCCTTTCAAGACAGTCTAGCTTATCTCCCGCTTTCCAGGGTAAGGAGACTCTGCAGGGTGGGGGAGGGAGGGCGGGATGAAGACAGCAGCCGTAAGTAATGGAGCGGACTCGCCCCCCTGCCAGGGACTGGGTGTTATCTCTGAGCTGGGGTCATCCAGGATGTGTTTTCTCAAATTCAGGAAACAGGGGAAAGAAAGTTTTAACATTGTGTAAACATTAGCACCCCCAAAACCTCCTGCTCCGGGGGAGGGAGATAAAGTAGGCAAAAAGGCGGAGAGGCATGTTTATTTGTTCTGGGAGGCTGCGGATCCAGGCGCGCTGGAGATCCTTGGCGGTGCCCGGTCCAGTTTAGGAAATGTGAAGGCATCACTCAGCACTGGGCTGCAGGCCTCACAAAAGACCCATCTGCAACTGACAATCAGTAAATGAAGGAAGACCTGAGATCGACCTTTCTTTGATGGGACGAAGGCTATCTCAGTGGGTTCTGTGCCTTTCTTCTTTAAAAAAAAAAAAAAAAAAAAGGGAAGAAAGAGAGGGGGAAAAAATGTTCCTGGACTTTTGAAGAGGGAGCCCTGGTTGGGTGTTTGACAGCCCGTGGCAATGTTGATGCGAGGAAATGGCTTTCCCAGCTGATAACATCTCAAACCAAGTTTCTTCACAAGTTGAACCTTTAGCCCTTATTATCAGCCCCGGCATATCTTTGTAATTTGTGTGTGCAGAGGGAAACACAAGCCGAACATGAGGCAGATATGTATATAAAAAGTGTTAGGGTCACCATTTCGTCCCTAATGACAGCATGACTTTTTTTTGGTGGTGGGGGGTGGGGGGAGGCGGGAGGGGAAGCTGACGGGTGGGGGAAATGTAGATCTGGCATCCTGGTGTTTATGCTCCTTTTGAAATTGGAAAACCAGTAGCAGAGTTTTCTTTTCCTTTCTCTCTCTCTCTCTCTCTCTCTCTCTCTTCCTTTTTTTAAACAAACTAAGCACAGGGATTCCTAGCTGTGGAATGCTTCCTGTTGTCACACATGTCCGTGGACAGAGTTCTCCATGATCGGTAACCAGGATGGAGAAATCTGAGTTTCGGAGTTAAAGGTCTAGTACAAGCTGTTACCGTGACCCCGTATCAGAAAGGAACCCAAAGAACTGAAGACACATAGGATATTTAGTAAGGAGTAAATGCTGTAATTCCCCCTTTAAAGCGTCAGAAAATGCTGCATGCTACGAATTCTGCAAACAGCACGTATGTCCACATGTGCTTTTTTGTGATGCCCTAGATTTAGGGCAGACTGAAAGTTGCTTAACATAAAAATGTCTCCAACAAGAATTCAGTGAATTGCTCAGTCTTAATCGAATGAATTTAGAACTTTTCAAGAAAAACGTGAATGTTAAGCCTAAGAATTTTGGTTTTTCTTTTCTGTATCTACATCTCTGCCCTCCACTCCCCACCCTGGTTGTGGGTTTTTTTTTTTACTTTGGTTTTATGCGTGAAGTTCTGGGCCAGGAGAAACTAAAAACACTGGGGAATTTTTGGAGGTCCTTAGAATGCTGTGGGTTGCCAGAGTCCAGAGCAGTTTTCTCGACTGAAGTGGAGAAAGAGAGACTTCTTTCTTTGTCTCACCAGAATGGTCTGCATAGGTTAAGTGTTTTTCATAGTGAAGTAAAACTGTATGTTTGTGGACACAGCCACCCAGATGGCCATCGACCTTCTAAGTGGTCACCCAGAGATTGCATATATTTTTCTTGATGCTGTGGCTTAAAAAATAGTTTTTACAACTGTTTGTTTGTTTGTTTTAAGAATTATCTTCAGGATTGGTTTGACTCAAAACCAAAGCTTGCTTCACACATTATTTTTTATCTTGAATAGCACTCCCTGGCTTGGGTGTTCGCTCTGGCTTGGCACCGGGCCCCGTTGATTCAACACGTATCAGCGTGACGTGGTGCCATACTAGGCACCGTGGAGGGTGTCGGGAATAAGTGGGTCTGGACCCTGCGTGGTCTACAGTGCCCTCACGCTGGAGGAGGCCACATCTCATGGGTAGATAGGTGCGATGGAACAGGACATGGTTTGTACGGGGCCCAGGGGGCACTTTGGAAGGGCTGGCCAGCTCTGCTTCTTTTAGTACCAGGGTGTGGTTCGTGGGAGACTCCACAGAGGAGGTGTTACTTGAATGCTTCTTAAAGAATTTGTAGTTACTGCTAAGTCATGCAGCCAGGTACAAGTACCGGTAAATGGATAGCTTAGGGCAGCCGTGTGTTTTCGGGGAACTGCGATTAGTTTTACCTGGAATAGAAGATGGCAGGAGATGGAATTTAAGAGGTAAGCAGGACCTGGATTAAGAAGAGTTTTTTGGTCAGGTTAAGGAATTTGGCCTTTTCACAAAATTATTACTATCCGGGGGTCCCTCAAATGCCAATAACTGAAGCGCAGATGAACGGGGATGCTCCGGGTTGGCTGGGTTCTGGAGGCTGAGGCCCCTTGGGCCCCGAGGTTCTTCCTAGAAACGCCAGGTCTTCACGAAGGCAGCTTAAACCCCCTGCCGTCTTTCTTGCTGGCCTTGAACTGGAAAGGAATGAACAAGCTCAGACTCGTGCCTCTAAAAGACCATTCTTCTAAGAGAACAACTCGCGAAAGGGGTGAGGCGGACACGGACGCCGTTTTGGATGCTATTTCACGGTCCAGAAGGGAGGTGGGCCTGCACGAAGCCTCGGGCAGTGGGGATAAGTTTGAGCTCCACTGAGGGGAGGGAAGGGCAGGACTTCACGTTCGAGTCTGGGGAGTGCAGGGAGGGGGAAGGGAGGAGCCTGGGATGATTCCCGGGGGTCTGGTTTGGAGGCCAGCAGGAGGGTAGCTCGGAGCTAGCCTCGGTTGCGGGCCCTAGAGTGAGGGACCCGTAGGAGACTAAGAAGGACAGGACAGGTGTGGGCATGGTGGCCCGAGTGAGAGACGTATCTGCTCTCGGAGAAGCATCCCACAAAGCCCGACCGGCTCTGAAAATGAAGCCTGCCCTCAGAGGAGGCAGATTTATTACCACGGGGGATCTGCGAAGGGGTATGCCTCGGGCTCCCGGTGGAGGCTCTTCCCGGCTGTGAGTATTCAGTGGTAGCCCGATTTCCTTTTGGGAAAGTAACAGACATTTCGGGAATCTCTTTGACAAAATAGCGCCACCTCGCACTGAGGTTGATGAGTGAGCTTGAGATGAAACGGAACAACACCAGTCGGAGGGGCGTCTGTGCCGGGCAGTCGCCCCTCGAGCTCCCGTGGACAGGCTCTGCCGTCCCTTCCACTCGGTCGCTGTGGGTGTGGCCCGCAGCCAGGGGGTGGCCGCTGGGGTTGGAACGGCCAGCCCCCTTCTAAATACTCTCAGTCCTCTCCCAATAGGCCAGCGTTTCCATCGATGGCTGTTGGAAAGGAATTACAATGAGATGAAATTCAACCTCCGGAGCATGAGTCCCAACCCTGTGGTTTACTTTCCCTTCAGTTTGAGGGGAGAAGTGGAAGAATGTGTTTTCGGTAATAGGATACTGTTTAAAAACCGGTGCTTGTTTGAAGACAGTTCTGCGTTGCTACTGATGGGAAAATGACCTATTAACATTTCCTGTGCAGAGTCAGCCCTGGAGGAACCAATGCTGTAGCAGGGACAAAAATTTCACTGTGAATCTTGTAAAAAGAATGCTCTTTGACACTCTGAAATGTCCATTTGGGCAGCGACTTCTTGTCACTCTGAATCCCACGAAATACTATATTTGGGGTCTGAACGCCCAACCTAAGTTCCCCCATCCTTTCCCAATAGTTAGAAGTATTTATATTGTAAGAGATTTTGTTTTGTCATCCAGATAGATTTCTTCCTATTTTTTAGTAACTATTTAATTATGAGATATATTTGTATGTAAGCATGTTCTCTACATTCATTCTTGTCCTAAAAATGTGATGAAAATGAACTAAAAGAAAGCAATTGCATAGACAATCACGTAGACTGTTTGGGGACGTACAGTTTGTGAGTTTTAACGTACGTGACAAAGCCATGTAGTCACCCCTGCGGACAGCACACGGAGCAGTTCTGTCACCCCAAAAGCTCCCTCACGCGGCCCCTCTTGCGATCACACTCACCCACCCTAACCCTTGCCAAGCGCCGATTTTCTCCCCGTTCCCGCAATTGGCCTTCCCCCGAAGGTCGAACCCATGGGACCACTCACACCTTTTCACTCAGCCTAGAGCCTTGGACGGCCACCCGAGGGGTCGCACAGAGCGGTACTTGTCCCTCTGCACTGCCGAGCGGTCAGTATTCCGTTGCGTGGACAGGCCACTGCGTGTTTGTCCACTTACCTTCCAAAGGACACTCTGGCTTTTTTCAGTTTTCGGCAATTACGGATAAAGATGCTGTAAACATTGGTGTACATGTTTCTGTGTGCACATACACTCTTAATTTCTTTAGATAAACCCCTAGAAATGGGATTTCTGGGCCCCACGTTAAGTGTCTGTGCGACTTTTATAAGAAACTGCCAAGCCATTCGCCAGAACGGCATTATTTTGTGTTCCCACTAACGATGCCTAAACTTTCAAACACGCGCTTGCTGTTTAAACGCTCTTGGGTAGGGGCTGGCGAATTGCGTGCCACAGTCCCTTTTTGAAGAGACGCCTCTCGACAGGGAGGTGCCCCGTACCAGCTCCAAAGAGAAGTGCTCCCGTTTTTTTTTTTTTTTTTATGTGGAGTCCCGTGTAAGAATACATTTGGGGAGCAAAGAGGTTTATCCACGAAGAGTTTGAAGACCATTGCAATGGAGGGGCGCATCCAGAGTGGGGTGTGGGCCGCGGGTGTTCCCCGGGAAGGGGCTAGGGGGCGCTCCAGCGCTGTGCCCTCCACGAGGACCTCAGCTGCTCCCTCTCAGCCACTCCTCAGTCCATCCTTAGACTGAAGTGTCTCTAACACGCGCTGTCCATCACGCGTTCATGTCCTGTTTTACAGACACGGAGGGGCCGCAGTCCCCCAGCGGTCAGCAAGCACTAACGTCCACCTAGAATGAAATACACACACACACACACACACACACACACACACACACACCTCTGTTTCCAATGTGTCATTTCTGTGCTTATCTGCTCATTTATGGCAAGTACCGCAAGTTCGGCATTTTTCTTCTGAAATGAATTCATTTTACGGTTTAAAAGTTGGGTCAATCTAAAGAAAACTATTAAATAGTGAATGCCTTACACACAAAGATGGCAAGAATGATTTGAACGCGCTAGAATGGCTGAAGTTTGGGGAAGTCTGAGCTAGGGGATCCGGTTATCTAAAAAGACCACAGAGTGAATCCTTTCGAGAGGTGAAGAGAGATCTTCGGTAAAGTCCGTAAGTGCCTCTTAGTTTACCTACAGTATTTTATGGAGTTATATGTTTACATGATAGCAGTGTCTGAAATGAGGACAGCCTCCCGCTGCTCTTTGTTTTTGCAATGCTCGTTCCTTAAGTGCCTTCTTTATCCACTGATTCGGCAAGTAGTGGGGACACGGCAGTGAACCAGACAGACGAGGCCCCCTGTCCTCGTGAAACTTGCTTTCCTAAAGCCTCCTTCCCTTCTTCGACGCTGTTCAGGGAAAACACAGCCTCTGGGAAGACTTAAGTGTTGTGCAAGGCACAGAAGAGGGGAATGACATTTTTATTTTTATTTTTCATTTTTCCATTTCAGCGCACATTCGGTGTTATTTTATATTGGTTTCAGGTGTGCGACCTAGTGGTTAGACAATGATATAATCCACGATGTGATCTCCCTGATGAGCCTAGGACCCACGAAGAAGTTACTTTAATACAGTCAAACTGAGAAATAGTTTCCTTGTCCTCCTGTCTTTGGAACCATCTAGATGTGTAGTTTGTCTTCTCTTTGAAGCATTTTTGCATTTGGGGGAACATGCTATATACCTGCAGACATAGTGATGAACCGCGTGGCTTGTTGAGGTCCCTTTCAACTCTCAGTGCACCACGTGGGGTGTCACAGACCACACGGAACACGGGACTGTTGTTAACATGCCCCCCCACTGCGTGCCGGGACCGCTCTGAAACCGGACATCTTTTACACCCGAAGTCGCACCTCGGCAGACGCCGGAGTTCTGGTCAGCCACTGGGTGCTTCCAGTTTGGCCCACATGATATTTAAAACAATTCAAAAAATTAGTTTCCAACATTTAAAAACCAGAAATTTTCACTTTAAACAAACATGTTCACGGACCCTGCACCGCCGAATGAGCTTCGGTGCCCGGCAGAGCTGGCCGCTGAGGAACAGTGGCCGCCCTTGCAGACGGGGCCTGTGCTCTCCTCGGGTATTCCCTGTGTCACCCCTTCCAGGTGCCTTCCTGTCCCTCCTGGATATTTGAAGTTGCACCCCCTGCTTCAGCCATTTGGATCCCGGGCTTCGTGCGGTGGAATAACCTGGAGAAACTAAGCTTCCCCTCGCCCCGCCCCCAGTGCTGGAGGGCTGAAAGGTTGTTGCCCTGGAAGCTCATGGATTGTCCAGCTGCGTGGGTGTCCTTCTGGGCCCCAGAGGCAGCGGTCAGGGTGCTTTCCCTGGTTAGTGCTGGTCAGGTTATCTCGGATCTTTCACAGTGAGATACTGTTTCCCTTGGACTCTCCGTGTCTTCATTTCTTCCTATCTTCCCTTAATCCCTTTGTCGGGTTTTTGATTGTAAGCAACAGAAACAGGTTCCGGTGAATTTAAACAAAGTGGGACTTCAATGAAAGAGAATATTGGAAGAGAAGAAAATGATCTGGACTCAGAAAGTTCAGGAAACCAGGAATACTTGGAAGACCATGGGTGGCAGGAACTAAGGAAATTGATAAAATGCCTCCAGATTTTTCCCGTTCTTTGTCATTCTTCTTATGTGTCTGAAGTCCCGGAGAAGAGAACCAGGTTGGCCTGGCCCCCGTCCTTGATGAGGAGAGCGGCACACTTTGGCTGACAGCCCCTCTTAGATGATGTACCGTGAAAGATGTCCCCAGGTGGAGGTCTGGGTGCTGTTCCAGGAAAGGGGGCCAGCTGTGGATGGAAGGCAGCCTGAGCAAAAGCTGCTCCCTGCCCTTCTCCCCAAGCTGGTCAGGCGGAGACTCAGTGCACCCCTTGAAATGCGACAGAGGAGCCGGGAAGCAGTGTTTTGAGTTACAAAAGAGCCAAATTATGAGCATGCCCTTTAACTGAGGCAAGGAGGCCTGGGCCTCAGATAAGGAACACGCTGAGTGACTAGAACAGACAAGGTGACCATTTCAGTCCTTGTAGCAATTGCTTGGGTTGTAGCAGCTCCCAAGAAGCTGTGCCAACCTCACATGAAAAACATCTGTAGGTTCTAAAGGTTTCTATTCCAGTTAAGTGCAATGAGAAGTTCTACAATTAAAACTTGAAAGGCCTTTGCTCACTCCAATTTTTAGTAACAATAGGGTACTTTCTATGGTCTTTTTGACTGTTTTTATAGGGTTACAGCAGTTTGCATGTTTAAAATTCATGCATAGAAAAAAGAGTACGCTGGGGTGAGCCGTAGATGAAATGACCATTTCAACTTTGACCTCTGGTGTAATGCTACTTGTTCGCGTGAGCGGAGCATGATGCGTTCTGGACTCCCACTGCTTCTGAGAGCAGCATCTGACATTTCCCAATGCGAGGTAGAGGCTTGCGTGTTTTTGTGCTCATCTGTGAGCCTAATTTTTTAGAGGATCACAGTCATGGCCATGGAATAAGCAATTCTCTCCCAAATTACAAGTCTTAAGAGCATAAGAATCCTTGTACATATTCTTTGAACTACATAGTAGATTTTCAAAACTGGAAAGCTATTCACTGAGCTATAATACCTTTCATTACTGTGCTCTTCTTTCTTTCTTTGCAAGATCCTGATTTGCAAAAAGCAAGGGAAATAAGTGAACAACAGCAACAAAAGTTGCCAGCGTGGCTGGAAATAGAAACTAATGTTTCAAACACGAGAGGCAATACAGAGGCCCTCAGCTGGGTGGCGGGAAGTGGAGAGAGAGAAAGTCGGAAATGGCGCTTTTTTAAAAGGCAAAACAAACACCTCACAGTGAAGTGTACGTGAAAATCATTTCTAATAATAGCTCTTGGGTAGGCAATTCCCAGGGAAAAAATCACTGGCGCCCTGAGAAAATCAGAGCAGTTTCACCCAGGATGCTGGTGTGTTACTTAAGGCAATGGGGCTTTGGCGTTTACCTTGTGCCATGTACATTGATTAAATGCAGAATATATGCTGGCCATTTTTGACCATCATTTACTGTATTGATTTGTTCGCAGGAGAACTGTAATAAAAAAGCCATTGATTTACTGTCCTTATTTGCTTATGGGCTTTTTTGTTATTATTAATTTTTCACTCTTCCTTTCTCTTTTTGGGTGATCATTTCTTCTAGACAAATGCAGTGCTTCTTGAAGTTCGAAGAGAGGGGGTCCCCACGGGACTCAGGAACGAGACCTTGACCGCCATCCTGGGCGCACTCAGCACGCGCCAGAGCCTGCGGAGGGAGTGGCACACTAGGTGAGTCCCCTGAGTGGGCACCGTCGTTACCCCAAAACAAGGGCCTCGCCTGGCACGGCCCTTCCTCGCGGCTGGTCTCCTCTGTCTCGCTTGAGGGGCCTTGAAAAATGAGCCAGCTTATGTATGTTTTCAGCCAAAGTGAGCTTTTCCTGCTCAGGGGACCTGCGTGACTTCTGACAATCCGTGGTGTCCTCTGGATGTGTGTGTGATTCAGCCCTGAGTCTGACACCTTGAGCGTGAACGCTAGCACCTCGAGCCGAATTCAATATAAGTACCTGAGGCCAAAGAACCCTTTTAATCAACAGCCTAAAAGACCAGCATTGCAGTTTGGGGACCAGGGGGCAGATGTCTGGGTTGCTTGGAAGTTGTCTGTCTGTCAACCCCCTTTTAGAACTGACCAAGTCAGAATTCTGTTGGCTCCCGCCTAGTTTCTTTGCACACGGACATTCCTATGGTTGCAGAGCTGTCGCTGGTGGAAAGTGGGTACAATCACCAGTTTTTACAGCATCGATGCTTGCATGCTGTATATCATGTACCCTGCCCTGATGTGGCCAACGAGGGATGGACAGGCAGCTGGAAGACTTTCCCCAGGGGTTAGGGTTCACCTTCAAGGCTGTAGTTTGTAAAAATTGTTGAAATATTGTGCGTCTCTGAGCAGGAGGGAGAAGAATTGGGAAGATTGGGCTGTACGTGGTCTCCAAGTCCTATTTAATGCTTAAAAATTCTGTGTGCTTGGGAGTCAGGAGCATTTATTGATAGCCGTAATATTCGCCAAATGAGTTCATGCAACAGAATTTGCAGTAATTGATGGCTTTACTAGTAACCATTATCATAAAAATAGATTTGTCTGAACAAGGATGAGGAAGAGCATCTCCTAAGGATAGGAGACGGTAAAGAGGATGGACTGTCCCTTGTGATGGGGTACCGGGAAGCTGTTTTCTCAAGTACGTGCATTATCTCTAAATTCAGACTTTCCTTGAAACAATCATTTTAAAATTCCCAGTGATGTTCTCCCCTTTCCCTGCTTTTCGGTGGCGTGGTCGGAGTAATCGTTTTCAACCACAGTCATTGCATTTCCCATTGAAGTTTCAATAATTACATTTTAAATTTTCTTTGTGTGACAGCGTGAGTGTGTGTAGTCAGGAAAGTAGGCAGGTTTTATTAAACAATGCAGCATCGGTGTGGGGACGTGGAAGAGGCTCCTCTCTCTGGGTTTGGCCTTTCATAGCTTTGCCCCCTGGTGATTCTTATTAAACGGGAAAGGGAGAGAGAGAGAGAAACTGCCCTGTCTGTGCCCTTCCTCCCGCCACCCCCCTGCCTCTGAAGACAGCGCGGCTCAGAGGCCAAACGTGGAGATGGGAGAGAGGTCTTTGCCGAGTGCCTTTGGCTTGCAAGCGGGAATCTCCTAATACACCGAATCATCAGACGACGCAGCCTGTTTAGAAGGAGTCTGGTCCCAGCCTCTCTGGCCCTTCCTGCTAACAATTCCGCCAGGGGCTGGAGCCAGGGTTGAAGTCGATGTCGTACAGCATCCGAAACAAAACTTCTGCAGTCCTTCCCGGGAGTGGGGAGGGGAGGAAGAGCTGACCGAGCCGCTGACACACAGCAGGCCTTCCTTAAAACTAAACCCCTGGAAGAACATTCCAAGCGGGCGCTGTCTGCAGATCTCAGACGGAAAAGCATCCTCGGAAGGTTAAATCACCCTGATCCTGTGCCCCCCCTGCCCCGTGTTCACCCCCACTGGATGTCTCCCATCCTGGGGACCTAGCTCAAAGACTCGCCCGCACGATCTGTGTAAACAGACCGTGCACACACAGCTTTCTTTCCCTCATCAAAGGCACATGGGGCCACCAGGAGTCGGGCACGGCCTCGCGTGGCCGTCCGGCCCGTGGTGGGGCACGTTACAAAACACCCACTGCCTCGCTCCCCCCACGGCCGGCGTTCTGGAGAGCGGCCTGTTGTGTGCTTTGGAACCGCACGAGGAGAAATGTGCTTTGACAGAAAATAATTAGCGCTCGCCAAAGGCCAAGCAGTAGGTTGCAGTATTTTACTTTCATCAAAGCTACCAGGGGATCAGTTAGATTAGATAATAGAAATTTTTTCCTCTGAAAGTTAAATACAGATGACCGTAATTACCTTATATTGCACATTAGAGAACGCGTTATGAATGGTCCGACTTCAAGAAATTTAGGTCGACCGAGACTCCGCAGCTGGCAGTGACTTCAGTCCAAGTCGGCTGTAATCAAGGTTTCCACCTCCCCCTCTTCAGCAGGTTCATTTGTGATGGCAGTATCGGGGAGAATTGGAAGCGAAATTTGTGACTTGGTTTTAAAATATTTATGGTGATTACCAGTGGGAAAGGTGGGGGGGCAGATGAGGCTATGGGGGGGGGGTAGAGAGAGCTGGAGGGAGATGGCTCGGGGTGGTGAACACACCCCCGATATATAGCTGATGGGTTATAGAATCATACACCCAAAACCTACATAATTTGACCAACCAGTGTTACCCCAGTGCAGTCAGTACAAATTCTTAAAAAATAGAAAGGACTGCGTGTGTCTCTCAGGCCAGGAGCCAAGCCATTGTTTGGGGACGACTCGCTGAAGTCTCTTAAACCGAAAGCATATGTTCCCTGTAATTTAGCTTCTGGAGGAAAGTGTCAATTCCGCATGACTCGGGGTAACCGAGTTTGTCACAGTGTCACACAACCCTGCGATTTCAGAGGCCCGTTGGAGTGCCGTGGGTTTCCCTCGCCAAGCTGCGTAATCCCATAAACAGCCCTCTCCAAATAGGCTTATTAGGGCTGTCGGCTCGCTTGCCCGGAGCCGAATGATTCCAAAGGGCGTCGGGAGAAGCCGCGTGAATGCAGGGTAAGTGTTAACAGAAGCGGCCCAGAGTTTCTGGGGATTCGGCTTTGTTTATACAGCCCACTCTGCCTGATGGACAGCTCGTGATAGCTTTTAAAGAACTGGGCAAGCCCTCTGCTCTGACCCCTTCTCGACCCCTGCAGCCCAAAGGTCAGTCTGCAGCTAATAAAGTCGGAGGCTCTTCGGGCCTACTGTAGGAAAAGGCAGCGAAAGAGCAGCTGGAAGGACTGGCTGTCTCAGGAAAGGCTGTTTAGGGTCCCTCTCTGATAATGAAAATGATTACCAAATTATATGGAAGTTTAACCGCAATAGTGAGCGAGAGGCGGGTGGAGCCCAGCGTATTAGGTTTGATAAATGAACTGTGAAGAGGCCCATCTGGCTCTCAACATCTTTTCTCCCCCTCGCTCCCTACCAAGGGGAAACATTTTAAAATAACAGCAGTACATATAGACTCAATGACCCATGCAAGGAGCTGGAATGGATTAAGATTTAATGGTGACAGTGGGAGAAATTATCATTTGAAAAGTGCACTAAAGAAAAGGTACAGTTCGGTGTCGGTGCCCAGGCTGTTTTCCTAAGTAAAATGGAGTAAAAATCAGCGCCTTTGTTTCTCGTACACAAACCCCTCGAGCCCTGCCTCGATTGCTGACAACTTTGAGGGCGTGTGCATTCTGGAGTCTCATTATTCATGGCCAGCTTAAGGCAAGGAGCGAGCTTCCTTTGCCCCGAACGTCTCAGGATGAGAGACAAGTATTTTATTTCGGCCCGCTCGCTCCGTTTAGGGAATGTGGGTGAATCACGTGTTCGAGCGAAGGCTTTACAGAGCCTGGGATCCACTTCAACATCTGCCCACTGAAAGGTCTGTGTTTTCTGGTACCGAACATACGTGTGACTCTTGCACGCTGTTTTACTCTTACTACCACTTGGCTGATTTTCTGGGAGAGTAAGGCGAAAGCACCTGCCGGCGACTGAGGAGACCTGTTGGCTTCCTGCTTGCTTTTTCAAAGAGGCGTCCCGGTGAGCTAATTACTGCCAACAATGGGTAGGTCCCAAGCTAAATGTTGGCCCACTGTTCGTGGATAAGAGGAACCTGTTTAAAGCTCTCTCCCAGCTTCCGGTGACCAGTGTCGTGGTTTCTGCCCAGTGACACTGGAGTCCCCAGAGCTCCGCCGTCGTCTTCAGAGGCAGCTGGCACCTCCCTCCCATGACTCTCCTTTCTGAAGCAACGATGCTTTTATGTAATAAGCATCTTTGTGTCTTCCGTATGCCCAGCCAGTACGAAGCGCTGCCTGAGCGGATGTGCTCAGCGGCCAATTTAAGAACATGTCCAGGGTTGAGAATGGACTGAGGTCCCAGAAAGAGGCTGTGGGAGGCAGTGAGAAGGGGAGTGACGGAACCCAGTCGCTCTAGCCCACTCGGGAGAGTATGGAATTGTAGACGTCTCCAGACTAGAATTGCCGTCCCGCTGAAAGCCTTTATCTTGAACTACATTGTCTACATAATACAAGCCTTGCCCAGACAATAACTACATTTAAAACCGAAATAAAGAGCTCCTCATCATTATTCCAAGTTAGCATTCACCTCTGGTTTTGATTTTATGTATATCCATGCGGATTTACAAATGAGCAGAAGGCTAGGTGATGGGTAATGCAGAGAGATGAGGGACTCTTTTAGAACTCACGGCGCTTTTTAACTTTAAAACAGTGCCCTTAAATTCATGCTAAGTAAGGTATGAATTCAAAACATAAGACAAAAACCAGGCCATTAGGGTTTTGTTTTTTTTTAATTGAAGCATAATTCACCCTGCTCAGTGTGGCTCGATTGGGTGTCAGCCCACAAAGCAAAAGGTTGCCAGGTCGATTCCTGGTCAGGGCACACGCCTAGGTCGTGGGCCAGGTCTACCAGTCAGGGAGCGTGCGAGAGGCAACTGATGAATGTTTCTCTCTCACACTGATGTTTCTCTCCCTCTCTTTCTTCCTTCTTTTCCCTTTTCTCTGAAAAAAGAAAAAAAGAAAGAAAATCTTTTTTAAAAACAGAGCTATAACTCACATAAAATAAAATTTCACGTAACATAATCACTTTGAAACACGCAATTAAATGATGTGTTTAGGACATTCACGACCTGGTGCCGCCATCACCATCATCCAACCCCAGAGCGTTCCCATGACCCCGACAGGAAGCCCTCCACCTGCTGACCGCCCCCACAGACCCTGGCAGCCACTCATCGGCTTCCTATCTCCATAGATTTGCCTCTTCTGAACATTTTATGTGATGAGCACTCCGCAGGGGAGCCGTACAGCACGTGGCCTTTGACACCTGCCTTCTTTCACTTCGCACATCGTTTTCGGCGTTCATCTCTGATGTGGCGTGTCAGCGCTCTATACCTTTTGGTTTATCAAATAATGTTCCACTGTCTGGATGTGCCCCATTTTGCTTATCAGCTGACGGATCTTTAGATCGCTTCCACCGTCTGGCCGTTGTGAATAATGCTGCTACGAACCACTCATCTACAGGTTTTCGAGTGGCAGGTTTTGGTTGCTTTGCGTGTATACCCAAGAATGGAGTCGCTGAGTCGTAGGGTGACTCTGTGTCCTGCTTGTGAGGAGCTGCCAGACTGGTGTCCGCACCTGCCACACCGTTGGACATTCCTCCCAGTGTTCCCCAAGGTCCCCTCTTCCACAACCTCGCCAACACTTGTTACTTTTTTAAAAAAATCACAGACACCCTAGAGGGTCTCAGTGTGGTTTCAGTTTGCATTTCTCTGATGACTAATCATGTTGAGCATCTTCCCATTAGTTTTTTACTGGATTTCCAGACTCGGCAGACTTGGTCTGGGCTTGGTGACTGGATGGAGTCCCAGATGGAGCTGCTGCCAGAAGGAGGCTCTGCCCGCTTCCCGCTTCTCTGGGTAGGGCCGGCCCTCCACTCATTTGCGCGTGGCCCAGCTGGTTTGTTTCCGGAGACCTCGCGCTTACAGCGCCCGCCATTCTCTCACACGCCTTCCATTACGGCCTCTCTGAGCATGGCATGCTGAGAGGGATGTGGCCCTGGTTAAGGGGAAGCTCTGGCCGTGTGTAACTCACCCCCGCCCGACTTCCAGGCTAATTCCTGTGTAGACAACCTCATCTGGATCCAGGGGGCCTGACCGTGGTGATAAGAACTGTTTGAAGAAATGTGCGTGGCAGCGTCTTAGAAAAGCTTTTAGAACTCTCACTTCCGGTTGACAGTAACTCTCTGGACCAAGATGGCTCTGTGTGCGAATCTTCCCCGCACTGGGCTCCGGTGACCCAAAGAGCTGCCAGGTTAGCACTTCTTTGTGGGCGTGTAAACCAGCCATCTTATTACTGACCACCCTCCGTTCTCCACACCCCTGGCCATCGCCTCCTACCTCCAGGATGGATCCACTTTGGATCTGTTTTTAAGGCTCCGAAATCTAGTTGTCATAAACCAGATCTTGTAATGCGTAGGGTTTGCTTTTCTAAGGGAATCAGCCTCAGAAGTCAGATCTGGGTACCACAAATGGAGCAGTTTGTGTAAATCACTTGTGTGGATCGACTCGGGGTCTAAGGTTTTCTCCATGGATGTCTGGTTTCTCCTTTAGCTTCCTGGCGGGGCTGGGTGTGTGCCCTGGGTGTGTCCAGTGCAGTTTACCAATTAACTGTTAGTCTCTGAGTGCTTAGTATGTACAAGTAACTGCTAGATGCTGTGAGAAATATCAAGATGAGCATGAAGCGACCTCAACGCTGCAATAATTTGTAGGTTACTGTGGAGGAAGGCAGGGAAGGTTAGTAAGAACACAAAGGCTCCCATGCCAATTGTTAGTCTGTTTCGTGTGAGGCACTGTAGGAAACTGAAAGACGGCTTAGCTGTGGGTCCTTCTCCAGGAGAACTTAGTTGGTAGGAGCTTATGAAAAGGAGGAAGCTGTTGACGTGGTCTCCCCTTGAGCCAGCCGTTCCTGATGCCCAGCCGTTCCTGGAACTGAGTGAGAACTGCATAAGAAAAGGAGAGGTGAGGGGCGGGGAGGGCAAGGGCTTCCCTGGGGCCATTCCTCTGAACTAGAGGTTGGGTTTCTGACCAGCAGGGGCAAAACTGAGGCTCAGTGTGACATGAAGGCTACATTTCACCTGCTTTGGGCAGCTGCCCTATTGCTGGTTACCCGCTGATGTCCTGATGGGGCTTCAGTGATGTTAGTGCAATGATGTGCCCCAGCCTTGGGGACTTGGCATGTGGGCCCATGCGAGGGAGCTGTCATCACAAAAAGGGGACCCACCAGCCTTGAGAGTGGGCTATGGGGCAGTGAGACTGATGGAATTATCCCCTGGGACTACACGTGACCGAGTCATCGGAACATCCCAAATGCTGTCACTCACGCTGCTGCTGATGGAGGTGGCCAGGAGCTAGTTCAGTAGCTGCCCGTTGCGCCCAGCTGGCTTTGTCGGTGGGTCAGGGCGGGCGTGGGGAGCCAGTGAAGACCATCCCAGGGACAAGCGGGGGGGGCGTGGCCTCTTTTGCAATGCATGCGCTCCATCTCCTTGAACAGTTGCAGTCTCTGCCTTCTGCTGCCCTTCGCAGAAGGGTGTCTTCTGTGTCTCCATAAAACCCTGTAACGCCATAAAACCTCCTCATAAAAGTGTAGGAATCGAAACATTGTATAAATTTAGGACAAGGATTAAATGAGTCTAGAGATAGGGTTACCTTTTATCCGAGACACAGCAACTTCAGGAGTCCAGTGTTGTTAATGTTACTCCCAGTGTTGCTGTCATTATTTGAACAGCTTTATGGGGGACAAAAGCCAATGGACTCGTGTGCATCTTATTTATAAAATCAGCACATCGGCTTCGGGAAGCCTCCGCTCCCGGCAAGTTCCTGACTGGGATCGGTTGCTGGCTGTTTCTTCCAGGCGGCGCTTCTTAAACTTTTTGAGAAAACATTGATCCATGCATTTATTTATTCAACAAACACTGTTAAGTGCCTGCTATTTGCCAAGCACTCTCCCAGATGCTGGAGCTACAGCAGGGAGGGAAACTGGTGAACACTCTGTTCCACAGAGCTGACACCCTGCGCAAGTGACAGGCGAGAGCTGGTTACATGGAGGGGGCGTGGCTTTTTCTTTCGGATTTTCTGCAGAGGATAGGAGCAGGAGTCAGGTTGCCTGGGCCAGAATCCTGGATCCGCTTCTCTAACTTCGGGCGTGTTACAAGGATAGACTGTAACTAGACTAGTTACTTAGCCCCTCTGGACACAGTTTTCTCATTGGGAACTTGCCTGGGGACAGTAATAGAACCGATTTCATAGGGCTGATGAAGGGGTTGCATGTCAAACACCTAGAGCAAGGACCTGTAACGTAGTAGGTATTCAGTGAAAATGACCCATCCTCTTCAGGTCAAAGCAAAAATGTCAAGAATGAGCCCAGCCACACTTACCCAAACTTGCCCCGCCTTTGAGAGAGGGCTGCATGGGAAATCCTGGCCTCGGGATGGGTCTGAGCGTGCTGACCAGGTAGACAGAGGAGCCCCGGACGGGGCTGTGCAGAGCGCTGTCACCGAGACCTGACAGACAGCGGCCCGAACTCCGGTGTGAGTCCCATCCCCAGCTGGCCGTGGACTCCGGGCACCTGCCCGAGTCTGGATCTCAGCAACTTCATCCAGAAAAGACACACCTCGGTCCAGGTGACCTCGAAGGGGTCTGCGGCTCTGACAAGGGGTGGCTCTCCGAGTTAGACACGGGGGAGCCGCTGAGGGTAGGGCAGGTGTCAGTGCTGTCAGCTTCTACCTGCACTGTCCTTGTACCGATTTGACCGATAAGAGCTGCCAACAGTTAACAAGTACCGGGCAGAGTTTAGATATTTTACGTGGTGCGAAATGGAGACAGAGAGAGGCCACGCAGCCAGTGCGTAGTGGAGATGGAGTTTAAGCCGAGACAGCCCAGCCCAGACCTGTGCTGTGTGGCCACCACCGGAGCAGTAACGAGGCTTTGCTCTTGTAAACACACATGTGTTCACTCAGTACCTTGACCGGGTCCCACAAGACAGGGCTTGCAGACCTTCCAGGACCCTCCCCAGGGTGGGGACCTGCCAGTGGCCTCTGTGAATACCCACTTCCTCTGGTCCCCAAATGTGTTTCACACAGTGTAGCTGTGGGGGTGTCTCTCTCTCTCTCTCTCTCTCTAGGAGGAAGTACTTTCCAGCTCCTGCTTCGTAAATGTTCCTTATCGGGAATCCTTTAAAGGGAAGTTACAACTTTATAGCAATGCCATTTCCTTTGTCTTGGTTACAATCTTTCGGAAGGTGGGAGGTTGGGGTGCCAACGAGAACATTAGCGTGGAGCTCCCAAGATTCTGTAGGTCCTCCAAGTGGGGTAATTTGGGGGCTGGGTTAGCCGAGGCTGATTTTGGTGGAACAGAGGGCATTCATAACCTGTCTGGTGCGTTAATGACCCGCTGTGCAATATGTTTACGCCCGGGGAACAGTTTACTCACAAGAAGGGTAGCAACGGCGCTCTGTCTCGGTGTGCCCCAGGGTTTCGCAGATTTCCTCTGCAGTGCGTAGGTCCAGGCGGCAGATAAAAGTTGACTTTCCGTCGAGGAAGTGAGGGGGGTGGCGAGGGGGTAAGGCTCAGCTCCGCTGGCCTGTAGGGGACACTGTTGCCTCATCTATCAGAATGATCTTCGGCATCTTGTCCCAGGCCAAGAAACCAAAGGAACACGTCAAACCACCAAACTAGGTCATTCTCCTTCACACCGTTCCTTGAGTGACTCCAGCGTGTTTAGAACGGTCGGTGTTCTGGGGTCTCCATCAGGCTGCTCAGTAAGTACGCACAAAGGGGGGACAGTCAGACATTTCTTTTTAGGGCGGAAGTGATTGGCAGAGCCTTCCCGGTCCCGTTTCTGCCGTGCCCAGGGTGCTCAGGTGGATGCTTTGTAGTCTGATACACGTCGCGGTCTACTGGACCATCTTCCTTTTTTGCTAAGATGCGCCCACGTGGAGCAGAATCGCTTCCATTCTGCTGTAGTCTAGGCAAATATCGTACGCCTTCAACGGGCGTTCGGAAATTCCGATCGTCTTCTTTCCATCCACCTCTCTGTCTCCACTGGAAAAGCTGCGATTTTCTGAGCAAATGAAGTCACAGCTGCAGCGCAGGCGCGCGCAGGGCTCGGCGCGAGCAGGATGCCAGGTGCTCGGCCCGGCTGCCGGTCCGCCCGGCTCTCCTTCCAGACTGTCGACAGCCTCTGTCTCCGTCCAGGTGCCTGTGGCCTTGGCAGCGAAACCTCCACCCGCCTGCCCCGCTCTGGCCTCGTCCCGTCCAGAAGACGGGCCCTGGAAGGCGATTGCAATTAACCCTGGGAAAACATCAGCTTTGCTAAGGCGGCGTGCGCGTGATGGCGTTAGCCTGCTTCATTTCCAGTTTCCCCATCAATTACGCCATGTGTTTCATCCAGTTGGTGCTACCCTCCCAGTGTTAATTATAACCTACAAGACTGTTACAGTTAATTTTATGGCAAGCATATTGTCTCTTCAAGGCTCCAGAGCAGCTCATAAATTATCTTGAAGGTAAAATGTAACTTGGGGAACTAGTTATGAAAATTCCATCCATCTCGCTTAGGAGCTGCAGCTGCTCCTGTCAGCTGCCTCGCCGCGGCATTGTGAAGGAATTACGGTGGGTCAAGTTTAAGAGGGTAGGCCCGGGCTGTCACGGAGGAGAAAGGCTGTCCTGGCCCTGTCAGACAAGTACCTTCTGCCAGTCCCTGGTGATTTCACTTCGCAGGCAGGAAGAGGCAGTCGCGCAGGTGGACGGTCCCCAAGCTGTCTGTATTCATTACCTTACAGAAACTTGTTGTCGGTAGGCAGGGCCAGAGACCTTTCCTCCTCTCTGTTGTCATGATGGGAGGCATCATCTGCAAAGTGCAAGGGAGACGGCTCTGTCCCTAAGTCTGGGCTTGGTTCGGGGGACCACCGGAGGAGAGGGGACAGAGCTGTTTGAGGCAAGACCTCCCCGCAGCCCCGTGCCGGGCCCCCTACCTGGTGATCCGCCTTGCAAAAACCCCGGCTGGAAGGAGCATTTCATTCGTGGCTGTTATTTTTCATATAATCTGATAAAGTGAGATTTCACTGTGAACAAACGGACTCGGAAATTGCCTCCTAAATAAATTAGCAGGTTATCTTATTGGGATAATAAACACACTCCTTTCTCCGTTTCCTCACACGAAGGATAAGCTTTACGTTTCAGCCCCCGGGGCGGGAGCATTATTATTTTTAATGACTGAACACAAGTCTTTCATTTAGCTTGTTTGTACAGTTACTGTAAATGATCTTTTCTGCTGTTGGTCCGTCATTCGAAATTCTGCATGTTACGCTCGCTTTACAAGCTTTGAGGGGGCCTCTGAGGACTGGGAGCTGTGCTCAGCACAGCCTCCTCTGCTGCGTGGGAAAGGGGCAGCAGCAGGGACGTCGGAGAGGGTGTGCAAGAACGAGCGCCTGCGTGCACGCATCCAAGTGCACGTTTGAGTGACGCGCCCACCAACGGCGCCGGCCTGGGCCGCAGGTTGAGAGCACGGAAACACAAGGGGGGCGCTGCCCGAGCTGGTGACTTCTCCCTGAGTTTCGGAGAATTTCTGCACGTGTTCACAGACGCACTAGCCTTCGTACTGGGGGCCCCCAAGACCATTGCACCAGGCTACGTCACGAAGAGAAGACCTGGCGCTGAGGGGCGCCGAGGGCCCCCCAGAATGGTGAGATCTTCGCCCAAAGGGGCCCTGGGCTTTCTCAACGATGTGTTCTTCCGAGCTTTCCATGATCGCAGCGTGATCCCCGGATACTTGTGGGTTTTCTGGTGAATTCAGACAAAGGTTGCACACACAAAATGTCTGTGGGACCTGGCAGGTCACCTGGACGAGTGAAGGCAGAGAGGTGGGACCAAGGTGAACAGGGGTGTGCACACCTGTCTGAAGTGGGCAGCGCCTTTCAGTCTTGCAGAGGAGGCCGACCCGTGTCACCAGGGCCTCCGTTTTCAAAGAAGCGGGGCGTTCCTGCCGTGTGTGCGCATGAAGTCTCTGCATGACACGCTAGCAAAGATTCAAATGTGCGTACCTGCTATTCAGGCTGATCAGCGGGTCGCATCTGGAGACTGGATGGTGTGGATAGGGTTCCGACATAGAACCGAAGTGCTGTCTGCTTCCAATGAGAACTCTCCCCCACCATCCGCCACCCCCATCTCTTAAACACAGAGGCAGGGGCCCTGAGCAAGAACCCAGAGTGCCATCGGGGCACTACTTTTCCTGACCTTGCAACACTGGTCTGCTCAACGTGGTGGTAGCTTCTTGCTGGGAGCAAATATTCGTGTGTGGGGTTTTTTGTTTTGCCTTTAACTTGCCAGCCTTTTATTTTTCCTTTTATAGAGAAAACCTAGGAGAGTTTCCAAAGCTGAATGAAGTGTCTTCGGTGCTCACTGTCACCGTAGAAAGGGTGTCTGCAAACACGTTGGCAGTTTTGAATCCCATGAAGGGTTTTGATGCTCAGGAGGAAAAGGCAGGGGCGGCGTGGGCAGTGACCACCCTCTCCCCTCTTCCGCCCCTGAGTTTGCGCCTCATTCCCAGCCCCTCCACGGAGGAATCTGGCTGTGCTTCCAGGACACAGCCCTGTGCTGCGGTCAGGGCAATGTTTCCATCTCCGAGCTCCGGGCTGGTGGCCGCCCGGAGGCGTGGTCGGGCCCGGCGCTCCCCACACGTGGGTGTGATCTTCTGGAGAAGAGGAGAATAGAAAAACGATTCCTTTAGTAAAAAGAAAAAGGCAAGCCCGAACCTCGGCTGCCACAAAGGTCAGCTGTTAGGCCTGCGTGGTTGGATTTCCCTGTAAATATTTCATGAGGGTTATTAGAGGGGGGGGCCACGGTGACATCACAGCCCCGGCTGCACCAGAGGAGCCGTTTCGCTAAAACTCGGCCAACATTTCTGAAGGAACGTGAATTTCTAATGTAAAGTTAACATCAGGTTAGAAAACCCTCCGGAAGAAATGCCAGTATCGATGTTTATAATCTCTGCATTTATGGATTTGCAGTTTGTGCAAAAAAAAAAAAAAAAAAAAAAACCCTCCCAAAGAGACTTTATTTTTGTTAAATAAGACTAGCTTGTAAAACAGTCTGTATAGCCAAATCCATCCTAACCCGATGTGTTGGCAGCCCCTTTGTATAAATAATGTCTTTTCCAAAATGAGTGTATTTGAGAAAGGAAGAGGAAAATTAAGTGGCAAACCGTGTCTCTGGGTTGCCATAAACTGACAGAGTCCTAGAAACAGAAAGCGAAGCGGCCGGCGGTTCATTCATTCTTGGAGCAAATTGCAGAGCCGTCCATTAATTTGTTGATTTTTATGGATGTCTGAAAGGTTGCAATGATGAACAAAATGTTTATCCTAACTAATTTCACTTTCTTCAGGAAGGGTGGGGATAAAAGTTGATTTAAACACGTGGTTTTCGGGGGGGGGTATGTCACATAAAATGTGTGCAGGGTTTAGAGGCGTTTGGCAGGGGAAAAAAATGAAAGGATATTCCCATTTTGTCATAACTTAATCCATGCTCACAGATGGTCCTGTTCAGGTGCAATTTTAATTACGAGGTAAAGAACAGCCCTGCTCAGCGGGGAGCCGTCTTAATAAATGGAGAGGGGCTTTTGTCTTCCAGCCTCCGAAAGCCTTGTTACTGAGAAAGGGAAATACTTTGTGTTAACAGGGGAGAGTCTCAAAACAACCCAGGTACTTGGGGAAGGGACAATAATGGATTCCCAGAGACCCAATGAGTGCCCTCCAAGCGTCTTACGACGCTTGTCATTTTGCGCTGCCTTAATAGCGCTCATTTTAGCGATGGCTTTTCCGGTGATAAATGTCCGCCCTAGACCCACTCACGTGATCAGAGGGTAACTAGACAGACCAGATCGCAAATCCACTTTTAAAAAATGTTAATCCCGAATGGAAGGACTGCTTTCCGCTTCTTAGGCTCGAAGGGCCGCTTCGCCCTTCCAGCGAGAGAGTGCCCGGAAGAAGAACTAATAACTCAAACGCCGCCGTAACGCGCAGCTGGCATTCATAACCCCCCACAAACAGAACAGTCCTTTTTGTTAAATATTAGTAATGTGTTACAATAACGTTTTACTGTCCTCCCCGCAGCGGGGAGCTGTGAGGACCTTGTGTTTGAACCTCCATGTCCTGACACAGTTAATTATCCACGGAGAGTGGTTTTCCGCCGTCTCGGTTCTGAGTGATGCAGCTTCGCTGTCGAGGGCTCACCGCGTGGGTGCGGACCCAGGTGCAGCGCACCTACGCCCTTCCTGACAGAGGCAGACAGCTGTGTTTTCTTTACCGTGTTATACATCACGGAGAGCGTCTCATTTATTACAGCCGAGCTAATGATGCAAGTGCAGACCTTTCTGCCCCGTTCTATACAGCGCGGATATACTGGCTGTAGAGATGGGAGCTTGTTTTCCGTACGTAATTCATCTTTTCTCGTACCAGATGCATCGCACGAAAATGGGGCAGCGCGGGGGTCAGCATTCATTGAACTGGGGCCACAGGGATTGGGAGAGACCGCTGGGTGGGGAGCCTCTTTTTCTTTCACAAGGGTCTCGGCCGGTCTGCGGTCTCCCCACCACACAGCACACAGCACTCTCGCCACGAGGAACTGAGGCTAACGGACGGAAGGGCTTTGCTCTCTGTTCGCCAGCACGGAGAGAGGCTTCAGACCTGAATACGCACGGGGGGAGGTCCGCTTCATTACGGTCACCCGCGTTCGGGGCCGGGACCAGGCTACGTGTTGTCCACGCGGGCAGCCGAGGTGGGTTTCTGTCAAATCCGAAACATCTCCCTGGCCGGGCGTAGGTCGGTCCTTCCAAAATGGGCCACGGCCAAGCTCAGCAGCTCCCGAAGGCTTACGGACTTGCTGCCGGTGGCCCACAACATGGTTTCGTGATACGCCCACGAATCCATTTTTTTAGAAGTCCTATACATACATACATACATGAATATGTGTGTGTATATATATATGTGCGTGTGTATTGCTTTAAATTAGAAAAGCATAATTAGCATTTAGATTCATAGTTCTCAAATAATGTTTTTGGAGAACCAGAGATATAAGTCAGTCTTTAAGTTACTATTTTAAAAAAAAATTGAAGTTGATTTCAAGGAAAATGCTAGAAATGTAGAAGCGTTGGTGGTTCGTCACTGAAAATCGTGATGGCGGACCCCATCATCAATGTTTAGGAAGCGCAGGCCTTAAACACCGAAGGGGTCGGACGCCTGGATCTCAGTCTTAGGTGCGCTGTGGATTACGAGGCGGCGGAGGAGGGTCGCCGTGAGTGAGGATAGCAGCCAGCCCCCGAGGACCCTGCTCCGCGCCAGGCGCCGTCCGAAGTGTCTCACTCCCGCCTCCTTGCTCGCTCTCCCTGAGAACCCCGAGGGCTGCCTTCGCCTTCGTCCAGGTCACCGAGGCCCAGGAAAGGCTCAGGAATCTGTCCCCCGTCACACAGACTTAACTGGCCGAACCAGGACCCGAGTCCAGGCCCTGAGCTTCTGGGGCCTTCTGTTCGGCCCCTGCGCTTCCCTACACTCCCCGACGGCTGAAGAAGGGTGACCCCGTGTCTGTTCCCTAAAGCAGGGGACAGGCGGAGAGACGTGAAGGCAGGCAGCACGGCGTGGAAGAACGTACAACGTCAGCAACACCGTGTACATACGTGATCGTGTAGAATGTAACAGTGCAGTGATGGCGCATGTTTTGTGAGGGCGTTGACCTTTGCTGCCGGCTGGGCCCGGCCGTCACTGTATTCCTAGCCCCTGGCTTCCTTGCGTGGCCTGCTGGAGGTATGCTAGAACAAACGTGCCTTAGAACTTGAAGTTCTTGATTGGAATAAATGAAAAAAGAGGGACAGACGGGACTTAACTTTTCAATTAGCGCTGTAGGGCCCTCCACATATGTGCCACTGGGAGGCAAGTAACACCTCTTCCTCCAGGGCGGGGCAGAGCAGGTGTACAGTGGTTCGTATGGAAAAGGACGCAGTCATGAATAAGTAATAACGCAAGAAAAAACTCGGGTTCCCATGGTCACATCTGCAAACCTGCTTTTGCCCCTCCCTGTCTGCAAGGGTTTATGGGGCAAAAACGTCCTTCGGCACCTTCTTGTATTTTTGTACTCAGAAAAGCATCGATAAGTCTTTTCCTCGTTCCCTTCAAACACATGTAAGCAATGCCTAATCTTGCCTGAAAGTCCAAGTGAAAGTCTTCAGCAAATAGCCCGGGTAGATTTCCCGAAAGAAGAGACAGCATTAACCTACGAAACCTGAATCTCAGCTCCCGACAAACGAGCCGAAGTGAGCAGAGCGACCCGGCGCGCGGGACCCGGCGCAGGTGCGCGCTCCGAGGCCTGGGCTCCAGAGCACGGCCGGGCCCGCCCGTCGGCAGCTCCTCTGAGGCTCTCGGTTCGTCTTGATTTAAAGCCCCAGCCAAGGGCTCCCGCAGGCAGGCACACTCATCCGTCTTTCTCATCTGATACTTTCCCAAGCCAGAGAGCCCGGGTTTTTTTTTCCTCGCACCACTGTTTACGACCAGTGTCACCGCTCCAGGAGACGTCACGCGGGTGAGGTGTTCAGGCATGGAGAGAGGGGTGACGGGGCCACTCGGCGAGCCCGTCCGCTGCACGTTTCCCAGCCAGCCTCCACGCGGGCCAAGAGTCATCACCAGCAATCACCGGAGAATTGTGAGGGGCGCAAAGAGGAAAATGGGAGAACAAAATGGGTGGAAAGAATTTATACTTTCGTCATTTCAGGTTGGAGCCAGGGGCTAAAACCCATGTCTCACGCCATCATAATCTACAACCATTTAATTTGCTAACAAGACTTAACTGATGGGGATCTGCAGCCTCCTCCTCCTCCAGTATAATCAAAACAAGAAGCTTTGGGCTCTGGAGAGTAAATGTTGCCGATCTTTTATTGTCCGCTCCCCTCCCCCGGCCCCTCTGCCCCCTCCCCCATTCTCTTTCTGGCAGGTTGAGACCAAACAGAAAGCTGATATTTGGAGCCACTGGAATTGCAGGCCTTGTAATTTAGAAATATCCACTTTATCCCATGTAATTTCTTCCCTAAGATTCCTCAGTCTAAATCTGATACAGGTAGGAGCCAAGACAAACAGTAACCATTTATAGTCACCCAGGCCAGTTTGAATTTCACTCTAATGTAAAGCAAAGAGAGTTTTTGGCTTCATTTCAGGTGTGTAACAGGGGTAGAAAATGCATTTAAAATTTAGCAGCAAATGTTCCCATATGTTTCCATAACAACTGCAAACTTTTATGTTAGAAAAGCAATAATATAAACACGTAGGAATCTTGGAACAGTAAACTATTAATTTACCAAATATAAAAAATCCAGCATGAAGGGGCTTTTATAGCCACAGAAGCCAGGAGGGGGCCCAGCATCCTGTGAATTTCTCCATTATGTGGCAGAAAATGCTGCCGGTTGGTTTAAATGAGCAAATCTTTTAAAATTATAGGTACAGGGTCAGCTCTCCACAGTGCATTTTTTTCTGGAACAGCGTGCGGTGGTGCCAGCTCTAGCTGATTTCTTTCACCTGAACTAGTAAAAGGCCCTTTCGTAGCCGTCTCCAACGCACATCTGTAACATAATTGCTTTTGTTGTTTTCACCCATAGCTTCAAAGGGCATCGCCCAGGAGCTGGGTCTAACGCTTGTCAAGGACCGGAGGCATTCATAGACTTGATAAATATGAAGAAGTTCCGTTTTCTTTCCTACCCATTTTGAGACATAAAGGAGATGGGCGGGGGGAGAAAAAAATGGACCTACTCGACCAGATCTTAAGAACGAGGTGTTAGCAGCTGGAGTCGCTCGATCGCCACCCACCCAGGGAAATCCAGCGTTCTCCGATCTGTCTGTGGGGCAGAGAGATCATCTTCTTTGAAGGGGGGACGTATTCGAAATCTGACAACCTGTGGATGGGTCTTGCATTCGAAGAGAAGTATGACATTTATTCCTAAACCTAGCTCAGAGTGCGGTCAGCATTCGGAATCTTTCCCTAGGACAAAGCAACATTCCCTCGCCGTTGAAGGTGACACGATGCCTCTTGACCAACTGTCATTGAACATACTGATCGATGAAGGATAAAGTCAAAGAGAAAAGAAGGTCAAAGGGTGGTAGGCTGCCCTAAAAAGGCAGAGCAAAACCCCCAGAGGGCATGCACCCAGGAGGGGCCCCGGTGTGGCTACGGAGGGGACGAAGGGCTGACATGCTCAGGGTCGCAGAAGGTGGAGGGAGGAGCCTCGGCTGGTCCAGCTGCCGTAGGACGTGCCTCTTGGTCTCCCTGCAGCCGTCCCAGCAGGGCGCACAGGCTGTGGGGCCGGAGGGGACACAGCCAGGGGCACGGGCCAGAGCAGGGCTTGTGCTGTTAGAGGACCAAAGCGAAGGTGGAGGCTAACGTGTAAGGAGCTGGGGAAACTTGGCCAAGCCGGAGCGAGCGTGAGAGGCGGAGAGATGTTTGTGGAGACCTGCCTTGCTCCTGAGCCCGCCACGGGCCTCGCCGTCGGCCCTGCACCTGATTTCCCCAGGTTATCAGCCTTCTGTCCCTGGGCGAGAGGGAGTGTCTCGTGCTGCCCTCGGTGCGTGGCCAGTGCGAGGGTGTTTTATGCTCTAACGCTTCTTTTTAAGAATTACTGAGATCGGAGTCTGGCAGGAATGTTATGGGTCCTCAGTTGGTGTGGAACTGTTCAGCAGCGTGAAGACGGATGGATGGCGAAGAAGAAAGAGTGAAGTGCCGTTCATTTAGTGACGGACACTTGGCGAACGCTCGCTGTGTGCCTGGCACCGGGGACCCAGCGACGAACAAAAAGTGCGGGCTAGTGGTCCCTGTGCTGGTGGAGTTTCATCGTCCGGTGGCTGGGGAGACACTGAAAATGAGTGAGCTAGAAAGCTAGAAAGAAATACTCTGGAGAAAAGGGAAAGGCGGGCAGTTGGGAAGAGGCACGGAGCTTTCTAGGGATGTCTGAGGAGGCCCCATCGGGGCTGAGCGGAGGACAAGACGGGACCAGCCAGCGTGACCGGCCACAGTGACCCAAGGGAGCAGTTGCGGGGGGGGGGCGGTAGGAGAGGCAGCGGGGCAGATCTGAGGTTTCATTCCACCTTGGTGTTTGCTGACTCAGATTAAAAACGAATCCAGACTCCACTCACCAAAGTATTTTCGAGAGTTTCCATCGTGTGCCCAGGGCCGTGATAGGTCTTCTAACCCGAGGCTTTAGTGTAGTTGTGAGAAAACAGAAGCAGTCGATTGTGAGATACGCCGAATGGAGTGGCATCGACCACAAGTCCATCGGGGGCGCTTTGAGATCGGTGGGCATTACGCGGTGGCAGTGTTTTGTTTACGGGAAGAAAAAGGGGATGCAAACGAGCTCAGCAGCGGGTCCTGAGCACCCACTGTGTGCTGGTGCTTTGTCTGTAGTTTCGTGTTTATTCCTCGGAGTCCTCACACCGAGGTCGAATACCATGCTCTTGATTTTATGGATGTTGAAACGAAATTCAGAGAAAATTAGTTATTGACAAACCCAAGCTCAAACCAATTCAATGTGTTACCGGAGAATCAGAACTCAGAAGTCACTGACCATTAATTTAAACTCAAAAGTCACTGACCGCTCGTTTCAATTCCTGCAGTCTTTTGGATAGCCCTGTATTTTTCTTTCTCTCCCTGCCCTTCCCTGTCTGTTGATGTGCTCACCTGTGCACGCAAAAAGCATCTGCGTGTTCGTGTGTAGGGATGTGGGGCAGAAAGAAAGAGGAATCCGCAGAGATCGTGGCCCTATTATGAAGCCAATCTTCGGGAGGAAATCCTTTCAAACAGAGGGGGCAGTGGCAGCCACCTCTTCAGTGGCACGAAAAGCAGGCCTAGGCCCCGGAGGAGGAAAGGCCAACCAATGGACGCAGAGGTGCCAGGTGGGACTCCACAGGGTCCAGGAGGGCACCAGGGTGGAAAGACCCCGATGCCATCGCACAGCACAGCGCCTTGTCACTGGTGTCATTGCCCGGAGTCCAGCAGCAATGCCGCAGAAGGAGGCATGTGACACCATTTTCCTCCCTGGTCTCAGGACTTGTTCCTGTGCTGTTCAGATGTTTGCTCCCGGGGGTCCTTTCCTTAGGTGATCTTGGAGGGTTGGCCCTGGGTGTCCGCGGGTCAACTTTAAGCTGACCCTTTTTTCAGCTGAGGCCATCTCTCCCGAAAAGCTTTCTCCCTTGGCTGCGGCTGGGCTGGCGTTTCTGACAGACGTGTAAACAGATGCAAGCGTCGCCGCTAATGACAGGTGATTATAAGAGGCACGGGGGCCAAGGTAATTAAACCACCGTTTGACAGGCCCGTTTGGCGGTGCAGCATTTCAGCCTTAGAGAGAGCTTCGCGGCGCGCTTTCCCCAGTCGGTTCGGCGAGCGTAATCCATCTTGATGCGTCCGCGTGCGGCGCTTTGAGGTCTGGAACTGTCCTGCCTGCAGCCTTCCCGGCTCATCGTGGGGCTCTGGGAGGTGGTCACCATTGGACGGTGGGCCTGGGACTGTCCCCGAGGTCTGCTGTGGACAGTCTAGTAATACAGTCGAAGAGCCTTTTCTGGGATCGTACTTCACATATTTTTGTGTCCAGTTCGATAGTGATAATGAATTTGAAGAGACACATGAATTATTTTCAGGCTGATATAATCTCAGCTTCTCTATCACCTGGCTCTACCAGGTGTTGCTTCTAGGGGTCAAAGGGCAGCTCGTTCAATTCTCTTGTCCTCTAAGTTCCTGCTACTGGAAGTGGGAAAAAAAGCCTCATATCCCCAAACGCCTCTGGTCAGAAGAAATGATAGAAACAGTCATCAAGATACGGAATTTGTTCATGCATTCACGTGGTTTAAATGTAACTTTTTTAAAAAACCACTCCCCATCCTTTCTGCTCTCAGGACGAGAGCAGCGCCTGTGGAAACGCTCAGAGACGGCCGCCTGCTAATCGCTGACGGGGGCCAGCATGTTCCCACATGTTTGCGAGAACCTCTTCTACTGGATAAGTACGGACCGACACAATGCAACACTTACCTCGTTCTGACTATTGGACTCGCTCGGAGAATCTCATTTGTAGTAAAGGCGGTAGCGTGGTTTCTTCCAAGGGAGTACAGCAGCTAACATGGACCTCTTATTATGGTCCTGGCCCTGGTCTAGAACGGGAACTCCCCCCATGGAGCTGAGAGCGACCTGGCTGTTTGAAGAGACCAGCAGCCCTTCCGATTTTCCCCAGGCCAGGGTCCAGGGGGCGGCTCCGTGCGTGCGGTTGGGTGGGGGGCTGCCAGAGGAGCGCCAAATGACCGTGACCCTTCTCGGCTCGCCCCCTCCCTCATGCCAGCCTTCCCACTCTGCTTCGGGCTGAGTCAGTTTCTAAGCAGAGGCTTTTCGAAAGCTTTGTCAGGTAGGTTAAAAGGTGTCCCACCCCCGGTGTATTCAAAGAGAGAGAGAGAGAGATTAAACTCACTAAGCCTGCCACGTTCCCTGCAAAATAGCAAGTCGCAGTGATTTTTAAATCCATGGTGACTAGGTTTCGGGGGCGTGACCTTCGGTGAAAGCAGCCTCCTGGTAGGGGAGCGTGTGCGCAGAGGACAGGCGGCCCCCGGCTGCTGGCCTGGGGGAGCTGCTCCAGCCAGAGCGAGTCATTTTGTTGCCCTGCCTTCCGGCCAGCGGAGCTCAAACCCCCAGTAAGCATGCGTCTGGGGGCCTGCCGGGTCTTCGGCATCACCGCCCAGTCCCAGGCAGTGAGCCGGTGTCAGAATGCCTGCTTCGTGTGCAGCCAGCCGAGCTCTGGGGGTTGCCGATGAGACCAAGGCAGGCTCTCTGCCCTCAGGAGGCTTGAAGTCAGATGCGAGCTATGGCTGAGAATAACTCTTCCTGAGCTCCTCCCAGTGCAGCCAAGTGCTTTGCTGGTGTTATTCACTGACTCGCTTCACCCTCGGTAATGACAGTCCTTTCCGGTCCTGATGGCGTGCCTCTCAGTGCCAGGCATTTTTTAAGTGATTTATGTCAATTAACTATTACAACTGGAAGTGTTTTTTTGTTTTCATGGTTTTTTTTTTTAATTGAATTCCTAATTTTAACAGTGGAAAACCAAGGCAAAAAAAAAAAAAAAAAAAAAAGGAGGTTAAGTGACTTTGCCCGGGACACAGAGCTAGGAGGCAGAGGAGCAGGGATTCCAGAGGATGAAGTGTGGTCCCTAAGCACAAGCCCCTGAGCCAGCCGTGTCCTCGGGAACAGCCTCAGGATCAGCCCGTAGGCATGTCCCTGGGCGGGGCTGAGAGTTCGCTTTTCTAATAAATCCTCGGGGGTTCTGACACCCACGGCTCTGTGCCGAGCAGCACGGGTCACACTGTAAAGCAAAGAGAAAAGGAGCTACCGTCTTACTAAGGAACTCAGAGTGCTTTGAGAACACTGATAGCATTACTGTTATTTGTCCTTGTTGTCAGGATGACAGGCATTTACTGAGTGGTTGCTCCGGGGCACTGATGTGTATCCATGTCACCATGCAACTGTCCCTATGGGCTGTCTCCTGTAATCCGCACAGCAACCGTATGAGATAGACTCTCCTGTTAACCCATTTTACAACTGAGTAAACTGAGGCACAGTATACACAAACTTGCTTACAGGCCAGGAGGAGGATTCAGACTCCCCCAGCATAGTGCCAGAGCCCAAGCTCTTAGCCCCGAAGGGAGCAGTGAGCAGTGGAGGGGGCGCAGAGCCTCACCCACCGAGCAGGCGATGTGTTAGCCGAGGCCGGAGGAGGAGAGAGCGGAGGAAAAGCCTCCCAGATGAACGCAGTGTGCAAAGGCCCAGGCACGCAAGGTGCGCTAGGGCTGAAGGGTGGTGGTAAGACTGGAAAAGGAGTTCGAAGACCTTGAAAACGAGGAGTCGCTGCTCAGAGTAGCCTTTGAGCTTCTGAGCACCTGTCTGGGGCGCACTGTGCCTCAGAGCTCACTTCGAGACTTCCAAGCGGAATGATGGAGTCCTTCTTCGTGAAGGCTGCGGCCGGCCCGCCTCTCCCCTGCCTTCCATCGTTGGAGAGTGTCAGACTCTGCTCAGAGCAGAGTTTGATCTCCGAGGTTAGCAACCCCGTGACTGACGTCCCACCAGGAGAGAAGCAGGAGTTTTGCACACCGGCCGCAACAAACACATGTGGCAGCGTGTGCGCAGGTCCGCGAGAGCATCCTTGTGTAATCCACGCAGCGCGCTTAGACCACGCTGGCCTGTGTGACAGCTTCGGAGCTGCCAACTTGTTTTATTTCTGATAGCGCCTGGCAGCCCCCGAAGGGGAGAGAGCATGAATTTTTATCTCCCGTGTACTAACCTTCCGTTACAGCGTGCGTACCGACAGTGTCAGCACATAAAATGTTAAACGTCACCGGCCTGAACGTGGCTCCCACCGCCGTCCTGCGGGTGCCGGGGGCGTCGGGCTGGCCTTGCTGGATGGCTCTGTCAGCGAACTATGCCATGAAGCATTTCTCAGTCACGACAGACACTGACTGTGAGTGACAGGAACTCTGACCGCGAGGAATGGGTTCAATGACCAGACACGGGGGCTTACCTGAGATAAGACCAAAGGGCCCGATTGTTCCTGGGTTCGACCCCTTGACTCCCCGATCCAGAGCGGCGAAGACAAATGGCTGATTAACCGGCCCCTAACCCTCTTTCTTCGGCGATAAACTTGTTTGGATTTCCCTGTCTGGAGGAAAAAAAAAATCTCCGGGTGGCGTGTTTCTCAAGGAAATACGATCAGAAAACAGCGGGGCCGGTGCGAGCTCCTTTTTGTCTCCTGCAGGCACAAAACCGAAAGCGGCCATCCTATCTCGGGATGGATCTGGGACACAGTGTCCAGAAATCGATACAAGATCAGCGATCGCCGTCTTCACCTCCCCTTTCTCCTGCTGCAGCGGCTACACCGCACCGGCTCCCCTGTAGCCAACCTGACGCCAGTGTCACCGAGAGACCCTGCCATCGGAAGCGCCCCCTCTCTTCCTCTCCCCCACCCCGCTCAGCACCACAGGCTGCTTGTTGCTTGTTCATAGCCCCCAGTTAGAGCTCCAGCGAGCTGCCCAATTAAGCCATCGAGGGCCGCCCTCGCTCGCCACAGACATTCCTGACCATTACAGCCAGTAGCGGCAGGTCTCCAGGGCTGGAAATAAAATGAGTGAGATTTGTTCTTCTGGGCTGACACTTGATCCCAGCCGCCGAACTAATGCTGTTGCACCTGAAGTTTGCCTTTATGGTAATTGCTGTCTGTGTTATTATTTCATGCACTAAATTAGAGAAAATTGCAACAGGTATTAAATTCTTTGAGCTAATGCGCAGGAGTTCTATTGTGCATTCTTCCAAGGTCAATGCCAGCCTCTCTCCAAGGCCGGGAAGACGGGATTTTGCGCGCCAGATGCACTGGCTTGCGTTTCGAGATGATCAGAGGCATTCCAGTTTTAGGTCCGGTCCGGCATTTATCAGCTTTCCCTGAAATCCGTTGTGAAATCTACTGGTACTGCTAATTCAGTCAGCATATGTCGGGACCGGCCCTGGGGAGTTCATTTACGATGACCGACACTGACAGTGATTTGTACTCGTCTGGTTGATCCATGACACACCCTTGGCGGTGTCATTAAGTCTCTTGCACCGGGTGTGCGTAGGTAAATGGGCAGCGCCACAGGGCGCCTTGGGAAGACCCCCTGCTGCAGCTGGTAGTTCCTGACCAGCTCAGGTGGTACCCCGTCCATGAGAACTCATCGGAGCCAGCCTCCCGAAGCACCAGCCTCACCGGTCCTCCCTGCCTGTTAGCGCTCACTGTCTCCTGACTTCTGTCCACCTCCTTCCCCCGGTCCCCTCAAGAGATGAGGGGACGTTATCTGTAGACGTCCCACAGCGGCCCCCACTGCACGGGCAGGGTTCCGTGCACCGACAGACGCCTCGTGCTGTCTGCCGCGGGCAGCGTGGGAGGCCATGGCTTTCACCGCAATCACTTGTCTGCTGCGCCTTGTGGTCCGAGCTGCCGGTGAAGGCCCCAGGCAGGACCCCCGTGAGAATTCTGTCCAGTTAACGGCATAAGTACTGTGCTCGCCTTCAAGTTAACGCTTCGGAGGGACAGTGGCCCCAAGGATGTTGTCAGTTTAACTCCCGCCTAGGACCACGTGTGGCAGACAGAGCAGAGCTTGCCAGTTTCAGGAGCGTAGGTCTTTAGAATCCAAAGGCTTGATCACGGTCCCCACCAGGAAGCGTGGAAGGGTTCTGCTCTGTATTTTGATTGGAGGCAAATGTGAGAAGCTCCAGGTCATGGAAGATAGACACGGGGCTGTGTGATGATGTCTGCTACATCATTCCACCCCCTGTGTGGGGACCGTCTGCAGACTTCGAAGCGAGGACGCCTGGGAAGCCATAAGGCGGCATCGGAAGTCCTTCTTTACTCTGGCTTTTCTTCCCGACCTAGACCTCCGCACTTTGCACGCCGATGGCTAGACTCAGGCTGTCTGTGGTGGAGGATTTGTAGTTCAAGTTGAAGGTCATTGAGTTCATTGGATCCCAAACACCCCCCATGTGTGGGGTTCAGATACGTATGAGATTTGTTTAGATAAGCTGTTTTGAAAACTCATGTCTGCCCAAATGGAGCTGCTGTAATTTATAGCAAAGTTCAGCATGAGAAATCTGTATTTTCATGCCCCGCTGAGAAAATGAAGAAGTATTAGTCTTTATATATGAAATGCGTAGAATATGTGTAGAGCATCCAGTATAGAATATGTTTTAAAATCCTGGGAGACTGATTTTCTCCCCCTCGAATCCAGTAGGAAAAAGTGGCATTTTCATCCAAACTAAACTGAGAGTAATCATGGTTTTATTTCTTTAAAACTACCAAATGTACACCAGTTTGGGGTATTTGTAAACAATATATTCACAGGCAAACGTGGGCTTGCTCCCAGAGGCCCTTCAAACGCACATCCGTCCTCGTCATTGGTATTTGAGAGTCCTAATGGTGCCATAATAACGCAAGTACAAGTTGTTATATAATAACTATGCGTATGCATTTCCCATCCAGAACTAATGCTTCACACTCCTGCCTCTCTGGCTCGAGCACTGAGCTTTCTTCCCACCGCCCACCTGCACGCACCGGTCTGTGTACTTGGAGTCACCGCTGGGCCCGAGGCTGTGTGACCTGGTAGATCTGGGTGCCGTGGAGAGCAGGCCACACCCCGTGACTGATGAGCCTGCATTCGAGCTTGCTCGGCCGCTGGTTTTTAAAACAGTTTGTCTAAAACAGGATTCAGAATTTGGAAGATTCCTGAGAAGAGAGGGAAGCGCAGAGATGACTGAGGTTCAGGCTCTCCAAAGGCAAAATGAAAGGAAAACGAAGACCCTTGAACGTTTATCCTGCAAATCCAGAAATAATGCCTTTTTTCTTCTCTCATCCGCTCACACCTAGGGGGTCAGCGAGGTGCCTCGCATTCATTGTAACAGTCCTTGGTTCACTGAGGAAGGCTGTGTCCTTACTCTACCGGTAAAGGAACCAGGCCTTTGAAAGCCTCCCTAGTGATTCCCACCGCCCACTTTTAAAGTCATCGTAGAAGGTGGGCCTCGAACCTGGGTCTGCCGCTTCTGAAGGCATGTTGCCAGTGTTGGGTCTGCGTACCTGCGATGCGAGCTGCTCTCGTCTGGGGAAGTAGAGCATTGGCAAGTTCAAGCAGACCGCCGAAATTCCTCGTCTCTGCTCCTAATGGTACTGCCAACCTAACGCCAGGCTTTCGGTCACTGCTGTGACAAGCAAACCCTACCAGGGTATAAACCGAAGGGTGGTGCTTCACCTTTCAACTTTACCCCACTTTCATGAAGGGGGACATATTTGGAATTGGTCGAGCTCCCTGCCTCGTGGATCACAGCAGATCTTTATCAAGGTCAAGGGCTGGCAAACTCTTTCCATAAAGGCCGAAGAGCCCCTTGGGCTTCGCAGACCACGTGCAGTCTCTGCCTCAGCCACTCCCCTGCACTCCGCTGTTACAGCAGAGAAGCAGCCGTGGACGATGTGGCTAAGTGTGGCTGTGTTCCAGTAAAACGTTATTTACTAAAACAGGTGGCAGGGTGTGGCCCACGGGCCATAGTTGGCCAACCCTGGCCTAGGCCTGGAGGAAGAGCTCTACGTAAAGGCACCAGGACTCAACACATGTTTTATTCTCTTTTCATTTGTTCGTTGTTCATGCAGATTGCTTGTGAGAGAGGTGTCCTCAGCATAATTTGAAACGTTTCATTGGTTGGGATTTTAGAGTTTTGGTTTGTTTTTTTTTTTTTGTTTTGTTTTTTTTTTAAGCGCATGTTAAATGTGTCCATGTTCTTTCCATTAAATATCTTGGTTGCTTTCCCAGACTTCAAATTGCAGTGAATTTATCCCCAAAGGATGTTTGGTATCAATTCTCAAGATGCAGTCTGAGTGCAGTCTGTTTCTGTAATGGAAACAGGATTCCAGATCTTTATTGTTTGAGTTCCATGCGCGATCACGAGTCCCTGAAACGGCTGTTGCTCAGCCCTGTCGA